>CM053565.1:392384-452791 GCA_028646485.1 Cryptoprocta ferox
AGGGTCCCGAGTTGCTGATATTGGCTCCAGAGACGTCCCATCAGGCACGGGGACCAATGCGGGGACACGACGTGACACAGGACCCCAGGCTGGGGGCCACGGGGGCATGCCTGAGCCCCCACCCCGCATCCCCGCAGCGAGGCTGCAGGAGCAGTCAGGACCTCATCCTCGGGGACCGCAGCGGGCGGAAGCACCCGTGGGGACAGGCCCTCCCAGAAGGCTGCACCGTCCCCTCCGCTCAGTGAGGCGATGCCGGGGGCCTGGGGGGCCATGCAGGCAGACCCGGCGTGTGAGCCCCCACGGCCGTGTGGCCTGAGTGCCAGTTACCCGACCTGTACCGGGGTGGGGTGGGGTGGGGTGGGGTGGGGGGTCACGGATGAGAGACGCTGCACGGAGAGCTCAGGACACGACTGGGCCGCGACGTGGACAGAACGATTGTTCTCAGGCTGTAATCCACCCAGAGCACCCCACACACAGCCCCCAGGCCCGTCAGAAGGCTGTAGTGCCCGACCGCAAGTGCCATACCTTGAAGAGATGGATGCCCACCAGGAGGAGCAGGTGCTGGAAGGCAGTGGCCTTGGCCTTGGCCCCAGAGGAGGCGGCCTCCAGTTCCTGCACGGTCTGCAGCATCCTGGGAGGAGCCGGGCACGTGCTCACGCTGCCATCCCCGGGACCCCAGGGCATCCCACCGGCCCCCCGGGACCCCCACCCCCTCACCGGTCCCAGGCCTGGCGCTGCGGCGCCGTGAAGGGCGTCAGGGCGGCCGCGTTGCGGCTGTGGTTCAGCAGCGAGTCCGCAAACTGGACCAGGCGGTGGATACAGGACTGGCCATCCTGCGTCTGCTCAGGCACCTGCCGGCACTGGGAGCTGAGGGTCTGCAGCAGGCTGGGGGAGCGCAGGGGCTGGGGTCACCAGCTGGGCCCCCAAGGGTCCCCCGGGGCCCCCTCCCCTCCCCGCAGCCGCCCCACCTGAAGAAGGCGCTGCTGACCACCTCCCGGGTCCGACTCTCCAGAGGGAAGGAGAACCGCTGCTCGGTCTCTGGGATCTGGGACGTGGGCTTCTTCGCTTCAAAGAACGAGTGGAAGAAACAAAACCTGGGGTGGGGGAGGGGAAGCCACGGGTCTCAGCAGCCCCCTCCCAGGAGGGCGCCGCCCAGGGCCTCCGTGGGAGAGGAAACAGTTCCCAAGTCTGGACCTCCAGCTGAACTTGGCCTGAAAACCGGGGACAGAACCAGAGTCTGTCCGTGGGGACAGAGGTGGACACGAGGCTGTGTCCCACCACGTCACACCATGAGCTCTGTAAACAAGGACGGTGTGAGCGCCGGGCACACGAGGCCAGTGCAGGGGCTTCCCTGGCACCCCCGCCCATGGCCCCCACTGCTCCATGCTCGCCAGGTCCCTTCCTTTCAGCGCCTCCCAAGGATGTTTCCTAAACCCCCTCTGCCTAAGGGGCAAGAATGGCCTGCTCCCACGGACGACCTGACCCTGAGCCTCCTGGGTCCCGGAGACCAAAGCAGGACGAGGCATAAGGCCCGGTTTTCGTCCCCTCCAGGGAGTGGGGGGCAGAGCCTGCTCACACCTGGCCACCTCCTCAATCACGTCCTCCTCCTTCTCTGCGTGCAAGGCGTCCACGATGCTGACCAGGCGCAGGATGACCCACTTCCGCAGCCGGGACACGGCTCTCTCCGGCCTGGGGGGCGGGAGCCACTCAGAGATGGCATCACGGTCCCCCTCTGCCCCAGCCCACAGACAGGAAACCGACACCGCCACCCTCACCTCCAGCACGGGGACGCACAGGCCTTCTTTGGGGGCGATGGCTCGTCTCCGGCCCTCTCCTCCCCGCCCCCACCCGAGCCCCAGGCCCGAGGGACCGGGGTGCGGTCTCGGGGAGCAGCAGGCCCACTCACCCGTGCAGCGAAGCGTCCTGGGCTTTCTTCTGGTTGCTGGTGCTGAAATCCACCAGGGAGTCCAGGTCGGGCTGGAGAAACATGGTCCGCAGCCAGGCCACGTAGCCCGTGAGGGCGGGGGGGCTCAGGAACCTCACAACCCTCCAGAAGGTAGGCAGCACAGGGAGGCCCTGGTTGGTGATGGAGGTGAAGGCCACCACCACGGCCAGCTGCCGCTCGGGGTCATCGCGGCAGCCATCCAGGAAGGCGCCCACATACTCGTTCATCTCCGGAGCAAATTTGAACTGGTTTGGGAGCTGCGAGAGTCAGGGCCAAAGCTGGGGTCACCAGTCAGGAGGGTCCCACAGCCCCACTGGCCTCTTTTCCAACAGGTGCGCCTGAGGCCCAGCACAACCCCCACCCCGCCCCCCGCACACAGCCAGGCCCCTCCTTCCCCCTTGTCACTGCACCAGGACGGGCTGCTGTCCAGGCCGGGCCACCAACCTGACCTGGGTCCACACCCAGCTCTCCGGCTCCTAGCTGACCCGCCCCGCCCCACAGCAGCATCACAGCGCCACCTCCCGGACACCGTAATCTCGGGCTTTCACGAGGGAGACGAGCCCAGGGAAGGGTCACACGGCTAAGGAGTGGTGGCGTCAGAAGCAGGACCCGCGGTCTGCTCCCAACCCCGAACTCCTAACGGGCACCTGCCCAGTGCAGGGCACGCTGGTGGGCACGAGGGCTCTCTCCAGCTGGCGGGGGGGAGGCCTGGGGGGCTGTGGGCTGCACGTGCCTCTGCCTCGGGGCCTGAGGCCCACGGGACCGGGCGTGTGCAAGCTCCGTTCGGAGGGGGAGGCCGGGGAGGGGGCACTCAGGTAGCTTACCTCACCCAGAGGGACGGGACCCCAGTTCCCAAGACCACTGGGGCAGGAAGAGCCCCGGATGTGCAGCAAACCAGAGGCTGGCTGACCTCAGAAGTGGCCTGCCCCTTCCCCGCCAGGAGCCCCTGCCTCCCGCCCCTCCTGGCAGCGCCGGGCTGCTGGGGGCCAACACTCACCTTAGCAGTGACCACGTGCTCCCCAAAATGCCGGATCAGGTCCCCCCGCATCACCAGGGGCAGCTGCTCTGTGGACAGCAGGGGCAGGGCCGCGCCCAGCAGGCGGAAACACAGGTAGCTGCAGGGTGCACGCAGAGCCTGTCAGGGTCCAGGCGCCCCGGTGGACGTGGGCCCCGAGCCCGCCCCGCCAACAAGCAGGGGAGAGGCCGAGGACCGGCACCACGCGCACCTGGCCGGCCAGGACTGCTTCTTCAGCAGCCCCTGCTCCACGACATCCTTCCAGAACCGGGGGAACTTGTCCTCCTGCAGCGCCAGGCGGAGCAGGTCCAGAGCCACGGCCGGCAGCTTCCGCTCCTTCTTCACGGAGGTGGCGGCCGTCTTCAGTACATTCACCAGTCTGGGAGGGGGCGGAGAGGACTCAGACGGCAGGAACACCCCCGTCCACACCACCAGTCTGTGGAGGGACAGGGCAGCCCCTCTCCACCCCCGGCACCTGCAGAACGCCCCCGCCCTCGCCAACCCCCTCGCACCTGGGGATGTTCTCGTCCGAGAACAGGTTGACTGGTCCCATCAGCTCCTCGAGCTTTCTGGGCACCTTCTGCCGGGCCAAGAGGAAGATCTGTAGGTGCTCAGGGGAGCCAAGCACTGAACTCAAGTCGGCTCTGAGGACTTTCGGCAGGATCTCCTGCAGCACGGCCTTCGGGACCTGGGGACGGGAGGCACAGACTGGGGGAGGGGGCCCCCTCCCGGCATCCTCTGCTCCTCCCCTTCCACCTGCCAGGCTCCCTGAGGCCCCAACACAGTGCTGGTCTGAGGTGGCACAGCCATAACCCACCACGAGGCATCAGAACCAGCACAAGGTGTTTGTCGAAAAGCTCGAATCCCCAGTCCCAGGAACTGGAGTTTTTAACAATTACCCAGCTGACGCTAATTAACCCGCCACCCTTTTTACCCTTTCAATTACTGCTCGGTTTTTTCTGGACCGGCCCGTCCCTTATACAAGGGGCCCTGAGCAGAGAGCTGGAACGTGAAGTCAAGCCCTTCTGGCTCCGGGGCCAGGGCTACCGCCAGTCCTGGTCTTGTCCTCGGGAGCAAAGGCTTCCGGGGACGAGCCCACCTCCCCGCCCCAGGTACAGGGCAGCAAGGACCTGGGGGGCTGGCTCTGTCCAAAACAACAGTGGCAAATGCATTTACGATACTTGCCACGGGCGAAGGACTGTTCTAGAAACTGCGCCATCCAACACAGAAGCCCCCTGGGCTCTTAGAAACGTGCTGACCCGAGTGGAAACGTGCGTTAAGTATAAGGGACGCGCTGGATTCCGGAAACTCGGTCGAGAATGTAAAACACGTCACTAAACCACTCTCGCTTCCGTTTCACTTTTTAATCCAGGTCCCAATCAACGCCACATTGCGCGACCTCACGTTTCTGCGGGTGGACGCGGCTCTAGGGCATTCGCTTCCTCTCTGCGCCCGGGTGCCAGCGCTGGCCGGGGCCCCGCAGCCGCGAAGCCCGTACCTCCGACAGGACGTCCACCAGGGCCTTCTGGGGCTGCTCCTGCAGGTGGTTGTGGTGCTGGGCCAGGGTCTGCAGCAGCTTCACCGACTTCATCAGCACCTCCGAGTCCTGGCGCCCACAGTGGGGGGCGGGCATGAGGAGGGCGTGCCACTGCCCGCCCCACTCCCAAGCCAGCGCGCGTCCCCCCAGCCCCAGGCTCGTACCTTCACCAGCCTGCCTGACTGAAAGAGGGCAAGCACCCCAAACAGGTTTGCGAAAAGAGCAGGTCTCATTGTTGCCTGGGAAAGAATTTCAGGCACGGGTGAGACGGGCGCAGCGTCCCCACCCGGCGGCTGAGATCCCCGGAAGCCACTAACCCTCACCTTCTTAACCTTCTGCAGGTCATGCTTCTCTTGTATCTGCTGCAGGATGCCGAGCAGGGGGATGTCTTCGAAAGACTGTAACAGCTGCAGGGGTGGGGGGCGGAGCAGGTCGGCAGGAGGGGTTCAGGGGGAGGTCCGGCCCCACCCTACAGACCTCAGCCTCCTCCACCGCCTGCCCCCCCAAGCAGCGCTGGGGAGGAGCACCTGCTCCGCAGACCACCCCGCCCCCCCACCGCCCCCAAGCAGCGCTGGGGAGGAGCACCTGCTCCGCAGACCACCCCGCCCCCCCACCGCCCCCAAGCAGCGCTGGGGAGGAGCACCTGCTCCGCAGACCACCCCGCTTCAGGAGGGATCTCCCCCGCGCCCACTCTGAGCTCCTCCAGGGCCACCCTAGAGCACTGGAGCTTATTCCCCGCTCCCCCGCCGGTTGCCCCCGTTCCTCAGGGGTGGCCTCTGACCCGCTGAAGGGGGCTTCCCGCACGCCACACGTGCCCCTCCCCAGCAGACGGGCCCCGGGGCTGGCCGGCCCCCACCACCCTCCTCCTCCACCTGCCGGGGCCTCGCTGAGACACTTTCCCGCCTCCACGTGGGGACACCAGCCCGGTCCCCCCCCCCCCAGCTTCCGCTCAGACCGCCGCCCTCCTCACCCCCCAGCGCTCCGAGCAGCACGGCCGGGCCCTCCCAGCAGCCACCACCTCACCTGTGCCAGGGCCAGACTGTAGCAGGGCCGGGCGGTCTCGCGCCCGACCCCGAGCCCGGTGATGAGGCGCTTCAGGGCGTACTTCATCTCGGATCCCTGCGGAAGCAAGCGCAGCCGCCGGCGTGGAGGCTCGTCCCGCGCCGGGCGTCCCCCGCCCCTCGGGGCGCGCTCAGCTGGGAGCTGGGCGCTGGGCCCCCGGCCCCCGGCCCCCGGCCCCGCCGCCCTACCTCGGGCCTCGCGCGCAGATACTCCAGCAGCTTCTCCGTGGCCTCGAGCCGCGTCTCCTGCTGCGGCTTCGCGATGTCCCAGAAGAAGTCCAGGAACTCGCGGCTGTGCTTCAGCAGCCCCTCGCGGTCGACCGGCCGGGCGCCGCTCTTGCCCGCCTCCCCGGGGGCCACGGGCCCAGCGACGTCCGGACTCTCCATCTCCGCCATGCTCCTGGCACACGTGGGCGCTGAAGACGGCCTCTTCCGGGTCAGGTCGCCGCGCGTGCGCACTGGACTAGCAGCGGGGGAGGGCGGGGCGGGGCCGGCCGGGGCGGGGTCTTGCCGGGGAAGGGCGGGGCCTGTGTCGGCTGGGGGCGGGGCCAGCCCGGCCCGGGCGCTTTCGCTTGCTGGATTTTAATCCGAGCGTGGTTGGGAAGTTGCTGGAGGATTTTATGCAGGGGCAAGCCTTGATCCTATTTACATTTTTGAAAGGTTTTTCTGCGGCTGTGTGGGAAATGATTGTCGGATTGCAGAGGAGAAGCAGGAAGAAAGGTTAGAGACAGACCGCGGTTTAATGTGAAATCAGGTCAGATTCCAGCTAATTTGGAGCTGGAAAGAGGGGGATGGATGTGGGGGAGAAGAAAAGAGAGGATGCCAAACCTGGGGCTAAAATAACTGGGTAGGTGGTGGTACCAACCACTGCACTGGGGAAGAATTCTCTTTGCTGATGAAGGGTTCTACAAAATCAGACATAACTCTTCCAAGGGCAGGGAGAAGTGAATCAGAATGCAGAGGGCCTCCCCAGCTTCTGGCTTGCAGAAGCTGTCTCTAGGGGGTTGCAGTCCTGAGGGACCCCAGGCCTGGGGGACGTGGGAGGCAGGCAATGTCAGTCTCCTCCTCCCCCCCCCCCCCCCCCCGGCAAATCCCACACCCCAGCTCCAGCCACTTTTGGACCCAGGCCCCTAGGGCACCTCCTGCTCCTCCTCTTAACCCCTTCCTTGCTGTGCTGCCTGTTTTAGAAAGTGAAATGAAAACATACGGTGCCCCGGAGGCACATGGTGAACAGAGCAGGGGGAAGATGAAAGACAAGGGCCCAACCTCTGCCTGTCTGGGTGTGGGTCAGCTTTGCTGCCCAAGGGGGAAGCCAGGCCACTGAGCACCTCACAGGCTGATGGGGAACTAAGAATGGGAATGGCACAAGGCATCCAAGAGACTTGATCTTTATTGTGTTTCCAGCCCAGCTGAGAGAGATCAGCAGAGGGTGGCCTGAAGGGAAAGACAGAGAGGCCAGCAGTACTCTGGGCTCTGCCTGCTCTGCCCATGGGGCGTGGAGCCAAGACAGGGGCTTGGCGTCTTTCTCCTTGTCCTTCTCAGAGCTGGATCTGAACTCAGAGCTGGATCTGAACTCAGAGCTGGATCTGAACTCAGGGCTGGCCCCAGGGCCTGGTGCTCTTTCCCCATTGTTCTCGGGTTCCTTAGCTGAAAAAAGACTCAGAACTCCATCCAGGTAACTGAGCAGGCCAGAGGTTGGGGGTCTGAGCCAGCAGTGTGCTCTGTATGCACTTATCCCTGCTGGGCCTGCTCTGCCCCTACCTCCAGCCTGGAGACCCCCACCCCCTGCAGACCACTGGCCCACACTTAGAAGCCCTGGAAGGCACAGCAGCCACTGGGGACACTGGAGACATGGGCGTGCTCTGCGCGAGACGCCACCTGGAGCAGGATCCCTTGGCCACAAAGGCTAGGGCTCTGTGTTGTTCCCTGCAGCTGCTGCTGCTGCTGCTGGGCCTGGGTTTGGGGCCCAGTCAGGTGACTGAGCAGGGCACGAGTCATGACTCTGGCCACTACAGGGCTTCCTGAAGCCACCAGCCCCAACACATCAGTCTCCGTGTCGTCGGAGCCACCATGGAGGATGAGGGGGCAAGCCCAGGCACTACTTGCAGACTTGGCCACCAGGTTGCTAAGCAGAACCCCCGTGCTCGGGGACAGATGTCCAGAGCCAAAGGAGCTGTTGAGTGAGGAGGTGAGAAGGAGCACAGAGCCACTGCTGTCTACGGTGGCCAGGACACCACTCCCAGGGGTCACAGGAGCTCGTGGTAGGAGCAGGCAGGGGTCAGGGCTGGGCCCTCCAGGGCGCAGGGCTGCCTCCACCATCGCCAGCAGTTCTGGGCCAGCTGAGGGGCTGGGGGTGGTGGACAGGATGCCCTGGGGCACAGGAAGCTGCAGGGCTGGCTCCAGGGTGGGCACAGGCCCAGGCGAGGGTCTCTCCAGCCCCAGGTCTCTGGCCAGCAGACTCAGCAGGGCGTCCCCAGCCAGGTCTGGGGTGGGGGCCAGTGCCGCCCTGCGTAGCACCGCTGCCAGCTTGGGGTTGGTGGCTCGGGCCCCGGGGCCCAGTGGGGTCCCGTCAGTGTGACAAAGCAATGGGCAGAGGCCGTCTGTGCTCTGGGCGGCCAGGGCCCTGGCCAGGGCTGTATCTACCAGGAAGCCGTCCTGAGCCAGCGTGGTGGGGCCCACCAGCAGGCGTGGCCAGGGCAGGCGGCCAAAGTGTGTGTGCAGCAGATGCAGGGCAGGCAGAGCGGACGGCAGCCCCAGGCCAGGGGCCAGTGCCCGGGCTGGGCCTGGCATCAGGGCAGTGGAACTGCCTGTGGTGCTGTTGTGGAAGAGGCCCCAGAAGGTGGCACCTGAAGGAGATAAAGGGTCACACAGGGGTCAGGGCACGGGGGTCGGGGTCACTCGGTAGCCCAGGTGAAGGGTCACCGGCTTAGCCCGAGGTCAGGAATTGCTCACTAGGCCTGGAGACGGGGGTCAAGATCACGTGGACGTGGGAGCAGGGGCCACAGCCTAGGGTTGGGGCTACTGCCTAAGTCCTAGGTCCTGCTGGTAAGCAGCCCCGAGGTCAGGACCCAAGAGCGGGCCTGGGATGTGGGTCACTGACCTAGCCCTGTGGCGTGAGGGTGGACCACCGCCAGGCACAACGCAGCTCCCACTCCAGCGTCCACGACGTTGCCCCCGGCGACAAGCAGCTCTTGGCCCAGCTGGGAGCAGGTGGCTGCGGCAAGAGGAGTCTGTCATGAGGGGGTGTCAGGACTGTGACCCTGGCCCTCCCCTCCCCCAGCAGCTCCCAGCTCTGACCTGCAGGGCTGACGACGGCCCCGTGGTGGTACACGCCGGAGTGGTGAGAGTGGCCGCCGGGTGCAGGGCCCGCAGAGCCGCCGCTGGCATGGAGCTGCCTGGCCGCCAGGGAGCAGCCAACGGCCAGCAGCAGCAGGGCCGCGAGCAGGTGGGCCCAGGCCCCGGGCAGCCTGCCAGCCTCCTTCCTGCAGGGACAGGTGTCCTGAGCCAGGGCTGGGGTGGGGGGCGGGGCACCAAGAGCCCCAAGAGGACCCAGGAATGTTTCCCGAAAGATTTGGTCTTACTTGTGTGAGGAGTACAATTTTGCCAAGGAGAAGGGCCTCCAGGTAGAGGGCACAGCATAGACGAGACACGGTGATAGGAAGGAGCTTGGGGAAACCGAGGACAGCTAGGGAGGGAGCCCCCAGGAGGAGGTTGGAGAGGCAGGAGGGCGGCCGCAGGTGGGCTTGGCTGATTGAGGAGCAGGGCCCGGCCGGGTGTGGCCCGGCTCCAACCCGCCTGGCAGGTGCGCCAGGAGGTGGGGGCTGGGAACAGAGCGGGCAGGGCTGGCTTCCTACAGATGTCCCTTCGGACGCACCGACTGCTGCAGCCCAGGTCTGGGGCTACAGCTCCGCTCCTCCCCGTTCACCCAGAAAGTTCCTGGAGCTGAGCCAGGCGTGGGGCGATCTGACCCCCCGTCCCCACCTTAAGGGCTCCAGGGGGAGGGACTTGCCAGCCTCAGGCCTGAGCTGCTGGGCACCGAGACTCCTCCCTGACTCACCCCGAGGAGTCCTGGGGCCTCCAGGGATCGGGAACCATCAGCTCTGAGGCCTCCTCCTCCTCAGACTCCAAGCTCGGATCCCAGAGCAGCAGCTTTCGGTAGAGCACGGTGGGCCCTGCCGTGGTCTCCATGGCCCCGCCGCGGCCGCCCGGCCCTCCTGCCTGCCGGCCTTCCCAGCTGAGTCCCGGCCTCGCCTGCACTCAGCTGGTGGGAGGTGGAGGCAGCCTTGGGGAAGGGTGGTGTGCATCTAGAACAGGTCTGGGCAGGGCACAGAGCCAGGGAGGCTGCGTGTGAGCCTGTCCCATTAGGGCACAGGACTCGGGCCTCTCACGGCTGGGGAGCCTGTCACGGGGAGCAGCTCAGTGAGGTGGGACCCCTGCTGACCCCTGCCTTTCTGGGGGTGCAGCCACTGGATCCCCTGCGTGTCCACAAGTCAATGAGGCCTGGGTCAGGGCTCAGCGTGCAACCACGTTCTCGCGTGGGCATGTCTGGGGAGCTGCCCCCGGGGGGCGGGGTGGGGGGGTGGACTCCCTGGGGCATCATGTGCCTCTTCCCTGCAGGTGGCACCAGACCCCTTGGGGCGACGCTTGGACCCTGAGTTCCAAGCCCCCATTCCCCGGCGACATGGCACAGCCTGGAAGGATCCTGCGGGAGTGCAGTGGACCCCAGCCCCCCGCTCTCAAGTCACCTGTGCTGACCGTTCAGACCCCCATCTCCCCGGCCCCAAGTCCCGACCCTCCCATGTACCCAAGGGTCCCTGCCTCCCACCCACATAGCCAAATCCAAGCCTGCAGCCCCAGGAGCCCCTCATAGCCACCCCAGCTCGACCTATCTGTGCTGGGATCTCCCCTCCCCCTGCAATGGCAGAGCCAGGCCCAGCCTCTGGTTCTGGCCCCAGGCCCTCCAGCTCCGGCTTCCCCAGGACCTCTTTCTCTCACTGGCCCCTTCTGTCTTGCAGCTTGATGACCTTCCCCACCTGTTCCTTCTCAACGACGTTTCAACAGGGTCGAGACCACAGAGACTCCTGTCCTAGATACACAGCCAACAGACAGGCACGTGGACCGCAGACACTGCGGCAGTCCCACGCTGGGACGTGCCACACCCGCTGTGGGCAGAGTGAGCCGTGTGTCCACACGAAGGAACGCTCTTGGGGTGGATGCGATGGGTCAGACTGATCTTACAAACACAGTGATGAGGGCCGGAGCCGGGCGAGAAGGAGCACGTTTTATCTGCTTCCCCGACATAAAGGGCAGGAACGTGTCAAAGAAGCCACGGCCCCAGGTCAGGCAGGATGCTGGTGGCATTTTTTTTTAACGTTTAATGTTTATTTTTTTGAACGAAAGAGACAGAGAGCAAGCAGGGGAGGGGCAGAGAGGGAGGGAGACACACAACCCGAAGCAGCTCCAGGCTCTGAGCTGTCAGCACAGAGCCCGACGCAGGGCTCGAACTCACACACTGTGAGATCATGCCCTGAGCTGAAATCAAGAGTCAGACGTTTAACTGACTGAGCCACCCGGGCGCCCCAAGCGCCTGAAGTATTTTATTTCAAACCTTTTTTTTAAAGCTCAGTATTTTCTACATTAAAACGACAACCACAAAAATCGTCCTTCAATCCACATGGCTCTCCCCCACTCCCCCCTTCTCTGGGCCTCTTCACAAGCAGGCAGTGTTCTCTCCCTTTGGGGAGCAGCAGCCACCCGCAGCGTTCGTGAAATCAGACTGCCGGTCGCTCCCAGGGATTCTGACTTGGTAGGTCTGGGGAAGGAACCAGGAACCTGCCTTCCTAACGCCCAGATGATCCCTTGACGATGCTTCGAGAGCATTGACCTACAAAGGATCGCGAACAGCGGCTGCCTCCACCTCCTCGCCTCGGCTCGCTCTACGCTGGTTTCCAGGGCGTCTGATTTCTCAGGCCAGTAAAAACCCAACTGAGCAAATGGAGATACCGGCAGAGGGAGGCCACCTTTCTGTTTTGCCGAGGCTCTGGGGGGCTCCCAAAGACCATCTGCCCTCATTTCTTATAATCTCAGAATTAAGGTCAGTCCTGCCCAAGAAAGGGCAGTGGGGAGCCCTCAGAGTCTGTGCGGCCCCCACGTCCTGCTCCATCCTCAGCCCGGCCCCCAGGCTCCCAGCACCCGCTCCAGCAGGTGGGATTTTTAGGCCCCTGTGCACTGACATTTCTCTCTGCTCTTAGAGCTGTGCTCTGATGAGCTCTTTGGGACCCACAGCTCCCCTGATTGGGTCCCGGGGACCTTTCCTGATGTGGTGTTTCTCACTCCGGAAGCTCTGGGCCTGGAGGCACTGCCTCTGCTCCCCCCACCCCCACCCCTACCCCGAGACACCTGTTAGCCAAGCTCTAGTTAGATGCTAGTGAGTGGCGGACAGGACAGGACAGGCGGCTCCCCGGGCAGACAGGCCGTTTCCGGGGGGGCTGGGAGCGGGATCGGCTTCAGGAACCCTGGATCCAGTGCAGTTTCTGCCACCGACTTGCTGCGTGACTGCGGGCCAGTGGTTTAACTGCTGGGGATAGACTCCACTTGTAGAAAATAGGAGTGACAACAGCCATCCTCCCCGCGCCGAGGTGTGAACTGAACAAGGAGACACACTGACAGCATTTGGGCAGTGCCTGTGAAGCAGAGCCTCCAGAAACACGGGCTCCTTCCCGAAAGTGCGATTTATACCAATACACGTTTCTTCGTCCTGTTCCTGCCCAGAGCTCCTAAAACCTTGGGAATTTCCTAAATGCAAGAGCCCTAAAGATGCCTTTTGTTAATGAATGAGGTGGGCATTTGAACCCCACCGAAGGGGGGGCTGGTGGCCAGGAGCAGCCCCCCCGTGACCAGAGGCTGGCACCTCCAGCCCCACCCCCTGACCTCTGGGGACCCATGAGGGGCTGGAGGAAGTGCAGCCGGCAGCCTGGACTTGCACTTGGCCCCTTGGGTGGGGTGGGGCTGGGTGAGCAGTCCTGTAGGACCGAACCCTTAGCCCGTGGACTCTGACGCCCTTTCCGGGTACATGGGGTCAGAAACGAGTTGAGGGGCAGGAGAAGGGCTTGGGGTGTGGGGACCCGCCCCTCCCCCATTGGAATTGGTTCCAGGAAGCAATTTACTTCCTCTCTGCGTTAGGGCCTCAATCTCACAATGCTACAATGGTCTGGATAATTCACACCCAGCCCCCCCGCCCCCACGGGTGGCTTTACGGCTAAAGTACAGGACTGGACATTAGCCTTTGCTGCACATTAGAAGCGCCTGGTGAGCTTTAAAACTCCTAACACCCGGGCAGACCAATTAACTAATTAAACCAGAATCTTTAGGTTGGTGATTAATCAGTAATTGTTACAGTTTCCCAGGTGTTTTGAATGCGTAGGACAGTTGCGAGTGGCTGCCTTTTCTAGCTGTCTGCTAGCGATTTTTGCGAGAGGCGTCGCTCTCAATTTTTTAAAAGCTTTAATTTAAATTCCAGTCAGTTAACGTCCAACGTAAGATGAGTTGCAGGTGTACAATTTGGTGATTCAACACTTCCATGCAACACCCAGTGCTCATCACAGCCCGTCCATTTGTAAAAATGCCAACATCCTGGTGCCCCCCCCCCCCCCGTCAAATACCAACTGAGTCAGGATCTCTGCACGTGAGCCTCCGTTGGTGGCGGCCTCGGGAGCCCCCCAGAGTCCTGCTGCCTGGGATTATGTCCTCGCAGACACATCTATCAGGCGCGCCTGCTGCCGCCCCACAAGCTGGCGGCAGGGAGGAGCCAGGGCGCCCAGGGGTCGGCCGTCCCTCTGTGTGCCCACGTCCCCCAGCAGTGTGGGGGTCCTGCAGGCAAGGCAGGAGCCAGGGCCAGTGGCCAGCGATCGCCCAACCTGGACCTGCTGGGTGGGGGCGTGTGTGTGCACGCCTGACAACAAAGACACGCTCAGATGTGACTCAACAGTCAGGGCCGGGGTAGAAGAACAGCTTTTCCTGGCCAGGTGACTCTGCGTGAGGCGACCAGAATATTGGTGTTAAAAAAATCTCACTGCAGGTGAGTCTGGTTTCAGGAACCACTGAGAAAGGTTTGGGGTTAAGTTGGGAGCAGCCTGAACAGAAGAGGCCGCGTTAGAACGAGTAGATGCGTTTGCTGTAGTAACCGTGCACTTGGGGAAGGAAATAACCGTGTCTCTCAGGGATTATTAAATGCTGGCGCTAAGCTAATGACTACTGACTGCCACCGTGGTCCGCCTCAGAGCAGGGCTTATGACAGTGTCCTGGGTGGGTCTCAGCCTGCCAGCCAGCAATGTGGCTGGACCGGCCTTCGTGGATCTTACTGTGTGAGACACCCTTCATCAGAAGCCCTCGAAGAAACAAAGGCCGATCACTCACACAGCACGCCCGGGCCACACAGGCAGGGGTCGGAACTCCTGCTGTTACTGGGGTTGAGAATGGGGCCCGGGCTCACCCTCTGTTGGTAAATTGAAAACATAACAGTGGGAATGCAAAATGCAGGAGAGAAACGGCAAGTGGCCCAAATGATCACTTATGGAAATCAACCAAGATCTCTAAAACAAAGGAGCAAACTTGCTCCGTGGGGCTGGTCCTCAACCAGGCCTTGAACTGAACATAGGGTGGGCGCACGGCGTTTCTGGGCAGTCCCCATCAGCAGACAGTTCCCGGGTCACTGCAAGTTATACACGTTTCATTTCGGTAATCGGTTTCTTAATCGCAATTAAGAAAACCGCACGGGGGGCGCGGGGGGGGGGGGGCTCAGTCGGTTGAGCGGCTGACTTGGGCTCAGATCATGACCTCGCAGTTCGTGAGTTCCAGCCCTGCGTTGGGCCCTATGGTGTCAGCTTGGAGCCTGGAGCTGCTTCGGATTCTGTGTCTCCCTCTCTCTCTGCCCCTCCCCTGCTCGCACTCTCTCTCCCTTTCAAAATAAATATATATATTAAAAAAATATTTTTTAATAAAAAAAAGAAAACCACACAGAATGGTCAAATTCATGGAGACAGAGAGTGGAATAGTGGGTACCAGGGGTGGGGGAGGGGTACTGGGAGTCACTGGTGCTCGTGGGTTTCAGGTGGAGCTGATGAGAAGGCCCTGGGGTGGACGCACAGCAACGTCAAGTCTGCTTGGTGCCGCTGAATTGTACACTTAAAAATGGCTAAAGTGGTATATTTTATGTTAGCTATACTTTACCACAATGAAAAATGCAAAAAAAAAAAAAAAAAGTACACGCCCTCCGAAAACGAAAATTAAAGGTTCGCTCTGAGTTAAAACCCCCTCCCTCGCACCTTCTCCGTCTGTTTCGGGCAGGCAGCGTGCAACAGGGAAGAAGCGTGCGCGCACGTGTGCGTGAGGCAGGCCCAGGGCGTGTCTGCGCCTGATTCTGAGTTCACTCCTCCCAGACTTGCTTGCCCAGATCCTCCTCACCCACCAGACTGCGTCTGGTTCCTTGGGGGCAGGCGGAGGAGGGAAGCGGGAGAGGAGGGGCCCGAGGGTCTTCGGAGGCACGGCCTCAGCCGGCGCGGCGCCCCTCGGGGCTTGTATGAAGCCGCCCCATCTTCAGTCGGGCTCTCTCGCAAGCCCTTCCCAAACCCCGCAGCCCGCCCCACGGCCGGGGGACCCCCTGCTCTCGGAAGGCGGCCGGCGGCCCAGCCGCGTGCGCTCCCAGGCCCCTCCGGCCTCGCTGCAGGCTGTCGGGGTCTCACCTCCCGCCAGGGGGCGCCGGTGGACAGTCTCCGCGCACCCGGTCCACCGCGAGGCGGGCGCCGGCCACGCTCCCCGTAGAGGTAGGGGTGCCCGCTTCCGATGCGCTCAACACTACCACTGGCCAGCGAGTGTGCCATGCAGTCCGTTTTAAAAACCAGCTTTGTTGAGGTATCATGTGTATAAAGTAAAATTTACCAATTTTCACGTATACAGCCATTTTCCGACACCGCAGCCACGATGAAGAACATCTGTGTGGCCGGAGAAGTGTCCTGTGGCCCCCAGCCTCACCTTTTACCTCTGGCCCTCGGCAACCTCCCGTCTAATTTCTATCCCGATGGGTTTGCCTCTCCCAAGGGAATCCTGATTTGAGGATTTAGGTGTTAGCAATGGAATCATACAACATGTAATGGTTCCTGTCTGACTTCTGTCACTTAGCAAAAGCCTTTGAGAAGCATCCATGTTGTTGCAAGTATTGGCATTCTTCATTTTTATTGGTGAACAGTGTTCATTGTATCTATACACTTGTTCATCGGTAGATTGCATTGTTCCCGAGTGTTTATTATGAATATAGCTGCTCTAAACAATCACGCGCAAGCCTTTGTGTGAGCGCATGTTTTCGTTCCTCTTAAGTGAATCTAAGAGCGGGATTTCTGGGCCATAGGGCAGGTGTATGGTTGACTCAAGAAACTACCAATCTATCTCCCGAAGTCCCTGCTCCCATTTTGGATTACCAGCAGCGATGAATGAAAATTCCAGTTGCACTGTGTTCTTGGTAACCCTTGGTATCGTCAGTTTTACATTTTCAAAAAAATTTTTTTTAATGTTCATTTATGTTTTAAAGACAGAGACAGGGTGAGAGCAGGGAAGAGGCAGAGAGAGAGGGAGACACAGAATCCCAAGCAGCTCCAGGCTCTGAGCTGTCAGCACAGAGCCCGACGCGGGGCTCGAACCCACGAATCAGGTGAGACCATGACCTGAGCCGAAGTCACATGTTTAACCGACTGAGCCACCCAGGCACCCTTCCCTTGAGCATTTTTAAGTTTTTTTTGCTATTGTAAATGGTATTTTAAAATGTCTCAGTGTCCTACTCATGTCCCACTCTTGTAAAGGAATCTTGATTTTTTTATATTGACCTTGCCTTGCATTCTAAAACCTTGCTAAGCTCATTTATTAGTTACACCAGTTTCTTTGGAGATTGCTTACAATTTTTTACTTGGACACTCATGTTTCATGAACAGAATTTTAGTTCATATCCAATAGGCCTTTTCTTCCTTGTCTATTGAACGGGCTAAGACTCCTAGCACAACTGTGAACAGAAGGGGTGGGGCAAGACACACTGGTCTATTCTCCCCTAATCTTTGGGGACACATCCAGACTTTTATGGTCAGGTCTGGTGTTAGTTCTAGGTTTATCCTGGCTGCATTTTGTAAGGTTGAGGAAGTTCCTAGTTTACCAAGAGGTTTTTAAAAAATCTTTGATCATTAGTGGGTGTTGTGCTTTACCAAATGGTTTTTCTGTATCTGTTGACATAATCCTGTGCTTCTGGTTTGCACTGATAATTGGATTATATTGATTAACTTACAAGTGCTAAACCAAGCTTGCATTCCCGGCATAAACCCCGGATGGTCACGATGCTTTGTCTTGTTGTGTGTTTCTGCATTTGATTTGCCCAAATTCTGTAAAGGATTTTGCATCTATGTGCATGAAGAATATTATTCTGTGGTTTTGTTGTAATGTTCTTATCTGTTTGTAGTATTGGAAAAACCGGGCCAGAAGCTGGTCCTTTTCTTTCAAAAATTTCCTTAATTTCAGGGCACCTGGGTGGCTTATTGGTTCAGCATCCTACTCCTGATTTTGGCTCAGGGTTGTGGGATTGAGCCCTGTGTGGGGCCCTGTGATGATCGTGGAGCCTGTTAGAGATTCTCTCTCTCTCTCTCTCTCTCTCTCTCTCTCTCTGACCCTCTCCCCTGCTTATAGCACCCTCTCCCCAATATCAATCTATCAATCCATCCATCAATCCTCAATTTCTTAAATGTTTCTTTTAACCTTTCTTTCTGAAATATTTGGTAGAAATCATCAGTAATTTGTGCCTGCAGTTTTCCTGTATGAAGGGTTAGCTATTCTTTTTGAGTGAGTTTTGATAGTTTGTGTTTTTGAGGGATTTATAATTTCACTTAGTCAAGTTTATTGGCCTGAAGTCGTTCACAATATCCCCTCATTACCCTCTTGTCTGTAGGGTCTGTGGAAAGTCCTCATTCCTGATAGTTTGTGTGTTTTTCCCCCCAAACAGTCTGCCTAGAGTTTCCCTCTCTCCCCCCATTTTATAGATCATTTCAAAGAATCAGCTTTTGGATTAATTTCCAGCATATATAACTTTATTGTATTTCTGTTTTCTGCTTAAATTCTGCTCTTATATTTATGATTTTCTTCTGCTTATGTCAGACTTGACTTGCTCCCCTTACTTCTGCTTCTGACTTCTCCCAGGTCAAGCTAATATCATTCCTGATTCCACTTTTATCTCTCGCTAGGTTACTGGCTGTAGCTTTTTGTTGTACCGTTTCCCTGCTTGTTTTAGGGCTTGTACTGCATTTTGACGACCGCAGCCCATTGTCACCACTACAGGGGTGATGTTGTGCCATTTCACACAGTGACCCAGGGCAGCAGAAGACCCTGCTTTTCCAAGATCACTGTCCTTTGTCGCCCGACATTTTTCCACAGAAGAGATACAAATGGCCAATAGGATCATTAAAAGGTGCTCAATATCACTCATTAGGCAAGAAATGCAAATCAAAACCACAATGAGATATCATCTCACACCTCTTAGGGTGTCTATCAAGAAGACGGGAGGTAGGGGCGCCTGGGTGTCTTGATGTCCGTGTTTCGATCATTTTGGAAAGAGGGATAATTCAGTCTTTGTCATTCCATCTTAGCTATAGGTCGATCTCCTTGACTACTTTAGAGACTTTCCTTTTTTTTTTTTTTTAAAGCAATTTGTGATGTAGATTGGTGTGATTTTCTTTGTTTCTTTGCTTGGATTTTGTTGAGATTCTTAGCTCTTTCGGTTGATCGTCATCATCTCATTTGGAAACTTTTAAGCCATGATGTATTGAAATATTTTTCATTGTCGTCCCCCGATTTTCTCCTCCCCTCCTGGGACTGCAGCTCCTCATATGCTGGGCCGCTTGGTGCTGCCCACGGCCCACGGTGACACTGATGTCTTCCTCCACGACCTTTCTCTCAGGGGTTGGTTTCAGGTAGCTATGCTGCGTTTCCTTCAGGCTCACTGGCCCGTTCTTCGGTAGAATCTCATCTGGTCTCTACCCCACCTGGTGTATTTTTCATTTCGGGTGTAGTGTGGTCCAGCTCCAGAAATTTCACTCTGGTCTGTTTTGTACATCCTCCGTCTCTCTCTGCGTCATGTCCAATTGCTCCTCAGTTATGTCTGTAAGATTCAAAATAGCCGTTTCAAAGTCTTTGTCCACGAATTCCATCACCCCAGTTGTTTCTCGGTCTGTTTCTAGGAATTGGTTTTTCTCCTACATATGGGTCAACTTTTTCTGTTTTTATTGCAGGTCTGGTGATTTTTTTCTCTTTTTTTTTAATTTATTTATTTATTTTGAGAGCGTGAGAGAGAGAGAAAGTGGGTGAGGAGTAGAGAGAGGGACAGAGAGAGGATCCCATGCAGGCTCCACACTTGTCAGTGTGAAGCCCGATGTGGGGCTCGAACTCACAAACCACCAGATCATGCATGACCTGAGCCAAAGTCAGACACTCAACTGACGGAGCCACCCAGGACCCCCAGGTCTGTTGATTTTCTAATAGAGCTGAATATTCTGAATTTTATGTGGTTGAGTGCTGCATTCTATTTTAAAAAGAATGATGGGTTTTGTTCAGGCTCAGAGCCTGATGTGGGGCTCGATCCCATGAACCGTGAGATCATGACCTGAGCTGAAATCAAGAGCCAGACGCTCAATGGACTGAGCCCCCCATGCGCCCCTACCTCCCGTCTTCTTGATAGTAGACATCCTAAGAGGTGTGAGGTGATACCTCATTGTGGTTTTGATTAGTATTTCTTGCCTAATCAGTGATATTGAGCACCTTTTAATGAACCACCTATTGGCCATTTGTATCTCTTCTGTGGAAAAATGTCTCTTCAGGTCCTCTGTCCGTTTCTAATTGTGTCATATGCTTCTTTGATATTGAGCTGTGAGTTCCTTATATACTCTGGATATTAGCCCCATGTTAGACATGTGGCTTGCAAATATTCTCTGCCATTCCGGAGGCTGTCTTTTCATGTGGTTGAAGGGCATGACCCTTCTGAAGACCTTGCCCAGTGCTCGACGTACTGTGAGGTCCCTCCACTCCGCCCGGGGGGAGCAGGGCCAGCGTGGCCAGCGTGGGTGGTTTCCTCTCACACACCAGCCGCCAGTTCTTGGGCCAAACCTCCGGGGCCCCCTGCAGATAGCTGGAGCTCTTCCTCCGGAGCCCCTCCCCCCCGGGCGCGTGGCCCTGCGGATGGCGGGTGGCGACCCACTACAGTCCGGGCACTGCCTTGGCTCATGAGACTGCGGGCTGCATTCGGGCCCCCTGGTCGCACGGGAGGACGTTCACACCACGTGTCCTCCTGTCCTGGGGGTCGCAGTCCACGCCGCCTGTCCCTGCATGTGTGAAAGTATGTTTTCTGTATTTTCTCTGGACTTCTAATTGCTTACGGCAGGAGGGGACAAGTCCTGGGGCAGAAGAGGAAGTCCGCTTCCTAGGTTTTTGAGGCACGGGTCAGAGCCCAGTACACCGTGTTCTCTAAGTCACCCCCGTCCTGGATCAGCGGACGGTTTATTGACTGGTCCCCGCGATCCCGGTGATGCTGCTTTCCCTCGGCAGCGGGGGTGGGGGCACGTGGGGAGGGACAGGACGCCCCATCTCTACCCTCTTCTGGGAACCGCTGTCCAGGTCTCCCCTGAGAAGTGACACCTCTGATTCTTTCTAACCGCTCTCAGCTTCTCCAAACTCTTTTGTGACTCAAGGCGCAGGGTTGGGGGGGGGGGTCGGCTCAGGTCACAAACTGGTTCTCAAGCACCTCCCTGGCGAGTCTGGCTTCGGTGGGCGCCCCCGCTCTGGAATGTGGGGTCCTGGGCACCTTCTGTCCCAGAATCTTATCATGGAGACAAGACCAGTCCTATTCCCGTATCCTGTTGCACCTGTTTGAACCACGGCAGGCAGGTTTCCCATCGTGACCCCCAGCTCATACAAGCCGCAAGAGGAAACAGCTCCTGGGATGCGCGGAAAATTTTGACCGAATCAGGGGCCTGGAGCAGGGGTGGCAGAGAGATTCTTTGTTAGGGGGTGATGTGACAGGCAAGTGGGGGTGCGCTGGGAGGAAGGGGCCAGGAGAAGCGGAGGGGACCCAGGGGAGGGATTGGAGGGGATGGGGGGCCCGGAGGGGCCGGAGGGGCTGGAAGGGATGGGGGAAATCAGAGGGATGGGAAAGCTGGTGGGGAGGCTGGGCGGGAAGGAGGGGCAGGGCACGCAGAGAAATCTTTAAATGTTTCTAAATTGTGGCAAAATATACATACCGTTTACGATCAGGAGCATTTCTAAGTGTGCAGCCGGGCGGCACTAGGCAGGGTCACAGCACTGTGCAAACATCCCCTCCGCCTCTGCAACTTGCTCATCTCCCCAGACAGAACTGTCATCCGTAACCAGGATCCGTAACATCCTGGTAGTGGCTACTGTTTGTCCTGTCTGCTGGTTGAGGCTGGGGGGTACTGAGGGTTCTGGGAGGAGGGGAGGCTAAGAGGCTGGAGGTCCTGGGGGAGCTGGGGAGTCTGGGGGCTGAGAGGAGTTTCGGGGAGTTGGTGGCCTGGGCTGGCCATGTTGATAAGTCGCAGGCCTCCCACAAACAGGGCCCTCTGATCCCATCCGTGAGCGCCTACTGCAGCAGCCCGGTGCTCTGGTGACAGCTGCTGGGACCCGCGCCCGCTGCCCCTGGAGCTCCCTGGGCCCTGCTCCCGCCCTGGCAACCTGCTGTCATCCTGCTTGGGGTGGGAAGCGAGAGGGGACCTCGGGGACCCCACCTTCCCGCCTCACTGGGGCTGGGGGCACCTGCAGGGGCACCACATCCTGTTTGTGTTTTCCTCGTACCCGGCCATTCGGGGAGTGGTCTGCTCGAGGTCCGGGGCGGGGTGCTGGACGCAGTCTCCTACGGGCCGGCGTGGGAAAGGGGAGGACACGGGCGGGACGGGTGCTGAGCATATGGAAGACTGTGTCCCGAAGGGTTTGGGTTCTGGACAGAGGCTGAGGATGGAAGGGCCTCTGGAGGGGAGGTGGCGGTGGGCTGGGGCTGCAGGGAAGGGGTGAGGGTCTGGCACGGGCCCTGGGAGGAAGGAGAGGGATGGAAAGGAGGGAGGGGCAGACAGACGCTCCTTCCTCCGGGGGAAGACTTGGCACCGTGATTAGCATGTGGCTCTGCGGCGTCAGCGGCCCCACCTCAGGCCCGAGTCAGGTGCAGGGCGGACTGGAGTCCTCCACCGGGGCCCCGGGCCACCCACCTTCCACCAGGGGTTGAAGCAGACCACGTCTTCCTTTGCCGCCCTCCCAAACTCACGCACCAGCACCACGGCCATCAGGGCCCCCCGGGACAGGGAGGGTGGCAGGAAGAGCTCCTGAGGCCTCTTGTGGGCACTCTGGGCTCAGTTCCAGGGGGACCTTGTGAGGCGCCGAGGGGTGGGCGGGACAAGCACCTGCCGCCAGCTCCCGTCCCTGCAGACGGACGCCCCGGAGCAGAACTCGAAACACCTGGGGGTGAGGGCCTGTCAGCTGAGCCCTCGTCCGGCGGGCTCCCAATCAGGGTTTTCTCCGAAGTGCTGTGGGCCTGCACGTCACGGGACTGATGCGTCTGGGACAGTCCCTTAGACGCTGGCGGCTCTGCTGAGGCTTAGTGTTTGCCACGGCCCTGAAGGGTGGACGTAGCTGGTCTGGGTTATCTCCGTTCGCAGGCAGTGCTGGTCCCCACGCCGGCCCGGCTCCGGCCCCACCAGGCTCGGCGCTTACGCCGTGGCCCACACTGGGCGCCCCGCCCCCGGGGACTGCCAGCCTCCGCCTCCTGTCCCCTTTCTCTGAAGGACCAGTCCCCATTTCTTGTCTACAAACATGTCCTCTCACGTTATTAACTTTCGAAAATCTCACGTCTCTGGTCTGTAGCAGAACGTTCCAGACATCCTTAAGGAGAAGAAGGCGAACTCGCCACATGTGACACAGCTGCTGGTGGCCGAATGTGGTTCCGCAGTGGATCTGCAGAAACACACACCCGTGAGCTGTGTGTCATTCCACGGCTCGGTCACAACTGCTCACGTCAGGCCCTTTGGACCTGCAGGACGAGTCTGGCTCAGCCCGGGGTGAAGAGATGAAGGGGTACGGGAGCTGTGCCTTGTGCACTGGGAGTCAAGTTTGAAACATGGATCCCTATTTGCTAAGTTTATTTAACTCTCATGTAGTGCTATGTGCCTGACCTAAGGGCCTTACAAACTGAAACAACTCTAGGATGCAGACAGCCTTACCAGAACCCCCATTTTACAGATAAGAAAACAGAGGCACAACAGGTAGTGAGCCGTGAGTAAGATCCAGAGTCCAGCGCTCTTAGCTGTGTACGCGTGTGTGTGCATGTGTGTGTGCAAGTGTGTGCATCTCTGTGCACGTGCACACAGGTGTGCGCGTATGTGTGTGCAGGTGTATGTGCGTGTACACGCACGGGTGCTTGTGTGCGTGCTTGTAAGTGCAGGTGTGCAGGCGTACATCTGTGTGCATGTGTGTGCGTGTGCATGTGTGCACGTGTATGTGCGGGTGTGCACGTGTGCCTGCATGCATTTGTGCACATGTGTGCTTGTGTGCGTGTGCATGTGTATGTGCGGGTGTGCATGCGTGTGCACATGCTTGCACACAGGGGGCGTGGAGCCACGCTCTGAGATGGCAGGACTTTCTACGGTGAAGGAAGATGGAGGACAGAGGAGCCCAGACCAGCCCTGCCCACCTCCTCCCTGCCCGCTCCAACTAGCAGCCGGAGGGCACCAAGGAGGCCTGGCTGCAGCAGGGGCGGGGGTCCTGCCCTCTCCCCCTCTCCCCCCTCCCTCTGTCAGGGAAAATCTGGAGAGTGGAGAGGAACAGGAAACCTGCTCATCCTTGGAAGCAAGGGCTAACGCACCGCCCCATGGTTAACCCCCGTCCCAGAGACAGAAGGATGGAAAGAGACATGGGGATATGAGGAGAGCGCAGAAAATGCAGAGAAATGCAGCTGCGTGGAGCGCAGAGACAGAGAGACGGACCTGGAGGCATGTCTGAGATGGAAGTGTCTCTCTGGGGGAGGGAGAGGTCACGGGCGGGCTGACATCTCAAGGCGCAGAGCCCCTGGGGGCCTGGAGTCTTTGGGGGAATGGGACAGAAGGGCCTGGGCCTCGTGAGGGGGTGGGGCTGGGGCTGGAGCAGGTGCGCGTGCGTGTGTCTGGTCCCCTCCCTGGCTGCTGGCCTGGCATCCCTGGAGCTGGAGACAGGTGTCCTGCTCCTCCATGTCCTCCTCCTGGACAGGGCCAGCTGGCCCAGCACCCCAGTGCCAGTGTCAGGTTCCAGGCCGTTCCCTGGGGGAACTTTGATCTGGAAAGAATGAGGGTGACCGATCTGGCTGCTGGCCGGGGCAGAGCCGTGTCACTGAGCCCTGGCCTGGGCTGCCCCTGCTGCCTTGCCACCCCAGGGACACCAGGCAGTCAATCGGGGTTCAGGAGACATGGGAGGGGCTTTCTTGCTTCCTTCCCCTCCCCTGTTGTGTCCACCTCGGTTCAGTCCCTGGCCCGTGCACCCTCTCATTCACCCCTGCAGCGCAGTGGCTGTTGGAGCTGGGGGCTGGGCGCTGGGGGCAGAAGGATGAGGGAGTCAGGGTCCTGCCCTTTCAGGAACCCCCAGCCCACACCCCAAACAGAGACCCCTACTTAAGGCAGACAGAAGCTGCACATGGGAGGAGGGAGACAGGGCAGGAGAGAGGGGACGTAGTATGGGCATGGTGGGGCAGGGGCCGGGCCTCATCAGGGGAGGCTCCCCAGAGGAGGCAGCACTTAAGATGAGCTCTGAAGGTGTGAAGAATGGAGAGTGAACGGGGGTTGCCCGACAGGACTGCCAGTGGAAGGGGTCCTTCAGGCCGAGGCGCCAGTACAGGCATTCGCGCACAAGTGAGTTTTGTGCATTTTACCGGAGGGGCCTTGGATGGCACTGTAAGGCATCCTGTGTTGATGGAGGGGGTCCATGGGGCAGAGGGATGGTTCTGTTAGAGCAAGGGGCCTCTGGGGGCTTGCAGGGGAGGGGGCGAGGCGGTGCCGGTGGGCCCTGAGATCTCCCTGTACGCCCCAGCCCCAGTGAGGCTCCAGAATGCTCCCAAGGGAGCGGCTGGTCTACAGGGGGGCCTGGCCTCCCCACCTCCACTGCTCACTCCGAGCGGCCTTCTGCTGGGCTGAAAGCAGACACTGGCCAGCCTGGGGGGCCCCCGGGAAGGCCGAGGAGGAGCCGGGAGCCCTGGACCTCTGGCTCCTCTTGTCCCGGAGGCCACTGAGCCAGGCTCTATAAATAGCCCGGGAAGGAGGAGGGGAGCAGGCCGGGCAGGGCTGGAGGGGCCAGGCCTTCGGGTGGGAGGTGTGGAGGGGGTGGGGAGAAGGCAGAGAGCCTGAGGCCCAGCTCTGCCCCCAAACGACCACAGCAGGGTTTCTGGGCCAGAGCAGCAGGGTCAGCAGGGCAGAGTGAGTGCCCGAGCAGGGCAAGGGCCATCCTCCTTCCTCCCATCCCTGGGCGGCTCTCTGGAGGCCTGAGGGTCAGGATAGGAGCCGAGAGGGCTCCAGGGTTTGCTGCCCCAGACACCACTTCCCCCGGGGACTCAGGGACCCAGAACAAGCCCCGGGGGGGGGGATGCTGGCTCTTCCCAGACCTCTGTGTCCCCTCGTGGGTGGGCAGGGAGCTGGGGCGGGCCAGGGGAGGCCTCTCCAGGCCGTGGGGCCGGGGCTTAGGGGCCGGGACTCCCGGACATGGAAAATGTGAGCCCGACCGCCTTATCTGGGCTGGAAGCTGTCTCCACCCCACACCCTGCCCAGCCCCGGCCTCCGTGGGCAGGACCGCAAGCCACTCCATGCCGGGGGCGGGGTGTGGCTTGTTCTCTGGGCCGCCGGGGCCCCAGCAGAGGCCCCTGGGAGGTTCCTCCACGCGGACCCAGAGGGCCAGCAGGGGCCAGGGGGCGGGAGGACTGCTCAGTGTGACCGCCTCCCCGCACCCCTAGCATTGTGTACGCAAGCGTCTTCAGAGCAGCCCCGACACCCAGGATCCGCCTTCTAGATCAGGCACTGTAAGGCATCCTGATCCTTCTAGATCAGACTGGACTTCTGGGTCTTCCAGAAATGGGGCCAGTGACACGTACGATGGAGCTCACGCCACGGCACACACGTCTGATTAGGTAAGCTTGTGCAGACACAGGACGCGCAAGGACATGCACGTGTGCGTGAGCGGCCGAGGACACATCCCAGTGTTGATGTCGGCACACACACAGGTGTGCATAAACACATGCTCACCACCCATGGGCAAGGGCGTAAAAATCCCTCCTGCAGACACGGTCCTGCCAACGAGCACGTGCCCTGCACACACGTGTCCCTGCACACGCGTGCCCGTGCAGGTGCGTGCGCGGGTACCGCCGACTCCGTAGCGCCCACAACTTTCGTCTCCACGGACACTCCCGCCATGGACGTGCGAGCGTGGTGTGTGCACAGCCCCGCCCTCGGGTGCACGGCGGAGGGACGGACGTCACACACTTCCGAGTGGCTGGCCGAGCGTCCCCGGGGAAGGAGGGATGAAGCATGAGGTTTGGCTGGAGTGGCCCAGGGCCAGGAGTCCCTCCCAGCCTCCGAGGGGCCGCGGGTCCCGGATCCGCCCCCACCCGGCAGAGCCCCGTGTGCCCCTCTCCTGGGCCCTGCTGGAGACAAGACTCCAAGGCCTGCCCACCTGGGGCTTCTGCTCCTGCACAGCCTCTACCCGGGTCCCACCTCCCTGCTCGGCTCTCCGCATGGCTCCTGAGCCCGACAGCCGGGCGGGTCGCGGCCCGTGTCACCACCCCTGCCGGTCTCCTACGAGGCAGTGGTTTCCAGGACAGGCGCTGCGTTCAGGAGTGGGCATGAGGCGTTTGCCAGGGGACCCGGGCCTGGAGTGGATTCTTGTCAGCGTGTCCCCTTTGGGAGCCTGCAGCTGTGGACCTGCTTTCATGCACCTGCTGGGTCACAAGGCCGGAGGCCAGGCCGGTTAGCTGCCGTGCGAGCTGAGGGCGGCAGGCAGGGTGTGCAGGGCCGATCAGGCCTGACACACGATGGGTCTGGCCTGCCCCGTGACCCTGTGACCTGAGCCGTTCGGGGCAGAGGGGCTAGGGAGGATGCCTAGTGCAAAGGCTGACGACCCGGCACGTGGGCTGTGCCGCCCCTGTGAGTCCCCGGGGCTCACCGTTCCCTCCAACACACCCTCTCTGCGACCCTTCCTACCCCCCAGGGTACCCAGCCGGCACTGGGGGCCACCCTTGCCTCTCCTCCCTCCCTCCGCCCATCGTCCGCCCATCCAGCATCGTCCTCCTGGCCCTGCTGCTCGCCGTGGGCCCTCTTTGCCCCGGCGTTCAGTCACCCAGGGTTTCCCGAGCTCTTTCTAAAGCCAGTTGCAGATCCAGGGGTGGGTATGGGCAGAGCCAGAGAGACCCTGCTCTCTGAGGATGGGGCTCTATGTGTGCACACAAGCGTGTGCACACGTGGCACCCGTGCACAGGGACTGGGGTGCAGGGTGGAGAGGCAGAGGAGTGTGACAGCTGATCATTCCACTTTCTATGTCCTTCCCCCACCCAGTAAGCCCGACTTGACCTGTGATCTCAGGAACTGAGGGGTCAGGGAGCAGGGAAGCAGGCTGGAGGCCAGTGGGTATAGAGCAGGGGCTGGACTGGAGGCGGAGAAGTGGGTGATTCTACCCAGGGAGGGTGTGTGGGGGCGCAGGGGCGGGGCTTTGCTCAGAGCCCTGGGGCCCACCATGGTCAAGGGAAGAGGGAGAGAACAGTCACTGAGGAAGTCACTGGGGAGGGCGAGGCCGGGAGATGGGAGTCAGGAGAGAGAGGAGGAGGATGTGGTCGTCAGGGTCATGGGTGGGAGTGCTGGAGACCCCTGGGGAGCAATGCCAGGGGGTGGAGCCTCCGGCCAGCCGGGAAAGCAGGGGGAGCTGCCCACCCTTGGCCGGATGTGGCTGCTGCCCAGGGAGGTGTGTTGGGACCAGCACCTTGGAACCAGTATCAGATCTGGGGACAGGGCCCTGGGCTCCAGTCCTGTCTTTGCATGGCTTGCTGTGTGGCCCCGGGGCCAGTCCTCCTTCCTCTTGGGGCCTCAGTTTCCCCATCTCAGGTCCGTGACCGACGTCCCTGGCTTCATGGTTTTGGCCTGGCAAGGATGTGATTTTGAGGAGTGACAGGCAGGGGGGCTGGGACAGGCTTGTCCCACATCCTGCTTGCAGCCTAGGACGAGAGCAGATCAAGGGCCTAGCAGGCAGTGCAGGGCTCAGAGCCAGGGGAGGGGGAGCCAGAAGCCCCCCCCCCCCCCGAGCCCCCTGGACCTGGTGGGAGGTCAGCCTCACCAGCTCGTTGACATCAGGGCTGGTGAATGTGGAGGGAGTTCAGCCCCATTCATTCGCAGCCCTCGCCTCCCTCTCGGCCTGGTACAGGGTGGGGGCGGAGCTGGGGGCGGGGCTGGAGCCCCCGGGAGCCCCCCAGCCTGTCTTAGAGCCAGCTTTGGTCCCGCCCCTCCACCCTAGGCTCACCCCTTCCCGCCTCCCTGCCCCTGCGCCCCTCTTCTTCCCGCTCCTGGTATATTTCTCCCTTCCTAGGCTCATCTCCAGCTACCGACTCAGTGGTCTGACTGGTAAGGGAGAGGAGCCGAGGGGGCGGCTTGATTCTTGTGCCGTCCGCCTTCCCAGAACCCACCGCGACTGCATCTCTGCCTTGACGTGGCCCCCACTTCAGCGGCAGATGGAGCCCTGCCCTGCCTCCAGCGGTTCCTCCCAAATATTCTCATCGTGCACTGGGACAGAGCAGATCACTCACCCGAGGTGGGAGAGGGCGGGCGGCCCCGGCAGCCAGTGTCCGCAGTCTACCACCTCTTCCGTCCTGTTAGGGTTTCAGCCCCGGAGACCTGGCCAGCCTTCCTGCTGGAGGATGGCCGAGAAGGCGGGACCCCTGCCCGTGCCCCCCCCCGCTCCACGGTGCTGCCAGGGGAGGACCCCTGCCCGTGCCCAGCCCCACCCCACGGTGCTGCCAGTGGGGAGTCATGGCCAGGTGTACTGCGCCTGTGGGGCCAGGGGTCAGACCGTCTACTGCCTCCCACCTCCCACATGGCTCCTCTGTGGGTCCTGCAGAAGAAGAGAATGGGCTTTTCCCGGCTGGGACGGGGTCTCTGAACTCCAGGCTCCCGTGGTCAGACCTGCAGGGGCCAGGAGCACTGGGGGCCAGTGTCTCTCCCAGCCTCTATCAAATGTTCTACCCAGAGAAAGAACGCAGGGAGTGGTTTGGCTCACTCTGTGCCGATGGCTACTTGGAACACACGCTCACATACACTCACGCTTACACACACACACACTCACACACACATGCAACATGCACGCCTTTTGGCACTTGACTTTCTCATGAGATAATTGCTGGAAGGCTCCTTGGATTAGGTAACCAGCATTCCTTCCTGTCCCCATGGTGGAGGGGAGCAGGGGGGGACTGGCGCTCAGTGTCTTTTAGGCTGACCCACCTCCTTTGGGGCAGTGCGGGCCAGTCCAGGGGTCTGTGGCTCCAAATTTCTCTGGATGCCTAACAGGACAGGAACAAGCCCTTCAGACCTCTTGTTCCTGAGGTCATCTGGTTGTGCCTGCCCAGGCACTGGGCCTCCTTCAGGTGGGCCTGGCCTGGTAAGGAGAAGGCTAGTCAGGAAAAATTTCTGTGCAAAGGGTGGGATATTCCCATTTTTATTTTAAATAATTGAAATTGTTTAAAGGTTTATTTATTCTTGACGTGGGTGAAGGGGCGAAGAGGGAGGGAGACACAGAATCCAAAGCAGACTCCAGGTTCTGAGCTGTCAGCACAGAGCCCGATGCAGGGCCTGAACCCACAAACCGTGAGATCATGACCTGAGCAGAAGTCGGACACTTAACCGACCGAGCCGCCCAGGCACTCCTTGCATTCTTATTTTAAATCAGCTTTCAGTTACAGGAGAGTATCTTTGCCCTTCAGCCTGTCCTCCTGAAGCCACAATTGTTTCCATTCTTCGCTTTCTTGTGATGGGAGGGGGGCGGGTTGGAAGGGAGGACTATCTGGGGTTAGGCATGAAGAAGGGTGTTGAGAGGACACAGAGGTGGGAGCGCTGGCCTGTCGATGGAAGCCAGGGACTGAGACCCTGATGGAGGGACAGGGGCCATTAGCCCAAAAGCCGCTGGTCCCACGGTGGAGACTCAGCCCTAAGTGCGTCCTCTCCTCTCGGCCAGACCTCAGCCTCTCCTGGATCCCCTACCAGGGGCCCCCTGGTGAGCCTGGCGCCCCTACTGACCACTGGCGAGGACGCAAAGATCGTGCTCCACAGGGCGGGGCTGGGAGGGGGCCTCCCTACCCGCCTCCTGCTCCCTCCGGTCTTAGGACAGACGCAAGAGAGTCCGGGCGAAGGGCCCGCAGGTGAGTGTGTGCTTGTGAGAGCCGAGTGCACAGGGTAGAGGGGCAGACACCGCACAGTCTGGGGACTGCTACCCCCTTCAGGTCACCCCGAGCAGTGGGGGAGTCCCCACCCCCAGGGGGACCCGGCCTGCGGGGCAGAGCCTGGGTATGCACAGCCCGCGGCGGTGGTCTCCAGAGTGGAGTCCCCTCGGGGGCCGCAGCCCCTCGCCCGGGCCGCACGCCGCTCCTCCGGGGCCGGGTCAGGGGGGCTCTCGGCCCCGAGCTCTCCCTGCGGCCCCGCCCCACCCGGCTGCCGCGCCCGGCGCTCCCCCTTCCGCGCCTCCGCGACCCGAGGCCCCGCCCCGAGGCCCCGCCCCCGCGCGGCGCCCAGTCCCGGGGCTCGCGGGCCCGCCCCGCCCCTCCCGCCTCCCGAGGCCCCGCCCCCGTCCTGCGCCCGCCCCTCCCACCGCCCCCTCCGGCAAACCCGGCCCGGGGCGGCCAGTAGCGGCCCGGAGCTGCGGAGCTCGGCCTCTCCGCCCGCCAGGCCGGTGCTCGGACCTCGCACCCCGCCCGGCCATGGAGCCGGGCCCCGACGCCGACGAGGCGCGCACGGTGCGCGAGGCGCTGGGCCGCTACGAGGCGGCGCTGGAGGGCGCGGTGCGCGCGCTGCACGAGGACATGCAGGGGCTGCAGCGCGGCGTGGAGCGGCGCGTGGCCGAGGCGCTGCGCCTGGCCGGCCCGCTGGCGCGCACGGTGGCCGAGCTGCAGCGCGACAACCAGCGGCTGCAGGCGCAGCTCGAGCGCTTGACGCGGCAGGTGGAGGCGCTGGGCTTGACGGCCGGGCCGTCCCCCGCGCCCGGCACGCCCGGCTCCCCCGGCTCGCCCAGCCCTCCGCCCCCGCCCGGCGTCCCCGGCCGCGCGCCCCGCCTGGGCACCGCGCGCTTCGCCAGCCACGCCACCTTCTCGCTGTCGGGCCGCGGCCAGGTGAGCCTGGGGCGGGGCCGTGGGGCCGACCCTGCGCCCCGAGGGCGTGCGCCCGCCCGCGCGGCGTGCCGGGCTGGGGGCAGTCCCTCCGCGGGCCGCGGGGACTCGGTGTGCAGGTCCGGCCCCCGCTCCGGGGTGGGAGAGGGCCCTAGAAGCCTGCCCGCTGCACCTGTCTCGGGCCCCCTCCTTCCTTTGGAGCCGGGCCCTGTCGACCCGAGTTCTGTCTCCCTCCCCGCTTTGCCCCGTGACGCTGAGGAGGCTCCGGCGCTGAGGTTCGGCCCCTGGCCGCTCCGACACCGCCTGGGCCTTGCGGGCAGCCCCCGGCGCCCCCACCTGCATTCGTGCGCCCCCTGCGTCGCCGCTTCACTGAGGCCTGACGGCTCTCGTTACTAATTAACCCAGACTGGGAACTCAGGCCCGTGAGCGTGAGGGGGAGGCCAGGAGGGCGCAGTGTGGTCGGGGCAGCCGCTTTGGGAACTCGCAGGGGGTGAGGAGAGACGGGGAAACCAGCCTGGAGCAGTCTCCAGCTTCCTGGGGTCAGCGATCCGCGTGGGGGTGGGGTGGAGGCCGGTGGGGACCAGTCAGCACGCTGAGCGTGGGGCCTCCTGGAGAGGAAGGTTGGACTGTTTCCATGGTGTGTGCAGTGGCCCTTAGGTGGGATTTTCCACTCTGCTCAGGCATGTGCTCCGGGGCTTGGTTTCCAGGGTCTGGGTCCCAGTGCTTTGCACCTGCTGCCCCTCCTACGTTCCATCCGTCAAACGTGCAGCTCTCCTGCTTGGGCTGGGCTGCACCTGGGGGCGGGGAGGAGGGGATCGCATTGGCCCCTGGAGGTCGGGGGTGGGAGGAAGGTGGCCCCAGACAGAGCTGTGCCAACAGTGTGGGCAGCCGGAGCAGATGTTGTGCCCCAGACACCGTAGTCCCTTCCCGGTGGGTGTCCCAGGAAGGCGTTGTGCCGGAAGCCCAGGGCTCGCTGCTGCTGGTGCAGGCCACGCTTTTGGGCCGCCTGTCCAGAGGGGGGCCTGGCAGGAATGAGAGGGGAGGGCTGAATTGTGAAGGCCCTGTGGGCGCTGGGTGAGGGAGCTGGGCTCTGTCTCCTGTGCCCAGCGCTCCGTGTGAAGGGCCTGGAAACGTGGACACACTTAATTCTGTCCTATGAGCACAACATACTATACGTCCGTGGTATAAATCACCACGGTGAGCTCACACGTGCCTGATAAACTGTGTCATCGGCTGTTTCTGAAGTTGTGTTTTCACACACATTTGCCTCTTGTCTGCTCAAAGAAGTCGCTGTCCAAGTGTCCGGAGAGATCATGTCCCAGTCATGTGTGTGTGACTGCAGAAATGCACGTGTGTGCTCATACCTGTGTGACAGGGGCTCGTCATCTAGCTGTCTCGGTGCGAACTGGCCGTTCTCACCCGAGGTGACCTAGTCCTCTTGCTTATGGGGGTGGTGGGTGAGGGGCGCTGGGCAGGGAGGGACAGGGTCCTCCTTGTTCCGCAAGGTCCGGCAAAGATGGATGGCGGGTTGGAGGGTGGCTGGGGACAGGGTGGGTTTGTTGGATGGTCCAAGGAGAGGAGACCCCCTCTTCAAGGGGGAGTCGGCAGGGCGGCACAGACAGGAGCCGTGCTTGGGGAGCTGTGGGGTCACAGACCTGCGGCGTGCCCGGGTCTGGCTGGGGCCTGCTGAGCGAGAGGGGCTACGGGACATGCAGGCGAAGCTCTCGGACCAGGTGCAGTCCCTGATCTGGTGAGCCAGGAGGGGTCACGGCTGGACTCTGGGGAGACCTCAGGGCAGAGCCTGCAGCCAGAGCCCTGAAGTGGGTGAGGTACTCAGGTAATTGTGCAGAAGGGGGGGGGAGCTGCTGGGCAGCTGGCGGGTCCCGGCGAGCCCACCCCGGAAGTCAAGGGGACAGCGCCTCTGGAGGAAGGGGTTGGGGCCAACAGGGACACCATGGCTCCTTAGGGGTTAGGGATGGAGACACAGTTGGGAAGTGGGCTGTGGGCTTCAGAAAGGCATAGCTGGGCGCTTGGGTGGAGGATGGTCAAGGTCTCCGGGGGGTCAGAGGTTGTGCAGCCCCCTGCGCCAAGGCAGCGCCCCATGGCTGACCTCAGAAGCGTTGTCCCCACGTCTCCGGCAGCCCCCTCTCAGGAGCGCTGACGGCGGCCTCCAGCCAGCTTCTGGCGGCCAAGGGGGCCGTGCAGCCATCTGTAGAGGACCTACGACTGGGTGCCTGGTCACGAGCCGGGAGTCAGGGCTCCAGGCTGGGCCCCGGGGCGGCTGGTTCATGCCCCGTGTCTGTGTCACAGGGGCGCGGGGCCAGTTAGGGCCGCGGTGAGGCATGGCGGGGCCTGGTGTTACCCCGCCCCTCTGCAATAAGCAGTGAGACTTAGAGAATCTGTCGGTTTCTGCCGTTTCAGACTTGGGGCTGTTGGAAGTGGGTCACACTTAGCATATAAATGTGTCCTGAACTCCGTGCAGAAAGAGTTGATCACGGATTCCACTTTTGAGTGCACAAGCCTTGACCTTGCCAGGTTGTGAGGAGACAGAGGAGTAGCCAGGGCAACTCCAGGAGGAGGGAGAGGGCAGGGCCATGGAGTGGGAGAGACCAGGGTGGACTTCCTGTAGGAGGCCAAGTCCCTGAAGCAGACAAGCTGCTCTTGTCATGTTTGCTGGGAGGCCTTGGGAGCCTCCTCAAAAGTCGACCTCAGTTTCTTGGTACCTAAACCAAGGCCGGTTGGGCCCCTGACGCCGAGCAGACTGGGCCCTTGTAACAGTGACATCGGCAGGATCCGCTCACAAGCGGCCCTGGAGCCGCAGCCGTGGCCTCGCCGGCGGGGGGAGCCCGCGGGGGCCTTGGTGGATGGTGGCAGCCTGAGGCCAGGCCAGCCTCGGTCCCGGGAAATGTGCTGGGCTGCGCTGGAGCCCCCGGGGCCCTTTGGCGGAGGCCCTCGGGGACAGCTGCCAGGAGCTTGGGCCGAGGCCGGCCTGTGAAAGAAACCAGACTCCCTTATCTGCCTTCCTTTCCCAGACGCGATAAGGGGGGTCGGTGCTTTGGGGAGATGTTTGGACGGAGTCTTGTGTGAGTGGGGGATGGGCAGCAGTCTCGGGCCAGGCTCCCGGCCCCGCCTGCGCTCCTGTGCCCACGCGTGAGTCCCGGTGGGGCCAGGCAGCACCGAGGATGCCTGAAATACTGCCAACCCCTCAACGTGTCTGCGAACTTCCCAGTGAGAGGACCGTGTCTCCCGGAGTCCCCGAAATCAGACCTGTGTCACCCTGCGTTTTCCCCCTAAGGCTCCCAGGCCTGGGCTCCCTTATGGGGGTGGGGGCTCTTCTGAAAGCTCAGACAGGGACCCCTCTGTGCCGGTTCCCGTCCCCAGGGCTCACCGGTGACTCCTTCCCTGGCACACAGAGGGGCCGCCCGGTTCTCTTCCTGGGGCCGAGGCAGGCTGCGCCCCGGCGCTGGGAGGGCCCCCCGATGCTGGGAGAGCGTGCCCGAGGCCCCAGAGTGTGCTTGGGGACCGGCACAAGTCGTTGGTGTAAGGCCTCTGTTGTGCAAAGGTCCTGCTGGGGCGGTTATCCCATTGTTCCCCCCTTTCCTCCCCCTCATCTGGCTAAGTCAGGTCCAGCGGGGGCCACGACTCGCCCTGCCCCAGGTCCCGGGGGACACGTTTGTCCTGGGTTGCTCTCCGTTCTCTGGAAGGCCAGAGTGCTTTGCGGACAAAGTCTCAGGTTGGGGTCGGGACCTGGGTCCCAAACGTCCACCCCCCTCCCCTCTCCCACCCGTCCCGACGGCGGGTTATGTGATGTTGGCGGTGGTCTCCCAGTGGCCCCTTGGCCTGAGCCGTGGGCAGAGGCCTCTCCTTGAGGAAGGGGCAGTTCCAGTCGTGGGGAAGGGGCAGTGGGGGGGGGGCAGGAGACCCAGGAATCTGGCTTGTCCAGAACCTACAGGAAGTAGGTTCCTGTCTGGTTGTGACTCCTGGTCCCCTGGGGCGTCACCGGGGTGGGGGACCTGCTACGTGCAGGGGCAGGCATCTGGGGGCCCCCCACGGAGGCCCACATTCCTGGGAACGTGGTTTCACCATCAACCTGTCCCTCCAGGCCCCTGCCTGGACCTGTGGCACCGGTTGGACCAGAGTAGGAGGGTGGGGGACATGGAGACCCCAGGCCGAGCTGGCCCTGGTGACAGGTGGGGGCCGGGGTTCAGGGTGGGCTGGTTGTTTCCCTTCCACCTGCTGACCTGGCTTCAAGTTAGGGGTGCCCGCAGAAGCCCCCTTCTCCACAGCCCGGCCCCTCCCCCATGTCCTCCCGAGCCAGGACTGGAGGGGTCCCCTCATCTCCCAGCCCTCCCCCCAGGGCTCCGAGTCCTGTCCTTTCTCCCTTCTGCAGGGACCCCCACCCCACAGAGGGACAGCCCCTTCCAGCTCTGCCCCTGTCCTCCCCAGCTTCTCCCCTAGGCCCTCTCCCGCCCCACCGCTACCTCATTCTGTTCCTAAATCACTGGTGGCCCCTCCCTTGCTAAACCCAACGGGCGCTGTTCAGATCTCATCTGACCATTTCCTTGACCCGAGGCCACCTTTGGGCGCCCCAGGCACGCCTCTGCTCTTCCCGGTAGGTGTCCCCCTGCCTCACCCAGCCTTCCCCGGGTTCTCTCCTTGCCCCTCTGGCTGCTCCTCTGTAGACCCCCGCCCCCCATGCTGGGGAAGCAAGACTCCTGTTTCTCCCTCATTCGTCCGTCCATACTTCTGTCCTTCCTCTCAAACTTCAGACTCAAACACGCAGCTACCTCCTGACCTCACCTCCCAGGTGCCCCAGGGGCACCTCACACTCAACGTGTCCCACACTGAAATCCCTGTTTTCCCACCAACGCCCTGCCTTCCTCCTCAGGTCCCTCCTCCCTCCACATCCCTCCGTATCCACCCTCATCCGCCCACTCTCCCCAGGGCTCCGGCCCTCTGCCTTCATCCCCGCACTGCCCGTGTCCCCTCCCCTCTCGGTGGCACCTGGGGCAGCACGGTTCGTCTGCAGCCACCGATCAGGGTGCTTTGTGGCTCGAAGTCTGTGTCTGTCTGTGCAGACCCTAGTGGCTCTGCTGGGCACAGCCTCCCCTCCTCGTCCACCCGGCCCAGGCACCGCTGCCTCTGGGGAGCCCTCCCTGACCCTCTGGGCAGATGCGGCCTGTCGTTGGCACGCACTCTGGGGCTGGTTTGGCAGCATCTGCTCGAGGTCCTGGCACCCCCCCCCCGATCGATTCCCCCACAGCACAGTGGCCCCCACTGGCCAGCTGAGGGCCCATGGAGCCATCCGGGGCCAGGGGCGGGCTTTCGTCATCTGGGAACCTTGCAGACAAGAGCCAGCCTGGAGGTGTCTCAGAAGAGGCACGGCCAGCCTCCAAGTGGCCCTTAGTACGAGGGGGTCTGCCCGGATCCCCTTCCCGCCAGGCAGACCCCGCCAGCCCTGTGGAACGCCGGCCCCCCCACACCTCCCTCACGGTGAGGGAGGCCGGACCTCGGTGGAGGAGGACGTCCCTCCTGGCCACAGATCACAGGGGTTTCTCACGTGGACAGCACACCTCCTCCCAGGGCCCCCGGCTCTGCCTGCCACGTGGGGGTGTTAGCACCCCCCTGAGAGGATAGAAGCAAGTTGGCGTAAGCGGCGTGGGTAGAAAAGGGCCTGATACTCCATAGAGCATCTATCCCTTATCTCAAACGGGGAGCCTGCGACCCAGCGGGGGCATGACCTGACCCGAGGACCTCGGTGCTGGCTCAGCCGGGACCCCAGGCACCCCCAGTGGTTTCACTGCAGTGGAGGGGGCCAGTCAGGCCCTCGTATCCCAGGCCTCCAGGCAAATCTTGTGACTCTGCGTCCAATGAAAAGTCCTCAGCACGAAGGCCCAGTCCTGTCGTTGGCCCAGAGAACCTCAGGGTTCCGGTGTCGGCGCCCCTATACAGGCATCTGCGTCAGCCGCCCGGCGGGGGTGAGCGGGGCCAGGCTCTGGCCGGGGCGTCCGGCCCGGGAGGGGGCAGGGTGGGCCTCCTTTGTGCCCTGCTCGGAACCCCAGCCTGATCATTGTTTCTAGCACTTTTGGGGTTGCGGTGAGCCCGGGGGAGGTGTTTGCCTGGCAGGATTGCGGGGGCTCCGAAGCTGGGGCCGGGTCCACGCCAGCTTGCCACGTGGCCTGCGCCCAGTACCGTGTCTCCTGGGGGCTGTCTCTCAAACGGGAGTGTTGTTTGCCCCCGGAACGAGTGGGGGCTTAGACTGCAGTCTGGGGGGTGGGCAGCCGGCCCTGCCTGACGGGGCCTCCTTGGTGCGCGTGTCTCCGTAGAGCGTGGACCACCAGGACGAGGCCAGCGAGGTGGCCGCGAGAAAGGCCGCAGACTCGTGCATCGTGGAGAACGGGCACCAGCCCGGGGCAGGTAGGGCCCGACGGCAGAGGGGCCCCCTCGGCCGGGAGGGGGTCTGGCCCTGAGGCCCGGCAGGTGGACAGGCTGCCAGGAGGGCGGCTTCCCTCGGCGCCAAGTAGGACTTTGTAAACACGGAGGGAGATGGGCGGCCCTGAAAGGGGATGAGTGTCCCTGGTGCTGGAGGAAACAAGCAGGCCCCGAGGAGTTGTCCACGCAGCGGACGCCACAGCGTGGCCGACAGGCTAGCTAGTGTTTATTGAACTGATTGTGAGGGCAGTTTGGAACAGACATAAACTCCGGTCGGAGCAGTGAGGCGTCCCCAGAAGAAGGAGGTCAGGGAGGCCTTCCTGGAGGAGGTGGGAGGGTTCACGGAGGCTGGAGTCCTCCTGGGGGGGGGGTGTGGTTTGAGGCCCCTGCGGATGCCTTGGCTGACCTCCCACTTCCCCACTGGCCTCGTGTTCCAGGTCCGGGTGACGGACCCCCTGAGGCGGCCAGAACCTTCCGGGCACCGGAGCCCCCCAGGCCTCGCCCCGGGAGCCTCTCCTTGCAGCTGCCTCACCAGCCGGTTACGGCCGTCACTCGGGTCTCGGAGAGGTTTTCAGGGGAGACCTCGGCCGCGGCTCTCTCGCCCACGTCTGCTGCCATCCTGGGGGGGCCCAGCCCCAGTGAGGCCACCGCACCCTGGACTCCAGGTCCCAGCGGTAGGAGTGGGAAAGCAGGGCCCGGGTGCAGACCCCCCCCCCGGGACGTGGGGGGCAAGCAGGGCTCGGGGGCTGGCGAGAGACTCAGAAAGCCCGGGGCCGGGCTGCCCACCTGTGCCTGCCCCCGTGCGCCCTGCCCTGCCTGACTCCTCCCAGAGACGCCGCGACCCGGCCGCTTCCCTGGGGGGAGACGTGGCTTCCATTCCCCCGCACACGTGGCAGGGCTCCGCCAGCCCGCCGTGGGCCTGTGGCCAGGCCTCCAGCGGTGTGTCCTGGGCGGGGGCTTCCAAAATGAGGGTCTGGGGACAAAGTGTGTGCTGGACACACAGCGCAGGAGGCCCTGGGCCCTGTGCTCCCCAAAGCAGCTGGGAGCATTTACGAGACTTTTTATGTCTGAGCTCTGTGCTCCCAGCCCCCCGCCCTCAACTGTGGGCCGTGGTGGGGCCAGCTTAGTGGGGGGCCTGCCCGTCCAGGGAGCGGTGCCGGGTCGGGGGGGGGCTCTGGCGGTTGGCCCTCCCCGAGGCCCCGGCTACTTCTGCTCCTCTCCCGTCCGCAGAGAAGAGTCCTTCCGGCCCGCGATCGAGCTCCGGCTATGGGGTGGCGTCGGCCGCTGGCAGCGACAGGTGCGTCAGGGTGCGGGGCCGGGTGGGCTGTGCTGTCCTGGGACTCGGGTTCCCAGGCCCCCAGCAGGGCGCCCCCCGTGCTGACCCGGAGCCTGGAGAGGCGGGCAGCGGGGCTGCAGGGGAGGCCGCGGGACTGGCTGGACAGTCTCGTTGGGGGAAAGGTGGCCGCAGCTGGCTTCTCCGTGGGCCCTGCAGAGCCGGTCTGCACGGCAATGGGAGGGGGTGTCTCAGTGCCCACCGAGGAGGGTGGGAGGGGCCTGGGGCAGGTGTGCGGCCCCGCCCCCTGGTGGTACAGGTCCCCTCCCCCAGCCTGCAGCTGTCCCCACGGCCCCCCGGACCAGCTGGCTGGGGGTGGGGGGCTGGCTTGGCTTTTCTTATAATAATAAAGGAAAATTGTGACTTTCCGGCAAACTGTTCAGGAGACAAAGGGGGTCTTATCTAGTGGTGGAGAGAGGCCTGGTGGGGCTGGTTGGGGTCTACCTTCTGCCCCAGGAACTGACACCTGCCGAGGGGGGATTACGCCCAGTGTGGGTACCCCCGGCAGTGGGCTTGCTGGGGGGGGGTCTGCTCTGCTCGGTCAGAAAACCTGCCCAACAGGCTGTGCCTTCTTGCTCCTGCCTCAGTCACTGGCAGGGGAACCCTGGGCCCGTGTGGGCTGGGATGTCCCTGACACGTGGCTCTCTCCTCAGCCCACCCCTGCTGACGCCCCGGTCCCCGCCAGCCACCGCCCAGGCCCGGCGCCGGGAGCTGGTCAGGTCGCAGACGCTGCCTCGCACGTCGGGGGCGCAGGCCCGGAAGGCCTTGTTTGAGAAGTGGGAGCGGGACACCGGGGGCAAGTACGGACGCTCGTGCCCAGACCCACGTGGGGGCCAGGCGGGCGCAGCGCAGGAAGCCGGCCCAGTCCTCTTCCCTGGGGACAGGATGCCAGGGTGGGGCCCGTGATGAGAGCCCCTGGCTGCCCCATTCCAGAGGTGCCCCAGGCCCCCCTCCCCACCTCCCCTGGTGTCCCTCGGTTTCTGGGCAGGACAGGGAGACCACAAGGGGTAGTGGGTTGGGATTCCTGGGGGGCTGTGGGGTGACACCGCGCCCCCCCTTAGAGACAGCCTGGTCTTTGCACAGGGATCCGTCGACAGCATGACATCTGCTGGGTGCAGGGTGGGGCCCGGCCTGTCATCGGGTGGGGCCCGATGACACCCCCAGCCCTAGCTTCCTGTGACCAGTGAGGGAGACAGACCCGGGCAGTGTCCCCGCTGAGCCAGATTTGGGCTGTGTCTTGGGGCCCCAGGGGGACCACCCTTCTAGCTAGGGGCGAGGAAGGGAGCTGTCAGTGAGGGTTGTCTCTGGGTGGCTGGGATGGAGTGGGGGGAGCAGAGGGCTGGGGCCTGAGGCCACGTGGCTGAGGGCCACAATCCCTGTCCCAGGATTGCCAGGTGACCCCTGATTCCCCGTGTGGGGAATAGATGAGGCAGGAGGGAGCGTGGTCCTGCCAGACGCCGTCAAGGGAGGGGGGCTGCGTGCAGCAGGGGGTCTCCCCTGGGGGAGCAGGGCAGGCCGGGCGGTGGGGGGGGGGGGTGGCAGGGACCTGCGGCCCCACAGCAGGCGGGCGCTCTTCGAACAGGGGGAAGGGCGAGGTGCGGGCCAAGCTGAAACGGTCCCAGAGCTTCGGCGTGGCCAGCGCCAGCAGCATTAAGCAGCTCCTGCTGGAGTGGTGCCGTCAAAAGACCCTTGGCTACCAGGTGAGCCCAGACCCCACCCCAGCCCCCGGGGGAACCCTCGCCCCAGCCCCGGGGGACCCCAGCTACCAAGTGAGCCCAGACCCTGCCCCAGCCCCGGGGGACCCCAGCTACCAAGTGAGCCCAGACCCTGCCCCAGCCTCCCGGGGACCCCTCGCCCCAGCCCCGGGGGACCCCAGCTACCAAGTGAGCCCAGACCCTGCCCCAGCCTCCGGGGGACTCCTCGCCCCAGCCCCGGGGGACCCCAGCTACCAAGTGAGCCCAGACCCTGCCCCAGCCTCCGGGGGACCCCTCGCCCCAGCCCCGGGGGACCCCAGCTACCGTGAGCCCAGACCCTGCCCCAGCCTCTGGGGGACCCCTCACCCCGGCCCTGGGGGACCCCTGGCTACCAGGCGAGCCTGGACCCTGGCCTGGTTCAGCCCCCGGGGGAGCCCCCCACCCCAGCCTCGGGGCACTCTTGGCTACCAGGCGAGCCCGGACTTTGCGCCAGCCCCGGGGGCTGTTGAGGGGCTGGCTGAATCGGGTGCGGGGCGCGGAGGCGGGACCGAGCCCCGCTCACGCCCCTGCGTCGCCCTGCCGGCTGGAAGCACGTGGACCTGCAGAACTTCTCGTCCAGCTGGAGCGACGGCATGGCCTTCTGCGCCCTCGTGCACTCCTTCTTCCCCGACGCCTTCGACTACAGCACCCTGAGCCCCACGCAGCGGCAGAAGAACTTCGAGCTGGCCTTCACCACGGCCGAGTGAGTGTGGCGGATGCTGAGGCCGGCTCCTGCGGGGGCGGGGGTCGTCCGCAGGGTCCTGAGGCCATCCCAGACACCTCCTGTACAGATGGGGAGACTGAGGCCCGGAGGGGTCTCCCAGACTCGGCCCCTGGCTCCGCCTGTGCAGTCTGGGAGACGGGCCGCCAGCCAGCAGGGCATGAGGGGTGGCGGGACGGGGTCTCCCAGGGCACCCAGTCTGCCCTCTCAGGGCGGGTGGGGAGACCCTTGCTTGGGCGAGCAGGACATCCAATAATATCTTCCTCAGAGACTTTTAAAAAATTCTTCAATAAGTAGATTTTGGTTCCCTAAATGTGGCTCCTGAGACCGGCTCGGGAGGGGACCAGGTGGGGGGAGATTCTGGGATCGGTCGGCACTTGGGAAGCCAGTCTGGGATTTGGCGGTTGGCTCAGGGCAGGCCCTGGCGCATCGGGGTCTGGCTGGGGCAAGGGTGCAGGCTGTCCCCTGGGCCGGGAGCATCCGTGTGGGAGGGTGGCTTGCAGGGGCTGGGCGTGTGGGCAACGGCAGGATGGGCGGCGGGCAGGGAGCTGGGGTGGAAATGCTCTTCCCTCACTCGGGGCCTCCTGTGGGCCGGACACAGGAGGCAGAGGGCAGGGGAGCCTGGGGACGGGGCACAGAGGGTGCTCAGGGGAGGAGGGTCAGAGGTCAGAGGGAAGGTGGAGTTTCCTGGAGGGAACATTTGTCTCTTCTGCCAGAGCCTCGGCCCGTGAGCCGTGTCTTCTGGTCTGCGTCCCTGGTGCCCTGACCAGGGTGGGGGGGCCTCGCTCCAGGCCCTCGTGCCTTCCTCACTCTGTTCCTGGACCCCAGCCCTGCCAGGGAGGAAGTCGGAGCCTTCGGGTGAGGTGTGGGGGGCAGAGTGGAGGCCGCCTGAGTTGTAGGAACATTGCTGCTGCCCTGTGCCCAGGTTTCGGGGGACACGCCTGGACCCTCGGCCCCCTTGGGGTCGCAAGAACGCCTCTCTTTCTTGGCTGCTTGGGTTAGCTGTCATCCTGATCGCAGAAACAGCTCTGATGGGGTGTGTTATGCAACTGGACCCAGACGGCGCTGAAGCAGAGCCAAGGGGGACGGCGCGGTGTTGGGGAGGGGTGCCTCGCAGGGGGAGGCCCGGCGGCTCAAACCCAGAGATGGTGGCTGTCAAACCAGACTGTGCAGGGCGGGGGCTCTGATGTGGCCCCTGGTGTTCTCCTCCACAGACCAGGCTGGGCTGGGGGTGGCGGCCGTCTACCAGATCCTGGGAGCACAGCCCTGCTCTCCGTCCCCACCCACCAGCCAGAGCGATTTGTGGCTGTGCTTTCCCAGCAGAGGGCTGAGCTCCTGGAGCCTCCTGACTTGGGACACAGAACACGTTCCTTCTGTTCCCAGCCTGCAGGGCGCTGGTGCGTGCAGGCCTCCCCCCTCCTCAGAGCCAACATGGGGCCAGACGCCTGGCCCCGCCTCCCTGTGGCCCGAGAGCCTGCCAGTGGCGGGGGAGGGGAGGGGGTCTGCGGGCTAGGGGCCCAGGGCAGGCCTGTGTGGGGAGCTTGCTTGGGGCCTGGGTAGGGACGTCCCCTGGGAGTCCCTGGGGAGATGACCCCATAGGTATTGGGGGGGCAGGAAGGTGGCCTCCCAGGAGGGCGGCCAGGATTACCTGGCTCCTTGGACAACAGGCTGAAAGAAAGCACAGGATGCCTGCCGGCCGGTGCCGGCTCCCAGTTCTTAGCAGACACTCCTCAGGTTTGCCAGCCAAGGTCTGGCACACATGTGCGGCCCCGCAGGCGGCAGGAGGGGGCTGTGTGGGGTGACGGGGGCCTGGACTCCAATGGGGGTCACAGCCTTTGGGCAGACAGGCCCCTCCAACAGGGGGGTCACCTCACATCGGGAAGGAAACGTTTGCAGACCCCTCCGTGAGCGAGGGCCTAGGCGCACGGAGATGCAGCAGGAGCTGCGTGGTGGAGGCGGTGTGCCCCCCCCCCCCCGGGACTCCCGAGCCCGAAGATTCCCTGAGGCCTAATCTGTGTGAGCAATGCTGTGTTGACAGCAAAGTGAGCTCTCTTGTTGGACGGATGTCCCCGGGCTGGAGAGCGGGAGGGCCAGTCCTTTTATGGAAGGGGTGCGGCGGGACGCAGGGGCCCTGCCCTCTGCGCCCTGCACCCCACTTCTTCGGGCCGAGCGCCTGCCCAGAGCCGGACGTGTGGCCTGAGGCCCCCGCTTGCCCTGCGGGGAATGTGTCCTGCTCTCGAGTTACGCCCAGGCAGAAGGGGTTTCGGGCTATTTGCAGTGTCCATGTGTCTCTGGCTAAAACCAGACAGGAGGCTGTAGTCCGAGCCTGGCATCTGCCTTTAGAGAAGGCGTAAGTAAAAATAGCCCCTGGAGCCCCTCCTCCATGGCCCTCACAGGCCGGCCCGGCGCTGCCTGGAGACCATAGTAGAGCTGGGGCAGGACAAGCCTCTGAACCTTTCTTTTAAACCCCAAGCCGCGTGGGGCGAAGCACACTCACTCGGAAACGAGGGCACGCCGACCTCGCCCAGGGTCTCGCTACACAGCGCTGAGGAGTGCTGAGCGCTTTGCCTTCGGGCTGCTCCGAGGCGCGGGAGTGAAACCAGCTCTATCGCTTTTACAAAAGCACTTGCTTTTTTCTTTTAAATTTAAAAGGCAATAGGGTGTGCACTTAATACAGTTCTATGTCGCCATACCTCAAGTTTTAAAAAAAAGGGCAGTTGGGGCCTCTAATATTTTGAGACCTAAGTCTTTTTATAGAAGTCAATACTGACCATCTTCCTTTTCTCCTATCCTGGTTCTCAAGTTTCATTCAACCCGTGTCTGCAGCTCTTAGGCCTCGTGGGGTTACCGCTGAGCTGCCGGGGTGGGACTGGGAAGCCAGAAACTTGCCGGTGGCTTCCCACCTGGGTCGTAAGGGTGACCGCAGGGGAAGGCCTTAGGACCCACCCAGCCTCGCTCCCCGGGCAGGGATGCCCTGGGCTGGGGCCAATGCAGAAGGCGGTCCTCAGACTCTCCCTGCGCGGGTTGGAACATACCAGCCATTCTGGGCGAGAAGGCGGGAAAGAAACCAGCACCACCGCGGAGAGGGTCCTGGGTGCCCTTGGGAGCCGCAGGGAAGGAACCACAGAGACGTAGTTTCGGGGAAAGACACTATACGAAAATTCTCTTCCAATACGTGAAAGGGTCTTGTGGGGAAGAAATTAGGCGGAGAACAGACTTGCGGGGCCAGTAAGTAGAAAGTACCCAGCGGCAGGTTAGCAGAGGAAACGGGAGGGAATCTTTCTCCTGGCCAGAGTCGTCTGCCTGCGGGGGACCAGGGCCCGGGGCCTGACCCTGGAGAAGAGCAACCCCAGGCCCCGCTTTCCCCGTGTTTGGAGGGTACGCGCTGTTCTCTTCTGAGGCCAGGTTCTCATTTAACCTGGGGACCACTGTGGCCAGTGGCGGGAGTGATGGTCTGGCGCGCGTGCAGGGCCCGCCCACACGCGCCTGGTGTGCATGAAGGGCTCGATTACACACACGTGTGCGTGCAGGTCCCCGTGTGGTGTCCACCCACACGCACCTGGCGCTCATTCGGGGCTCGCTCACACGCACCTGGCGGACATGCAGGCAGCCCTGGGAGGAAGGCAGGGCGGGCAGTCAGGTGTGAGCGCAGTAGATACTGATCGCTCAGAAACGTGAGCTCAGGTCGGAGAACTTGGATTTGCAACCCTTCACCATCAACAAAGCACCTTCACATGCCTGCCCTTGTCCGAGCTTGCACTTCCCTGACCCCCAGCCCGGCCCTGGGCAGTCTGGGATGCCAGCGTGCCCCTGTGTTGGGCCAGGACCTGTCACCTCACAAAGCTACTGGACTCTTCCATGGGCCACTGGGGCCAACCCAAGGGGAGGGGGACAGCGGGACCCGGGGCAGATGTCCCCATTTCGCTCTGACATTTGGCTTGTGATGGGACGCCTAGCAGGTGGCCAGTGGGAAGGGCAGGCTGACGGAAGGTGCGGCATGATGCGTCCGCAAGGGCCGGCTGGCAGGCTCTGCCGTACAGGACGCAACCTCGGAGGTGGGCGTCTGAGTCTCTGCTGAGGAAATGGCACAGAAAGGGGGCACGACTAGCAGAGCCAGGATCTGAACCCCGCTGTTTAGGTCCCAAATTCTGATGAAAATGACAACCACCGGGGACATGCACGGAGCTCTTTCCAGGCACAGAAACTGCGCGATCCCCGCGGCGGCCCTGCGCCGCCCTGCGCAGGGGCGGTGATTCCTGGGGGACTCGGAGCCCCGCAGAAGCGAAGTGTCTTTCGTGCCGAGTCAAGGAGGACGGGGCTGGGCCGTGAACCCCGACAGTCATGCACTTGCCGACGGGGGAGGCAGGGGAGGAACCACAGAAATGAGCCCCGCGGAGGGGTGGACATGGACTGGAGTGGCTGCAGGTGTCTGCGCCCGGCTGGGTCCGAGCGACGCCGCCAGGCCCGCCACTCTGCGCCCCGGGTCAGCATCCGGAAGGGCACCCGCTGTTACTTCAGGGCGCGGCGCTGACCCCTGGCGCTGTGGGTGCCGCCTCTTGGGCCGTGGGAGCTGGGGACGGCGGGGGAGCCGCTTTCTTTCCAGCACAGCGTCTACACCCTGTTTCCCAGAGCACAGGGCCCAGGGGGCATAACGGGGAGGTGGGCTTGTGACCCATCAGTAGGCAGTGAAATCAGGTGAGTGTTTCACGACCGCGTTCAGGAGGAAGTGTGGGGGGAAGACACAAATGCCACGGAGAGAACACTGGCTGTGGATTGTTTGTGAGCAGTTTCCACGTGCATGTGCTGACGGGGGGCGGGGAATCGCTAAGGACGAGACTCCTGAAAGTTTTAAAAGACGGTTTTAGGAGCCATGTGGGTGAATTTCATGTTTTACTTCATTTTACTTTTATTTTTATAGTTCGTGCTGATTTTCACATGCTGCCGACGCACATTGAAGTTTTTAGTGAAATTTAATTTTTAAATTAAACTGAAATTTGACTAATAAAGTTTTGACTCACATTTTATAAGTGGATTTAGTGAAACTTCAAAGTGAAATTTAATTTCACTGAAATTTGCAATAAAGTAAGTCTGTGTTAGTCAAAACGTGAATTGTCTCGGTGATTCCTAGATGTGGGGGTCTGGGCAGCACTGCCTCCGAGGAGGGGTCTCTCGGGGTCCGCTGGGGTCTCCGGGCATCTCCGGGGTCCCCTGGGGTCTCCCAGGGTCCGTTGGGGTCTCTGGGCATCTCCAGGGGTCCTCTGGGGTCTCCGGGCATCTCCAGGGGTCTCCTCGGGTCTCCCAGGGTCCTCTGGGGTCTCCGGGCATCTCCAGGGGTCCCCTGGGGTCTCCCGGGGTCCTCTGGGGTCTCTGGGCATCTCCAGGGGTCTCCTGGGGTCTCCCAGGGTCCTCTGGGGTCTCCCGGGGTCATCGGAAGGCCTGCGGGGACACAGCTCCTCTATCCCCAGGGTGGCGGTGCTGGCGGATGGCCGGGAGCAGGTCCTGACCCGGCTTCTGTGTTTCAGGAATCTGGCCAACTGCGAGCGCCTGATCGAGGTGGAGGATATGATGGTGATGGGCCACAAGCCGGACCCCATGTGCATCTTCACCTACGTCCAGTCGCTGTACAACCATCTGCGTCACTTTGAATGAAGCCCGTGGGGGCTGGACGGCGGGGGCGCGAGCCCAGGGGGACGCTGTGGGGCGCCCGTGCTCCCGAGGCGGGGGACCCCACAGGAGTGGCGCGCGTCCTGGGGTGAGGGCGCCCCGGCCGCTGTGCTGCTGATGCGCCCCCCCGCGTGCGGGGGCTCCGAGGAGGAGGGAGCGCGCTCGGTGCTACGTGATTACCTCCTTTCAAATAAAAGGCTTGTCTGTGGATTCTGGAATGTGGCCAGTTTGATACATTGGCTTCACGGGGTGACGCTGGTTACCAAGTGTGTGTTCTCAGAATACTCAGAGGTTTTTTCTTTCTTTTTTTTTTTTATTTCCTCACCTTATCTTGGGTTCCTTTCCACCCTCCCGGGGCCTCTGCCGGGAAGCAGGGAGGACGCCCCAGCGCAGCCTGGCACGGAAAGCGTTCAGTCTCCCCCAGGTCCTGGGCAACAGATGACCTTCAAGTCACCCTGGCCGTCTGGGCGGTGGGAAGGCTGTCGCCTGGTCCCAAAGCGCCCAGTCCTTGGGGGGTGGGGGGGCGCGAGTGTTTGGCTAAGAACAGGCTCTCGGGGAAGTTAACGCTTTGGGGGAAGGACAAGACCCTTTGTGCATAGAGGTAGTTTTTATTCACATCTTTTTTAGGGGATTTGCTGGAGATATTTATGGAAAGTGCGTCTGTACCATTGGCCGTTTATACATAAAAAGATGTGTCAAACTTGGCTTTGGATTGGTTGTTTCTGTTTGGGAGATGCGGGGCCTGCGGACAAGAGACTTTGCATGCATTCCAAGTAAAAATCTGCTCAAATCCTCCCTGCTCTGCTTCTGTACCCAGGTCAGTGTCCAGGAAGTTGGCCCATGTTCACGCATTTGTCAGTCGGTCTCCCTGGTCCCTGCTGCCGGGGGACGTGAACTGGGAGTCCCCCGGGGTCTCCAGGGGACTCTGGGCACTGCCCCGCGGGTCTGTGATAACGGTGGCCCACGTGTGGAGGAAGCCACCTCAGCCACTGCTGTATAGTCGCAGCACTCTGTGCCAGGCTTCTAACAACATGTTAGGTCCTATGAAGTGCACTCGTTAGCTTCTTCAAGAACCATTTTCTTTAAAAAAAATTTTTTGTGTGTGTATCTTAGAGAGACACAGTGTGAGCAGGGGAGGGGCAGGCAGAGAGACAGAATCCCAAGTAGACTTTGCACTGTCAGTGCGGAGCCCCACGCGGGGCTCGAACTCACAAACTTCGAGATCATGACCTGAGCTGAAATCAAGAGTTGGACACTTAACCAACTGAGCCACCCAGGCGCCCCCTTCCTCTTTTTTTTTTTTAATTGTTTATTTTTCAGATAGAGAGACAGACAGACAGAGACAGAGAAAGCATGAGTGGGAGAGGGGAGAGACAGAATCCGAAGCAGGCTCTGGGCTCCAAGCTGTCAGCACAGAGCCTGATGTGGGGCTGGAACTCACGAACTGCAAGACCCTGACCTGTGCCAAAGATGGACGCTCAACCGACGGAGCCACTCAGGCGCCCCAAGAACCATTTTCTAATCGGGTTGGACTTCAGGCGCACACTTCTAGAATTTCCTCTCAAGGAGCTAATACGTTCTTCAGCTCATGCACTTTGCAGTTGGGCCCCTGTGCCTTCCCGGACGCACACGCGCGCTCCCTGTGTGTCGGGACGGTGAGGGAAGAGCTCCTGGGGGTGTGAGGAGGAGCGCGGCGGGGTTTCCCGGGTGCGTGAGCCGTCGGTTCAGCAGATTTGCTTCTTCAGGACAAAGACTTGTCCCATCTTTTAGATTTTCCCACAGCAGACCTGAGGAGAGGGGCGGCGAGCCCTCTTATTAGCAAAGACAACGGGGCCTGTTTTTATTTTATTTTTTTTCTTCATACTGTAGCTCAGGGTTTCAAACCTAAAGCCGATCTGGGAACACAAGGGCCCTATAAAAAGCATTTCTATATGTGCCTGAGTATTCACACATGTTAAATGGAACTCTCTGGAATTGCAAACATGGCCATGCACCTTTGCTCGTAAAACAGAGCAGGTCCTGCCGGAATAAGGAACAGTGGTCTTCGTGTCTCCCATTCAGAACAAGGCAGACTAGATGCCTTTTAGTAGGTTCTGTGATGGTGTCGTCTGTGGTCTTCGAGAGGACTCTTATGCCTTCATGGGTTTTAAGCCTGATTACCTCTCGGACAGAGCCCGACGGGTCCAAGGCTTGGGCAGAAAATGCAGGAAGGCGGCACCGTCTGAAGAGATTAGGAAACCACCATTTTAGATCAGGGTCACATAAAAGTTCCATCTGTGAAATCCAATTTCGGGTTGCCTTTCCACCACCGTACAAATGGCTTCACATCTTTTTTGTGTTTCCCTCCCCGGAGAGAATTCTTTCTCAGCGTGCTTATAAGATTCTCCTGCTTTTCCAGATAGATTCCTTCACCTGGCTTTTGTTAAAACTTATTAGGTCTGACCACATTGGCCTGTTTCCCTGACGTGAACGTTTCACCAGAGCCAACACGGGCTTTAGCCTTCTTGACAGCTGATGGGCTATTTCTCAAGGCAAGTGAGGGCTTAGAAGCACTGTCTGGATATGACCCAGCACATGCTGGTCAGCAGGGCACGTACAGGGCAGGTGTTTGGGGAACAGTTTGTTAAAGCCAATGCATTTCGCAAATGGGCGAGATGATGAGAAGTTCTCAGCGTCCCCGGCCACGGTGCTCAGGACTGTAACCGGAGGAGGTGAGCAGGGGACACTATTTACTGCCATCCTGGGTCTATCGGACTCCAGGCGATCAGGTGGCCAGCTAAAAATGCTGGTTGAGTTGGCCCGTTGTGGGTGGGACATCTTCCCCACCCAGCAGACCCAGCTCCAGACTGGAGTTCTTGGACTGGTGGCGGCTGACGCGCTTCTTCTGCTGAATTGATGCTGCCTGGTGAGCCCTCTGTCTCCCTTCTCTTAGCACTTAGCCTGCTCTCACGGGCTCCTGCTGACGGTAAATATTCTCGAGTGATTATCCATCCCCTTTCCCTTGCCTCCAGAGCCTTAGATCTCTTATCTCTTGCTTCTTCACCCTGCTTTGACATCAGACAGCCTTCACTGTCCTTTGAAAGAGCACATTAAAGATCGCTGGGCGGGGGCGCCTGGGAAGCTCAGTGGTGAAGCGTCCAACCTTTGGTTTTCGCTCAGGTCATGATTTCACAGTTCCTGAGTTCGAGCCCCCTGTCGGGTTCTGCACTGTGCTTGGGATTCTCTGTCTCCGGCTCTCTCTGCCCCTCCTCTGCTCACTCCCTCTGTCTCTTCTCTCATTAAATAAATAAATAAACTTTTTAAAAAAAATGCCTGGGCGTGCATCTTCCCTGGGAAGCGTCAAGCAAGGGAAAACACGGAGGAAGGAGGGAGCCGAGAATGCCGGGCTATCGGGGGTCTCCGGGCAGCCTCCGTGGGAGGGAGGGGCTCCGAATAGTAGGGCGGGTGATGGGACTGGCGGCAGCGGAGGGGTGCCCAACGGCATCTGGGTGCATCCGGACAAGCCAGGGTCATCCCTCCCCGGACGCAGAGCTGGCACAGAGCACGGAGACAAGGTAGACCCCTCTGCCTGACGTCCGCGGCCTCACCCCTCCTCCAGGTCCCCCGTCTTCCCGGCTGTTTTCTCTCAGCCTCTGTCATAGCCTCCTTCCCCACGACCATCGCGCCTCTGTGCTCTGTGCGCATAACCCGGGGCTGTAACCCAGGGCTGGCGTGGGCCTTGGGAGTCAGGGGATATCTGCCTGAATGGGCTGTGTCACCTCCCTTGTCCTCTAAAATGAGCCCCTCTCCAGTGTTTGCCACCTCAGCAGCCAGCAGCACCATCACTACCTGCTGTCCTTGCTGAGTCCTGGACGTCTCCGTGCACCTGGGCTCCGTGGACGCGCCACCAACGCGGTTCACTTCCCCGCGTGCTGTGAAGCGGGCATTCACTGACCCCTTGCTGGCAGAGGCCCAAGATCCCTCTAGTCCATGTCCTGAAGCATCAGAGCCATTAGTGTTCCCACGGTTCTATTTAAAAATTCTCAAATTTACAGAAAAGCAGGAAGACGAGCTCAGTGAACAGGTGTATTCCTTTCTTTGTGAGCACTCTCCCACACTCTTGTCGTCACTGTGGTTTGCCGAGCCGTGGGGTAGGAAGGCACAGAGATCGTGACACTCAGCGCTGAATACTTGGACATCCACGGAGATATCCATGTTCTCCTGTGCACGTGGTGTGTTAGCGCACCTCAGAAATCAGACATTTATCCATCGGATGTACAGCCTGTTTTCAAATTTCTCTAGTGTCCCCCACATGCCTTTCATGGCTGTTAAAAAAAAAAAAAACTCTCCAGGGTCCAATCAAAGTTCATGCACCACATTCGGTTGTTACGTCTTTTTAATGTCTTAATCTAAAACAGTCTCCCCACTTTCTGCTTTCTGTCCATTTTCCATTCGATTCTTTTCAAGAGCCTGGGCAGGGTGCATCCCCGGTGGAGCCCCAGTCTGTGCTTTTGTTTCCTCCCAACTAGATGTGGACGAGATGTGTTTGGCACAAATACGCCCAGCGTGGCGGCGCTGTGGGCTTGCCTGCCCTCGCACTGTGGGAGGTTCGAGTGCGCCCCGGTGTCTTTGGGGTCATCGATCGATGGTTTTTTGCCTGAATCTGTAATGATGCTGGGCGTTCACAGTGGTGATTTTTAAATTCCATTTAAACTCATGGGTTCTTTTTTTATTGTTCTTTGTTTAGTTCAGTGGGTTGTCCAAGGTCTGCCCACTGGAAGGGGACGGCTCTGGGCTCCCTTTGACGCCTCCCCAGGGGTCTCCAGGTGCCTCCTACTTTGGGCACAAGGTGGTCCCAGCTGACCTTTGACTTAAACTTGGAATCAGTCATTTCCTGGAGAAATCCGGGCCTCTTTTAGTGGGGACTTGCATGTATTTATCAAGATTCGGAACCTGGCTGTGTTCACTGCTACTGGGTGTCATGCTTCGAGGTCCCTTCAGTGAGCACAGTGAGGACATCTTGTGTAGAGATGCCCGCAAGGGCACCAGTGCCTCCCATTAAATCCCATACCCCAGGACTCATCCGAACTGGCCTCTTTTCTTATATTTCCTCTTTTCTGACCCTTCTGATCCCCACAATTTCCACATGTTGACACATTTCTTCCACAAGGCACACAGTGCCATGGCTTTTCCACTGATGCCCCTGCCAGAAACAAGCCACTAAGTGAGGTTCCGGAGGCCTTTCCTCCAGGGAGGCCTCCGGGTGGCACAGAGAACGGATTCAAAGTTACTTGCACCCTTTGTTTTCTCATAAGGTGACTTATGGATTTGATACACGTTAGGTTCATTTGTTTCTGTCTGTATTCAGTGGAAGGTTTGTCTCCATTATGTTATTTCATTTCTGTGGACAGGAAGTTCTTCACCTAATTCAGAAGTCACGACCAAATAAGGTTCATTTCCATTCCTCGTCCTCCATCCAGCCCTGCTGTGCTCGAGTCTCTGGTTTGTCCTTCCTTCTTTCCCCTCTCGCGACAAGAAGCAAACGCACACCATGCTTTTATTTTCCGTCCTTTCTTACACAGCAGAACGCGTGGCACGTACTCTCTGTGGGCCTTGCCTTTTATTTTTGTTAACAAGTGAAGTTTGGGGCACCCGAGGGCTCAGTAGGTTGAGACACTGGCTCTTGATTTCAGCTCAGGTCATGATCTCACCGTTTATGGAATCGAGCCCCACGTGGGGCTCTGATGTTGGCAGCATGGAGCCTGCTTGGGACTCTCTCTTCTTCTCTTTCTGCCCCTCCCCCAGGCTCCCTCTCTCTCTCCCTGCCCTGGACAGCGAGGCCGAGGGGTCCTCCAGCGCATGCACAGGAGCTTTACTCGGAGCGGCTGGCCGCCAGGGCCAGGGACTCTGCCGCGGAGCAACACACAGCGTGGTGCATGTGCTGCTCACACCCGCGGGGACGTCTCTTCAGGGTGAAACCCCAGACATGGAGCTCTATACGGGTCTCTACAGAAATGGTCAAATCTCGCTCCTCGGGCGGTGCCACCCTGCACTCCCACACCACGGTGTGAGGACACCTGTTTCCCCGCAGGGGAGTGTGGTCAGACCGTCAGTCCCTGGGGCGACGGAGGCTATCAGCATTGTGTCTGTTTTTACTTGTCTTATGAGCGAGTTTATATATATATGAGCCATTTGTGCATCTTTTCCTATGACCTCCCTCTGTTCACGTCTTTTGTCCATTTTTCCTTTATTCCACTTGATATTTAAGAGCTCGTTATATATGGGGAGGCCTTCTGTATCTCTTTATCCTAGTTTCTCCGTCCCCTCGGCCCCAGAACCGTGTCTGGTTTGTGTCTTTTCTCACTCGGATTATGATGACCTCCTCACTGGCTTCCGGGCCTTCCCCCTCGGCCCCCGTTGTCTGCACTGCCCCCAGGAGGAGCCTCTCAAACGTGAGTGTCATCATGTCCGCTGAGTGGATTCTCAGGTCCGTGGGACAAGCAATTCCTTAACCGGGCATCGAAGGCCACCTCACCTGCTGTGAGTCCTGCCCCTACTCTCCCCTTTGCCCCAATCTCTTCGTTCACCTAACTCCCTCCTACCTCATGCCCAGAGCTCAGTCTCCACTCACTTGGGGAGAACCTCACGGACTCCCTCTGCTCCTCTGCTCCTAGAAAGTCACGAACTGGGTCCGCCCCGTCAGCCACCACCTTATTCGATCACTAGACCGTGAGCTCGTGAGGGCGGAGGCGCCTGGTTCCCTCTGGGGTCCCCATGGCCTGACACGTGCATGACACATAGTAGGCACTCCATGAGTGTCTCAGATGGATGGCCAGGCTGCCGACTCAGCCGGGTAAATACGGGAGGAGCTGGATGAATGACCGTGTTGTCCAGGGCCCCGTGGACCCGGCCCAAGTTTCTGAAGGCTGAGTGCTTACTTTCAGAATTCATCAGGTGCCGGTGCATTTCTTTCCAGTGGGACGTTCTTGCTTCAGACTGCTTCAGCTGAGGGGGGGGGGGGGCCCGGGGTCACAGTTGTGCCCCGTGGATATCTGCTTACTCAGCAGATGTTTATTCGTGAAGCCAAAGGTAACAGGCTTGACCGGGGCCTCCGATGGTTCACATTTCAGCCCCCAGAGTGCAGTGTCACTGCTTCAGAAGACGGACAGCTACTAGTGTCACTGGGCGACCACTGTCTCCTGGCCATCATCCCCAGGCTGGAAAGAAAGAAAATCACCTTTGGTGAAAGCCCCAGGGGGACCCCGCATGCAGGGCCTGCTGCGCTCAGAACACGGGGTCCCCCACTGCCCCTGTGCCTGCGAGACGGCCAGCAGGGCTGTGCTCTCCACGGCCGAGGCGCCCAGCAGAGCAAACAGTCGGGCCCTGTGCAGGCGTCGTGTGGCCCCGGGGGTCAACCACCCTGCGCGGGCGGAGTCACAGCAAAGGTTCCGGAGCCACTTGGCGTGCCCACCGTGGGCTCCCCGGGGGCAGAGGGTGCCCTGCTCAGGGCCACAGAGGACGCTCGGCGGCCCTTTGACCTGGTCTGCTCACCTGTTGCCCTTGTGCCCCCATCACGGCCACGCTTGCACGTCGGTGAATTGCGGGGACACTGCTTGCCAGGCCACGTGATCACTGACCTACCCAGAGCTGGTTCTGGCGGGTTCGTGGTCTCACGGTGTGCGGAGGGTTAACCGGTTTGCAGTGGCCTCAGGCCGGTGTTTCCTCTGCCCCCGGGGAGGGGTGGGCTCCAGGCGCTCAGAGACGTGCCCCCTGCGCCTCTGCGGTTTCCCTCTGGGCCAAGGAATTTCATTCCAGAGGAGGTCTGTGTGTTTCTTTGTTACTTTATCCACAGGCTCACCCGCCCTGAGCAGGGTGACTCAGGGGAAACGGGTATTTTCAGCCAGGGGCCATCACAGCTGCTGCATCAAGTGTCTTTGGTCCAGCGGATTTCATGACAGGTGTGTTTTTATTCAGGAAAAATGATGCACTTAATTTAGAGGATGCACTTCCCTTCCAAGAACATGGCCCTTTCTCTCTCCCCGCCCGCCTCACCCGCCCATGTAACCCGCGGGGAGGGTGAGCTCGTGTCCCCGTGCAGATGCCGCCGAGCCTCGACCACCTGGTCCCCGAGCAGACGCCGCCGAGCCTCGACCGCCTGGTTCCCGCGCAGAGGCCGCCGAGCCTCGAGCCAGCAGACCTGGCTTCCAGTTCGCACTGTCCCGTCTCCTGACTGGGTGGGGGCCGCCCCGCGAGCCTGGGGGCCGGGGGCTCAGGAAGGCCGCCTCGGGCTGGAAGCTGGGGTCCTTGAGGGCCCAAGGCTTGAGGAGACACACAGACGAGGGGACCCTTGCCATATGGGTGTTTTATCCTACACCCCTTTAAAATCAGTTTTACTGAGACAAAATCAGCACCCTCCTAAGAACTAATTCTTTAGCGAAGTAATACTTGTGTAGAATAAATGGTGAAATAATGCGAAAGATGCCTTCACCACCACCCTCCCCGCCCCACCAGAAGGGGACACCCTCATGGTCTGTCTTCCGTGGACCCCCTTTGTATTTACCCGTATCTCTAGTTGACCTTGTTTTACCTTTCTTTCTCCATTTTTCCTTTGGATGCCTCCACAGATTTTCCACAGTGGAGGTGGGGGCTTGGCTGTCCCACTCTGTGACCCCCGCACATCCCCCCGTGTGGCCACATCACAAGGGTGGGTTAAAGTCACCATCAGAGTCTCCACAAGTTCGACTCACAACGTTCCCCAGCTGAATTCTCTTCCTCCCCAGACCTGCCACAGTGACTTCCAGACACTTTCACAAATTCTGTGAGTCCGAGTCCGTCAAGAGGGGAAACTGATCCCCACCCTACTGAATACGGTGACGGGATTCCAGGAAACAGACGCGGAGACTGTGCTGTGTTGCTGCTGGAGCTGGGTCATAAAGGCCACGTGGCTTCTCGGCAAGTCTGTGCAGCCCAGGGCCACCACGTAAGGAGTCTGGCCACTCAGCCGCCACCACACTGGGGAGATCGTGGGCAGATACTGGGGCAGGGAGGGAGGGATGTCCGGACCCCTGCTGTCCAGCCCCAGCTCCCGGGATCTTCCAGGGGCCCCAGCCCCAACCACCAAGTGAGACACATGTGGCTGAGCCCAGTCAACTGCTAGAACCACGAACATTAATAATAATGATGTGATTGTAGTTTTGTGCGCTACGTCTGGGTTGGTTCCGCAGTAAATAATGGGAACATTTTCCGACTGTGGTCTCCTCACTGAGGGCAGCTTCATCCTTCCAGACTGAAGCCTGGGAGACATTTCTGACCCCATCTTTCTGTCACACATAACAACCAATATGTCACGAATTACTTTGGCTCATCCTTCAAAGTCCACCCTGAATCCAACCACCTGGCAGGGCCTCCAGGGCCAGCAGCTGGTCCGAGCCCCCATCGCGCATCCTGCGTCCTGCCCCGAAGCACAGCAGTGGCCTCCTCCCTGCACCAGCATCCTGCTCCCTCCTTCCCTGGTTCATTCTCAACACAGCAGGTGGACAGGTAAGTCAGGGCACGCTGTCCTCCCTTGTTCCTTGTCCCTTGTCATGGAAGCAGCGTCCTGGCCCCTCCTACCTTCTGACATCATCCCCTGCCCCGCCTTCTGCCCCACCCCCTCCTCCTAGAATATAACTCACTTCTACCTCCGGCCCTTTGCATGAGCCATGCTCTTCATTTATTTCCTGGAACCAATCATTGCTGCTGGTGTTTTACTTGCCTAGTGTTCCATAAACCATTTGCTAATTTCCCAAGTGCTTGTATTTCTGGTGCTGGTTTCCAAACCGCAGGCATGTATGTAGTTTTCCCTCATCCTGTGGGTGGTCTGTCTCCAGCAGTGGTCACCTCAGCATTTCCTGTTGGTGCCTGGCTGTGCAGAGCCCGTGAGTCCCCTCCCACATCCCTGTGCTCCGTGCACTTGCTCACCTGGCAGGCACACAGCCAGGGCGCGTCCGAGACATTCATTCTGCTCCCCCACCTCCCCAGTCACCTGGTCCGAGCGCGACTGAGCGCTTTGTGGGTAGCTGGCTCTCACACAAGAGGAGGGGCCGCTCCCCTGGCTGCGCTGTGACTATTCAGCAACCGACTGCCACTCTGGTCTTCCGAGCGAGTTTCTCCCTGCAGATCTTTTCTTCCTGCAGGGCCGTCTGACATCTGTGATGACGATCCTCATCGGCGTGGGGGGCTAGTGGGGCCTTTCAGCCTGCAGATGCCCGGCCTTCATTCTGGGAAGTGGTGTTGTTTCCGTCAGAATCCCCTGTTCTCTCTTTATAGGATCCCTATTGGTTGGACTTCTGGGACTCATCCTCATCTTTCCTCAATCACTATTATTTATAAGTTCTTTGTCTTTGATTCTACTTTATCTTCCAAACTTTTAAAGCTAAAAACACCCTCACTCAGGGCACTTTCTTCCTGGGAGGGCTGACACCTCCCGCCCCCACATGCACCTGGTGCCCACGCTGTGGGGTCTACGAAGTCAGGGTGGGAGTGAGGACAAGGCAAGTGCTTCTTGGGGCCACACCTGACGTGTAAGTGCTGAAGGGGAGCTCACACATATTAGTATAATTTGGGGGTGTCCTTGACCAGGGTCTCTGGGGGTGAAGTCTAACTGCCCTGAAGCAAGAGGCAGGCTTCTGGGGGCTTCTCCTGGGGAGTGTGTCCATCCTGAGGGGGAGACAGAATTCTCTCTGGCCTCGGCCTCCCCCCGTGCCCCCCCTCGAGTGTGCAGCAGGGACACGTAGGGAGCCCAGCTCAGCTTGGAACTTTCCCTCTTCCTGGCACGAACTTTCCCTCTCTCTGCAAACGGTCATTCTGTATCCCCTCTGCCCCCTTCTAAAGTCTTCCATCCCCTCTTGCCCGGATGCGTCTTTTCCAACACAGACGTCCCTGTTTCATTTGCACAGAGAGAGCAGGGTTCAAGTTCTGTCTCTGCCACCGATTGCCTGGAAGTAACTCCCACCCAGAACCTAGACCCGGGCTGCCCAGACTTGACCCCCGGCCCTGCACGGACAGGCCACGTCCCCCGGGGCAGGCACGCAGCTCTGCGGGGCCTCCAGTCCGTCCCCATGCTGAGCTAGGGCCTCGGGACCCGGAGAGGGGGCTGCGCCCAGGCAGGCAGGCTGCCACCGGATCGTCCTCCCTGCTGGGCACCCCGCACACGGGTTTCTCCATGGCCCAGACGCCCGGCGGCTGAGGCTTTGCAAAGGGCTGAGGCAGAGGAAATGCGATCTCGCTGAGTGTGTTTGGTCTCCGAGGACCTCCTAGCAACGGCAACATAGCAACCGGGGACAGCGGCTCCCCTTTGTTCAAGACGGTCAACTACATTAAACAAAGTGTCATTCCGACTTGAAACCACTTGACTGCTTCTCTGTCATACGGATGCCCCTGTGGCAACCGTGGTCTTTGATCTTGTCTGTGTCATGGCGGCGGGTCTCCCCCAAATCCTCCAGAAACTGCCAGCTCCCGGCCTCGTCCCCCCAGCCTGTGAGCGCACACGCTGGTGACAGGGTGTCCCCACGGCGCCCTCTCGCGGAGCGACGGTTTCCTTGCGCTTACGGCCTTGCTTGGATTGTAAATAGGCCCCCGTTTATTTATTATTCAGAATACGTGGCATTACCCAAGATACAGCTTATCCACATATTTTGCAAAAAGCTTTTAAAAATTACTCATTATTTCATTTTCAATCCTTTGAAAGTGGGGTTTGCCTTCACCACCTAAGATTCTGCCTGGCAGCGCGACACTCGGGCCCAGTGCGGAGGGCAGGCCTCCCAGGGCGCGGGACAATTGTCCTGCATGGAGCTGCAGTTAGAACACAAAGACGCTGCCTGAAATCATCTGCCTGTGCCAGCCCTGACCACCTTCTCCCCGGCTGGGCGTGCTGAATGCCACCCCGACTCAGGCCACTTTGGCACGAGGATTATTCTGAGCTGAAGGTAACTGAGAATCAGCAGGTCAGGAAAAGCACTTTGCCCTCCCCTTATCTGCCTCAACGCAGGGCATACATTTTCCTTTGAGAGAGGTGCCCCTCTGTACCGGGGAAAAGGAGATTGTTATCGTGAGGTTGAGGGTCACACCAAGGTGAATCTGCATGAAGAGACCTTCCTAAAATAGTCCTTATCTTCCATCAGTCCCCCCATATCTTTTAGTCACTTTCCGACAGTTTATTGCCCTTTCCAAAAGTGGCATTAAGCCCCTAAGTCTAGCTGCTTCTCTGAGTTTTTGCTTCTCTTTGGTGAAGCTCCCTTCATGTGAAATATTAACATCAATAAAAATGGTATGCCTTTTCTCCTGCTAATCTGTCTTTGCCTATTTAATTTGCAGGACCCCAGGGACTGAACTTAAGAGGATCTATCCTCTAGGATCCTAGAGGATCCTCTAGGATCAATTTTCCCTCTCCTACAGTCCCAGGTGCGAACTTAATTATGAAAAGGGTGGGAGGTGGGTCAGCAGCCTTTGCTCCACCCTCCACGGGCACATCTTGCAGTTGGTTCAACGCCTGAATGTTACTACTTTATCCAATTCAGCAGCCTCGGCCGCCGTGCCCGACAAATGGCCAAAGACAAGAAACCAACCACACAAAGAGCCCAGTGCACACTTGGCCTCACCTCATCTTGACTTTCAAGTGGCTTTGTGTGTTCTGTGAAATGTTAATCCTCGAGGGTGAAATCCGAGCCGGTTTACCCTCAGGGCCACCAGGGCCAGGAGTGACGGTGACCAATGAGGCTCGAAACTTCTTCTCCTAAAACACAAGGGATCTATTCAACAGACTCACCGTTGCCGCACAAAAAGCCATTCTTGTATCAGATCAACAGAGGGAACCGGTCCAAGTGCAAAGACAATTTGAGGCTTACGTCCCGTTTCCTGTGCAGAAGTGAACCCTGAGGGAAGACCCCCGGTGAGACACGGCGAGGACCCGAAGGTGCAGCGTTTCTGCAACTAGAGTTCATATTCCGTGGTCCTGAGGCAGGGCTGGGAAGCCACAGAGTGACAAGCGCCCCCTGGGGGTCCTGATGCGGAGGGCTGGAGCGCCGCCCACATTCCAGAAACACCTCTCGGCTGCACCTGCCAGGATTCAAGAGCGGACAGCATTAGAACGACCAGGAGCACGAGGCCGGACACTGTTGCAAAGGAGTCAATGTTTTTGCAGTTTCTGGGGTTTGTCTGGCCCACTTCTGCGCCAGCAGAGAGGTATTTCCCAACAGCGAACGTGGGTGTGGCCTCCCGAACTGCACTTTGAAATAGAACATAAGAAGTAGTCACTACTCACGCAATTAATAATTCCACAGTTGACATTTAACACAATTAACGAGCAATAATCAACGTAATTTTTACGAGGCAGTGCTAATTTTTTTTTGTTCTGTAATATGCTTTTTTTTTTAACTTTATAGTTTATTGTCAGGTTGGTTTCCATATAACAGCCAGTGCTCTTCCCCACAAGTGACCTCCACCAAGACCATCACCCCCCTTTACCTTTCCCCCTTCCCCTTCCCCCCTCAGTTTGTTTTCAGTATTC
>CM053565.1:453291-465171 GCA_028646485.1 Cryptoprocta ferox
GCGCGCAGGGTGAGGGGCTCTGGAGGGGACAGCGGGGGGGCTGCAGCGGGCATGCAGGGTGAGGGGGTCTGGAGGGGAAAGCCGGGGCAGCAGTGGGCGCGCAGGGTGAGGGGGTCTGGAGGGGACAGCTGGGGGGGAGGAGCTGCGGCGGGTGTGCAGGGTGAGGGGCTCTGGAGGGGACAGCTGGGGGGCTGCAGCGGGCACGCAGGGTGAGGGGGTCTGCAGGGGACAGCGGGGGGCGGCGGCGGGTGTGCAGGGTGAGGGTTCTGGAACAGACAAGCATCGCCAGCGAGTAGGCAGGCGTAGAGAGTGCTCTGGGCCGAGGTCCTGGGGAGAATGCAAAGCCATCGGTTAATTTTGGGTTTGAATATACTTCCGGGGGGGGGGTTATAGTTCTGTCAGAAAGTCGGAGAAAAATTAGCAATGAGTATCTGGAAAGTGAAACAAAAATGCAACTACCAGCCCCTCCGAACACACACAAAAAATGCACAAAAGAAGAAATTGATGGTAGCACACCGCCCGGCTCAGCTGTGAATCGCATTCGCATATTTACAGAATCGCGAAGACAGAAGGAACGTGTTGTGTAAGCGCAAATCCTGATCTTTGACCCACAGGAAATTGAGAGCCGTCGCTCAAAGTGGCCACGAGTAAGTAGCCGAGTGAGCAAATGCCGGAAGAAATCCTAAACGCATTCGAAGGCGGTTGCTTCCAGAAAGCGGCGGTGGGCGGGGAGGGGTCAGAGAACGCAATCTTGGTCTGTTTGACTTTCCAAACGTCGGCTTGTAGCTCTGATCAGACTAAACGTTACGAGAAGCCGCAGGCGTTGAAGAAGTGAGTGACCAGCGTGGGTGGTGTTTGCGTAACTCGAGGCTGGTTTCGTAAGAAGCGATCCCTTCCCGCCCGCGCCGCCCTCCCGCATCGACACAAGGCTGGGAAGGTGCCCCGAGCAGCGGCCAACGCGTCCCGGTGGTTTCGGGCTCCGATCCCCGGGAGCGGGCCGGCCCGGGTGTGACAGACGCCGTGTCCTCTCTGTGTCCCCCCAGAACAGAGACTCGAGGAGGTCAGGTTCTGGAGGAAGGAGTTGGACGACAAGCTCGAGCAGCTGGTGTGCGTCACGGAAGAGCTGCTCACCTACCGGACGAGACTGCAGAACGCGCTGGACGGCCTGAAGGGGCCCCTGCACATCACCCAGCTGTGCCTGGAGTACAGGTGGGCGGGGGGGCTCCCCAAGGGACCTGTGCTGGGCCTCGCGCGGTGCGGGGGGCGGGGCCCCAGGGGCGAGCAAGGACGTGTTCTCGGCCTCCCCGCGGAGCTGGGCAGCGGAAGGAGCCCTTGCCTTCCCAACTCAAGTGGAAGTTAGCGCTCGGCTTGTGCAGGAAGACGGCGCTGAGTTAAGTAGGGCAGTTTCTTTCCGTCTCACGCTTAGGGAGCTGGAGACAGCGCGGGGCTGGCCTGGTGCGCACCGCGCTAGGCTCCGGGCCTCTTCTGTCCCGCGGCGCCCGCAGGCGTTCACTCCCCACGTTACCTCGTGTCGCCAGACGGCAGCCAGAGCTCCAGCCATTCCGTCTGTGCTCCAGCAAGTAGGAATAATTAGGGTCTGGTACTCGCCATTTCCGCCTGCACCCCAGTGACCAGAGCTTAGTCCCGTGGCCACGCCAGCGGTGTTCAGCGTGGACGCGCAGGGCAGGTGCAGTCTGTCCAGGACGGGTCTGCTGCAGCGCACCGAGCCACACGGGAGCACTCTGTCATCCAGAGGGCCCTGTGCAGACGTCCCTCTTGTTGTCCTTTCCCTGCCACCGGTCCTAGGAGTGGGCGGTGCTCTCTGCTCAGGGGAGACACTGTCCCGGAGCGCAGTCCCCCCACCCCCACCCCCACCCCGGGGGCCCCTAGTGGCACAGGTCCCTCCACGCGGGCTGCTGGCTGAGCTTTCCCAGATGCAGGTTTTCACAGGTCACCCCCGTGCTCACGGTCCTTTCTCTACAACCCGGTGCCTCCCAGATAAAGTGGCAGCGCCTTGGCCAGGCCCCCGAGGGTCCTGGCGACTGAGCCCTGGGGCCTCTCCGGACCCTCACCTCACGCCCGGCAGTGGGCTGGGCTCGGGGTGGCTGTGGCGGAGGCTGGAGGGTGGTGGGGCACCTGCTGCCACGGCCAGGGGCCTCGCTGTCTGCGCCTGTGCCTCCCTGTTCCCTGCCAAGCCCTGCGAAAGTCATAATTACGCCCATTTCCCGGGAGAGCAAGCCAGGCGCGCGCGAGTTGTGTGGTGTGCCTGGGACTCAAGCGGGCAGAGGTGGGGGCTTCCCGCCACGCACGGCCACTCGGGGTGGAGAGAGAGCTCGGCCGGGACGGGTCCTTCTGGGGGGAACATGGCGTGACACTGGGGAGTTACTCGCCCTGAAGCGGTTTCCTCGCGTTTCCTGGAAAGCGCATGTTACAATGTCCCTTTGGAAAGGTCAGCTGACGCCTGTGGCGTTGGGGGCCCCTGGGGGGCGTATGGACCTTGCATTGTTGTTACTGTCCGCGTCTTTCCGGGTTCAAATCCTTGGCGAAGATCAGGGCTGGGTCCTGTTTCCAGGAAGGAAACACGGGCCTTTGAAATTCTAAGTCAAAAGACAGTGATTCTAGTGAGCGGATAAGAGGGACAAGGCTTCCGGAATGAAGGCCAAATTGAGGGGGAAAGTGCACGGGGCGTGAGCAGGGACCTCCTGGTGGTTTGGATATTTCGAAGTCTCACAGACACGGACCCGTGCACGTCCCAGCCACGCCGTCCAGACGGGTTGGGTCGTACTCAAACTCATTGTCCAGACGGACGGCGAATCGAGGGTCCCCCGGCCCGTTGGATGACCGGCCCCTTGCTCTCGGCCAGGGAGAAGCGGGTTGGCATCGACCTGGTGCACGATGAGGTGGAACAGGAGCTGGTGAAGGAGGCCGAGATCATCCGCGGGGTGGAGGCCTTGCTGACGCGCACCGTGGAGGAGGTGTCCGAGCAGATCAGGTGCGTCTGGGAAACAGCCCCGGGGGGCCTGGGAACCCGCAGTCAGGCCCACGTGAAGCCGCCCCCTGCCCGTGGGTGGGGACGGGGGTAGGCTTCACCCTGAAGGACACGGAGCTGTTTCCTGCCGGGGCTGACCCCTCGCGTGCAGCGGGGGCCTCCGCAGTGAGGTCAGGAGCCGTCGTGGTGGGGGAGGGTCTGGGAGGCCAGGCTCGCTGACCCCGAGGTGGGTGTGAGCATGGTGCTGGGGGCACCCAGGTGCCGTGGCCCACGGCGGCTGGCCTCCCAGGGTCTCCAGGACGCCGCCGCAGCCGCCTGGGCATCTCAGAGCAAACCCCACTTCCTACTTCCTGCAGGCTGAACCGCTCGGCCAAGTACAGCCTGGAGAAGGACCTGAAGGACAAGTCTGTGGCCTTGACCATCGACGACGTCTGCTTCTCTCTCACCAACAACTCCCCGAACATCCGATACTCGGAGAGCGCCGTGCGGGTGGACCCCCAGTGAGTGGTCCCTGGCGGGGGGGCGGCCTGGCGACATCCTGACGCGGTTGGGGTGGGGGCGGGGATGCCTCAGGAGCATCTGATACAAAATCTCTGAACAGTGAGGACTTGTCCTGTTTTAAGTGTACGGGGGGCACGTTAATCACCCCCTTTCCAGTCCACGCCCGTGGACACAGCCCGAGCTGGGTGTGTGCTCACGGCGCCCGGCGCGGGGCAGGTAAGCCTCCCCAGAGTGACGGCACTGCCCGCGGACGCACCACTGCTGGCCCTGCCTGGAAAGGGGGGCGTCCTCGTGTTCCCGACCCCGCGCGGGGGCAGGCTGAGCGTCTGCATTTCTGGGGCCCCCTCCCGCAGCCCAGACGCGCCGCGAGTGAGCGCGTGGCTCCCGTTTCAGCTCTGTGAGTCTGGAGGACTGGCTGGACTTCTCCAACACCAACTTGGAGAAGGCCGCCAGGCAGAGCCACAACTCGCTGGCGCTGAAGGCCCTGGTGGACCGGGTCCTGTCCCAGACGGCCAGTGACCTGCGCAGGCAGTGTGACGTGGTGGACACGGCGTTCCGGAACGGCCTGAAGGAGACCAAGGACGCCAGGGACAAGCTGGCCGCTCACCTGGCCAAGGTGTGCTCCCCGGGGGCCACAGGGGGCTCGCCGTGCAGGCGGGGGGGGGGGGGTAGCCTGCTGGACCAGGCTCTGCTGGCCCCTGACCTGTGTCCTTGCGTCCGTGAGGAGGAAGTTCTCAGGCCCCCAGCTCGGCCGCGGTGCTTGGCTTCTGGGGACCAGAGGGGACTTTGCCCTGTGCTGGGCCTCTGTGTCGTCGCTGCAAAGAGCAGACTGTCTGTGCACCCTGGGCCTCGGCTCTGCTCGCCAGCCGTGTGGCCACGTCCTTTGTGACTCTGAAATTCCATGCGTTCATTGGATGCATCCGATTTCCCCAAACCTGCCAGAGTTTCGGGATTCCGGCTCCGTGTCCATGTCCGTTATCCGCTGGCGTGCTGCTAAACTGGCGTTCGGAAAAAACTAGAAATACAAGGCCCTGATTTTTAGCATTTGCCGGTTCCTGCGGTGCAAGCACTTCAAGCCGCCTACTTAAGGGGGGCTGGCAGGGTTCCCGCATGCTAACCTCCGCGGGCCGGCGCCGGAAGCCTCCCTCGAGGGAACACCGTCCTGGTCCAGCACAGGAGGCCGCCCGCAGCTGCACCAGGAACATGGACAGATGGACAGGAGACAGGCTGGGTTTGGAGGGGCTGTGCCCTGGGACAGCAGTAGCTGACGGGGAGGGGGGCTGTAAGCCCCCCACCCCGTCGTTTCACTGACGACGCAGCCGAGGGAGGGGTGCACAGCCTGGACGGAGGCCTGCTCGCCCCAAGCCTGCCCTCGGCCTGAGCTCCGACCTCGAGGGTCTTGCAGAAGGCCGTATTCAGTGGGCACTGCGGAGCCAGAAGGACCTGGTGGTGAGCGTGGGGGCCCCGGACCGAGGGAGCCGGTGTGGCGCTGGGAGGCCACCTGACGGTTGTGCTCCTTGACGGTGGGCCCCCAGGCGCGGCACAAAGGAGACACAGATGACTGTACCCACAGGCCCAAGGGGCAGACACGCACTCGGGGTCAGGAGGGGACGCGGGGTGGCCAGGGCCCAGAGTGGGTGTGAGGGGCCCCAGGGCTTCCCGGGGCAGGTGGCAGGGCCACCGAGCAGCTCAGGACTGGCGGGTCTGAGTAATGTCAGAGGCCTTTGCACCTCGGGCATCCCTGGTGCCAGGCCCTGGGAGGTTAAAGCAGAGAAATATGCCCCCCGGGCTCAGGGCTCCCAGAGCAGGCAGCACCCTGGACCCGTCACTCTGCCGGCAGAAGTGAGCCCAGGCTGGCCCCTTCGCCGTCGCCAGGCCCTCCCCAACCCGGAAGGACTTATGTTTTGATGTCAAAACATCACAATATACAGAGAGTTGAAAACGTGTGATACACCTAGGCTCCCGTTGCTGATCTTCCTCGTCGGTGACGCAGGCAGCACAGCGCTCCGCTGTCGGGGGTCAGGTTGGATTACAGCCCAGGTCAGATCTCCAGAGTGCTGGCACACGGGTTACACGCAGACGTGCACACACGTGTATATGGTTCACATGATGCATCATCAGTACAAATTGGCTGCTGCTGCTGCAAACAGGAATCGTGGCCAAAGAGCAGTGGGGAGGCTTCTAGGTAGGAGCTTATCTTGGCCTCGGAAGGTGGGTCTGAGGCGGGAAGGTGGGGGAGGGGCAGACCGGGGCAGGAGGGGCTGTGGCCCCCGGAGCCGAGGCCCTAGGGTGGCTCTGAGTCCACAAGGTGTCCACTCTCTGGACAGGCTGGGGAGTCCGGTTCAATGAGACCCGGCAGGACGGCCTGGGGGCGGCAGGTGGGGGTGGGGTGGGGCCTTGACCCTAGGACTGCCAGTAAGGACACAGGTGACCAGAGCAGGCACTGTGTGGGGCATGGCCGCTATGCCTTAGCGACCCTCAGGGGGGCGGCATCATGGCCCCATCTCTAAGGTGAGGACGCGGAGGCCGGAAAGGCTAACAGCTTTGTCGCGGCCCTGGGTCTCACGGGGGAAGGACTGGGCACTGAGCCCAGGCCCGGTGGCTCTCGTTGCTGCCTCACATGGTGGTGACCGCAAAGGCTGTGTCCCTGCTGACCTTGCACACGGGGGGCAACTGGGCGGCACCGCTGAGGGGTGAAGGCAGGCCACGTGCCCCGGGAGGGGACCCACGTGTACCCTACAATCATTCCGATGTTCGCCAGAATCAGCGTGGGTGCTATTCCCTCTCCTATAGGCTAACCAGAGACGTGGCCGCTGGGGGGCCTTTCAGACCTTGCCCTGGAAGCGGTGAGGTCAGGGATATGCAGGGTCAGGGGGCCATGGGGTCACGGATCCGCGGGGTCAGAAAGCTGCAGGGTCAGGGAGCATGTGCTCTCAGAGTGACTGAGGCAGCCAGCCCCATCTGGGGACCCAGCCCCGGTTCTGGAGACAAGCCTCCCCCGGTCAGCCTGTGGCCAGAAGAGACGGGCTGAGAAGACCACCCCCCAAGCAAGTGGTGAGAGGCCCCGTCGGGCATGTGTTAGCCCCAGCAAGATGTGGAAGGAAGGAGGGAAGGAAGGAAGGGGTGCTGTAATCCAGGGTTAGGGCGACTGGAAGCGGGCAGCATACTGGTCGAATAGGGAATATTTTAGGCTTTGTGGGTCAGGAGGCAAAAAAACAATCAAGGAATTCCGTAGGGATTTACATAATAAGAACAGATTCCCACGGATTCGCATTGCCAACACCGAGGACAGCTTGTGAAAGGGGCTAACCCTCCTTGGGGCAGGACCGACGTCTCACTTTCTTGGGGCTCACGGTTCGTGTGTCCCATCAGAACCGATTGGAAACGTGAAGGCCGATCTGTGACGACACTTTGCCACGTTTCACCTCTTCAAAAGTGTCCTTTCACTCAGGTGGCTCTGGCTGGGACAGCGGTCCAGCCGCACAGGCGGGGTTCTCACTGCAGGCGCTCGGCGTTTCGCAGGCCGCGGTCGACTCGCTGGCTGCCCCTCCGGAAGGCTGCCTATCAGGTGCCATTACCTTCAGTTGAAGGGCAAGTAGTGGCTCTTTAACCGCGCAGCTGAGTAGATTTTGAAATGTGGAAGCTTCCTCTGCACGTGCCCCGAGGGCCAGAAAAAGCACCCTTGAACTTGGACAACAGATGTGGCCGTGCAGAAAGCAATGGATGCTACTTGGGACTCCAGCCACATCGGTTGTTGAAATGACTTTCCCCAGTGCGAGCTTCGCACCAAAGTGCTGTCTTGCCTTGTGGTCCTAGGTTTGGTTCATCAAGAAATATTAAGGGGCGCCTGGGGGCTCGGTTGGTTAGGATCTGACTTTGGCCCAGGTCATGATCTCGCGGTTCACGAGTTCGAGCCCCGCGTCGGGCTCTGTGCTGACAGCTCGGAGCCTGGAGCTGCTTCCGATTCTGTGTCTCCCTCTCTCTCCGTCCCTCCCCTGATTGCGCTCTGTCTCTGTCTCTCAAAAACATAAGACTCAGCTTTTTAAGACTAATGTGATATGATATCTGGGATTTGCTTTAAAACGATTGAGCTGATGCAGGGCTGGGATGGAAAAGAACTGGGCGCATAGTGATCGTTGCTGAAATCAGTGAGGGGCCCACAGGGGGGCCTCTCTACTGTGTGTGTCTGGAAATTCCCATGATGCAAAGATTAAAAAAACAAAAGCTCGAGGAAGAAATACAATTTAAAACTAGTTAAGTATTGATCTAAAACCCCAAGTAACTTCTAAGTGATCTTTTCTGTGCACAAAGCTCCCATCAAAGAATCCTGAGGCAGCTCCTCTGTCTTCGGGCTTCCGGGGTGGACCTTGGGCCAGCGGGCACACCGGCAGGGAGACGGGCAGCTCTCTGCTCACGGCACAGGGCACTCGGGCTGAGTCGGCGGGCAGCCTGCGGCCTGCGCTCAGGGCTTTCTCCGGGGAACCCGCGTGCCTGGGGAAGGAACAGCCAGTCGAGTCCACTCCGTCGGCGAGGTTCTGAGGGCGGGTGCGTCTCCTCGCAGGCCGGCAGTGCCCGCTGCAGGGAGGAGAGGTCAGGCGTGTCCCCGGGCCCTGCCGGGCGCGAGTCTGAGGCCCCCCCTTGCTCACCGATGTGATCGTGGCCGACGTGAGAGTTGTGCTGCCGAGTTCCGAACGGCACAGCCCACCCCCACTTTCTCCGACCCGTTTGCAAGGTCATGGAAGAGGTCGCCAGCCAGGAGGAGAACGTCACAGTTCTCGAAAAGGCCATCCTCGACCAAGAAGGGCCTGCCAAGGTGGCTCACACGCGCCTGGAGACCAGAACGCACCGGCCTAACGTGGAGCTGTGTCGTGACGTCGCGCAGTATCGGCTGATCAGGGAGGTCCAAGAGATCGCCCACAACGTCTCCAGGTAGGCGCGCGGCGGGCCGGGGCCCACGTGCGCGTGGACTGGGAACAGGGCTGTGCAGAGCCACCTGGGCCTGAGTGCGCTTGCACCGGTGACGGTCAAGGGCTCCCTTTCTAGAGGGCAGCCAGTTGTGGCCACACAGAAAATGGGTCCCAAAGTTTAAAATTTTCTGGAGCCCAAATCCGATGTTTAGGTAAAAATACACAGTTTTCAATGTTGGCAGTTGGTGGGGTTTCTGCCTTGGGAATCTGGCCCCATTTGAAATCTCTGTGTGTGGGAGTCCTGTCAATCTGGCTTCTGTCCTGGACACACGAACACCCCCCCCCCCCCACTGACGCTGGAAGAAGCGTCTCAGGCTCTCCCTCTCCTCCTAGACTCAAGGAGAACTTAGCCCAGGTGCAGGCGGAGCTGAACGGCCTGAACCGCAGGCAGCTGGCCCTGCAGGAGGAGGTCCAGGTGAAGGAAAACACCATCTACATCGACGAGGTGCTGTGCACCCACATGAGGAAGTCCATCTCCCTGCGGGACTGGGGCGACCAGGGCGAGTGGGCGGGGGGCCTCCGCCCCGACCCCGTCTGCTGAAAGTGCGCATGGTTCGGATGCTGATTAAACCACGTCATAACCGGTGGCACAGAACCGTCATTTCAGGGAGGCGGGACTGCGGTCAGAGAGACGAGCCCTGGGCGGGGCCTCAGGGCCGAGATTTGGGGGGGGTGGCTCCGGGCCGCTGGCTGGGCAGTGGTGGCTTCCCAGTGGAACCCGTGTGGGCACAGGCCCAGTTGCCCATCATGGGACTGGGGGCCCGGGGGGTGGGGTCCCAGGCGTTCATTTCAGATTCAGCTGAGTGCGGTCCTGGATCCTCTATTCAGACCCGTGAGAGGGGCCGGACCTCTCTGATGCCACCATCCGTGTCCCTATGAAACCACATGGGGGCTGCTGCCTCAGACCCACCGTTCCAGTCTCACAGCTGCTGATGGGAGCGGAGCCCCTGGGTCCACTTGCGCCTCCAGGCGTCTCTCTGGGCCCCTTTCTGCCGGGAGACCCGAGAGGACAGAGGGGCTCCGGCTCCTGGAGAGTCAGTGAGTGCCGGGGCCTGAGGAGCGGGCAGGCTGGGCTGCCGCCGCCTGGGGTCGTGCGGCTGGGGGGAGAACGCCTCTGCTTCACGGGCCGGCTGGGTGGGCTGTGGTGTCAGGACGCCAGCCGGGGACACCGGGCGCCTCCTTTAGCACCGCGGCTCGGGGAGGGGTCCCCGCCTCCTTTCCTCCCCTGGATGCAGACGTGTTTGGCGGTGGCCTTGGACCAGCTGATAGTCGTCTTTTCAGACTCAAGTAACAGTAAAGGAAAAGGAAACACATCCCCCCATTTCTGCCACAGATTCAAGCCAGTGTCAGGACGGGTAGGCTCTGGAGAGGGGTGCTGAGGCTCCCGCACACTGCCCGCCGGGTGAGCCGCTGTGACGGACCCCCCGCCCCACCCCGCGTCACTGCACAGCTGCACTCAGGGCTCGGCGCGCTGTGGGGTGACCGCTCTTCCCTCCTGGTGTATTGCGGGGGGGATAAGTAGGGCGCCCACGCACCGCTGTAATAGTGCTCCCCAAGCGTTTCCCCGCACTACTAGCCCTTCTCCAGAGAGTCGGCGCTCAGCCGGCCGCCTCCTGCTGGGGCCGGGGCACTGCCCGCCCACCCACATGTTCTGACATCGAAGGGCCACCTTGCGAGTGCGGGGCTCACGTCCAGGCGCCTTCCTCCCGCTGCCACGCTCAGTGCTCACATTCGGCTCGGGGATGCCGGGGGGCACCCGGCTGGGTGGGGCGGAGCCCCTGCGCCCAGGGTCAGCACCTGGATTCTAGTTCCGACACGGCCAGCCGAGCCCCTCCCCCTCCTACTGTCACCTGTAAAGTGACAGTTGGCTGGACAGCCCAGGGCCTTCCCATCTCTGATGTTCCCTGAATCTGGCTGCCCAGCTCCAGACGTGGTGTCTTGAGGCACAAAGACAGTGTCAGACGGGGCCCGACTCCCGGGAGGTCACCATCTAAGCGGTGCTTGGTCCACAGAGCCTTTGCTGCCAGCAAGGGGTGCCCCTAACCTCTCTGAGGCTGAGGGCGTCCCCTTCATGCTGCCCTGTGCCGGGACCTGCCCGCCCCAGGGCTTCCCCGGCCCACGAGGGACCCCCTTTTCTCTGCCCTGGGGCCGCCCCGGGGAGCTCCTCTGCTCTGGCCAGGAAGGGTCCTCGAGCCCCTCCCCAGGTGAGAGGCGGGGGGATTAACCCCGGGGGGGGGGGGTGGTCGGCAGGCTGTGAAAACCGGAGGGGCTCAGCGGTTCTTTGAGTTCTCGGGCTCTGCAGGTCCACCTGGTTCAGATCAGCCCGTCACCTACGGGGTCCCAGCAGGTCTCTGGCTCCCAGAGTGCCAGCTGCCTCATGGGTAAACCAGGACTAGTAAAGCCTGACTAGTAAACTGGGAAACCGGTACGTGGTCAAAGAGGACTAGTAAAGCCTGACTAGTAAACCAGTAAACTGGTGTGTGGTCAAAGAGGACTAATAAAGCCTGACTGGTAACCTGGTAACCTGGTATGTGGTCAGGACTAGTAAAGCCTGACTAGTAAACTGGTACATGTGGGAGAGGATTAGTAAAGCCTGACTATTAAACTGGTATGTGGTCAGAGAGGACTAGTAAACGTACATGGTAGGAGAAGACTAGTAATGCCTGACTAGTAAACGTGTGTGGTGGGAGAGGACTAGTAAAGCCTGACTAGTAAACTGGTATGTGGTGGGAGAGGACTAGTAAACCACCTGGTATGTGGTCAGATAGGACTAGTAAAACCTGACTAGTAAACCGGTGCATGGCCAGAGACGACTAGTAAACCCTGACTAGTAAACCGGTGCATGGCCGGAGAGGACTAGTAATCCCCGACTAGTAAACCAGTGTGTGGTGGGAGAGGACTCAGGTTGTTCCATCGACTGCTCAGGGTCCGTGTCATTGGGGTCTGTTCCCGCCGCTTAAACAGGGTCGGGTGTCAACGCCCAGGCAGACGGAACAGAGCAGAACTCGTTCCTTTGAAACAATTGGTTGCAAATGAAGGGGAGTCGCGCCTGCACAAGCTCTCATTCTCGCTCACCGCACACCCGGCGAGTGGCTGTGTCTGCGCCCAGCCCGTGTTTCTCCAACCTGTACTCGGGCAAATGCCGAGAAATCGGACTTAGTCCCTCATCTGAGCACCAGCGGGGACGCCGGGCGAGCTTGTCACCGCGTGTGATATGAATATTCATCCAGTGAACGGACAGGAGTCTGTGACGTCAGCCTGCAAGGTGCCTCCCCTGGGCTGGTGTGAAGGGGCAGGTGTCCATGAAGAAGGGTCATTCTGTGTCTGTGAAAGATCGCTTCTGTCGGCTTATAGTTGGCGACATTTTTTCTGGGATAGTGACATCCATCATTCTAACATCATGAAGACATATTCCTATCTTTC
>CM053565.1:465271-595037 GCA_028646485.1 Cryptoprocta ferox
CCCCCCCCCCCAAAACTTAGTTCTTAGGGCGCCGGGGTGGCTCAGTTAAGCCCCGCGGCGGGCTCTGTGCTGACAGCTCGGAGCCTGGAGCCTGTCTTCAGATTCTGTGTCCCCCTCTCTCTGCCCCTCCCCCGCTCGCTCTCTGTCTCTCAAAATAAAATAAAGACATTTAAAAAATTAAAAATAAATAAATGTTAAAAAATTAAAAAAAAAAAATTACAAGCGGGAATTTCCCCGCCTCCCGAAAGACCTGCTGGTGCATCTCCATCTGAGCAGCGCGGGCGGGTGGCGGTGCTCCTTCTCGTCATGGGGGCACCAGGCTTTTCTGAACTGGCCGGTCAGTTGGGGGGGGGGGTGTGCTTCCACTTGCCCCCCGCGGCATTCTGGGAGTCGGGCGGGGCACCTCTGCGAAGCTCTGGGCTCTCAGCTCCCGCCCGGGGGTCCGTGCAGCCCAGGCCGGGGACAAAGAGAAGCCAGCCCTGGGTAGTTGGCAAGGATAGCACTTTAAAGTCACATCACCAGCGGCCCCCGGCTTTGTTGGGGCGTCGGATGGGGTGGACCTGGCAAAACAGACATGGGGTGGGGGGAGGAGGGTTCCGGGTCCTTCTGCGGGAAGCGGGCGGGGCCCCGACGCCCCCGGGGAGCGCCCTACATCATGGGGTAAGCGATGACGAAGTAGTTGAGCTCCTTGTCGATGAGCCTCCTGTACCTCCTGTGGATCTCGCGCAGCGTCCTGTCCTCCTCGTTGGTCTCGTAGCGGTTGGTGTAAATCCTCACCTGCGCCAGCACAGAAACGCGACGCGCCGTGACTGCGCCGGCCGCCCTGCGGGGGTCCCAGCCGGGCAGAGGGGGAAGGGGGCTCGCCGCCGGGGCCGGGCCGGGGGGGCCCCACCTTGAGGGTACGCAGGGAGCACTGCCCTTCCTCCTGGCTCTTCAGGATCCGCTCCACGAACCTGACGTCCAGGAAAGCCCAGATTTTGAAGTAAAACAGCTTCCTGCAGGACAGGACGAGGAGGCACAGCTCCTCGTCCAGAGACTCGTGGCTGTTGTTGAACTCAAACGTTAGTTTCTGGAAAAGCACCAAAGAGGAGACGGGTGGGGCGGAGAGGCTAGGACCAGCTGGAACCCCCCGCTGCACGCCCGCGGTGGCGCCAGGGCCGCAGGGGACACATGGGGACGTGTGGGTAATCTCACCCAAGTCTGCAAGATGCATTTGGAGCTCAGAGACGGAGGCTGGTCCCAGCCCCACAGCCCCCTGGCTGGGCGACGGGACGGCCACCCCCCGCACAGAAGGAAAGGACAGCAGCGGGCAAGCGTCACATGAGCTATCAGCCCTCGGTGGCCCTGGTTGGTGGTGGTGGCATTTACACCAGTTGATATCAATCGTCCTAGCCTCCCGGGAGGTCCTTGGAGGGACATGATGACCCTGATTTTATGGATGGGGAAGTGGCCAGGGAGAGGGCAGCACGTGCCCCTGGGCTCCTCAGCCACTTGGTGGGTCTGGTCTGCGGTCACTCAGTCTCTCGTGTGAGGCTGGGACCCGCTCTCACCTGGAGAGGCTCCGAGAGGGCACAGCGGGGCCCACCCGAAAATGCCTTGTGCTGCAGTTGCACACGTGAGCAGTAGTGGTCACCCGCTGTGACCTCGGGGAGGGGGGACGCTTAGTCTGGGAACCTTGCCCGGAACCGCAGTCTGAGACGGAGCGAGCGCAGGCCCAGCCGGGAGCCCACAGCAGAGGCCTCTGCCCCCTGAGACAGCCTCCCCGCCCGCAGGCCCCCCACCTGCAGAGTGTGCCGGAAGGTGGGCAGGAGATCCGTCAGCGTGGGCCGCATGGACCAGTCCGGGTCACTGAAGTAGCAGCTTCTCAGACTGATGCTCCGAACAGGGATCTCCTGCAAGAGGATGCGGGCCAGGCGCTCGTGCTTCATGACACGCTCGAAGAAGAAGTTCACCTTCAGCTTGGAGGCCTGCCTGGCCAGCTTGGCCCAGGACATGCCCCAGACGACCTGGCCGTGGGGGTCGTGAATGTGGCACTTGATGTTTAGGGTCCAGAGGGTCCTGGAGTTGTTCTCACACAGGCTGTCGAGCAGCTCGTCGGAGACGCAGTTGTAGTTGAGGGTCAGGGACACCAGGCTGCGGAAGGCGGCCATGGCCTTGTTGAACTGGGGGCTGCTGTAGACGGCCAGGTGGTGGCTGAAGTAGTCCTCAATGTTGAGCTGGGACACCCCGCTCTCGCCCCTGACGTAGCCCACGGAGCTGAGCACCGCGCAGCCCTGCTCCACGCTCAGCCGGGCCCCTTTCAGGCTGAGGTGGTCCAGGTGTTTGCCCACTTTCTTTAAGAAGAAGCTCAAGCTTTTGATGAACGAGGTCCGGATGCTGTTCCTCCAGACCAGGCGGTCCAGCTCCAGGTGCTGGACCGACAGAGACTTCAGACGGCTGTTACTCTTGCCCAGACACGACAGGAGGCCTCGCATGGTGACCTGGAACTTCTTGGTCAGCACGGCATTGTAAGGGTTCAGGAACTTGATCTCCAGGTGCTCCAGGTAACGACCGAATTTCTTCACGTACCAAAGAGCGGACTCGAACTCGGACGCGTGAACCCTGGACGGTCTCCCGCTGAACGTGATGGTCCTGTGCCGCCAGAGGTCGGCCGAGTACATCGTCTGGTTCCACGTTCTGCAGACGAGGGCGGCCCTGGACCTGTCCCTGTCCCCCAGCCACCAGAACACACGACGCAGGCACACGGCGGGCAGAGCGGCCCAGCAGCTCTGGTCTTGGGGCTGGATCGCTTGGCTTTCTTCGTCCATGAGGACCCGGGCTGTCCGGAGCCGCCGCGTGGTAGGCAGGGTCTTCCAAAAATGAGGAAACAAAAGCAATCACTCGTTTTCTGTGGGGAGTAAACAGGAAGAACCGTTACCCGCCAAGCGGAAATTAGACCCCCTTGAATGAAACTGCACCCTGGCCGCACGCGCAGCCGGAGGTGCCGTGAGGAGTGAGCCTCGGGGTGGAGACCCACAGTCACTCGGGCCATCGGGGTCTCTCGAACATGCACACACATGCCAGGACCCATCACAGCGCAGCAGCAGAAGTGAGAGGGCTCGGGCGCGCTCATGGGGCAGGGCGATGATTAGTTCTGTCTGGGAAGGGGTGCATAGACGGGGCTGCTCGGAGGAGGTGGCACCGGAGAGGCAGTTTGCAGAGCCAGTGGGATCTGCAAGGCAGCCCTGGTCGGCACTCTGGACTAGGGCACAAGGGCACAAAAGCCACCGACCTGGGAACGGACGGGACCTGTTCGCCTGCAGGGAACTAAAACTTGTAGCCTCACTTGTCAGGGGCGGGGGGTTTGGAGCTGGAGCAGGGGGAGGTCCCGGGTCAAGGGGCCCCCGAGTGATGTGACAGAGGCTGCCTCCTAGGGGCCAAGACTGCCATTCTGACACACCGGGTCCCCTTCTCGGGACGGGGACGGCTGTCTGCTTGGCGCCATGCTGCCGATGGGGCCTTTGCATTCGGAGGGTGAGCAGCAGATCAAGGGTCGAGGGCGGAGAGCCTCCACCCAGGCCACTGGGGCCAGGCAAGGGCCAAGGATCCCGTGTCCGGAAGTGACGTCAGTCCTGACACGTAGAAGGGCCCCCCAGGGAGGAGGCTGCAGCTCTGCTGCCCCACGGCCTCTGCTGTGGCTCCTTCACCAGGTGGCCCAAGATTGTCCTCGGGGCTCATGGAACCCCAGGCTGGCGGAGCTCCGGGAATTACTTCTTTACAGATGGAAACCGAGGCCCAGAGGGGTGAAGGGGCTCGTCTCTGGTCATATAGCAAGTTGGTGACAGCCCTCCGGAGCCGAGGGACATGTCAATCACATTTCTCAATTCAGGACGGACGTGTGTCTGTGCCAGGCCTCTCTGTGGGTTCGTGCCCTTGGTGTTCTTGTGTGTGCGCCGACCGTCCGACGATGCGTCTACCCAGTGCCTGTCCGTGTGCTTGTGAGTCGCTCGTTTGCTCTCCGTGCGTCTCACGGGCTGCATCTAGCATCCGGATCGAACCGTGGTGGCCCCCCACCTCTCTCCTATTGGCTCTGCCTGGGACAGACCCCCAGGCGCCCCCCACAGTGATGTGCACCCTCAGGCAAGCTCCCGTGCGGTGGGAGGCTGTTCTTTGGGGTCCTCCGTGCCCCAGTCCCTCCCTCCACGCCCAGCGAGCAGTCCCCAGCCTCCAGCTCGCTCTCCCACCTCCGGATCCCGACGGACTTCCGTGTGGGACTTGGCTGCGCCCTGGCCCATCCAGGGCACGTCTTCGGCCGGTTCCCAGAGCCAGTGCCAGTGTCCGTCCCTGAGAACACTCTTCGTCCCAGCTTGGGTCTCCTGCAGGACTCACACACCCCTTAAGACCAGGGTCGGCCTCATTCTTCTGAGTCGAATTTTCACATCCAACAAAGGGAGAGAGAGAAACTGCCTCCCCAGCACTCAGCGTGGGGCAAGCTCCAGAAAAGCCTCCGCCCTAGCAGTCACGGGGCACAAGAGTTCTCAGATGCGGGAGCCACAGGGTGGTGTGGGCAGAGCCTACCTGGAGGCTGGGAACGCGGCAGCCACAGTGCTGGGAACGCCCCCCTCCCCACCCAAACCTCCTGGCAAGCGGGCTGGGTCCTGGTTCCATCAGTCGCTAGGTCTGACCTTAGGCAGGTTAGTTTTCTCTGTGCCTCAGTCTCCACCTCTGAAAACCAGGGATAACCATGGTGCCTGTGTGTTGGTGCTGGGAGGACCAAACCAGCCGTCCTGCAGGTACCGAACAGTGTGGGCCCCAGAAAGCTGATGCCAAGGCGCTTCTGGGGACCCCTCGTGAACACACCCAGTTTGCAGGGGGGTAAACGGAGGCGTTGCAGGTTGAGAAAGTCTCCCAGCGATCGCCTACAGAAAGCGTGGAAGTGGGATTCGAACCCACCGCAAGGGCTCTCAGACGGAGGCCTGTCCCCCAGGCGGAGAGCTGCCAACCCCGGGAAGGAAACCAGAGGAAGCCGTGTCACCCGCGGCCCGGGGGTGCCCGAGGACGCCTGCTTCCCGAGGAGGCGGCAGGGGCCCCGTTACCCGCTCGCCGCGCCCCGCTCGCTGTGCCTGCGCCCGGTTTGGGCTGCGGGGACCGCGAGCCGCCCGCCTGCTCCCGCGCCGCCTGCGCTCCGACGCCGACTCGCGCGGGCCTCCGGGACGCGCGCCCTCGCCGGGGATGAGCCTTTGTGACGCGCGGGCCTCCGCTGTGCCCTGGGCTCGGGGCCCAAACCCGGGGTCGCCAGAGTCCCCTCGGGGCCCGCACGGGGCTTGATGGCAACGCGCAGAGTGTCCCGGAACGCGCGCCGCCCGGACCTGGGCGGAGGAGCTGGGGGCTGGGGGGACCTGGTCCGGGGGTCCCAGGAGGGCGGGGTGCGGGGGTTCCGTGCACAAGGGTGCGGGGGGGGGCTGGGGGTCCGTGGAGAGTGGGATCCTGGAATACGAGGTGGGTAGGTTCAGGCACTAGCAGGGAGCGGGGAGGGGGCGGGAGGGTGTGATGGGGGCCGGCCGGTGGGGTGGGGGAGGGGACGGGGTCTGGGCCGGAGGGTGGGGCGCGCGGGTCTGGGACTGGAGCTGGAGTCCGGGGAGGGGGAAGGGGGGAAGGGCCAGGGGTCAGAGAGTCCGGGAGGGGGAGCTCAAGGGGTAGGCGCAGGTTCTGGGGCCCCTGGTGGGGGCTGCATCCTCCAGGGTGAGGATGGGCTTGCCCTGACCTTCCCTCTGCACTTGGGGAAGAGGCTGTGGGGGAGCTTGGGGGGCCGGCCTGTGGGAGGAGGCCTGCGCTCTGCTCTCTCCCCCTGCCCGGCTCTGCTTTCCCTAACTCAGACTTTCCACAGGAAAGCCTTGGCGAACCTGGCTCACCTAATGACAAGGCACGAGTGGGTGTCTAATGCACCCACTTTCCTTGGCCTTCCCCTACCCGGTGGCCGTAAGGGGTGTCCCCAAAGGCCAGGCAAAAAAGACAGGGGTGGACGGTCGTGGGTGGGGAGGCTGCATCTGTGGGCCTCTGACACCAGTCTTCCAGGGCTCCTCTGTGCCTCCTGCACCCCTGCCTGCCACCTGCAGCCGCATTCTCCCCTCCCCCCTCTGTTTCTGCCTTTCTGTTGCCCCTTTTCCCTTCAAACCAAGGCTGCCATCTCTAACCGGGAAGGACCGTGAGGAATCTCAGGAAAGGTGGCCAGCTTCCAGGGAGGGTACTTTTATTCTCCAGAGACAAGCCTGGGTTCCCCCCGGTGTCCAGACCGCGGCCCGGATGTCCGATCCAGGTGGCTGACGCCTGGGATTCCCAGGCCCCAGAGCTGGAGCCCTTTTCTCTCCTGGTTTATCTGTAGCTGCCAGCAAACCAGTATCTCTGTTTGAAGGAAAATAGTTAAACCTTTTCTTCTAAAAGGAAGAAACCCAAAGAAGAAAACCCATCTCTTTCCACGAGGAAAGGCCGCCAAAGGGAGCGTGCAAGTGTAAAACAGCGTCTTCTCCATCCGCAGTACCTTTTCTGTTCCAGGTCAGCAGGAGCTTCTCAGAGTTTGGTTTACTTTCCGTGAAGCCGGCCGCCAACATTTCTCCTGAAGAAACATATATACAAAACCTGGTGTGTTTAAAGTGCAAACACTAGTTCTGGGCTGTGTCTGCAGCTGCTGTCCCCAGTCCCCAAAGCACGGACCCCGAGCTACAGGGGTACGGAGGAGGCAGGGAGGGACCTTCTGGGGGCTTGGGACAGGGGGGATAGGCTAGGGAACAGCCACACCGTGCCCTCTTCTGTGGCCGTTGAGAGAGAAAAGCTGCATCATGTGGCCTGGAGACACGTCCTCCGGTATTTGGGTCCGAACACCGAGGTACAGAGCAGTGTTTATAATGGGACTCCCAGCGTGTGTGTTTGTATTTATATAGTCGGGTTGCCAGATGAAATACAGTCAAATTTCAGTTTCAGAGCCAGATATTTTTAGTATAAGTACGTCCCATGCAATTATTTGTAACTGTTTTTGTCTCAGGAATGCATTTTTATTTGCTGGACCTGGCAGCCCCATGACATGAGGGTGGAGGAAAGTGTGGAAGGAAATGACAGACTGGGGGCGGGGGGCGAGGGTGTATAGTGTGAAAACCCCCAGCAATTGGGAAGTTCACCCACCTTTGCAAAATGGTATCCTCGTGTGCTCTTAGAGATAACTAAAGAAGTTAGAAAAAAAGATTTAGGTCTATTTTTGTTTGTAGGGAACATGCATCATATATTAAGGAAAGAAGGCAAATGGCAGAGTAACAAGAGTATAGTAAAGTAATATATGGGGAATGAGAAACAGTTTAAACCCCTGTGAACTTGTCCAGGTTTGTGTGAGCAAAGGGAAAGTGTTCAGAGCACACCAGCCAGACCGCTGATGTTGGTGTCCTAAGGCCCGGGGGGAGGGGGAGGTAGCTTTGCCCTTGTATTTCTGTGTGTGGCATTATGTCAACTGGTTACAACCAAATCTCGTACTTTTGTGTTTTGAAAAACATCAAATAATGGAAGTTTGTGGTCGCTGTTGTTTTTGTCTTTTAAATGAGGCATCCAGTGTGGAGCTGAGGAGCTAAGCTTCTGAGCGATATCCACGTGGATTCCACACTGGATTCCGCCACCCTCTTCTCTCATAATCCCCGGGGAAGCTCCCAGTCGGCTCCGTCTGGCTTCCTCATCTTTAAATCAGGAATAAAATGCCTGCCCGTTGTTTATAATGAAGACTAACCATTTGTAGAAGAACTTTGTGTTGAACCATGTTCACACGATGGTTGAGTAGCTCCAATGCCAACTCTTATTATTACTAGGAAACAATTTAGGACGTTAAAAAATCAGGGCATCAAGGAAAGGGTCTACAAACACTGATCTGCTGGAGGCGAGCCACCGACAACCTAGATCTCGCCCAAGACTTATGCTTTCTGGGCCTCAGTCACCTGCTTGGCCACGAGAGAGCTGGGCCGGTGCCCTCCCCTTCATTCGCTTCCTCACCACGTTTGCAGCGCTTGCCACGTCCGTCCCTGGGCTCGGAGCCGGAGGCACACGTTCCAAAGATCCGGCTCAGAAAGAAAGAAGAGGAAATCTCTTCTGTTTTTCATCTCTGGAGAGACGTCTTCCTCTGGCTTGGAGGCTGGACCTCCAGTAGTCTGACTTGGGAGGGGTGCCGGGAAAACATCCCACGACTCTGGGATCCCACGACACTTATCCTGCAGCTGTGAGTGATGCGGTGAACTAAAGCAATGGCTTTGGCTTTCACGGTTGGACAACACAATAAACTAGATAACCCAGAAGCTCCCGCTACGCGCACGTAGAAATGCCGGGTGACATATGACAAATATTTAAGCTGACAGCTGACTTTAAAAGAAGGAAACTTTAAAGGTCCACGTTCCAGGAATGAAGACCTAACCTTTTAAGCACCTGCACTTGGAGAAAACATGGGGTCAGTCTCACAATAAGGGCTTGGATGAGAGAAAAGTCCTGTCCACCCAAACTGGGTGGGGGGAGGGCTGGAAGTAAGCTTCCCCTCCCCCTGCATGGAGCTGGGAGCCTAAAGGCTACACTCATGGCTAAGAGAGAAAGACCAGTTGAGTGGAGGGGAGAGTGGCGAGCCAGCTCGTCTACCCTGGGCTGGGATCTGAGCGTGGGGAAGAGACACACCGGGTCCCGAACCTCAGAATCATGGGCACGTGCCATTCTTGTAACTGGGGTTCAGACTTACATTAGCCTCATGGTCCAGGACCACCCAGTCATGAGAATTAACACAAAAATTGGGAATCTGGCTGAAGCAATCACAAAAATCCCTCTGGAGGGTACATCTGCTCAACCTGGGTCATTCTCACAGGTAGAGGTCCCACCGGACAAGAGGCTCAAGGTTCAGACTCACAAGGAAACACTCTCCCTTGAGTGAGATCAGAGGCCCAGGCAAGAGCAGGGCCGGTCTCTGGAAACTTCAGAAAATAGAAGTACAGGAGAGAGACTGTAAAATAAGCTGATTGGAAAGGATTGAAACAGAGAAAAAAAGGTCCTAGAGAGAAGAATAGAGCTTCTAGAAATGAAAACTACAGACATGGAGCCTCAAGCCAGCAGATTTGGCTCAGAAAGAATGACCTGAAGAAACTGCCCAGAACATAGGAGCGGAAGGTGGAAGGTGTGAAAGGCACGAGCTGGAACGGGGAGGCATAAATGACGTCCCACGTGTCCCACAGAAGAGCCTGGAGAAGCCTCAAGAGGGAGGCAGGGCTGGGTGTTCAAGGAGATTATAGACAAGCATTTCCTAGAGCCCGTTAAGGAGAAATCCTGAGAGAGAGAAACACATTTGAGCTCATTGTTTGGAGCAAGATGAGTAAAACATAAATCTTTAGTTAGTTTGTAGTGAAGCCACAGATCAAAGAGGATCCTGAAATCAACCAGGAGAAAGGGCACCTTCACAGAGTGACAGACACGCGGAGAGGGGACTGGCCGGCAGTGACCGCAGAGGAGGGAGATGTGGGAACACGCTCAGAGGAAAGAACCACCAGCTCAGCTACCCCTCAAGACGGCGGGAAAAAGATGTGCGTGCTACTGCTCACAGGTTCTTGCTGAAGGAAATATGCATCTTTCCCAGAAGGAGAGCTTGGGACTCAGGGAAGAATGCGAGCAAAGAAAAGGGCAAATGTGAGTACATCCAAACAGGCAAGAATTGCCTGCAACAACAATTGCTGAAGAGGGTAGTGTGAACGCAAAGTGGAACTACATTCTGGCAATGTTTGCATAGAAGCTGGGCTGAGAGGACCAGAGTTAACACGCTCTCAAATCCGTATGTTGCTTGTACGGAAGGTGGAGGACTGGTTGTGGACTTTATTACACCACGTGTCCCTAGTAAAGTGCGAAGGGTATCTACTAACATGGTATAAACAGAAGGTAAACTTGCCAAGTCAGTAGGAAAAGAGAAAAGAATAAAGAATTTGCTCAGATACATCAGTTCTGGAGATCTGAAGCGCGACAGAGACTGTATCAACACCGCTGTCTCATAAATGTCAAGGCTGCTAAGAGACTCAATCTTAACTGTTCTCAGCATGAAAAGGAGACAGTAAGTATGTAACCTGATAAAGGTGACGACTGATGCTATCGTCCATGTCACTGTATATTGCAATGTCTGGACGTATCAAAGAAACAATTGTAGGGGCGCCTGGGGGGCTCAGTCGGTTAAGTGTCCGACTTTAGCTCAGGACATGATCTCATGGTTCGTGGTTCAAGCCCTGCATCGGGCTCTGTGCTGACAGCTCGGAGCCTGGAGCTGCTTCGGATTCTGTGTCTCCCTCTCTCTCTGCCCCTCCCCTTCTCATGCTCTCTGTCTCTCAAGAATGAATAAACGTTAAAAAAATTTTTTTTAAATGCACAGTTGTACACCTCAAACATACGCAATGCTATATGTCAATTATAGATCAATAAAAAATCATAATAAATGGCCAAGAAAAAGGAAATCTACTCAACCCAACAGAAGGCAAGAGAGGAAAAGCAGTGATAATAATGAACACACGTGGTGACTGAAGACCCAAAGAAGATGGTAGAAACAAATTATTGTCAGTATTGCTGGGAGTGGGAACAATACTGTAGTTAAGAAAATGATTGTCTTTTTAAGATGTGTGTTAAGGAATGATGGGATACCTTGGTTTAAAATACTTCAGAAAGAAAGAAAAAAGGATAGATGAAGCAACTATTGAAAACTTGACAATTGATGTACCTGAGTGATGAATTTATATCTATTAGCTTTCTACTTTCATATTTGTTTGAAAATTTTTGTAATCCCCCTAAAAAGCTTAAGTAGAGAGACTCTATTGCCATCCAAGCTATCCTTTTCAAGCATATGAGGTCTGAAAAATTAACCTTCTATGCCTTCTTAAGGAAGAAGAAAGTCTTAAGAAACTCTTTGAGGATATGCTCTAGCAAAGAAGGGGCAAAACAAGAAAGAGAATGGCCTGAACCTGAAATTTGGGAACGGAACTCAACACTGGAGAGAGTGGAAGAATTTCCCAGAATGACAGGTATTCGTCAGGTCTGGGGAAGACCATGCCCCCAAAATGAAATGGACAGAATACTACTGTGTTTGATTATACCAAGAGGAAAATTTTCAAATCCAGCAGAAAATTTTAGGAATGATTTATAGTTACCTACAAAGAGAAGCAAATGAAAAACTGGAGCAATAATTAACTCCAGGGAAAATAAAAAGTTATGGAAGAAAGTAGATATAATCGTAATTTGTGCGGCGTTGTCATTTATAGTATTTACAGGGTCATAATAATATAACACTGAACACTGATTTAACCAGAATGGGAGGGTGGAGAGAAGTCTAGAGGTGTGTATAGGATTGGTGGTGTAAGAAAGAGAAATATATATCCCTAAATCCTTACGGATTAATAGATAATATCTAAAATTGGAAAAAAAAAAAAAACCCAGCAGCATAAGAAGCTGCTTGAGAAGTATAGAGGTAAATACCAGAAGAAACAGACAAAAAGGTTGGAAAGTAGAGTGTTTGCGTGTGGGGCGAGGGTAGCATTGAGGAAGTATTGGAGTTCATTTAAGTGGGCCCCACTATTAAGTAAATTACGTAATATGTTAGCAGTTGATCAATGCCATAGAAACGTGCCCTCTGTGTGCATGTGGATGCTGGTCTGGTGGCGCATCCATGGTGAGTGTTCACGGGTGTCGTCGTGAAGGACTAGACAGACTGTTATCCCCATTTTCCTCAAGACAGAAGCTCAGGGAAGCTACATGGCCAGCAAATGACAGAGCAGAGCTAAGATCACGGAGCTCCAGCCCCAAGTAAGTGTTTGGGAGACTTTGGTCACCAGAGAGGGCATTCTGAAGGGGAGACCTCAGCTACATCTTGTCCTCCAGCTTGTCCCCAACACAAGACCACGTATGGGATGGAGAAAGCCTCAGTGGTGAGAGGAACAGATACACTGGCGAATCCCTGCGCAGCCGAGCCCAGGACCCGAGTGGCTGGGGCTTCCCGTGCTGGAAACACTGGGGGAATGGAATTGTAGAATATGTGGACTTACGGCTTCTTTTGTGGAGAAGGTTTTCAAGGTCCACCCGCATTGTGGCACCTGTCAGTACTTCATCTGTCCCATGGCCTTTGTACGGCCGCCCCACACTATCCATTCATCCGCCGACAACTTTTACTTCGCAGCGCTGGCTTGTTGAGGTGTGGCCTGCGGACCGGCATCAGAATCACCTGGGGGGCCCGTTAGAAATGCAGAATCTCAGAAATGCAGAACCTCCCCCCAGAAATGCTCCAAGACACTCTGTAGGTCCATGAGCTCCCCAGTGTTTGTGCTGTGATGGGTCTGTGGTCAGTGATCAGGACTCGCTAAATGCTCAGGATGGCTAGCGTGTTTTAGCAGTAATGTATTTTTATTTTTATTTATTTATTTTTTTAATGTTTGTTTATTTTTGAGAGACAGAGCATGAGCATGAGCAGGGGAGGGGCAGAGAGAGGGAGACAGAATCCGAAGCAGCCTCCAGGCTCTGAACTGTCAGCACAGAGCCCACGGGGCTTGAACTCAGGGACTGTGAGATCATGAACTGAGCCGAAATCAGACACTTAACCAACTGAGTCACCCTGACACCCCAGCAATAAAGTGTTTTTAAACTAAGGTGCGTACATTGTTTTTAGACATAACGGCATTGCACACTTCATAGACTACCGTGTGGTGTGAACATAACTCACATACGTGCTGGGAAGCCAGAACAGTCACGTGACTCTCTCTGTTGCAACGCTACCTTCATCGGGACGGTCCCACAGCGGAACCACGGTGTCCCCGAGGTGCGTCTGCCGAGCTAACACGATCGCTCACAAGGCAAGAGAGAACAGGGAAAGTTCTGTTTTCATCATCCCGACTTCAGATAAACCATGCGCGGAGGGGCGAGGTAGCAGGTGCGTGTTCTACCGTCCACAGGCAGCAGAATCAGACTCTGCACCCAGGCAGAGTGGCCCCGGGCTGGTCTCTCCCAGGATGGCTGGAGGGCCGGGAGGGCCGGGTTCAAAGCCTGAGAGTGCACTTAGCTTTTTGGGCTCCCGTCCCATTCCTTTGGACTCCACTGGGGACCTGGGGGGATTTTAGTGCAGGTGCTCCCAGAAATTGTGTGCAAAGCTGCTTTTGAGGAACAGTCAGCATTCTGGGTGGCATCCACAGCCCAACAATTCCTACCGGATGGGACTGAGTGGCCCGAAGATTTCAGAGTCAAAGAACTCGAGTTCTGTTACAGGCAACGCATGTCCCAAATCACACATACATAGTGGCATCAGCTGAACATAAGACATTTCTTGGTGCACTATTTGTGATCTTTTCACAGGGAGGAGCTGCCGCAGTTAGACAGACAAACAAAAACCATGGAGCAGCACATCTCACGGCTCCGCCTGCAAGAATTTGCAGATAATTGCAACCCCATTAGAAACATTTGGATATTATGTACTTCATGTTAAAATTTTTAGGGCATTTTTCTGTTCCCCAGAATTTCATTCTTAAAAAGTCAAGCTCATGTGTAATTAGCTTCACTATTTATGTTTACTTTTATGGTTTGTAAACACAATTAAGAAATTCCTGTGCAGTTGGAGAGGTTTGAATGCGGTTGCATTATCTGTGGAAACACTGCTGTTTATTCCAGCCTCTCGGAGTGGCCGTATGCACAGCGTTCCAATGACAGCTTTCTGCTACAACCTGCAGGTTCCCCGACTTCCGGAATCAAACAGGGCTCCCCGGCGCACGGCTGGGTACGAATGACTGACCGCCCTGGGCCGGCCGGGCACGGGGCTCTCCGCGCTGGGTGTGAGGGCACGAGCTCCCAGTCTTGTCCACACGGGGCATGGCTCGGGGAACCTGCAGAAAACCACTGATGCCCTCTCCACAGAGTGTGACGTCCCCGGTCTCGCCCGTGGACGGGGCTGTGGAGGCTCCGAGGTCCCGGAGCATTCTAAGGTGCAGGGAAGAGGGGAGCCGCGGGTGTGGGAGGGAAGGCTGGCGCTGAGTCCCAGGGCCGGGGCCGACCTGAGCCTTGGCCTCTGGCCTTTCCATCAGAGGAAGGAGAAGACCGGGGCGAGTAGCTCATTGAAGGGTCTGGAGGTGCAGGTGCGCAGGGTGGGGACAGACCCCTGGAGCTCGTGGAAGAAAAGATGGGCTGCGTTGCAGAGGAGCGGGGGGTCCGAGGGCGGAGGTCCCCATCACCACCCTGTCTTTGGACGAACCCAACAGATGGAGGGGACTGGGCCCTAGGAGTGAGGCTGGGGCAGGGGGTCCGGGATGCGGTGAGCGCCTGGCGCCGAGGTCATGCCGTGGGCGAGCGTGCAGGGAAGCCCCCGAGCCCAGGTGCGGGTGAGCTTCACCTGGAAGAGAAGGGGTGACGGTCTGCGGGATGCGGGGACAGGACGTGAGGCTGCGCACGTGCCCCCACGCTCACGTGAGAGACCCCTGCCAGTGCGCACCCCTGGGGTCTCAGAGCTTTCCCCAGCCCGGAGCAGCCGTGCTAGCGGAGGACTGCAAACCACTGTCTGAGGAAAAGGCCCAGAGGGGACTCCAGTCTCCTGCCGGACTCTCAGATTCAGGCGCCGAGCCAGAGACCGCGTGGCGGGGACCCAGGCTTACGCCTAGTGTTTCACAGGCTCTGTCTCAGTCGCGCAACTGCTCTGGGGTGAATAGCCCCATTTTGCAGCTATAGGGACGGAGGCACAGAGAGGTTATGTGATTTGTCCAAGGCCACACAGTAAATGCCAGAGCTGGGGTTCAAACAAGGTTGGTGTGACTCGAGGGCCTGAGCGCCCAAGCAAGTCGCAGCCCACGAGTGACTGGAGAGACAACCTCTCGCATCCGGCTTTCTGATTGGCCGCCTTCAGCCAGAGGGACCTGCGTACAGTCACGGGCGGTGCCCGGGTGCCCGCGGAGGGCGGTCAGCGGCTGGCCGGCCTGAACGGGCGTGAAGGGTGCGTGTCTGAGTCAATCCGAGCACAAGTGAGAAGCCCCTCCCGGAACCCGAAGGCTCTCGAAGCGGCAGCGCCGCCGTGTTCCTTTGATTTCAGACAAAGCTTATCATTACGTCACCGACGCACCAACATGCTTTCCCTGGAAGAAGAAACTAGAACATTACAGACACAGTGAGCGTTCTCTCCGGCCGCCGGGCCGCTGCAGAGTCGTCGCTGAGTGTGTGAGCCGGCGCGTGCCGGTTGGCACCGAAGCCTGTCCCCGTTCCCACCACGACGTGAGCCGGTGCTGCGGGCAGGCCTTCGTCGCGCAGCCGGCCGGCCCAGGCCTCCCCAACCCCGTCCCGAAAAACGTCCTGGGTGAGCTTGGACCTCGTCTCCAGGCCGCTGTGGCCACCCGCCCGGCGGCTGCCCGGCCGTGGGCCGGGAGGGGCCCGGGCTGTCTCGGGAGCTCCTCCCCTGCCGTGAGCCACGCCCGATGTTACCTTCCACGGCGAGGAGGACAGAGGGGCCGGACCGGGAACCGGAACAGCAGCGCACGCCTCGGGGCGGGGGTCTGAGGGCGAAGTGAGAGCTTGTGTGCGAAGGGTGCGCGAGCTCACCGGAGACGCGAGGGGAAGCCCGAAGAAGAGGCTTTCGGCAGGTGGCCTCGAGGACCGTCTTCGGCGGTGTCCTTTCGGGGATCGCTGCGCTGAGGAGAATGATGTAACGGCAGCGGTATTTCACTCACCAGACAAATTGCACGGTGCGATGCTGCATGCTTCTCGGTGGTGCCTTTGGAAGGATCCTGCGGTCAGAGTGGACCCGAGTCCCGTGCGACGCGATCCTCAAGACTGCCGTCTGCCCGAGTGCAGGGTGTGTGGGTGGGAGTTTGTTTTTCAGGCGGCGTGCAATTTCGTGAAAATGACTAGTCTCCGGGTGGAATTCAAGCACGGGAATATCTGTGTTTGTGTTTGGGGCAGACCCCAGGCCGGGCTGGGCGGCACAGTCAGGGGTGCCCTCCCGGCTCCGCTCAGCCGCCAGGCACAGGAGCGGAACCTTGTCATTAAGCTCCAGGGCGCGAGGCGGCGGCTCCAGGACTCCGCGCGCCGCGGTCCCCGTGCTTTCCCTTCCCTTCCGCCTGAGGACTCTCTTCACACACTCGTTACAGCACCTGCTGCCGCTCCCCCTGCCCAGCCAGCAGACGCTCCCCCTCCTCGTCCCCAAACGGGCATTGTCCCGGGCTCCTGAAGGGCGTCTCAGGGTCGGCGTTAGGGGGCCTTCGGTCTCACAGAATGGCCACCTTAGCTCCCTTAGCCAATGCTGTGGCGTGGGACACGGGACGAAGGACCATGCACGTCAAGTCTGTTCCTGTCCCTTGTTTGAGGCGGAAGAGAAAAATTCAGACCCGAGCATCTCTTCGCTCTCAGACGTACGGTGCACCGGCCGCAGGAGCCAAAACGTCCGTGTCCTCAGGGACGACTAAGGCAGGCAGCAGGCGGAGGCGGCGGGAAATCATTCTGCGAAGCAGAAGACGCAGTCGGGGTTGAATTACTTCCGTGTCCCGGTTTGTTTCACAAGACGCAGTCGACAGGGGCCAGGCCGCGTATTTTCCGCTCTCGTTTACTTAGGAGTTGATCCGGCGGCCAAAGGGCCTTTAAACACGCGGCTCAGGGACTATGCGCTCAGATCGCGCGCGGGCCAGAGAGGTCAAGCCCAAAGCGAAGGAATGCACTTGAACTTCGTGGCTACCGAGAAATCACCTCACCGGGGAGGAGAGCAGGGGGTGGTGGGGGTGCTGAGGTGGGGGGACTGCTCTCGTGGAGAGGAGAGGCCTGAGGGCGCGTGCGCGGGCGTGCATGTGCGTGTGGCGTGTGGCGTGCGTGTGTGCGTGCACGGAGGCGCGCGGTGGCGAGGTGGGTGGCCGCAGAGCGGGGGCGGGGCAGATGGCTGTGGAACAGGGCGGGGCCCTGGGGCGGACACACTCCAGGCTGGACAGTGACGCCCGTGGCAGGTAGGTCTGCGTCCCTGGAAGAATGAGTGAGGCTCACACGGCGATGGGGGCTTTGCAGATGTGGTTGAGCTACGGGCCTGGAGATGGGGAGGGGCCCCGTCCCGGGGGCCCTGACAATAATGGCAGGTGTTCCTAAGAGATTGGAGTAGGCAGGAGAGGACAGGGTGCCGTGGTGACTCCAAGGCATCGCCGCTGGAGCTGAGTGCGACCCAGGGACAGGATGAGGCAGGGCCAGGGGCCCCAAAGCCCCCGGGGGAGCAGCCCCGCTCACACCTTGGTTTCTGCCCGGTGACACTGCTTGGGGACTTCTGACCTCCAGAATGTAAGAGGACAACGCTAGGTCATTCGGCGACTGAGTCTCCGGTGGCCTGTTTCCAAACCCTCTCCTGGGACTTCCCCCATTGGACCGTCTTGGAGCCGGGCTCCTTGATTGCGCTTTCTTCTGAGTGTCGGTGCCACCTGCCAGTCTCTTCGCTTTGTCGAGGAGCTTGGGATCGAACCTCGGGCACCGTGAATATTGTGTTGCAGAGAGTCTGGCTTCTGTGACAGTCTCGGGAAAACGCCGGCCTGTTTTGTTAAGCAGGCAGTCGACGGATTGGACGCAAATGCAGACTTTGCCTCTCAGATCCCGGTTCAGAGTTTCGTGTGGAGCCAGGCGGTGGAAGCCCACGCACGTCTGTGCGGCTCCGGGTGCCCCGGGGATGGGAGCAGCTTGTTAGCAGAAGACACCGTCCCCCCGAGACCTCCCCGCCACCTGCCCGCTCCTGCCATTGCTTTCCGGTCCTTCAGGCCACAGAGACTGGATGTTCTGTCGGCTTGGGTGGCCTGCCCGGACCAGACGCCGGGAAAGTAGACCCCCCCCCCCCGACCGGTTCTCTTTCCCCAGATGTTCACTCGTGCGTGTCGGGCTTCTCCTGACGGTTGGGTGGTTGTTTTCCCTCCAGTGCCCCCAGGTAGGGTTTGAAAAAATTGTTATTTTTTGCTTTTCCCAGAATTCGTAATTATTGTCTATAAGAGTGTCAGTCCCCTCGATCACTTGGCCGTGTTGGAAATGGGACCCTCCCCCCACTTCTATCGTGATGCCTCCGCAGGTGCTGTTTTCTCTTCCCTTTATTATTATTTATTTATTTATTTATTATTTTTGTGTTTTTATTGAAGTAGAGCTGACACACAGTATTGCCTTGTGTCAGGTGCACAACCTAGCGATGACAACCCTAGACGTCGTGTTGTCCTCACCGCCAGTGCGGCTGCTGCTGCTGTGGCACCCCTGACTGCAGTCCCTGTGCCGCTCCTCCCGTCCCCCACGACTCCTTCGTTCCGGGTCGGGGAGCCGGGACCTCCCTGTCCCCGTCCTCTGCTTTCCCACCCCTTCTGCCCCCTCTGGGCACCGTCCGTTTGTTCTCTGTATTTATGGGTCCGATTCTGCTTTTTGTTTGTTTATTTGTTTTTTAGATTCCACACGTAAGTGAAGTCACACGCCGGCTGTCTTTCCGTAACTGACTTATTTCACTTTGCAGTAGACCCTCTCGCTCCGTCCGTGTCGTTGCAAATGGCAAGATCCCATTCTTTTCACGGCCGAGCCATGCCCCGTCGCGTAGACACACCGCATCTTCTGTACGCGGTCAGCTGTCGCTGGACACGTGGGCTGCGCCCGGATCCTGGCTCTTATAAACGATGCCCCCAAACATGCATGGCATGTATCCGTTTGAACTAGGGTTTTCATCTTCTCTGGGTAAACACCCAGTGGTGTGATTCCCGGATCGCAGGGTAGTTCCGTTTTCAGTATTCTGAGGACCCTCCGCACTGTCTTCGGCAGCGGCTGCCCCAGTTTGCGTCCCTGGCAGCAGCGCCCGAGGGCTCCCCTCTCCCCACGTCCCCGCGCCGCCCCCGCCGCGCTGGCCTCCGTGCTGTTGAGAGGGCCGAGTACGACGGGAGGTCCTTCGTTCGCCTGGAAACCTTACTCCCGGGATGTGCGTGGACGGGTGCTTCAATTCGCTCGGCAAGGGCTCCCCAGGCCGCCCCCCCGAACGCCTGAGCTCCATTCACGCTCCACTTCCGGCCCCTCATTCTCCCCCGTTGTATTGCACACCTGGTTTATGTTTTCTCTGCCTGTCGTCGCACAGACTGCGGCCCCAGGAGGGAAGGCGTTCTCGGGGCGCCGTCTCACACCCCCAGGGACCAGGGCGTCGCTCGGGATGCATCAGGCACCCAGGACTGGCTTAGGGCGCCCAGCACGCTCTCGTCCACGCCCCCCCCACACGTTTGTTTCCAACACATCATCTCCTCCTCCGTCGTTCAGAACTGGCTTGTTTTCCCTTCTCCTCTTGTCTTAGTACCCGTGCGTTCTTATTGTGTGTTAATCTCATCTCTATCACTTTAGTAGCATTTGAGGGAGGTGCAGGATGAAACGCCTGTGCTCACGTCACCGTTTTGAACCAGAAATCCAAGCGATTCATCCCATTTCCACCTCTCCCACAGCGTTTTTCTTGGCTTGTTTGGACACATTCCATTCCCCTAATAATCTGAACACTGATTTACAGAGACCGTTGAGACCAGGCCTGGGGAAGGAGCGGGGAAACGCGGGAGTGCAGTGTGGCGGGGCTGGCGTTGGGCGGGCCGCTCAGCTTTTATGACACAAAGCCAGTGAACAGTTTCTAGAGCCAGGAAGTCACAAAACAGAAGTTGCGTCATCTAATCGAGACACACGGAATCCTGGAGGCCGTGGCTGGCAGTGCCGTGGCGTGTGGTGCCGGCGGGCGGGCAGGGCCGGTGCGGGGCACAGGGTGCGACTAATCTGCTGAACGTGTTGCTCAAGTCCCTCCCTGGGGGGCGTCCCCACCCTCCGCGGCCGCCCAGCGGGCCGGGACAGCAGCAGGGAGGGCGCACTGCCACCAGCATGCCCTCGAATGGCCAGAGTGGAAACGTCACTGGGAGAATGCACTCTGTCATCTGTCATCCTGGGGACACGTCCGCGTAGGGATGTTGACGGGAATAGCAAGGCAAACAGAAGGGGACCCACCGGCCGATTTTACCTGCGCGGGAGCCTGGCTGGCGGGAGGAAGTACCAGATGCTCGGAGAGATGAAGAAACCCGAGGGCGCGTGGGGCGAGAACGCACGTTCGTGTGCAGCGTGCCCCACGTCTCTGCCCCCCCGCCCGCCCCCCAGCCACACTCCAGGGCAGGGAAAGTACCACACGGGTCAGCCTCCCGATTCTGCCCAAATACGTGCCCGTCCAGAGTCACGGGAAGGGGATGGCGTCGGCCCCCTGCACGTTTTCCCCTCCTTTGCAACTCCTGCCCGATTGCTTTTCCTACAGTCACCTGCAGGGCACTGTCTGTTTTGGGTTAAAATTAAGCAAAACGAGAGCACTTACTCACATCCTGTAAATGATAGCTGGGGTTCTGTTGATATCTGCTGTCCTTGTAATTTTATTTCATATTTGCTAACTTTCCTAAGCAGAGACCTGACCCTCCAGGTTACCTTTCTATTTTCAGTAAAATTGGGTCTATCTAGGGGTGCCTGGCTGACTCAGCAGCGGGGCACGTGACTCTCGATGTCAGAGGCGTGAGTCGGGCACCACAGTGGGCATAGAGCCTACTTGAAAAAAATTTGACCTTTCTTTTTTATAGTTTATTTATTTTTGAGACAGAGGGAGACAGAGCGTGAGCAGGGGAGGGGCAGAGAGAGAGGGAGACACAGAATCCGAAGCAGCTCCAGGCTCCAAGCTGTCAGCACAGAGCCCGACGTGGGGCTCGAACTCACAGATCCTGAGATCATGACCTGAGCCCAAGTCAGACACTTAATGGACTGTGTCACTTAGATGCCCCAACTTTATTTTTCAACTACTCTCCTCACTTATTTCATATAAATGTGAAAATTATGAATATTTAAAAATATCAAACAGCAAAAAAACCCATTCACTCACTACTCAGCTTAGAAAATACTAAAAATAACAACTGAGTTGTCCTGTGTCCTTCCCCCCATACGTAACTGTGTATAACTACTCCTCTGAATTTGGGCTTAATTATTCCCTCGCATGGATTTTAGACACTTACCACAAATGCATGGGCCCAGAAACAACATATAATGCTGTTTTTGCATGGTGCTAACCTTTGCATAAATGGAGTGAAAATGTGTGTATTTCCCCACAGCTAACCCCCCGCCCCACCCCTGCCCGCCCCAGCCTTATGTGTCGGAGATCGACCCACACTGTGCGCTCCGGCTCACGTACCTGAATTGCTGAAAGACAGCTGATCGTGTGGCTGACCCTCAAGTTGGTTATTCCTTCTCCGGTGAACTAGGATTCAGGACTTCCCTTTTCCTTTATTTTGTCCTGGGAAACAGTATCTTAATGAAACGTCTTCATAAGGACTGATGGTAACAGACCCAGAGAAATTTTTGACAAGATGCTTTCTGGAACAAGAAGACAATGCTATACAGAAGACTGTACAAAAAAGGCATTCTTGGAAATTAAAAACGTGAGAGCGGAAAAGAAAAAACCCAGCTCAATGGGAATCTTGGAAGGTGAAGTTGAGGGACATGGAAAGCAAGACACAGTCAAAGAAATAATTTAACAAAAATCCCCAGAATGCAAGGACATCAGTTTGCTTCGCTTCCCGTCACTCACGCACGCGCAAAACTAAACACTCGATATGAAATTTCCGGGCCCTGGGGCCAGAGGAAGATCCTGCCAGCTTCCAGAGAGGAAAATACGGCAGTTTCCCTTAAACATAAGCAAGACAAGAATGGATTTGGATTTTTGATAAAAACACTGGAAATTAAAAGACAAAGGAGAAAATTCTCTCACGTTCCTAAGGGAAAGCGTGAAATCCCTCGGCCACGCTGCTAATTAAGGAGGGGTGTTGTGTGAAGACATTTTTGGTGCTAAGGTGCCTGGCTCGGTCGGTTGAGCTTCCGACATCGGCTCAGGTCATGATCTCACGGTTCGTGGGTTCAAGCCCCAAGTCGGGCTCTGTGCTGACAGCTCGGAGCGTGGAGCTGCTTCCGATTCTGTGTCTCCCTCTCTCTCTGTCCCTCCCCTGCTGTCTCTGTCTCTCTCAGAAAGAAATAAACATTAAAAAACAAGACAGTTTTGGTGCTTTGCGCACTGATGTTGGCATTGAGTTATTTGGGGCGCATACGTGCTCATCTGCAGGTGTATACTTTATCCCTTACGAACCGCCCTTGTCTGGATTTGGTGTTCAAGCTGTTAAAGTAAGCATGTATTTTTCTGTTTTCAGGAGCAACACATACAGGATTGGGCTTACGCCTTCTCCCCACTTTTGCATTTGCTTGAAAATGGTCAATGCGGAGTGACATCTGTCATCTGTGGTGACAGAAGGCAGAACAGGGGTTACCACAGGTGGGAGGGTTCACTTCCCACCCCGTGAGTCCCCATCTCTGTAAAGGACGCTGCCACCCCCCAGGCCCCACCAGCCCCCCGAGCCGGAAAGCTGGAAGTCACACCGGCTTTCCGGTCTCCCTCCCTCCCTCCGTCCCTCCCTCCTTCAGCCGGGGTTTGTTGACCACTCACTACGTGTGAGGCAGGCGCGGACACGGCAGTCTTGCTCTGATGAGCTTGTGTCCTAGTTGGGGCCGGGAGCCCGTCAAGAGTAAAGCCAGCGTGGTGGGAAGCGTGTGAAGATGAAGCGGAAGGGGGCTGTGAACGGTGCCTGGAGACGCTGTGACGCGGATGGAGAGGAGACGCTTTCTCTCCTGCTGGCAGGAATCTGAGGTGTGGAGGAAGCGAGGGGGCAAGTCCTGTGGAAGGTTCTCCAGGACGAAGGACCAGCATCTGCAAAGCCCCGAGGTGGGATCGGGTGTGGGCTGTTGGGAGGGGAGCAGCTGGAATAGAGTGGGTGAGGCAGAGCGGGCTCGCGGAGGGGACAGATGTGCTGGGACGCCAGGTCACATGACACCTTGACCACTTCCAGGTGTTGACGTCACGGTGAGCGAGGTGACGAGTTAATGGGTTTTCAGCAGAGGCGAGATGGCCCAGGTTATCTAGGGGCTGCGCTGGGGACGCACACGGGAGAGGTCGGGGGCAAGCAGGGAGCCTGCGGGGTGGGAGGGGGTCGTCCCCGTGGAGGTGAGGACAGGGAGGCATCCGGCTACACTGAGAAGGTAGAGCCCACGGGACCACATTCCCCGGGATGGGAACAGTCAGCAGAGCAGCGTGTGCTGGGGGAGGGGGGATTCTGCCTGTATCAGGACAGATTAGGTGTGCCACCTTGTTAGGGACTCAAGGAGGCCCCCGGGTAGGGGTGGAGGTGCAAGTCCGTTCTGGAGGAGGGCTGGGGGGGCCTGGAGATGGACGGATGTCACAGAGATGACACTGAGCCACCCGAATGACGAAGTCGGGAAGGAACTCAGCCCTGGGCTTCTCGAATGTTCGGAGCTTCAGAAGAACTGGCAGCAGGGCCCAAGGAGGAGCCACCAGGTGGGAGGCAGACCAGAGAGTGGGGTGTCCCGGAGGGGGAGGGGGACGGGCTTAGGGAAGGAGACCTTGGGCATGTCAGGTGCTGCCAGAGTGTGTCCAGCCCAGACCTGGGGGCTCAGTCCGTTGAGCGTCCGACTTCGGCTCAGGTCATGATCTCACAGTTCGTGAGTTCGAACCCCGCATCGGGCTCTGTGCTGACAGCTCAGAGCCTGGAACCAGCTTCGGATTCTGTGTCTCCCTCTCTGTCTCTGCCCCTCCCCCGCTCATTCTCTCTCTCTCTCTCTCTCTCTCTCTCTCTCTCTCTCAAAAATAAATAAACATTAAAAAATGTGAGAACAGAGGATGGATGTCATGTATTGGGTCCATGTCATTTCAAATCCACCTGTCTGGGGCAAAGATAAGAAACGTCAGCTCTAGAGCACGGTTGTTGTGAAATAAGAATGAAAAGCAGGTTCTGGCGAAGTCCTGTCGGGGACACGTCACTCCTGGGTGTCTCGCACGCGGCTGCTGGGAGCGAACGGTAGCGTAGACGTACCGTCTGGCCGCCGCTCACAAAGTCAGACACGCATCATCCTAGAGAAGTGACAGCACGTTCACGCGCCAGCCTGAGAGGAAATGTTCGCGGCAATTTCAGTACTAACAGCCCCAAGCCAGCGACAGCCCACGCGTCCCTCCACGGCTGAGCGGGAGAACAGACGGCCAGCGGTCGTGGCGGAAAAAAGAACATACCTGGATGGATCTCAAGGGGATTATGCTGCGTGATAAAGAAGCCGGTCTCGAAGGCTGCCTACGTACCGCATTGCTCCATTTATTTGACATTCTGCAAATAAAAAGGTTAAGAGGGAGCAGAACCGACCGGGGCTTCCCAGGACGCAGGGTTGGGCAGGATGTGGCTCTACGCAGGTGACTGGGGGGTGTCTCTGTGGTGACTGTACATTCTCTAGCCTCGCTGTGGTGACGGACGCAGCAATTCTTACCGCGCGATGGCGTTTATGACACGGAAAACGTGCAGTGTCCTGCTCTGGCTTGCTCTGGGCTGCAGACGCAGGGGGGAACGTATACAGAAGATGGAGATACATAAACATCAGATTGAGTCTAGTTTTAGCCTGGTGTTCAGAGCGGGGCCTCCACGTGTCTGAAATGTTTTATTAGCTCACCGGGGATGCAGGGATGTGTGTCGGATTATCCCCGTGCTTGCTCACATATTTTAAATGTTGCAAAATCAATGTGTAGAACATTTTTTAGGGGGCCTGCATACACGCTTAACGCCAGAACAACAGTAGTGAGGCTCCAGGCCTAGGAGAAAGGAAACATTTCAGACGAAATAAGAGCTGGAGTCTCGTTTACTGATCGTTAGGCCCCCCCCCAAGCCCCCCCGGGGGGCGGAGAGCTGCACACGTGGAGAGGCCCACCGTGTGTTCTTGAGTCAGGTGAGTTTTGTCTTGTCTTCATCGATGTGTGCATCAGTGACACGCGGATTAGGATGTGGACTTTGATCCCTCTTCCAGGTCGGTGCTGGGTCCAAAGTTTTGTGTCATGAAAGAGTAGCTCGGGCTTGACTGGCCGGGAGCCAGACCCCGCTGGGCTCCGGGTCGGCTCACGATTTCCCCTTTGCCCCAGTCACTCAGCTCCCTTGGCGCCCACTGGCATGGAATTCTTTTCCTGCGCCCTTCTCTACTCTCTCTGTCAGGTCCGTCCGTCAACGTCAACGTCAACACGAAAGTACCGGCGTGTGTTGGGGAGCATTTCCACGGCTAACACTGTGCGTGGTTAGGGCACATTGCATTTCATCGTTAAAGACGCCAGATAGAGGTCTCTCCCGCTGAATTAACTGAGATCCTGGTGTTGCGAGGGTTGTTGTTTTTTTTTAATGTTCACTTATTTTTGAGAGAGAGAGAGAGACAGAGCACGAGCGGGGGAGGGGCAGAGAGAGGGAGACACAGAATCCGAAGCAGCTCCAGGCTCCGAGCGGTCAGCACAGAGCCCGACGCGGGGCTCGAACCCACAAACCATGAGATCATGACCTGAGCCGAAGTCGGACGCTTACCCGACCGAGCCCCCCAGGCGCCCCATCCTAGTCTTTGCACCCAGTGACGCTAATTTGTGTGAGTGTTCAGAGCCGACTGTGACGACCTGTGAAGATGTTAAGTTTGCTTCACTTTCTTATTATCGCTCAGCTCTTCTCACAAAACGTCGGTAGGGGCACTTTCGGAGGCTGGTTTGCAAATTGGTTTTGCTTCATAGATGGTCCCGCACATCAACAAGTTTGCTGGGAGGGTGGCCTGGGGGCTCGGCGTGAGGACCGCTCTGTACGTTGTGATGTCGTCGCACCTGGGTTTGGTGGGATTGCAAAGCTGTGACTACTTTTGTATAATTTCTAGAGTATGAGTTTTTGAGCCGTTGCATCCGCCACCTTACTGAATCCACGGGAAGTCTCATCTGTGTTTTCATCAACATCCCCATTTCAGTGTATCAGAAATTCACCCATAGGCTGGAACGTTTTCAAAAACTTAAATTGTACACGATGCCCATTATTTCTCACCAGAAAGTAGTAACTGCAAATTGGAACTGATGTCAAATTGATATGTCTCAGTTTTCTAAGAAAATGTTTTTTTATTTATTTTGAGACAGAGAGAGAGAGAGAGCAGGGGAGGCGCAGAGAGAGAGAGAGAGACAGAGAGAACTGCAAGCAGGCTCCGAACTCCGCACAGAGCCCGACGTGGGGCTCGATCTCAAGAACCGTGAGATCATGACCTGAGCCGAAATCAAGAGTTACACACTTAACCCAGCTGAGCCACCCAGGTGCCCCACTACCTCGGTTTTAAGATTAAAATTCTATTAAGTTATTCAGATGGGGATAAAAGTTGCCTTACACAATTACGGATGATATATCGTTGTGACTAAATGTTCCAAAGTAATTTCAATTTTGTGTATATCAGTAAAAACATACTTTTAGTTAGGAAACTATTTATTTTTATGTTCAAGAAATATATCCCAATGTTCGAATTCATATTTTGAGGAACATTATTTTTAAAAAGCCCCTAGGAAAAAAATGCAGAACGGATCCTGAGGGTAGGTTACTTACAGCAGCCACATCGAGACATGACGTTTGACACCTACTATAATTAATCCATTTTTTGGTAAGTTATCAATACGAGATATAAATTGATATGCTCTTTTGCATTACTTCATTTATTATCATGCAATGTTAACAGGCTAAAACTATAAGCTTTTTATGGGGCGCCTGGGGGGCTCAGTCAGTTAAGCGTCTGACCTCAGCTCAGGTCATGATCTCACAGTTCATGAGTTCGAGCCCCGCGTCGGGCTCTGTGCTGACAGCTTGGAGCCTGGAGCTGCTTCCGATTCTGTGTCTCCCTCTCTCTCTGCCCCTCCCCCACTCGCGCTCTGTCTCTCTCTCTCTCAAAATTAAATAAACATTAAAAAAGAGTTATAAGCTTTTTGTAAGTGGGAGTTTGATAAAAACAACAACAACAACACAGAGTATTCTTTTGGTAAATATATTTGCATTCGAAAACCAAACCTTTATGTTCAGCTTTTGGGAATAACTAAATAAAACCCATGAATAAAAAATGGGAAATAATTTTATCAATTTATTAGATATTATCGTCATGCTGTTCTGACGTGTTCGGCATATTTAGTGAAAGAAAACTATCTCTACTGCCGCAAACTAGTCTAGTGGCCGCCAGCGGGCCCTGAGCATCCATCGGTCTCTCTTGTATATCAAGTTTCCATATGAGCGTGGTCTGTTTCCAGGCTCTTGAATCTGGTGACCTATGTTTTCTGTCCCCACACCAGTAGTCAGTGATGACACCAGTTACTGTAACTTCCTAAGTCTTCAACTCTGATAGGCAATTCCCTTCGATTTCTCTAGAGGCGTCAAGTCTGCTCCCTGCAAATGTCTGAATTCTAGACAGCTTGTGAAATAAAAATTCCGAGGGGCTCTATTGGGATTGAATGAGACTGGTTGATTAATTTGAGAGAGGCGCGTCTCTTTATAGTGTCTGGTCTTCCCGTCGGCGGAATAGCATCCCTGCGTCCACTCGGCTTGTTTTCCTGTCATAGGACTTAACGTCTCTAGGACTAAACCTCTAAATCTTTTTTCCCAACAATTTTGATATTTTTTCATTTGCTGGTGGATTTTGACTAGCCTCCACTGCTGCCTGGCAAGTCTTTACTGGCTTCGAAGTCTCAGCTCAAATGTCACTGCCTCTGTGAAGCCTCCCCTCATTGCTCCTGCCACTCAGAGCATTTTGCACATATTTGTAAGAGCAAATATTTCCCGACTGCATCTCGTATGCCAGAGACCATGTTAGCTCTCTGAGCATTGACTCCTGGGACCTTCAAGGCGACTTTCTGGAATCGGTTGGTGTTATTATCCCCATTTATGAAAAAATAAGCTTCAGTCCGATAAAGCCAGGACGCAGATCCAGGCCGCAAGGCTCCGGGGCCCACCTCTGATCGTGTTGTGCCCCCTCGAAAGCCATTGTACTACTCACTGAAGTGGCTTACCTGTCTTCATTCACATGTCCCAGAGGAAAGGCTCTGAGAGCGTGCGCTGCACCGGGCATGTAAAAGGTACCGGCTGGCAGACAGTGATGAATAAAGCAGACATTAAATAAAGTCCACACCAGTAAATATATAGGTAGAGATTGTGATGAGTGTGCGGGTGCAGGGTAGAGGGTTGAGGGCGGGGAAGGTAGGGGGGGTGGGGGGGATTCTGAGAAGGACAAACAGGAGGCGGCTGGCGGGAGGCTCCCGGAGGCAGGAGGGGTCTGGGGGAGCTCCTTAGGCGGAGGTCCCCCGGAAAAGCCGCAGACCTGACTTAGGATGTGTTGTTTTAGGTCCTGCGGTGCATCCAGGCCGGGAAAGGCTGGAAACACTGAGGTCTGGGGCTCCAGCACCAGAGCGGGTTGAAGACCTGGCCGACACTGAGCGCAGGCTGGGGTTCGAGCCCAAGCTGGCTGAGACTCCCCACCGGAAAGCTGCAGGATGAGACAGAGCGGCCGCAGAGACGGGAGGGAAGGAGACGGCGCGGAGGCGGTATTGTGGCGTCTTGGTCTGCAGCGCCCCAACCAGGCGCCGAGCACACAACAGGCGCTCAGTACTTGTTTCCAGGAGGCGTGAACGTTTGAACGGCTCTTCCCCCGGAGACCCCCGTCCCCCGCCGGGGTTCCCCTCTGTCACGTGGCCACAGCAGCCTGGGTCCCGCGGGCGCCACAGGCTGCTGGTGTCCGCTGGAGGGCGAAAGGCGCTCGGCCTCCTCGGCGAGCGCTGCAGAGCGCACGGGACGCGCAGGGCGGGAGAGGCCGCGCGGGGGGAAGGGGTCCTGCGCCCAGCGCGGCGCCGACGCGGCGGGGAAGCGGGGCGGGGGGGGGGGTGACGGGCAGGCGCAGGGCGGCGGCGAGGAAGGCGCGGGGCGCGGTCGGGGTCCCCGCCAGGGACCCGTCTGGAGTGCGGGAGGTAGGGGCGGGGGTAACGGGGAAAAGGAGGGAGCGGCTGGGGAGTTAGTTCTGAGGGACCCAGGGGCCTGCGGGGCCCTTCCGTCTGGGAGGTTGCAGGTGCCGTTGGAGACGGGGGCGCACGCCAAAGCCGGCACGATGAGCGGCCCATCGCCCCCGGCCGGCGGCCCCGCGCGCGCCTCTGTCCCGGGCGGCGCGGGAAAGGCTTGGAGAGTCAGGCGGTGCCACGGCCCGGGACGCTCCCGGAGCGCCCGTCCGAGGCGCTGGAGTCCGCAGGCCCCTCCGGCCGCCGCCCGGTGGCGGTGCTGGGGGCAGGCGCGCCCCGCCGACCCCGCGGGGAGGCCCCGCCCCCGGGGCCGCGGGGAGGCCCCGCCGTGGGGGGCGGAGTTGGCACTGCCCCCCCATCCTCCCGCCGCGGCCCCTTCTTAAGGCCGCGGAGCCTCTGGCTGCCCCTCACTCGCCTCTCCCGTAGGTCTCCCTCCTGCGCTATGGCCTCGGCGCTCAGCTGTGTCTCCAGGTTCAAGTCCTTCGTGATCTTGTTCATCACCCCGCTCCTGCTGCTGCCACTCGTCATTCTGATGCCCGCCAAGGTCAGTTGCGTCTCCCCGCAGCTCCGCGGACCCCGGGCGCCCTGCGCCAGCAGCGGGCGCCCACCCGGGAGCACAGGGCTGGAGCGCGCGGCTCCCCGGGCGCGCACTCGGGAGCTGCGGGTGCCAGATGCGAGGTACCCACACACAGTTTCGAGGGGGGACGGAGACCCCAGGGCGCACCGACCTTGGAGTTCACAGATCCCAGGGCCCAAGAACCGGCCAGTGAGAGCAGAAACCTACAAGTTAGCACCCATCCTGGCCACACGGGCCATCCACGGGCCCAGCCCTGGCTGAGAATCTCCCCCTCCACTTCACCCTCGAATGTCATCGTGCCCACAGGGAGCCTGGGCGCCCGTCCTTCCCTCCCGCTCCCTCCCGCTTCTCCCCTTCGCAAAGCTGGACTTCGCAGCTGTGAGTGGCTTCCCAGGTCAGTCAGGGGCGCACAGGAAAAGATGACCACCGAGTGGATCCCGAGGTGCCGTCTTTGGCACAACCTGGCCCTTTTGGGAGCCCCCGCTTCCCTCTCCGTGATCCGCATTTCTTCCCTGCTCCGAGGCCGGGAAGCTACCCACTGAAAGGCTGGTTGGAGTTAGCCTGCGGCGGCCAGGCAGGAGGCGGGCGCGTTCCCAGGCTCGCGCCTTGGGTGGCATGACCCAAGGCCTCGGGGAAGCCGCGTCCCTCACCCGGCTGCCCAGCACGCAGGGAGGGGGCCCAGGATGAATGGCCTTGGCCGCAGGGCGGGGGCGGGGCCGGGAGCCCTGGCCGAGCTGGGCTGTGGAAGCCCGTTTGGCAGCCGCCCGAAGCCTTTTGAAGCCTTTTGTGGCTGCTGGCTGCTCCTTCCTCCTTCCCTCTTTGAGCGCCTTCACTCTGAGCCCAGACAGGAAACCTCCGGCTCCCCACCCCCACCCTGCAGGTTCGGGGGAACAGAGGAGCTCTTTAGGGGGGCTCTGGGGGCAGTGGAGGAAGGGGAGCTGGGCTGGGGGTTCGGGAAGTCCCCCTGCGACAGAACTGCACCTCCACCACCCCCTCCTCTGTGTGCCTTTACCCAAGAGCCCGCACATTCTGGGCCTTGGTTTTCTCATCTGTACAATGGGCCAGGAGGTGTGGCTCTGACGCTGACTTTGGGCACCAAAGGCGATGATGCCAGTTCCTAGGATGGGGGAGGGAGGCTGGGGGCGCCTGGGTGGTTGCGTGTGGCCCTGGGACGGCCAGGGACAGCAGATCCAACCGTGGGGGCTCCTCAGTGCGGGGCCAGCTGTGAGCCGCCTCATTTCCCCCGTAGGCAGCAGGGAGCCGGCAGGGAGGGACTCGCTCTTCCTGAGCTTCCTGCTCGGCGAGCGCGTGTCTGAGACCCACTTCCACCCGACACACACACTCCCCTCCACACACTCGCTTGCACGCTCGCAGCCCGCCCTGGAGCGAGGATCAGGCGACGGGCGGGGAGACAGGCCCGAGTGTCGTTCCACAGGCGGCCTTCCCGTGCTTTCCCTCCCCGGGCGCCTGACCCCGAGAGCCTGGTTCCTCCATTTGTGCCTCTTGTTTTGGTCCCCAGCAGAGAGCCCGCTGCCCCGCCCCCACAGCGCCCGCCGTGGTGCCAGGGACCCAGACGCACCTGGGGTGGGGCAGGGCTGCCGGGAAGCCCGCAGTGTGGGCGGCCCCTCCCCTGCGCTCTTATCCCACCCTGATCCCCTCCTGGCTTCACCTCTGCTCTGCTTCTCGCGCCTTTTCTCTGGGTCCTTTCTGTAAAAGACGACTCTGTAACAAGGTAAACAATATGTTCATTGTGTTGTCAGTTTTGTTAAAAGTATTTAAAAATTCTTTTTTTACATTTTTTCATGTTTATTTATTTTTGAGAGAGAGAGAGAGCATAAGCAGGAGAGGGGTAGAGAGAGAGAGGGAGAGAGAATCCCAAGCAGGCTCTGCACTGTCAGCGCAGAGCCTGATGCAGGGCTTGAACCCACAAACCGTGAGATCGTGACCTGAGCCGAAACCAAGAGTCGGACGCTCAACCGACTGAGCCACCCAGATGCCCCCAAATTATTTAAAAATTCTTATGTTCAAGGTCTGTTATAATGTAAAAATGAAAACACCCTTAAATGCCCTAACACACACGCACACACAGATACGCTCTGTTACCCATATTTCCCCATTAAGCACGACGTCATGGACGCCCTTGCTTGTTAATAATTAGATTAATACTCAGTTGTGCATTCAGCATATAGTCGTTGAGCCCCACTAGGTGCTGGGTGCTGCCGTGTAAATCCCGCCGTCCGCTGTGTCTCAGCGTTAAGCGCCCTTCCAGAGCCTTCCCAGCTGGTTATGTTTGGGGCCTCCGGGAACCGTGCCGTGAGAATCGGTTACACGTGTCCCGTTTCTGAGTCTAGACAATACGAGTCCCCAAGCCCTCTCTGCACACTGGACGATAACTGCCCTTGACTTGGAAGCAGCCGGCGAGGGTGGGGCAGGGGGCGTATCCGCGACCCTGTTGAGCGTTGCTGCAGTAGATGATGATGAAGAGAAGGATTTGCGGGCAGTGTTGCTGCTTTTAAATTCTCTAAAACGCACCCCCTTCCTGTCCGCCCCTGGAGGGGATCGTTCCTCGTCTTCCCCACCACAGAACCAAGGTCCAGACACATCAGGGACCCCGAAGGCCAGACAGTGGCAGACAGTGGACATGGAGCAGGTCTGTCCGGTGCCAAAGCCTGGGCTTGTGACCGCGCTGCAGTCCTGCCTTGAGCCCTGTGGCTCCAACCAGCACTGACACCTGCAAGCCCTGGGCCCCGGGACATCTGGCGAAGTCTGGGGACGTTTTGTACAGTCGCACCTGGAGAGGGTTCTTTGTGCTGGCGTCTGGTGGGGGGCAGAGGCCACGGAGGCCGCATGTCCAGTGCAAGGCTGGCCCCGTCCCCACAGGACCGCCGGTCCCCACGCAGCAGCGCCAGGCGGAAGGGAGGTGCCCAGGGTGCTCCTGGGAGGCCCAAGGAAGTTCATGTTTTATGACTGGTAACACCCTGCAGACAGAGAATTTCCAGGTCTTCGGTGACGTTTCCTGCGCACAGCAGGTGGTCTCCTGGGTGACGAGAAAGTGGCGGTGTACAGGTGCGTCTGCCATCAGAGCACAGCTCGGGCTCTGCTGGCTTGTCCCCGTGTCTGCCCCTGCTGGGTGCTGAGGACAGAGTGACCACCGGCCCGGCTCTGCCCCCAAGCTGATTTCCATCGGGTGTGTGTGCTGGGAGCGAACTGCAGGGGGCCCGGGGCGGGTGGGGGAGGGGCCGGGGAGGACCGGGAGCTGGGCGGCCAGCAGTCCCTCGGGGCGGGGGCGGCAGCGTGTGCGCAAGAGAAGAGTGGTGACAGTCACGGCCAGGGGGCGCAGGGGGGCTGCAGGGCCTGCTCCTCACAGGGGCTCCCCTGAGTCCTGTTGATGCATTTGGGTTTTGTGTTGAAGGCAACAGGAGGCTTTTAAAGGAGGGAATGAGCTGAGCAGATTTGCAGATTGAGAGGGGGCCACAGTGTGTGGTGCTGGACGTGGGAAGGTCCGTTTGGGAGGATGCAGGTTCGTGGTGGCCAGTGAGGGAGGCGCTGGGGAGCAGGGACAGGGGTCGCGGGTGCGGCCGATCTGGGGGAGGGGCCGGAGGAGGGAGAGGGCCGTCTGCGTGGGCACCGAAAATACCAGCCTAGGGAGGCGCCCTGGAGGTGGTGGGGCCGAGGCCCGCGGTCCCACCGCCGGTGAGGGGCCGGCCGCCAGCTTGCACAGGGGCCAGGCCTGCCTCAGCGCAAAGCCAAGGCCCCAGGGCTCCGCCGCTCCCGGCCATGGGTAGACAGGCCACGATTTCATTCCACTCGGAGAGCTCGAGCCTTTGTAACGGGAGATGCTAACGAGGACGCCGAGTGATAAAAACGGTCCGCAGGCTTCTGAACGAGCTGGTTTGCAGCTGCGTTCCTGGGAGCAGGCGCTCCGAGCAGCCTGTTGAGACGGAAACGAGGAGCCCAAGCAGGCGCTGGAGCGAGGGGATCGACTGGACAGCGAGCGGCGGCCCCGGCCTCCTGCGATGGCCGAGAAGCAACACTTCCTCCACGACAGGAGCCACGAATCCGTGCATTTGCTGCTGTAAGAGTGACCCGTGTATCAGTTAACAAACACGGTGCAGATCTTCCCGGACTCAGGGTGGGGCTGTGTCCCCATAAACCCGCGGCAAGCGGACGGTATGTAAGCTCCGCCAGCCGGCCCTGCGGCCGGGCACCAGCCTGTCCGACCTCAAGTGCTGAACGTCTCGTGCAGTCCGGGGAGTGCCCCGAGAGGGACAGCCAGGAGCCCGTGGGGACACAGGACAGCTGTCAGCGGCCGCTGGCCTGGAGAGCTCGCTGCTGCCCGGGAGCTGAGGCCTCCACCGCCAGCATCACGAAGACCGCCGCTCGCGCAGGGCCCTCGGAATTCTGAATACGGCGCCCGCTGCGTGTAGCCACTTTGGCACCTTGTAGGGTTGCAAAACCATTAGGTCGAACCGTGGGAAGTCGGGGATCTCTGTATTCTTATCTCCCGCTCCCCTTCCCTCCTCCAGTCGTCTTTTACACCCTCCTCTCTTACTTTGTCCTGTGCAGGTGCAGGGGCTTGCCCAGGACCACATCTGGGAGGCAGGGGCACGAGTCCCTTGATGCCGGGCCCTGGTCCCCCTCAGGTCCTGGCCTGGGGAGGCCGTGTTGGTGGGGCGGCCTGAGGCCATGCCCTCTGACTCCAATGCCCTGTTCTGGCCACGCCTGAGGCGGCCCAGGCGCCCCGGTAGGGGAAGGGGGCGCCCGCATGCCGAGGCCTCAGGACTGTTCCTTCAGTTCGTCAGGTGTGCCTACGTCATCATCCTCATGGCCGTGTACTGGTGCACGGAGGTCATCCCCCTGGCTGTCACCTCCCTCATGCCTGCCTTGCTCTTCCCACTCTTGAAGATTCTGGACTCCAAGCAGGTGAGCACCCCCGGGGGCCCCGGACCTCCTGACCTTCCATCCCCGCTACGGGCAGCCTGGTCCGCTGGCCTGTCTCGAGGATGGGGTGGCCCCGGGCCCCAGCAGTGTGGCCGGGGCAGCGCTGACGGGCCCCGTGCTGTCCTCCAGGTGTGTGTCCAGTACATGAAGGACACCAACATGCTGTTCCTGGGTGGCCTCATCATGGCCGTGGCCGTGGAGCGCTGGAATCTGCACAAGAGAATAGCCCTGCGCACGCTCCTGTGGGTGGGGGCCAAGCCGGCACAGTGAGCGCCTTCTCTCTGAGCCCGGGGCTCCGCACGGCCCCGGGGACGGGGCGGGATGCGGCACAGACCAGGTGGCCCGCAGGCCAGGGCTGGCCTCGGGCTTCCCAGGGCTTGGCAGGCAGGTGGACGCCTGGGTGGGGCGTGTGAGCAGCCGTGAGTAGGGGTCCTCTGAATGCAGAGGAGACTGGGCTGCGAAGGCCCCTGTATGTTCAGAAGCCCAGGGGGAGGGGTTACAGGTCCCCCAGGGAACAAGGCGGGTGGGGGCTCGATCAAGCCCTGCCTGACTCCCGTAGGGGTTTTGTGGGGAAGGCAGGAAATGGGCTCGACAGCCCAGCTCAAGGGGAGACAGGCCGTCCCTCCAAGGCTGGCAAGTGTGCCCCCCTCCCTCCCTGCAAAGAAGCCCTATGTCATCTTCCCCCACGTCACTCCCTACCCGGTGCAAGGCCTCCCCTGCCGGCCACAGGCCACGTCCCGCCCTGGAGCTGACGTGAGTGGGACCCCCTGGGGTAGCGAGAGCATCTGCAGTCCCCGGGCGGGCAGGACACTACTGCCCTGACCACAGCACCTGCCACCTTGTCCTCGGGCTACCGACTCTGCTGAAGGCCACACAGGGATGGGACCGGCCCGAACCTCTAACCGGGGACCCAGGCTGCACCTTTCTCCTGGGCTCCCTCAGTGAAGGCATGTCCCCAGCCCGGCCTCCAGAGGCAGCCGTGAATTCCCCGTAGATCCCTCCTGGGGAGTCCTTGTGCCGGGGTCGTGCGGGGCACTCACAGACCCCGCTCCCCCCGATCCGTTACGCTCCGCGGCGTGGAGCTCCAGCAGGGATGGTTTATGGGGCCGAATGCGGAGCCCCTGCGTAGTCTAGAGGCTTGAATTCTAGAATTCTCGGGGTCCTTGGAGTGGGCGGCTTCTCCATGAGCGGTGGGCCTCCTGGAGCGTGCCGCAGACTGCCTTCCAAATCCCGAAGGCCACACTCTTCTCTGCTCCTCCTCCCCTGGCTCCTCCCTCCGGCCGTCCACGGCACTGCTGTCCTGGGGGAGACCTTTTTGTGGAGCCCCCGTGGGGCCTTGAAGCGCCATGTCCTTTGTTCATGCAGACTGGGGCCTCCTCCCGCCCTCTGCTTCTGTGGGTCTGCGAGGTCCACCTGCATGGACACCTGTTGAACCTGAACTTGGTGCAGCGCAGCCCTTGATCCTCCCTCAGGCTGGTCAGTGACCTCCGGGAGAGGCCTGGCCCACAGGAGCATGGAGACCCCAAGCAGCTGGGTCCCTTTCAGCCAGCCCCCGCGAGAGCTTGCGCCCGCGGCCCCAGAGCCGCAGAGAAGAACCAGACCCCTCCCTGCTCACGGTCGAAGTGGAGAGCAGACGCGGGAACGTTCCTCCCGATCCACCCGGAGACTAGCGTCTGAGGGAGGGCGGGTGGAGGGGTGCACTCAGGCCTGGCGGCCGTGAGCCGGGAGGGAGGCCACGGAGAAGGCTGCCGTCCGACAGGTTATCAAGGCCTCGAGGAGCTAGTCTGGGAAGATGGGGTGTTACCAGTGAAGGCAGCATGCTTCCAGAACAGTCTGTGGTCCTGGTCCACTGCCCACTGCCGAGTGGAGGGGACCAGAAGCGTGGGTGGGGAGAGGTGGGGGCAGGACCCCCTCCCCCAAGGGCTGGCCCCCCAGCCGGCGTTTCCCTGGCTGGGTGGGAGCCCCTCACAGCCATGACCGGGTCTGAGGCCTCTCGGTGACCCCAAAGCCGGCACAGGGGCGTCAGCATGTCTGTGGGGAGTGGGAAGGGGGGAGGCGCCACGGCTGTGACCCCCTGTACTGCCCAGTCATGCATTGGTTTCTGCACCTCGGCCCCGGCGCCCACTTGCTCCCAAGGCACTGGGGGAACCGTGGCTTCCCTCCCGCCCCCCCCTGCAGGCTGATGCTGGGCTTCATGGGCATCACAGCCTTTCTGTCCATGTGGATCAGCAACACGGCGACCACGGCCATGATGGTGCCCATCGTGGAGGCCATGCTGCAGCAGATGGAGGCCGCCAGCACCGCTGAGGCCGGCCTGGGGGCCCTGGAGTTGGCAGAAAAGGGCAAGGCTGGCCAGCTGCCAGGTGAGCCCCCGGCCCGGGTGCCCTCACCCCTGTCCGCACCTGCTCCTGCTCAGGGGGCCTCTGTCCCCACACGTGTCATGTGGCGGCCCCTCCTTGGCATCCCTGCCAGGCCCCAGGCTCGGGGACGTCAGAGAGCGCCTGTCTTATTTCTGTGCCGCATTCACTGCGCGTCCCCGGGGCTCCACTCGGGGAGCTGATGGCCTCGTCGCCGGGTCCTGGGCCCGATTCCGGGGATGGCAGAGCCCAGCAGTCAGGGTGGAGGCCCCTGGCATGGCTCCTCTGACCCGGGATGCCTTAGCCGGGCACCGAGGGAGCACAGGAGAGGGACAGGCCTTGTGGGGGAAGAGGGCCTCTGAGGAGGATTCGGCCCGTGTCCCCATCCCCCAGCGGAGAGAACAGCCTGAGCAGGGACAGGGCAGCAGGAGAGAAGGATGTGTGTGAAGCCGCTGGATTCGTGTGCAGCTGAGGGCCCAGAAGGAGGTGGACCTTCTGCTGACCGCAGAAGGCCGGGGCGGGGGCTCAGTCACGGCGTGCCCCCCACAGGGAGCCAAGTGACCTTCGAAGGGCCCCCCGAGGGGCTGCGGGCCGACCGGAAGCGGAGGAGTGTGCGCAAGGCCATGACCCTGTGCGTGTGCTACGCGGCCAGCATCGGAGGCACGGCCACGCTGACAGGGACGGGGCCCAACGTGGTGCTCCTGGGCCAGATGCACGAGTGAGTCACGGGCCTGCCTTCTGGGGACACGAGGAGGGCTCCGGGGCTGGGGCCCCCCAGCCTGAGACCTGCACCTGCCTGAGACCCCAGCGTCTTCTGCTCGGCCGAGTCCTGCCCTTCTTCCCCGGCCTCTCCTCAGGCAGGAACGCGCAGAGAACTGAGCTGGAGTCGAGGGAAAGGACAGCGCGGCGAGGCGCTGGCCCCACCTCACAACTCGCAGAAAATAGACACAGACACCCCCTCACAGCTGGCTCCATGTCCTCGGCTGTGAACGGTGGCGCCCTAGGAAAGGGTTCGGGGTCGGGGTGCTTGTGCGGATGGGGCGGGGATCACAGAGTGGGGGGCCGTCCGGCCGATGGAGAGTCCCGGGAAGGTCTCCTAAATGCATTAAGGAGGGACACAGGCAGAGAGCCCCGGACCAGGCAGGCAGGACCGCTGGGAGGCGGCAAGGAGCCCAGCACGCGGACTGTCCATCAGCGAGAACGTTCTGTAATGACCGCTCTCCTTACAGTTCTTCTGGGGAGGGCAGCTGCCCAGCCGAGTGGGGAAGGCTGTGCTTAAGGGACCCGGTGCCTGGGGCTGGGGGGCAGCCCGCCGCGGAAGCGACCCTCCGCCAGCCCCAGGAAGCTTGGGAGAGCGGCTTTCCCGGGAGTCCCTCCCTCGCGTCATCCGTGGGGCCCTGAAGCCGCTGGCCGGCCCTGACTTTTGCGAGGTCCCCGGGAGGGGGCAGGGCGCTCAGCCTCCCCCCGGGCTTGCTCCGGGTGCGGCGAGGGGCTGGGGTGGCCGCAGCTCAGGGGGCGCGGGGCCCCGTCTCGGCATCCGCCCTGGGCGCCGCCGCGCACAGCTCAGCGTCTGCTCCTGCAGGTTGTTTCCGGAGAGCAAAGACCTGCTGAACTTCGCCTCCTGGTTTGGGTTTGCCTTTCCCAACATGCTCATGATGCTCCTGCTGGCCTGGCTCTGGCTCTGGTGCGTCTACATGAGGTTCAGGTGAGCGGGCCGGCGCGTCCACACGAGGTTCCGGTGGGCGGGTCCCGTGCGTCCGCGTGAGGTTCCGGTGGGCGGGGCCGGCGCGTCCACACGAGGTTCCGGTGGGCGGGGCCGGCGCGTCCGCACGAGGTTCCGGTGGGCGTGTCCGGTGCGTCTCCAGGAGGTTCCGGTGGGCGGGTCTGGTGCGTCTCCAGGAGGTTCCGGTGGGCGGGTCCGGTGCGTCCACACAAGGTTCCGGTGGGCGGGTCCGGTGCGTCCACACGAGGTTCCGGTGGGCGGGTCGGGTGCGTCTACACGAGGTTCCGGTGGGCGTGTCCGGTGCGTCCACACGAGGTTCCGGTGGGCGGGTCTGGTGCGTCTACACGAGGTTCCGGTGGGCGTGTCCGGTGCGTCCACACGAGGATCTGGTGGGCGGGTCTGGTGCATCTACACGAGGTTCCGGTGAGCTGTAGTTCCGCCAGTCCACGCGCCTGCGCAAAGCCCAGACCCCACAGGGCACACCTGTGAGTTCTTCCTGTGCGGCCCTGGCCGTTGCTTCTGTCCCCCACCACCGCCGTCGGGCCGGAGCTGGGGGAGCTGCTGGCCAGGCCTCTGCACAAGCCCTCTGTTCCCTCTCTTCCCCCCTCTTCCAGCTCAACTGTCCCCACCCCCACTCCATTTGGGAAGAGTTGCTCACTGGTCCGAGGCCATGTGCTGGCGGGGCCCCTCCCGGAGGCATAACCTGAGCTCCTCGAGGGTCTGGGGGGGGGGCGGGGATAAGGGGTCCTCCCCATCCCCTGCTCCCAACACCTGTCTGTGCCTGTCAGACCCCTCGGCTCCAGCCTCATGACCCCCTCAGATCCCAGTTGCTGCCAAAGGTCACACCTCTGAGGCCATCACGCTGGGGGTTAGGGCTTCAACACGTGAATGTGGGGGGACACAGCCGAGTCCACAAGAGACCCTCTTGGGGAGGCCGAGGGTTACTGCTGTTGACTGCCGTGAGTGAGGCCCAGTACACCCCGGTGTCAGGGCATCAGCCTGAGCTGGGGGGCTGCCCTGAGGCCCACTGACCTCCCGTCAGAGCGAGCAGGGGGCGCTGAGCTGGCCCCAAGGCCACAGGGGCACTGCCAGCCTGGGGGGTCTCACCCAGGGTTTGCTCAGCTGTGGCCCCAGCCTGGTACGGCCCCTGCCGCCTTCTGGCGAGGGAGTCCGCCTGTGTCTGCGTTCAGGGCTGCCGCGTCCACGCTGGCGGCTCACTGGTCCTTGCTAACCTGACATAGAGCCTGGTGGGTGGGCAGTGCCCAGGAGTCTTGCTGGGAGAACTTGTCACATTCAGCTCAAATAACGGGAGCGGCAGGGGGTGTCCGCCTGTCAGGCCGTGCCTGGAATGTTCCGGGCCTCCTGGATGCCCTCACCGGACCTGGCGTAGCACCTGCTTCTGCGGTGCCCTTACCCGGGTTCCTCATCTGGACGGTTGTGGGGAGCGACCCAGCCTCAGGAAACTCGTTCAGGAAGCTGCCTTCCTGAGTTCACAAGTTCACGTGCAGCCACAGGGGCCACAGGCCCCCGGTGCTGACAGGACATCGCAGCTGGGTCACACCCAGCTCTCCTAACCAGGCTATCTCCTGGGTCAGGGATGGGGGTTCCTCTGGACACCTGCCATGGCAAGGCCCTTGGGGGCCTGAGGGCCCGTCACCCCCACCCCCGGCTCTGCAGGGCACACTCAGGTCATGAGCACCGTGGCGGCCGTTCTGCAGGACACCACACCCCAGCTCCCTGGGGCCAGCCTGATCCACCGGCCGCATCTGGTGTCAGCTCAGCAGGCACCAGATCGGATTCGCCCTGAGCCAGGAGTGCAAGGCTTCGTGTCAGGGAAGGGGTCCGGGAAGCGTGGCGGCACTTGCTGGGGGCCAGCACCTGACACCCACCCGCTCGAGGCAGTCCTCGTCTGCGGCCACCGTGGAGTCGGTGTCGGGTCGTGCGCACTGGACACCGGCTGGGCAGCTAAGTGCACCAAGTCGCTCCTTTTCCCGGGGGCTGGCGTCTCGAGAATGGCCCACAGACTGACCCTTGGCGCCGGTTCCGCGCACTCCTGCCCTCCCGTGAAGTGTGCCCCAGGGGTCAGGAGGGGCTCCCCCAGGGAGGGCTCTCTGGGGACAGTCCTGTCTGGGGACAGTCCCGCCCAGCGCCTCCAGGCTGGAATGCCCAGAGAAGCCCTGGGCCTGCGTCCTGGGCCCTGTGGCCCTGCCGGCCCCTCCCACGGCTGAGGCACCCTCACACCTGCCGGGGAGCCCTCCTCCTCCTCCTCCTCCTCCAGATCCCTCGTGCCAGCACCCAAGGGGGAGGTCCCAAGAGGGGGCCGGCAGGTGATGGATGCAGCCCTGGGGCAGGGGCTTGCTCAGGGCCGCCGTGGGCGACGGGCTGTGCCGCCTCGCCATCCCACCGGCCTCACCACCTCCCATGTCCGCGCCCTCTAGCTTTAAGGCGTCCTGGAGCTGCGGGCTGGAGAGCGGGGAGCACGAGAAGGCCGTGTACGAGGTGCTGCGGCAGGAGTACAGGAAGCTGGGGCCCTTCTCCTTCGCCGAGGCCAACGTCCTGGTCTGCTTCCTCCTGATGGTCGGCCTGTGGTTCTCCCGGGACCCCGGCTTCGTGCCCGGCTGGGTGTCGCTGGCCTGGGAGGAGGGCGAGACCAAGTGAGTCACGCCCCTCTGTTCCGCGCACGGTCCCCGCCGGCCAGGCAGGGTGGCCAGGCTGTGGCAGACGGAGGTTTGCTGAGGCCGGAGCTCTAGCTTCCAAAGCCCCGTTCTGCCATCTTTCCTCCCTCTGAAGGCAGATGGCGCCCGGGGTCCGGGGCCTCTTTGGCCCAGAGGGTGTGAGCTGCCTCCCTCCAGGTGGGGCTGTTCTGTGGCCGGAAGGAAGCAAGGTTGAGAAACGCCCGTGTCCTAGACAAGGCGGGCGATGCGGGCCTGGGGCCACCTGCTGCGTTCGAGGCCCCTTGAGTTACTGCTGAAGCCCTTGTGGGCTCCCCGCTGAACCTAGAGTTCTAGAGAGTCTGATGAATAGAGGTCACAACGCCCGTCCCCGGGGCCACGCAGACCAAGAGGGGAGCCAGTGGCCGCTGGGGGCAGAGCTGGGCCGGGGCACGGCCATCCCGGTTTCCAGCCGGGGTTCCACCTGCACGGCCCTTAGGGCTCCGGTCCTCACACTCGGCCGAGCTTTAGACACAGAGCAGGCTTGTTCATCGGTGGTGGCCCCGAAGCTGAGCAGGCACGTCCGTGTGCTCTCCCTGCTAGGTACGCGTCTGACGCCACCGTGGCCACCTTCGTGGCCACCTTGCTGTTCGTAGTGCCTTCGCAGAGGCCCCAGCTCCGCTTCCGCGGCCGGACGGAGGAGGGTGAGGCTCCCAGAGCGCTGGTCAGGCCTTCCCTGGGGACGGTTGGGCGCAGACTCTTCTCTTGTGTTCTTCACACGTTTGAAATTGTATCAGTGTTTCCACAGGAACAGACAAACGTTTCCAACTTCCCGTAAGGCCACCCGTGTGTTTTTTGCTTTCTCTCCCCCGGTCTTTGCTAGGATGCGCATGTATCACACGGGCCGCTCAGACTCTGCTTCTCAGTTGTTTGGGCTTCTGTGTTTTCGCAGTGTGAGCACTTCTACGAACAACACAGGCCTTATGTGCATTTTCTCAGTTACAGCGTCGTAGCGCCTCTAGGGGCAGAACTGTTCTCTCTTACGGAACGTTCTGGCTGTTTTGAATTCTTTGGTATTATCAATTAGTGGTTTCAGGTGTATAGATGTTTCTTCTTGGGATAAATTTCCAGGCGTGGTATTATTGTAAGGCTACATATGCCAAATGGCTTTTCAAAAAGATTGGGCCAATGTGTACGCTCCCAGGAGCGGGTGATAGTTTTACCGCATCTTCACCAGCAATGGGTGTGGTGCTCATTGTGAGTTTCAGCTGATTTGTAGATATGGGGGGGGTGTCTGTGGTCCGCACAGGCTTTGATTCCCCTGGATTCGATCTCTTCTGCCGCCCGATGCTGCTCTGGCTCGTGTACGTGTGTATTTTATTGTTTCTTCTCAGAAAGGAAAACTCCATTTTACCCCCCTGCGCTGCTGACCTGGAAGGTGACGCAGGAGAAGGTGCCCTGGGGCATCGTGCTGCTGCTGGGGGGCGGCTTCGCGCTGGCCAAAGGCTGTGAGGTAACACCCCCGCTGCCCGCTGCCAGGGCCCCTCTTGCACAAGGGGGCGTCAGAGAACTGAGGTGGCCCTCCGCCCACTCCCCTGCGCCGTGCTCTGTGTCTGTGCCACATAACTGCGTGTGTCTTGAGGACAGGGACCCTGACTTTCCCAGAAGAGCCCTGCACCACAGGCGGTGCTGGGAAGAGAGAAAGCTCTCTTTGAGCAATTGCAGCAATGAGTGAATAAGGGACCGAGAGAATAAGTTAACCAAGGGAGGCAGGGGACCGCGGCGAGGGCTTCCTTGGGGGTTGGCGATAACGATCTCTGCTTTGATTTGTGCTGGGAGGTCTTTCTTCAAGTCCCTGTGACTGTTTCTACCACTACACCTGGTTCCTCTACTTGATGAATTCTAGGTTGATGCAGTTGACATTTAAAAATTTTTCCCTGGATAAATGTGTAGCAACACAGAAGAAGAGGACTGGCGTTTAGGAGAAAACACACACAGATGAAATTTCTTACTTCTGTCCTTCCCCAATAGGGAAGAAATGAGGTTGAGGGAGAGATGAGCCAGCTTGGTGCTGATATCCTCCACCCATCCATCCTTCCATCGTCCATCCATCTTTCTTTCCATCCATCCATCTTTCCATCCATCTTTCTTTTTTTTTAATATATATATATATATTTTAAGAGAGAGTCTTTTATTTTGAAAGAGAGTCAGAGAGCAAGCGGGGAGGGGCAGAGAGAGAGGGAGACACAGAATCTGAAACAGCTCCAGGCTCTGAGCTGTCAGCGCAGAGCCCGATGCGGGGCCCGAACCCACAGACCGTGAGATCATGACCTGAGCCGAAGTCAGACGCTTAACTGACTGAGCCACCCAGGCGTCCCCCATCCATCCATCCATCCTTCCATCATCCATCTTTCCATCCATCCATCTTTCCATCTCCCCTTCTCTCCAACAATCTATCTGTCCATCCATCCATCTGTCCATTCATTCATCCTTCTTTCTGTCCATCTGTCCCATCCATCCCTCATTCATCCATCTATCCACCCATTCATCCATCTGTCCATCTGTTCATCCATCCCTCCATCCATCATCCATCTATCCCTCCGTCCACCCTTCTATCCATCCATCTGTCCATCTGTCCATTCATCCACCCATCCATCCATTCATCCGTGTATCCATCCATCCATCCATCTGTCCATCCATCCCTCCTCCATGCATGCATCCATCCATCCGTTCATCCTTCATTCACCTTTCCTTCCTTCATGTCTGTTCATCCATCCTTCCGTCTGTCCATCCATCTGTCCATCCTTCCATCCATCCATCCATATGTACATACACACATTTGTCCATCCGTCCATCCATCCAGGAACAGAATGTCTTGGACGTATCTGGTCTATGTTGGTTCTGCTGCAGGAGCCCCGTGCAGCAAGAACATAAACATCTTTTGGTCCCCTTATCCATCTGGTCACCCCGTCCATCTATCTATTGTCTCCCATTCGTTCATTCATTCATTCACTCATCAAACATTCCCTTTATGTCCCTGTTAGATCAGCCCAGGCATTACAGAGGAGATTCACATTTGTCCCTGCTTTTTGAGGCCTTTGCAGCCTAGAGAGGGGGACATATCTGGGAAAGCATGTCGGGAAGATGTGACACTTGAGTGAAGGAAGAAGTGTGCAGTTTCTAGTGCAGGAGCAGCAGAAGATGAGGCTGGTGCAGCCACTTCCCTGAGGGTCACAATAAAGTGGACTTATTCTGAAGACAGTGGGCAACCACTGAAGGGTGGGGGCCACGGTGACTTGGTCGGACCAGCACTTGGGAAAACATCCTGAGGTGGCCGAGTGGAGACCTGGGAAGGGAGGCATTGAGGGCGATCCAGCAGGTGCTTGTTACCATCACCTGCCTCAGTCTCAGAACACAAGGCTCCATGAGCCGTTCTGTCCTCGAGACTCCCTCCTGCTCTGAATCCCCAGTTTCTGTCTCAGCTCCCTCTCCTGAGCATGGGGAACTGCAGGGGCTGAGAAGAGGTGGCGATGAGATGCTCTGGGTGACTTGGTGGCTGTGTGGGGATAAGGAATAAGGGGGACAGGGACCCCAGGGTGGTGCCCAGCTTCCCAGGGTGGACAGCAGGTGTATGGGAGCCCCGGGGAGCAGACTCTGGACCAGAGAGAGTGAATCCAGGTAGAGGCATGTTGAGTGTGACCCTGGACCACAATTCACTTAGTAGACCAGTGGGCTGGAAACCGATTTAGGAGACAGCAGGGCGAGGGTGGGGACTGAGATTGTGGCCTGATGGAGACCCGCCTGTGGCTCTGATGCAGAGAGAGAGTCAGAGGTGCAGGAGGGGCTGAGCGCAGCCCTGGGTGACTGCCCTCCGTGCTCCCCAGGCCTCGGGGCTGTCAGAATGGATGGGGAGGCAGATGGAGCCCCTGCGCTCCGTGCCCCCCGCGGCCACCACTGTGATCCTGTCCCTGCTTATCGCCGTGTTCACCGAGTGCACCAGCAACGTGGCCACCACGACCCTCTTCCTGCCCATCTTCGCCTCCATGGTGAGTGACCTGCTGGGGAGGGGACCCGTAGCCACCACGGCCCAGGAGGCTGTCAACCCGGGACCGTGTCCTGGGTCCCTGCTGGGATGGAGGCCAAGTATGCTTTGCAGGCCTGGGCCTCTGCGCCCCTGGTGACCCTGGGCCTGCTGTAGGGACACCTCTGTCCTTGGATCCTCTGTATGCGCCAAGGTGCAAAGCATGAACCAGGCACTCAAGCTCATCCGTCAGTGCGGCTGCTTGTTTCCCAAGCTGAGGAGACGGGCTTTGCGGGCAGGGCTCCTGGGGGCGAGTACGTAGCCCGGGGTGTGCACAAGCACGGCCACCAGGAAGAGACCTGCGGGGCTGGGTCTTCGGGGGGGAGAGGGCATTCAGGGCACGTGGCGGTGGGCAGGGCCAGGCTAGAGTCCTGTGCTTTGGGCAAGCGCGCAGGCCTGAGGAGGGGGCAGGGCACAGGGAAGAGCGTGATCTCTCACGTTGCCTTCCAACCCCATCGCACCGCGGTCCCGACCTCAGGGTGGTGGCCAGAGGACCTGGCTCCAAGCTGTGAGGACCAAGTAAGAGGGGGGCCGTGGAACTCCTCCGTGGACGACGGCCCGAGCCTGGGAGAGGCTGTGCTTGTCACCCTGGAGCCAGGAGTCTGAGCCGAGAGCTCAGGATTCAAGTCGGTAGATTCGCACTGGGCTACCCAGGCGTCCAGTGTTCTTCTCCTTCGGTTCTGGGTGGAGACGGAAGTGTTGGAACTCCGCTCCCCTAAGCGGTCTGCAGGGCGAGTGCTGGTGAGCCCCCCACCCCCAGAAAGGCCCCACTTTCCCACCTCCAGCCCAGAGCCACACAAATGGAGGTCTTCACCTAAGGGTGTGGTCAGGCTTTTCTAGAAGCAGGAAGCCCATGGTACCTCTGAGGCCCCTTGAGCTCCTGCCTCAGCGCCCACCTCAGGAGAGGGGGCAGGTGGGGACCCCCAAGCGGTATGTGGGGTGCATAGGCCATGCACGTCCCAGACGAGGAGGGAAGGGGGGCCAGGAAGCAGAAGGGGCACTGCTGGGCCCTTCCCAGAGGGTTTGCGCCCGGGTGTGGCCTTTCAGAGACCTGTTCACCCACAGGAACCATAACCTAAAGTCTGCCCCCAGCCTTCAACTCAGCAATTTCATGTCTGGGAATGCATCTTAGGAAGATGGCCAGAGGGGCTCACGAGTATATATTCCAGAAAAACCCATCACAGAATCACTCATTATAAAAAAACTTTGATAACAGCAGAGGATTGGGGGAATGAAGTATATTCATGCAACGTGATCCTATCAAGCACTGGGTGGGGGGGGGATCACGGTTTTGAAGGGCATTTAGAGTTGAAAACGTGGTACTTACAACAAGGCTAATAAATGTCCAGTAACACCAGATCCTAATCTCCCAGCCTCCTCCCAAGAGGCAATTTCTGTTATTTCTTTTTTTTTAATTTTTAAATGTTTATCTTTGAGAGACAGAGAGACAGTGTGAGCAGGGGAGGGGCAGAGAGAGAGGGAGACACAGAATCTGAAGCAGCTCCAGGCTCCGAGCTGTCAGCACAGAGCCCGACGCGGGGCTCGAACCCACGAACTGCAAGATCATGACCTGAGCCGAAGCTGGATGCTCAACCGACTGAGCCACCCAGGCGCCCCTCTGTTATTAATTAATTTCTTAGTAATTTTTCTAGATGTATTACACACACGCGCGCGCATACACACACACACTCTTTATAAACCAGTGGCATCATTCTGTGGTCCTATTCTGCGCCTTAATTTTGTTTTCCTGTGCTGGTCCCTCTCACAGCCCAAGCTGTCCCCTTGTTTGTTGTGTACATGTTTTATTTAACCCCCTGCCTCTGTGGCCATCGGCTCAGGGATGCGTTTGTCTCCTGAGTGTTTTGCTGAGATGATGTTGTACATGCATCTGTCCTCACGTGCACGTAAATCTGCACGACGAATCGCTCGTTTCTACAGACACTAAAAAATATTGTGAGTTATATCATTCATTCATTCAACAAACGTTCAAATACCTGTCTGCTCTGTGCTGGGCACTGTTAGATGTGGCTGAACTGTAAGCCATAGAGTAAAAGGAGATGGATGCCAAATTCCGTGTGCAGAATGATCCCAGACGTGTAAGAACGTGTGTGCACGGGTGAGGAGACGGGGACCCTCTGGGTCTGTGGCAGGACACAGCCACGTGCATACGTGGGCCGCGGGAACACGGCGACATGCAGTGCAGTGTGAGCGCCCGCACGGTCTCCGGCGCAAGCTGGTGCCCGAGAAGTGTGTGCTGAGCTCACCCGGAGGGTTTTCAGAAAGGCCTCCCGGGGGCGGCTGTGGGTTTGGCCGTCGGCGCCCAGCGCGGTTCTGGTCCGGGCCCTCGGTGAAGGGAGGAGGGGCCCGCGGGACGGAGGCCCAGGGCTGGCACCGCACACGGCGCGTTAGGGGGAAACGGTTTTCAGAGAGACGGCCCGGAGCCCCGTCCCCTGCCTGTGTGACGCTGCAGCTCCGGTCTCTCCCCCTAGTCGCGCTCCATCGGCCTCAACCCGCTGTATGTCATGCTCCCGTGCACCCTGAGCGCGTCCTTCGCCTTCATGCTGCCCGTGGCCACCCCGCCCAACGCCATCGTGTTTGCCTACGGACACCTCAAGGTTTCCGACATGGTAACGCACCACCTCCCCTTGCTCGCGTCGGGGGGAGGGGGTGGGCCGCGTGTTAGCGCCCTGCGGCGGCCCACGGTGCCTCCAGCCCTGCGCTCCGCCGCTTTTCTGGAGCGTTCTCACATTTCGAGGCCGGTTCTGGCTCCCGGGGCTGGGGGGTGGGCTGTGGAAGCTCTCACCTGGGGGCCTCGCTGAGCCCTGGGAAGGGGTGAGGGCAGGGGTCCCACGGGGCCGGGATGGGCTTCCAGAACTAGCAAGAGCCCTCGAGGACAGGCAGGAGGCGCAGGGCTGAGACTCAGGAGCAGGGGGGTGGGGAGAGGCCACCGCCAGGGAGCAGCGATGTCCTGGACACGTGTGCAGACAGAGGAGGAGCCCCTCGTTTCTGCTTTGGCTCCGTCTCCTGTGATGGGGGAGGGGCCTCGCGCCGCCTCCCTGAGGCTGTTTCCCACGGGCATAGAGGACACGCCTGTCCCGCCCGTTTTCCAGACGCCCTGACCCGGCCTTGCTCTGCCTGGGGGTGGGGTGAGCACACAGCAGGGCCCAGGGACGGGAGGCCCCGAGGACCCTCCCGGCCCAGCCGGGGGCTGCTGACCCCGACCTGTCTTTTTCCAGGTGAAAACAGGATTCATGATGAACATAATCGGAGTCTTCTGTGTGTTTCTCGCTGTCAACACGTGGGGACGGGCCATATTTGACTTGGACCATTTCCCTGACTGGGCTAACGTGACGCGTACGGAGACCTAGGGAGAGCCTCACGACCCAGCACGCCGCCCCCACCCTCCTGAGGACCCCCCGAACCTCCCAGCACACCTCACAGCACAAGTCTGGGGTTTGCTCCCCAGAGCGATCCAGCGATGTCCACACCCCCACAGAGACCCAGCCTGGGGGCCCCAGGCAGAGCTGGGGACGGGGGTCCGCAGGGCGGAAGGGGGGCCGGCCCCGGCGGCCTGCCGTCACCCCAGGGACAGGGACCAGGGCAGAGGCTCCTGTCCCCTCTCGGCCGCCAGCCGGCCCCAGGCTGGGCTCCGGTGTCGGCTCACTCGGTCCCAGCGTCATCTAAGGGGACCCCAGCTCGGGACGCGAGAAAACAGCCTCCGGGGCCCCTGGCTCACCCAGCTTTTCCTGGGCTCCCCGCTCCTGCCTGTCACTCGGAAGGGGCGACCCCGCCGGGGACGGCCGCTGGGGTCGGAGCCTCTTGGAACGTGGGGAGTGTGGTGCCACCACCAAGGATGAGGACTCTGGCTCCCCGTTCGCCACAGCACGCCACCGGCTGGCCTGCCCCCGTGTCAGCGGGCAACGCGGACCCTCTCGCCGCCCTCCCACGCACCGTGTTGTCCGGGCCACGTATGCTTGGACCCCCAGGCCGGGGCCTCCCGCGCACCTGTTCCTGCAGGGTGAGCCCGGCTCGGGGGGGTGCTTTTCCTGACACCCCACACGGTGGGGGCCACACTCCAAGTGTGGCAGCCACGGCTCCTGGGGCCGCCCGTGGAGACCCAGGTCCTCCTGCACCCGTGGGCCCCGAGTGCGCACAGCCGCTGACGGCCAAGGGCAGGGTCCCCACAGGCTCCCGCTGCCCGAGCTTGAGCTCCCTGTTCCAGACCGGCTTTTGCAGCCTGCTGGCCACAGAGCTGAGGATAGGCAGTGCTCGGTCCCTGACCGGAAGGAGCTGCAGAGCCTCATGGGGACCCTCGGGGACCCGGTGGGAGCCACGTGGCAGACCCCGCTCCCACCCGCCAGCCTCCTTGAGCACGTGAGGATCCTTGACGGCGTTCTTCAGGGCAGGACGCCGGACGGGACTCAGGGAAACACCTCAGGGACCAGGCTCCCGGGACGCAGTCGTTCCAGGCTCTGCCCCGAGTGCCATCCGCGGACAGGTGCACCGGCCCTGGCTCTCCGCCAGCCCTTCCAGGCCGCCCGCCTCCTGTCCCCAGCACTGCCCCCGATCTGTCCCTGGCTCCCCGCAGCAGCCCCTTGAGACAGGCTGGTCACCCTCAGTTGTCTCTCGAGGACACGGGCTCAGAGGGGCCAAGTTGTGTCCAAAGTTGCGAATCGAGTTATCGGCAGTTAGGGCTCCATCTGGACCCTCCATCTTCATGTCCGCCGCCCCCCCATCTAGCCGAGAAGGGCCTTGGCCCCCAGGGGCCTGCCGGGGACGTGGGTGGCCGAGAGTTCGGAGAAGAGAGTCGCACGGGGGCCCCTCCTGCTGCCTCCTCGGAGGTGGGCTCAGGGCAGTGCGGGGCCTCCACGGCCGAGGAAGCAAAGCGTCCGTTTGCAGAGAGTGTGAGGAGGCCGGCTGCCCCTCCAAGGTGTGCTGGCCCGTTCCTGCTGGGGACGTGTCTGTGCCCCCATCTGAGGGCCCCGAGGGCCCGGGCTGCCCGCCGGCCGGGGGCTGGGATGACGGCTGAGCCGGAGCTGGCCACTGTGGGTGTGACGGCGCGGCCGGGGGACACACGCCCGGAGGGTGGTCGCGAGCGACGTCACGAAGGCCGTCCGGGGGCCGGCCCGGGGTGCGGGGGGCTCCTGGGCTGAGGACCCTGACCACAGGCTGCTTCTCCACAACCTCTCCTGAAGCCGGACGCGCTCTCACGTTCGCGGCTGGTGCGCGTCAGGACTGCGTTTGGTGGCAAAGTCACGGCAGTGTGGACGTTGGGCGTGTGGTGTCCCCGGGACAGGCAGTGTGAGGTCGGTGGCCACGGGCCCGCGTCCAGCAGCTCCCGAGGACGCGAGCCTTCACTGCGCAGCCCGACCCCGTGGGCCCTGGTACCGGCTTCGGGAAGAGGGGGCGTGACGTCTGCCACGTCTTTCCCTTTTACCAGGAAACCGAGCCCTTTCTCCGAAGGCCCCAGTCTCTCCCGCAGGGCTGCCGGCCACAGCTTGGTCACAGGCCACCATTAGGCCGGTCGTGGACACGTGGCAGCCGGAGCGTCGTCAGGACTCCTCCTGGGCCTGCGGAATCGGCTGATGTTTCCTTGAGTCGAGAGATTTCACCCACCACGGCGCCTGGGCTCTGTCAGGAGAACGGTGGGGCTGCGGGCCGCTAACGCGCAGGCTGCTACTGTGGCCCCTGCAAGGGCCCTTCCCGAGGGCCTCGGGTGCCCTCACCCACCACCACCCGGCCCACGCCGGCCCCCATCTGGTCTTCACCGTTTGCTTAAAGACCTCTCCCCCGTCGGCGTTTGCATCTCGCATTTCGCAAAGAGGTTCTGCCCAGGACCCCGTTCTCTCTCCTTGGCCCCTGATCGGACATTGGGCCCGGGGTTCGCGGAGCACACGGGCCTGACCGGGACGGCTCTCGCAGCGCTGTGGCCAGGGACTCGTGGCCCCGCGGGGGGCCTGCATCGCCCAGGGTCCGCGTCCTCGGAGCCCAGCATTGGGGTCTTTCTCCCCCCCCGCGGAGCTGAGAGCTTCCTTAGGGAAAGGCCCCGGCCTCTTCCGCTTGCTGGGCCAGCGAGCCGGCATCTCCCTGGGACGGGCGACGGCCCCCCCATCCCTCACGTTAGCCAACAGTGGACAGTGCGTCGTCAGCTCTGGGCTCCGAGCGGGGCCGAGCTCAGCCCCACGGGGGTCCTCTCCTCGCAGCAGGTGCGAGCCGGCGAGCCGCCTGCTGGCTTGTCCTCCGGGGAGAAATAAAGACCAAATGCAGGGCCGGCCGGCGGCCCTACTCGTGGCTCAGGACCCTTCCGGGTGGCCCTCCCCCAGGCCCCACAGCCTCTTAGCAGCTGTGCCTCCCACCCGCCAGGGAAACTTCCGCTCATGTTAAAAAAAAAAAAAGTCTCCACCAGATAAGTCACCTGTGCCATGAGATGGGCTTAACCCACCTCGGGCTGAAAGCCTCGCAGTCCAGCGTTCGGTTTATTTCTCCTGGTGTCCGGACTCAGGATTCAGGCTCTCCCTTCCCGGGTCTGCTCGTCCAGACGCCCCCCGTCCACCCTCAGCGACGCAGGCTGCCCCCCGGCCGGCCGCCCTGCGGCCCCCTCCCAGAGAAACACCAGACTCGAAATGCCGTTACCCACTCGGGGACGTCTGGCTGGTTTTTGTATTTAAAAAGTTAACACCCACACGTTACAAGAAGTTCCCAACGGTACCGAACAGCGTTGAGAGGTGTCCCTCCACCACGGACCTCAAGGCCTCCAGCCCCTGCAGAAAGGGGTCTGCCAACAGCGTTTTCCATATCCTTCCAGAAACAGTACCCACACACGCGCTGACGCGGCAGAGACACGCCCACGTTATCACACAGTGGGGGGGGGGGCACTGTGTCTACTAGTTTTTTTGGAGATCATTCCATTTCAGGGCATATTATGTTTGACTTGTTCTTATGTTTTTCCATTCAGTGGTTAATTTTGTTTTTAAACTGAGGTGAAAGTAAATCCAGTGAATTGCACAGGTCCTGAGGGTGCAGCTCGGTGTTTTAAGCAACTGTCCACACCTTGTAAGCGGATCGCCGCCCCCCCCACGTTCCCGCCTCCCTCGCCTGGGGGGCTGCGGCCCCTTCCCCCCAGCCGACCACCGTTCGCCTAACCCTCCCTCTCCACAGGCTGGCTTTGCTCGTTGACCTTCATACGCACGTGCCCGTGAAGCTCGCGCCCTGCGGTGCCTGATGTTATTCGCGGATCCGAATGCTTCTGATGACCCGTTCCGCTTGTTCGTGTTGCTGAGCGGTGTCGTGTTGTGTGAACAGGCTACGGCTTGTTTGCGGTCCTTGGGTGGGCCTTTGGGGCGTTCCAGGTTGCGGTTGTTGCAAATAAAGCCGTGGCGTTCTCTGCACGAGCCGTGTGTGGACGTGTGTTTTCGCTTCTCCCGGGCATGAGCCTAGCAGTGAGCCCGGCCTCTTACAAAGAGCGTGCCGTCTGCTGCTGTGACAGACGCGTCCGTGCTCACGCCTGCGCGAACCCACTTCCCGGGGTGGCGGGCTGCGGGGAGGGGGCGCGTGTTAAGTCTGTGACAGATACTGCCCGCCGGCTTCCCAGAGAGGCCGCGCCGGGAGGTGATGTTCTCAAAAACTCTGTGCGAGGCCTTATTCTCACACATCTTCGCAGCTCTGTGTGTGATCAAACTTCTCCATCTTCGCTAACGTGACCGTCGAAGAATACTAGTTCGTGATTTTTAATTTCTTTAAATTACGTAGAACAAGTAACGTCAATTTTTTTCACATGTTTATAATCCATTTGTGTCTCTTTTTTTGGTGAACTTTCTTTTCCCATTTTTTCCCCAAAAGTTTTTCGAAAGGCCTTTTCTTGGGGCCTTTTTTGGGGGGCTCAGTCGGTTGACCATCTGACTCCTGATTTTGGCTCAGGTCATAATCTCAAGGTCTGGGGATTGAGCCCCACGTCGGGTTCTGTGCTGACAGCACAGAGTCAGTTTGGAATCTCGTTCTCTCTCTCTCTCTCTCTCCCCCTCTCTAGCTCACTATCTCTGTAACTCAAAACAAATAGACAGGAAAAAAAGGTTTTTTTTTTAAAGGTCTTTTCTTGTTCATTTGTGAGAACTCTTTATATATTAAGGGAACTAGTTATTTGGCATAGGAAAGTTTGTAGTCTATGTTAAGATCTGGTAAAGCTCGTAACTCTCTGCTATTCTTCTCTGTAATCTCCCTCAACCCCCGCCCTAGTGATCCTCACAAATTTTTCCATGAGAATTTTTGAATCATGGGGCGCCTGGGGGGCTCAGTCAGTTAAGCGACTTCGGCTCAGGTCATGATCTCGCGGTTTGTGGGTTCGAGCCCGGCGTCGGGCTCTGTGCGACAGCTCAGAGCCTGGAGCTGCTTCAGATTCTGTGTCTCCCTCTCTCTCTGACCCTCCCCTGCTCACGCTGTTTCTCTCTGTCTCTCAAAAATAAATAAAAAAACATTAAAAAAATTAAAAAAAAGAATTTCTGAATCAGCTTCTCTAGTTCCAAAAACAACCCGGTGGGCATTTACCTCTGAGGCCATCTCTCCTACCGCTCTCCCTCCCCATCCAGGGTTTCTGGGCCTCAGCACTGTTAGTGCTTGGGACCGAATAATTCTTTGCTGTGGGACATTCAGCAGCTCTTGGCTTCTATTCACCAGATGCCAGGAGCACCCACACCCCCACCCTCCCACTGGGACAATGAAACACGACTCCACACGACTCCACACATTGCCAAGTGTCCGGGAAGCGCGGACGGAGCCCAATCTGGGTGCACGGGACCCCTTGCTGCTCCCGAGCAGGCGAGCCACACTGCCCCACGGGCCCCACACGCTCCATGCGGTCCTTCGTTTTTCTCTGCTGCACCGTCCAGACTCAGACAGGGTCATTTACTTCTCGAGTTCTTTCCTCTGTGTCTCTCCACAGAGTGCAGCCTCGCGAGGGCAGGGGATGTGGGCTGTTTCTCACTCCCGTGTGCCCGAAGTTTCGGGGCACATCTGGCACGTGTGCCAGTAGTTGGACACAGGCTGTTTCCATTCAAGACTTCATTCTGTTTTTAAATTGGAGACATGAGTAAATCAGAACAGGTTTGTAGATGAGCTTAGATGAGAAACCACCTCTACGCCGAAGATGCCCTTTTTCCGTGTATTCGAGCTCCCTTCCACGCCCTCCCGTCAAGTGCAAAGTGCACCTTAAACAAGAAGCAGTAAATGTTTTTCATGGTGAACATCTGTCCAGCCTCGGACTCACAGGGTGTGGGGACAGGCTGCTGGCAGGGGACGGGTCCCAGGACAGTCCTCGGGCCGGGGCAGGTCGCGCCTGGGACCCATCCCTGTTTCTCTCCCCAGCTTCCCAGCCATGCATGTCAACCCTCCTCCCCACGGGGCTCCAGCCCAGGGACATGGGAGAGAGATTGCTCAGGCCGGTGCCACCTCATGCTGTGTCCCCAGAGACCCAGGGGCTCAGCTCCGAGCTCTCCTGTGGGGCAGGTGACAGGTCAGAGAGCGATCTTTCTTGGCCGGTTCTCTCACCTGATGGGAGGGGCTGTGCCAGGGACAGACTGTCCAGTGGGGCAGAGGTGTGTTTCCGGACCCTTCTGGCCAGGCCTGCCCCCCACCTAGTGCTGCAGGGTGGGGGTGGGGGGAGCCACAGCGCCCCTGGCCTGTGAGGGGTCCCGAGGACCTCTCCACCCTTCTGAGAGCTCTGGGCCATCATCGCTGCCTGTCCTGGGACCTCCTGTTCGCCAGTGCCTGTGAGGAGGCCCCAGGCCCACCCCAAGGTCACCCTGACCTTGCCCTGGGCAGCCTCCAGTTGGGTCTGAAGCTGTGACCTGGAGCTACCCCGGGCAGGGGTCAGACCTGCAGAACACAGCTCCAGAAAGATGGTACCAAACAAGGTGATGGGTGCAGAGGCCCCAGCCACGGGCGTGCGAAGTGCTGCACAGTGTCCCGCCTTGCCCTGCCCCCAGCCGGCCGTTACGCTGGGCCCGGGGCCTCCCTCCAGGGCCCAGGCGGCCCTGCTCAGCGCCGGACACAGGGTTGGGACACGGGGCTGGGACACGGGCTTCCAGGGACCCGGGGCTCCGGCTCACGGCAGCTCTGTGGTGTCCGCGGTTGGCCACTTGACATTTATAGCCACAGAGCTTCTCGGCTCGCTGTCCCTGCGGTGGGGCCTGGCTCTGGGGGAAGCACCACTGTGGTGAGCCGGGAGCTGGCCACAGCCCTGAGGCTTGGCTGGGAGGGAGGCCCGGCGCCTGCCACGGGCTCGGCCCGAGCTCTTCCTAGAACCTGGCTTGAGGCTGGGGAAGCTGCTGTGGTGCTGAGGGCCCCCCCGCCCCTCACCCTCGGCCACCCCCCGGAACCCCTTGCCCCCCCCAGACCCCTCACCCTCGGGCCCCTCTGGCACTCTGGGCCTAGCTGGCAGTGCAGGGGTGAGGGAGCCTCAGACTGGAGACAGGCTGATGGGAGGGATGGATGCCAGGGGCAGGGGCCTCCAGGAGCCTCCATGTGCTCGCCCCACCTACATTTCAGACCCTGCGACCCTAGTGCCGTGGCCCTCAGCACACACATGCCGCAGCCCTGTCCCCCTCTGGCCAGAGAGGGGCTGAGGCTGGGAGGAGCTGAGGAGGTGGGCTGGGGGTCCAAATGCGCCAGCCCCAGAGAAGCCGACCTGGCGTGGTCCTGACTCCAGAGGCCCACTGTTGGCACCGTGCAGACTGGAGTTGTGTCTGAACATGGAAGGGAGTCCCTCGGGCCTGACAGAGACCCAGGAGGGGCAGGGCCTGGCTCCCCTGCATCCAGCCTCCACTCTGCTCTGCTAGGGCTCAGGGAAGGGGGCACCCAGTCACAGACTGACTCCCTGCCCTGCCCTTCCCCTCCAGGACCCATGGCCCTGACTCTGGCCTGCCCCTCCCCCACACCCACCCCGGGACCCATGGCCCTGACTCTGGCCTGCTCTTGGATTCTGGGACTGGAAGGTCAGGGAGGGAGGGAGGAAGTCTGGGGCCAGGCATGATGGGCCTCTGGGGCGTCTGGAAGCTCACACCCTACAATCGAGGTAAAATGCCAGAGAGCAACCAGGGGAGAGGAGGGGGCAGGTGGAGCCTTGATTATGGGCTGTGGTGTGGAGGGGGCCTGTGGGAGGGCAGGGCCCCCTTGGGGAGGTGAGGCAGGACAGCCACGCAAAAATGGAGTTGATTTTCATATAAATAGAACACCTTTTGGACCTAGGGTTTATTTCAGCGCTGTGTCCTTGGCAAACGCCCCAGCAGCCGGCGGTGGTTTCAGCCTGGTGACTTGGGCAGCTGGCTGGTTCGGGTCACCCTGCCCTGAATCCGGGTCCCTGCACCAAGCAGCGATTCAGTTCTCCGTCCGCTGGCCCCGCCCGATGCCTGGTGTGTGCTGAGGGACGGGGTCACGGGGAAGAATCAGGCTCTGTCCCTGCCGTCCAGGGTGGACCCGCGTAAACAGCCCTTCGGCAGGACAGACTGTGTGGAAGTGGACGTGTTAACTCAGTCCGTGTGAATCAGCAAAGCCTTCCTGGGATCCATCTAAGCAGAGTTTTGAAGGATGGTTACTTTTGCAGATTTTCCTTTCTTCTTTCTTTGTTTTTAACAAACAGCAAGCACCTGGTATGTGCCAGATACCAAACTAGCGACACAGAGACAGACGCAGACCCTGGCCTGAGGCTTCTGGTAGAGACACATGAACGTGACAAGGGCGTACGTCATAATAGACAGGAGAGGAGTCAAAGGCAGCAGAAGGGAGCCATCCATCCCACAGCGGGCTGGTCCTGGGGTGGGGCCGGGGCGCCACAGGTGCACTGAGGGGCAGGTACTGGCACTGGGCTTAGGCCCACCAAAGGGCAGCCCGGAGGAGGACCGTGCTTTCAGGCCAGCTGCCCGAGGACGAGCGGTGTGGCCTGGGGGCGCTCGGACCACTGACTTCCAGCGCCCCCTTCCTTCTCACGTGAACTTGGGGACTTCAAGCCCCGCATGTCTTTCTGGGCTCCACCGCCTGTGCCTCAAGTGGAGATTATGATAACACCAGTTGTGCCTGCCTGGCAGGGGTGACTGAGCGACGAGGGTGTGCGGGAAGGGGCTTTGGTCCACCAGCTCGGCTACCGGGACGCAGGGCGCAGGACGGTGCGGGGGCCCTGTGGGGGAAGGGCTGTGCTGCTGCAGGGGGCCCAGTCCCTCTCTCGCTCCCTCATGGGTGTCTTTGTGGGGCTGAAAAGCGTTCCCTGGGGGTCCCGGGACAGGTCTGGCCCCTTAATATTCCTTTGACTTTTTTTCTCTTTTCTGAACGGGGCCCCTTTAGGCAATGTCAGCCTATTTGTTCCCAGTGGAACAGACATTAGGGTGACAACTGTCCCCAACGGCCAGGGCTTGGCTTATCTGACCCTGAGATGAGGGTCAGGGGCAGAGCAGCATTCAGGAACCTTCTGGAGGGCAGAGGCTGAGCTCACCCTGATGGAGGCCGGAGCCCCCCCAGCTCAGCAGGCCCCAGGCTCAGGCCCAAGGCTGAGACTGGGCAAGGCCGGAGTGTCTCGTCTGCTTACAAGCATCGGTGGTCTTGACCGAGGCTGGTGCTGACTTGGCCTTCGCGCAGGCTGCCCGGGAGAGGTTCTGACAAGACTGGCCCTGTGAGAGGCCCGTTACCTGCCAGTGCTTGGCATTCAAAATAGAATCTCGAGTTGCAGCAAAGCCTTTAATTCGATGTGTCCCAACAGCAGGTCGGTGTGGGGATGACTATGATCTGGCCAGTCCTGGGCTATAATCACGAAGTCAGAATGAAAAATTACAGGCATTGTGTGGGCTTGTTTTAAATATAACGTAATCCACACCGGCCTCTCTCTTATTTGCTAGACTTGAAGTGGACCCTTTGGCAGTTGGCACAGGTTTTGCCTGACGTGTATCGGATAAAAATGGCCCTTGCTCAGTGGAAAGGGCACCGGGGAGGCCTCCCCGGACCCCGAATGTTCCCTACTGCCCGTGGCCCGTAGGCCACAGCCGAGTGCGTGGTCCGTGCAGGCGTGGGCTCAGACTCCGGCCCCACATCTGCCCAGCTGTGTGTGAGTCCCAGGAGGTAACAGACGTGCGGGCTCAGCTCCGTCGTGAGGAGGAGGCCGCGCATCCTGGGGCGACCCCAGGGCCGCCAGGGACATGCCCGTCTCCCTCCCCAAGCCTCCGCTGACCCACTTGAAGGAGGCAGTAGACACACCGCCTTTCAAATCAGTAAATGTTTCCTGACGTCATTTTCCCTGGTGTCGTTGTGCGTAGAGGGGTGGGTGTGCGTCACTACAGCCTTTCTGGAGAGAAAAAATAGAAACGCACACGTATTCCTGTGTGGAGGAATCCAGCCTAAGGGAAATAAATCGGGAACAAAGATTCGTAGTCAAAATAGGTTTCCCGCGGTGTGTTTTTATGCTCCTGAAAGACTGGAAAGAGGAACGCACGACACCTGGGGGGCAGTAAGAGTTGACGGCGTGTTCACTCAGAGCACGTGTGGGCGCGGCGCATCTCATTGGGCGGCAGATGCCGCAACAGGGAGTGAGTAAAGCAAACACGAGATCACGCCCACTGTCCGACCCCAGTGATAACGCAGATGTGTGCACACACGGGAAGAAAAGGTGGCGTGGAACTACCGCAGCGGTTATCGGCGGATTTGCGGGATTGGGTTTTGTTCGTATTGTTTTCTTCATGTTCCAAATGTTTTCTATGTGGTAAAAGAGCTGAGTGTTAGAAATGTAATTACAACGGGTGGGGAGGACCTGCTGTCCGGGTCCCCGCCTGGGTTTCTGGCCGTGGAGACCCGGGCTCCCCCTGCTTCAGCGACACACTGCAACGGATCTGATGCCTGGACTCGGCGACCCGCCAACTGCGGGGCTTCACCGACTGCGTCTGCGTAGATTAGTGGTCTTTCTAAAATCTTCCCAAGTGCCCAAGAAACGTCAAAGCCATTGGAAGTGTGGCAGCCACCAACCCCACTCCGTCCCTGCCGCACCACGGAGCGCCTGTGGCCCCCTACGCCCCTGGGGCCAAGTAGGCTTTCAGCCTGAGACGCGAGCTCTCCCTGCCCTTTAGGCGAGGGGCCCCGCTGCTGTCCACACATCTGGGCTTTGGGGACCCTGCTCCCTGGCTCTGCTGGACCACACATCCCCAGTTGCCAGGACGCACAGGCCCATCTGGCCAGCTGTCAGCAGGGTGGGGAGCCTCCAGCGCCTCCCTGGCGAGGGTCACGGAGGGACAGTCTGGTCACTCCCTGCCACACTTCTCGGTAGGCCAGCCCAGATGAGGCCACCTGCAGAGGGGCCGGGAGGCCGCAGAGGCCAGTAGCCAGTGTCCGGGTCTAGGTGGCAGCTTGCCTGGGACTTCCACGAACCAGACACGTGCCTGCCCAGTTAGCAACTGGAGACAGACAGGATTCAGCAGCTGAAAGGCTCAGACAGACGGGCCTTAGCGGGAGGTGGCGCGGGAGGTGGCACGGGACGGACGGAGGGATGCAGAGCCTGGGACACAGAAGACGCCCCCAGCCCGGGGCGAGGACAGAGCGCAGGCGGTTGCCTCACCCTCGGAGTGGCCTGCTGTGCCCACGATGCGTCCCTCCGAAATCAGCACGCACTGAGGAAGTGACACGTCGCGATGTCCAGACGGTGGCAGAACCAGATAAATCTATGAGCATATTCCCAGGGACTTGTCCGTTAGCAGAGCCTCGTCGGGAAGCAATCGGGCAGCGCGTGTTGCCGGGGCTACTGAAACGTTCATCCCCTCTTCTGCGGTAATTCCACCGCCGGGAATGCGTGGGAAGCACATAATTCAACTGAAAAATGACAGATTTGTCCGTAAGAGCCGGTGAGTGCAGTGACACCCCTTATGTCCAACGTGCTACACTGCGGCTGCCGTGAGCGCTTTTAAAAATAGGAAATATGAAGACCATCTAACAACATTTAAGGATCCTTAGAGTACATGCAAACAAGCAGAAAATACAACTATCTACACATGAAAATTAATAATTACGTCAAGCAGCCGCAGGGAAGTCGGGGCGGCCCCACCTCTGCCGGTGACCGTGGTCCACGACTCCCCGCGGGCCATACAGACTCTCCTGTCTTTCCCGGGGCCTGCCCTGCCGCGCCCTGTCTGGGGCTCCCTGACCATGAAGCCGCAGACCTCAGGCTGGTGGGGACGCAGTCCTGGCCCAGCCTGCCGTCCGGCCAGCTCACTCTGGTGGCCCCACGGAGTCCGGGTGAGGCTCGCTAAGTCGTTCCAAGGTCACACCTCAAGATGCCAAACCAGAACAGATATGGTGGAGCTGGGTGTTGGGTTAAGGAAAAGGATGGAGTGGTTTTGAAGGCTCTGGAGTGTCTTGCTGTTTGCAAGCGAAGCGATCTGTGTAAGTCAGTGCAAGTCTGGACTCCCAGCTACGGTGTCACAGGGGGCGGCCCTTTGTCACAGACTGAGCCCTCCTGGCCTACCCGGCAGCAGGCACGGGCCTGAGCCTGAATCGTCTGGCCCTCCTGGTCACTAGCACAGGCCACGCACTGCGTGGGGACCCCGTACACGCTGGGGAGCCCGAGGGGACGGAAAGGACCGTGCAGTGTGTGGGGAGCAGGAGGGGACGGTAAGGATGAACACTACCCTCAGACAAGTGCCCGTATTCAGAGCCCATCTGCCTCCAGCTGCGCCCTCTGCCATGCTCCCGAGAGGCCATCCCCCACACAGCAGCCACGACGCAGGGTGACACGCCTGTGTCCACACCAACCCACCCTTGTTCATTCAGTCCACGCGTGCTCACCGGCCACAGAGAGGCTTTATGATGGTCCCGGACGGGCTTCCAATCTCCCGGGGGACACGGGGGCAGGTCAGCGAGGCGGCGTCCCCGGGGGTCACACGGGGGCTGTGAGGGGAGGTGCCGCGGGGGCGTGGGAACACCCAGGAGGTGGGCTCGGGGTGGGGACAGGCCGCATGTCCCCTGGCAGAAGGAGGAGCGTCTGCGCCGGGTCCCCCTGGGCCTCCCCCTGCCGCCCACGCGGGAGCCAGCGACCCCGCACAGACCACGCGGATTCGGGGGCAGCCTGCGTGTGGGTCGAAGCAGCGGAGGGGAAGTCCGCCCTGACCGCCCATCCACTGGTTGGTCGTTGGCCCGCGCGCGTGCTGGCCTGCTCTGCGGCGGCAGCACTGCGGGTGTCGGGAAGTCGCGACCGACACCCAAGGTCCTTGCTCTTCCTGTGGGGCGCGCAAAAACCAGTGCAGGTGGTGCTAAGTGCTGTGCGCAGATACGTGAGGGCTGCGGCTGGGAGGAACGGAGGTGGGGAGGGGGTATTTCGTCGGTAAAATCAGCACGTGATCGGGCCCCTAAAGGACACCAAGAGGCAGATCATTACGAAATCCAGGGCGGAGCGCTCGGGCAGCAGCGCCGGAAAGTGCACAGGCCCCGAGGCGCGTGTCAGGATTAGTGGGAAGGAGTGGGGGGTGCAGGGACACGGCGCAGAGGCGGCAGGGAGCCCGCCTGGTCGTGGCGCTGGCCTGGGGGGGCTCACGCTCTGGGTCGGACAAGGACAAGGGACAGACAGGTCGTCGTCACAGGACGCGGGACCCCGTGGCCCTGTCTCCTCCCGCGGCGGCTCTGGGGAGCGGCGTGGAGCCCCGGGGCCGCGCACGGGCGGCGAGTGGCGGGAGCACGGTGCCCGGACGGCGGCCACAGGGTGTGAGGGCCTGGGAAGGGAAGAGCGAAATGTTTCAGAAACACACCTGTGGCCGCGCTTTGGCGACGGGCCGGCAGAGAGGACGGAGACGGCGGGAGACGGTGAGTTCTGCACGAGCAGGGCCCGGGGCTTTTCCAAGCTGAACGAGGCCAGGGCTGTCCCCTGAAGTACCCGGGGGTGTTCTGACGTCCAAAGAACCCAGTCTCGGGGTAGAGAGCGGGAAGGGGCCCGGGGGGACGACCGGCCGGCTCTCCGAAGGAGTCACCCCAGGGCCAGACAGCTGGAGTTCCTGCTGTCACCTCGGGCCGGCCCGCTCCCCCTACTCGGCTGCTCCGCGGGGGTGGCCTGACCGCTGCTGTCCACGGTCTGTCGTGGCACAGACGCTAAGCCGGTCGCGGACCCCCAGGGGCTCTGTATCGAGAGGAGGCCTTAGATGCGCGCTCTCCTCCGCCGGTTGGGCAGTAATCCCAGTGTGAGCACGTCGGACACGGTGACCGCACACGGGACGCTCACAGGCCCTTCTCGCCTTTGCCGTCACCTGCGCCGTGAGCGCACACTCGGGTGGATTCCGCCCTTTTCTGAGTCCCCTTCGTTAATGAGAAGAACGCAGATTGCCATCCACGGAACGGATGTCACAGTCCCAGATTTCTTCGGGAGTGGAGTGTGCTGGGTGCCCAGTCCCGCTTCCCAGCTTTCAGTCACAGATCCAAACACGCAATGGACCCGCGTGTAAGAAACAGGAAGAGGATGGGGCGCCCGGGGGGCTCAGTCGGGTGAGCGTCCGACTTCTGCTCAGGTCATGATCTCACGGCTCTTGGGTTCGAGCCCCGCGTCGGGCTCTGTGCTGACAGCTCAGAGCCTGGAGCTGCTTCGGATTCTGTGTCTCCCTCTCTCTCTGCCCCTCCCCTGCACACGCTCTCTCTCTTAAAAATGAATAAATGCTAAAAATTTTTTTAAAAAAAGAAGGCACTAGAATAACACTTTTAACATATGGAGAGTAAAAGAAAGTAAGGATTCTTTGTCCAGGAAAGAATATATTTCAAACAGGAGGACAAACTCACAACTTTACTGGACACACAATACCGGCAAGCCCTCGTGGAGGGAAGGGCTGAGGAAGGGCTTCGGGCAGGAGGAAGGAAGGTGTGAGCAGAGGGAGACCCTCCGCATCCACACAAAGGGACGGGGGCTCCAGCATCCCTGACGGTGTGAGTGAATAAATAGAACCTTCAGAAGTTGTTACTGCCATTTCTAGAAAACAGCATCAAATACGCCAGCCACAAACCGCGGGGTCTGTGACATACAGGAGGACAGCATGGAGGCGGGGGCCGGGGGCGAACACTCCAAGGCGCCCGTGTCACGTGCCACGCATATAACGGCCGTCTCGTAACCATAAAGGGCCAATTTATGGAGAAGACATGATGACGCTTCTGAACCTAATAACACCTTCGGAAGCGTAATGAGCTGTTTACAGTCTCCTGGGAATGAGAGCGTCTGGAGGCTCCCGTATAAATGTCGCTCCTGTGTCTCTCCCTCCTCTGCTTTTAGTCTTGTGCACGGTGCTCCCTGCACATTCAGCTTCGGGGCACCACGCTCACCTCCACTTGGCTATGAAAAGAAACCGTGCTGGGAGGTGGGGAGCAGCGCTTGTAAGGGTGTCTGCTCCTGGCCACACTGCCTTTGGCCCCTGCGGACTTCAGCCTTTCCACCTGTACCAGGAAGATCGACTGTGATGGGGGGGATCGTGGGGGGGTTAAACAGTGCAGTCGTTCTCCAGGCTGCAGCATGTGGAAGCCCCCCGAAGCTGGGTCACAGATCGAGGGCAGGATGCCCAGAGCACAGCCCAGACGCTTCGGTGGCTCGCGTGACCTGGAAAAGGGTGTCCTGTCATGTGCATTCTTTCAAGCCTCTTCCACACGGCTGACAGCGGTTACACATGTGCTGAATTTCCTGAGCCACCCTCCGCTTCTACGTAACGGATGGATTATAAGAGGGCGACAGGTGCTGACTTGTACTTACTTAATTTTCCAAACTACCCCGGTTGGCGAGAACCACAGACAGGTCACGGCGACTACTTAGCTCGATAAACCCAAGGGATTAGTAGATGGAGCCATTAACGGCGGGCGTTCCTGGAGGGGGGCGGGGGGATGACACTGCTGTCTGCTTCTCGGGCACGTACGGGGCCCGGCCTCACAGCCGCTCACGGTACAGAAGCACCGAGCTCTGTTGCTGCCTCCCAGAGCACACGGTGTGGGGAGGGGGAGGGGACCCAGACACGGCACACAGGAGGTGCATCAAACATTATGACGGATAGAAACTTCCTGAACATACGGGGGCATTTTGTTTTATTTTATTTTTTTAGGTTTATTTAGTTTTGAGAGAGAGAGTGTGTGTGTGTGTGTGTGTGTGTATGTGTGTGTGAGCAGGGGAGGGGCAGAGGGAGAGGGAGGGAGAATCCCAGGCAGGCTCTGCACTGTCGGCACAGAGCCCGATGCGGGACTTGAACCCGTCAGATGAACCGTGAGATCATGACCTGAGCCGAGATCAAGAGTCAGATGCTTAACTGGCTGAACCACCCAGGCGCCCCAACATGTGGGGTCATTTTAAAGCTGTGGACCCGCATATGTAAAGCAGTGCACGTGACAAACATCTCGTGACATCCTTTTCCTCCGTAACTCTTGTCGTTTTTGGACACCGTCTTGCTCCGTGTATGCCTCTCTGGATTTCAGCTTTGACACATGGATAAGTGAAATTGGGAAGGACAAACCCACATAAAGCCCTTTTGTATGGCATGAGTGTAACAGAAAGAAGGAAGCTCCCGGAACCTGTATCCTTTGAAGAGAACCAGTCATCCAGAAATCAAGTCTTTGGCTTTTCCAGTAACCTTCCAACCAGTCTTCAGGGTGCTACTAAAAAGCAGTGGATGCAGAAAGGTCTGGAAGGATATGCACCAGGTTGCTGACATCACGGATTTCTGGAGGATGCAATGGAAAGGAATGATGACAAATTATTAAATTTTTCTTTACACATCATTGAATTATCTTCATTCATTACATGTAACACATATCACCTTTGTAATAAAAATGTTAATAAGGAACATTGTTAAAGAAAAGCAACTTTGTTCTTTAAAAAAAAAACACTGATTTTTGGGGCTCAGTCAGTTAAGCGTCTGACTTTGGCTCAGGTCATGATCTCACGGTTCACGAGTCTGAGTCCTGCATCAGGCTCTGTGCTGACAGCTCGGACCCTGGAGCTGCTTCAGTTTCTGTGTCTCCCTCTCTCTGCTCCTCCCCTGCTCACGCTCTGTCTGTCTCTCAAAAATAAATGAACATTAAAAAATTGTTTAAACAAAAAAAATTAAAAATAATAAACATAAGAAACACTGATTGGAGCACCTGGGTGGCTCAGTCAGTTAGTTGAGTGTCCAATTCTTGATTTCGGCTCAGGTCATGATCTTGCAGTTCATGAGTTTGAGCCCCGCATTGGGCTCTGTGCTGTCAGCTTGGGATTCTCTGTCTACCCTCCCCTACTAGTGTTCTCTCTCTCTCTCTATGTCGCTCGCTCAAAATAAACAGTAAAATAAATTAATTAATTTTAAAAAACACTGATTAAGAGAGTTTGTATATAATGCACATGGTCTGTCATGCTAAAAAGAACTCGTCAGCTCACCAAAGACTAAATCCCAAAGTCTAATTATTAGTTTACAGCAGCAGTTTTATGAGTCAGAAGCTTTAGGGCAGCCTCTGGGGTTTTATACCATCCCCCCTGGCCCGAGCCCCTATTCCACTGGGCAGCCCAGGCCACTGCCCCGTAATTAGATGACGTGGCGTGGGTAATGACTTAGCCCAGTGCCTGGCAGTGGCCAGTGCCCATCCCCACCGTGAGGTCCTGCAGAATCAAGGTCACCCACACCCTGCTAGATGGGCCCGCCCGCCTTCCCTCCAGGGATAAATATCACAGGAGTCATGGACAGCAGGCAGGGAAGGTCTCCCCAAAATCGGCATCTCCCTCTGTGCTCGGTCACTGCCTCTAACCCTCTCCTGCAGCAAATCCTGCTACCAAGTGGGTGCTTCCCCCAACGGACCATGCTCTAGCCTTTTAAGCTGTTAGAATCTTCAGAATTCTCAACCTTGGCACTGTTGGCATTTGGGGCCGAGCGAATCTTTGTTGTCGGGGGTGGGGTGGGGTCCTGCACATTGTAGGACAGTTATCGGCACCCCTGGGCTCCACCCGCTAGATTCCAGAAGCATCCAACCCCCATGGTTGTGATGAAAATATCTGCAGACACTGCCCAGTGTCCCTGAGAACCACTGTTACCAGTTCACGAGAGCTTTGGCCCTCCCATGGGGACAGGGGATGAGGATGACAGGTTAATATCCATGCTCCCCTCCCCACTCCCCTGCCAACCCCCCCCCCAAAGACATGAACCTTTAAGACCTTCCCAGGGGTGATGGCTAAGGAGGAGGGCACTTGTGGGGAAGAGCACTGGGTGTTACATGGAAACCAACTTGACAATAAATTATATGTATAAAAAAAGACCTTCCCAGGAGCAGTTGCCTGTGAGAGTCCAGATTTGTCTACCATTTTAGTGCAAACTTTCCTCCCTTATTGGTGGCCACCAGGAGGCTCTGGGAAAGGAAAAAATTAGGCAGGTGCCTGTGGGGCTGCAGAGGAGGGGAAGGGGCGTTGGGCCAGCCGGTACTCTCCAGTCATTCGCGGGGCGTAAAGCGAGCAGGACAGGCTGGTCAGTCCCGTGGCTTTCATGCCACCCATGCCCTCATCTTGTACTTCGAACCCTCATTCATGGTGCCAGCCGCCTGCACCTCGCGGCGCCTCTGCATCTCCACCCGGGTACCTTAGGGTCAGCTCAGACTCGACAGGCCACACCGCAACCGGCTTTCCTCCCAAACCTGCCTCCCCTGGTGACCCTCCTCCCGGTAACTGGCACCACCGTGCACCGGACCGCTCGAGTCACTCTTGGTTCTCCTGCTCCTCTCCCTCACCTTCCATGTCCATCAGTCATGGCAGCTCTGCCTCTAAAAACATGCCCCTGGAGGCCGCGTCTCCTCTAGCTCCCCTCTGCCACCGTCCGACGCTCAGCGCGCGCCCGAACCGCGAGCGCTTCCGCCGGCTGCGCCCGGCTGGTGTGCGGGGGGCCTGGGCGGGGCTGCGAGGAGCCGGAGGAGGGGCCTGTGCGCGGCCGGTGGGCGGGGCCTGCGCTGGGGCAGTGGGCGGGGCCTGGGGGGCCTGGGAGGGACTGCGAGGAGCCGGAGGAGGGGCCTGCGTGGGGCAGTGGGCGGGGCCTGGGCAGGGCGGAGGGGGGCCTGGGCGGGGCCTGCGAGGAGCCGGAGGAGGGGCCTGCGCGGGGCCGTCACCGCCCCACATCCCACACTGCCCCGCGACCGGAAGAGGGGCTGCGGCTTCCGGAACCTGCGGGTTGTTGCTCGTCGGGGTTGGTGGCGACCGAGCGGCTTTGCTGGCGATGGCCGCGGCAGTCGCTATGGAGACAGGTAAGGAGCGCTCGGAGCCCTAGCCAACACAGCTGCCCCGGCCAGACACCTCTTCCCGCTTCCCCGGGGATCTTCCGCGGCGCAGCTCCGGCGGGGCTCCTGTCCGCGGCCCCCTCCTCCTCATCTGCCGTTCGGACGCCGACCTCGCCCGCCTCGCGGCGAGGCCCCAGCGGCTGGGCGCGCTCCTGAGCCGTCCCCTCCGCCGCTGGGTTTCCGCGTCCTCGATGAGCGTGTTTAGGTGTGAGATGTCGCCAGACTGTGTGCCTTTCTGCCCCTGACATTTCTCGAACCGGCGCACGTCCCTGCGTTTGCAGCTTGCGTTCTGGACTTCCCCCGGGTTACTTAGCGCTGCTCTTAGGCGTAGTTACTATGACCTTCCCCCGCTGATCACTCTGGAAATCTTGGGTCGTGGCCCCCAGGGCTCCCAGGTGGCGGATGTCCTGCCCCGTGGGTGCGCCTCCCTTGTCCTTGTGGAGCGGAGCGCTCTCTGCTTTCCCCGGACTAGCGAGGAAGCCACCCCGTGCCCGTACTTCTGCAGAAATACGTTCTCACCAGCAGTCACGTCTTTTTCTACAGGTCAGTGTTATAGATGGTGACCTTTATTTTGGGTGACTTTTGCTGTCTTCTGTCCTAGATGATGCTGGAAATCGACTTCGGTTTCAGTTGGAGTTGGAATTCGTGCAGTGTTTAGCCAACCCCAATTACCTTAATTGTGAGTTGTTGGGCGCCTTATGGAGTTGAGTAGCCGTTAACGATCTCCGACAGGAAGAATTGCCATTTGTGATAATGTGTACTTTTATATACGCTCAGCTCAGTGGGATCGCTGCTACACGTTCGTGTGTGTGTCTGAACAGACTGGGGCCTACGTTCTGAATCGACGGCGTGGTCGGGGGTGGGGGGAGTTATGGAAGTAGATTCTGCAGTTAGGGGTCACAAATCGGTACTTCCAGGATTGGTCTGCTCTACAGATATATTTTTTTGTTTTTATGCCTTTCAGTTCTTGCCCAAAGAGGTTACTTCAAAGACAAAGCTTTTGTTAATTATCTTAAGTACTTGCTTTACTGGAAAGAACCAGAATATGCCAAGTATCTAAAGTAAGTTTAACTTTTACAGTCCTAAATATCTGTATAGCGTATTATATTCCAAGATACTGACACTTAACAGATTTCATAGTTTCACATTAGAAAAAAAATGTACTTCGAACCCCTCCACTCCTTTTAGCTGCCTCCGCCTTATCTCTGAGTTGGATTACTGCGCAATCTCACTGCTCATCCCTGCCTCTCTTACCCTCCTCCTGTGTCCTCCCACCTCCGAGCCAAACAAAGCAAAATAATTTTCAACACAGGAGCCAACTTGATCTTTCAGAAATGTTACAGCATGACACTTTGTTGCGTAGAACCTATCAGCGTCTTCCCATCCATGCAGAACAGGATCCCTTCTCTTTTCTTGGGCTTAGGCTCTGTGTGACCTGACTGCCATACCACTCACCCCATCTTTCTGCGTTCCTGACCCTAGCCAACCCACAGTCTGTAAATGCAATGGCACAGCCATCAGCTGAAAATTAAAGAACACAGGGCACGTATCAGGAAGATTTTCTGGAGCAGGTGACCTTACCTGGCTCTTACTGTGGCCACGCCTCAATACCGTGCGCTTGGTTCCAGAGCACTGCAAGAAGGTGAGCGCTGCAGTAAAGTGAGCCAAATGAAGTTTTCGGTTTCCCAGTGCACTTAAAGCTTGTGTTCACACAATACTGCAGGCTGTTAAATGTGCAATAGTGTTAAGTAAAAAAAAAAAAAAAAACCAACTTAATAAAAAAATATTGTTAAATAATGTTAACCATCACCTGAGCTTTTAAGCAAGGTCATGATCACGGATCACCATAACAAATATAATAATACTGAAAAGTTTTAAATGTGAGAATTATCAAAATGCGACACAGGGACGTAAGGTGAGCAAATGCTGTTGGGAGAATGGTGCAGACAGACTTGGCTGGATGAAGGGCTGTGAAGGGTTGTCTCAAACGTTTAGTTTGTAAAAAAACAAAAAACAAAAAAAAAAACAGTATGTCCGTACTTGTCGCCTTTCTTTAGAGCCTCGTATGTGCAGGCTCTGTGTTCATGTAAACCGTGAACTCAGACCTCTTCTTTGTCTTAACTAGGTAGTCAGAAAGCAATAGTGAAACCTGTCTTTTTTTAAAAACACGTCTGAGAGGAAAATGATTCAAACTTGTCCTTTATCCAAGTCACTTTTTTGATCTGCGTCTAATAATGACTGTTTCCTGACCCCACACCTCTCTACCTGCAGGACCCCTTTGCTCCCTAATAAAGGGACCCAACTGGTCCCTTATAAACAGCCACTTATTTAATAATCAGAGAGAAGGCTTTGTTCAATGGCGTGTGTACGTAGACTCGGAGACTCCGTGTGGACACAGGGCCACAGGCATGGGGAGTTCGCGTCACCCCCACCGTGGCCGGGCAGGCTGTGTACACACACGCTGGAGCTCCGGTCCCGTGAGCACCTGCTCTTCCCTTTAGACATAGCCGGTCCCGTTGCTAGCTGGATGCTGGGACGTTTTTCGTTATGTTGGGAAATGATATCCCCTTGTGTAGCTCCAACCCGCATTTCCAGTTTTGTCCCTGATTAGTCCAAAACCGGTCTATGACCTCTTGAGGCAACTGCCCTTCAGATGTTTGCATTCCAGAGAGGTTGTAGGTTAACCCCTGAGGGCATGTCACTCGGTCTGCACAAGGCTTCTGTTTGAGAGCTGCTGACCCGAAAGGTCGGAGACTTTCCTGTAATAACCCCGACTTCTGCTGCTCCTTCGGCCGGGAGGGTCTCGTAAGCGCAGGCCTTCAGGGCCCGCCAGGGACTGGCTACCCGGCGGGGCGGCCTCGGCGTGCTGCTTCCCCGGTGGCCGCTACCTGCACCTGCGATGTAGCCCTTACCCGCGCGTCCCCAGCCGCCCTCGGCCGTTCCTCACGCGCCCTCCGCTGTTCAGCCAGGACCGCACGCCGGCCTTGGCCTTCAGACGCGGCCAGGCTGCGGGGGGCCAGGTGCGCCGCTTCGTGTGGACGTTCCCCTTCGATACGTGTAGCTGGAGCCCCTGTAACTGTTGGGGGGGGAGGGGGCAGGGGTTCACCTGCTGACTTGCCGAGAGCTTTCTGTCCGCTCCAGCCCCTCCGTTCTGATGAGTGCTGTTAACTGAGTTCTCCATTTATGTCTTAGTTACTTTTCAAAAATCTAAATGTGCAGCTTGCCTTTTGTGTCTCTTCCTTCCTCTTGTTGGCTAATGCTAGAATTGTAGCCTGTCAAAACATTTAGTCAAAGTTGCGTTTTACAAGTTTGAGAAATGATCACTGCACTTGTCTAAGTTCCGTTTGTTGACTGAATGCCAGTTGAGACCATTCTCTTGGTTGTCATGATAGATTACAGGTGAGGAAGCTAAAGCTGACCGAGGCTGAGAACCTTGTCCGAGGCCACCCAGCTGGTGAGCGGCGGTGCTGGTCAGACCCGGTGTCTGTCGGTCCCGGTGCCCGCATGAAAGCAGGAAGAGGAAAGAGGCTGGGTGCGAGTAGATTCCAGGCTTAGCTCCAGCAGCTACAGGCAGCCGTATCTTTCGAGTGTTGATAACGTACCATTATTATCTTGGAAGGACAGCATTGGTGTTGGGCCCTGCTCCTCAGTGTGGTCCCCAGACCAGTAGCGCTGCTGTCACTTGGGAGCCTATTAGAGACGCAGAGCTCAGGCCCCACCTCAGACCTACTAAATCAGACCCTGCACTTAGGAAGTGACTTGCGCGCACATTAAAACGTGAGAAGCACTCCCGTGGTGTGCCGTTTTCATCCTTCGGTCATGTCGTTAACACCTGCACAACTTTGGCTCTCGGCTCTCTGTACAATTTAGTGTCTTTTAATGGACTCAGATTTTGTGTTTTCTATTTGAAATAATTTCACTTATGAGATAGCTGCAAAAATTATGAAGAGAATTCCTATATATTTTTCACCCAGATCCTGTAAATGTTAACATTTTCTTAACCACAGGACAGTGATCAAAATCTGAACGTTAACGTTAATATGTTATCTAGTCTGCAGACTTCATTCCAGTTTTGTCCGCTGTCTCATTAATGCCCTGCGTCTGGGACAGTGTCCAGTCTAGGCTCCTGTGCTATATTTTGCCTTTGTGTCTTCTTAGTCTTTAATCTTGAGTTTCTTGGTCCTTCCCCCTGGACTGCCCCCCACCACCCCATGACTGGGACCCAGAAGTGATTTTGTAAACTTCTTGGTGTATCCCATCAGGAGTCCTAGGAAGTCAATTTGACCTGCTACTGGTGATGTTAATTTTGGTCACTTGGTTGAGGCCCTGACTGCTAGGTTTTACCACATCAAGTTACTAGTTTTCCTTTTGTATTTACTAAGTGTCTTGTGGGGAAATACTTTGAGACTATGTAAATACTTTGTTTCATGTCATACTTTCACACACTAACTGTAGCACCTACTGATACTTGTCTGAAACAATTCTTACTGTGATTTTCTATTTCTGTCATTCTTTCTACGTTTATTAGTTGTGATTTAGATGTCAGGAAGAATCATCCCTTTATTCCCTATTTATTCACTTAAAAGAGTTACATCAACATGGACTCTTGGATTCTTCTTTCTATTTTTTGGATTATAGTTGTGTTTTCTTGTAATTGTTCCAAATATGGCCATTAGGAGCCCCTTCAGATTGGCCCTGAATTTTTTGGTCACTTTCTTTCTGGCACTGCATAATATTCCAGGTTCATCTAGTACTTTCCCAGCCTTAGCCCTGGAATCAACCATTTCACTAAGGACCCTGGAAAATGGTATTTTGAATCCGTGACCTGGGTGCTGAGTATGCTTGTGGGTGCAGTGTCATTGCTGCTAGGCTCTCTGAGGACACGCAGCTAAGAAGCTGTGTGTGTGTGTGTGTGTGTGTACACGTCTACTTCCGATCTTTGTTTCTGTGTCCCTATATTAAAAGCCAGGAGTTCATGCTGATGGTTCCAGTTGCAGCTCCGTAACACAGGGTCCATCCTGGCCTCCCCCGGCCTTGTGTGTAACAACTTTCCTAACAGTCAGAAATTTGGCTCTCTTTATCTACAGTGTGTTTACCTACTCAGTTGCTCAATCATAGAGTACAGGGAAGTAATTCCAGAATGGTTACATCCCTGTGGAAAACCACAGTACGGTACTTGTGCATAGTTCTTTCTGAAACGACTCAGTTTTGAATAAAAGCTGTCTTTATCACTACTGATGGCAAACGGGTAGTTAACCAATGATAAACAGATGCTTACTAAAATGAGAAGTGTTTGTGGCCCTCACCTTGGGCGCCACCACAGAATTGCGGGCCTGCCCCGAAGTCTGACCGGCTCCTGCGGGGTGTAGGGGAGGTAGGTTATTCAGTCTTAATGAACTTAAGATTTTTCCCTTTCGAAACTTTTGTTTCATGCTGACTTTTGAAGACTGGCTTCTCTGCAGAAGCGGGAAAAACCTGTACTATCAAAGTGAACGAATATTCTAGAAATGGTAGCCTACAAGGTCCGTTTTGTGAGAGAAACGAGTCAGAGCTTGGCCGATGGACATAGGCGCGCCGATCGCTAAATTTGTGTGCTTGCGCCCAGGTACCCGCAGTGTCTGCACATGCTCGAGCTGCTGCAGTACGAGCACTTCCGCAAGGAGCTGGTGAACGCGCAGTGCGCCAAGTTCATCGACGAGCAGCAGATTCTGCACTGGCAGCACTACTCCCGGAAGCGGATGCGCCTCCAGCAAGCCCTGGCGGAGCAGCAGCAGCAGAACAACGCGGCAGGAAAGTGAGAAGCCGGCTCGGGGGCCTCCTGACGCAGGTGCTTACTGCTGCCCCCGCCGGGGGCGCCCAGAACTGTACGGCCGTGCGATCCAACTCACTTTTTACTGTTAATAGGTTACTTCTGTCCACCCAGAATGGTTCTCCTGTGGATTTGTAAGTTATTATTAGTAGTGAACCAACTGAATAAAAACAGAAAGGTTAGATGCTTTAACCCAGTTTAAGAGGAGGCGGTGGGGGATAGGGCAGGGGGGAGGGCCACCAAATGTCCCAAACTCTGCAAGTCCGTCTCCCTCCATCTTACTGTCCCTTGGATCGGCTACCCTACTCCTCTATCTACAGAACGAGGGAATCGAGTGAATGATTTCTCTAAATCAGAGAGTGGCACTGCAGAAAGGTTTAAACTCTGCCCAAAAGGAGGACCTACCCGTATCACCGCTTGCTTTGCAAGAGGGCTTAAAGGAACAGTCGGTGTGTCACTGGCCTAGTGATTGCACCCAGAAGGTTGGTGATTAACTTCTCATTGGACCCCTGACTTTGGACTAGAATACAGATGAGGAGCCCCAGACACTTGTGATCATCTGGCACAGCCAATGTTTCCGTGACATGTACGGCAGCCCGGGGGCCACCTTACCTGCTTTGTCCTGCTCTCATTTCACTGGCAGAACCAGCGCTTCCATAAAGGATGAGACTGAGGTTCAGACAGGTTAAGGAGCTTGTCTGCGGTGGTGATCGATGTGACTGACTCGTGCCCGGGGCTCTTGCCACCATTAGGTGACATGGTCTCTGACCTGCCTGTTGGGAAATGGGACAAACTGTCCTTATCGGACCTCTGTTCTCAGCACTGTCCTTGTGTATGTCTTGTCCTTATCGGACTTCTGTTCCCAGAACGCTGGGAATATGGGACTTGATGAAGTCCCAGGAGGGCGTGCAGGACAGAGCCTTCCTGGTCATCAGCCAAGTGCGTCGAGAAACCACGGCACCGGAGATGTACCCACACACAGTTGCAGGATGTTTCTGATCTGTTCTTCCTTTATCTGTAGCTACTGTTCTGAGTAAAACATTCACTGTAACATTTACTGTGCTCCCCAAGCTTGCAAGGAGGGTATAAAATAAGATGCTGTTCCTAATAAAGTTTGCCAGTAGCCATCAGCTCTTGGTCCGTCTCCATGGCTTTCGGGGACGTTCATGTTTCCATTGAGAAACGTCCCTCATGTTCCCATCAGCAGTGCTCGGGAACGTCCCAGTTTCCATCGGCCCTCAGCCTTTGGGAACGGTCGTTGCGTCCCGCTCGTCATGTCCCCAGGACCCAAGGAAATCCTACCACATCTGCCCGAGCAGGAAAGCGTCTCCAGACAAGAAAGCCAAACTGCCTGCGGCGAGCGGAGGCTGGATTAGGTGGGATTAGGTGCACTGTGCTCTCCGTCACTGGCTACGGGAAGTTGTGTGTTCTAAAGCCAAACACAGTGTTTCGGGAACCATTCTTTGTAAATGTGTGGTATTTACGGTAAAAGATCCTAACTCCTTTCAAGATGTGGAATTTGTATGCGTAGGGACTTTTAGATATTTCTGTCACCTCCAGTAATGCATTCCCTTGTGCTAGGACTGTCACTCCTGAAGACTAATTTTACCTGTATCTTAGAAATTCCCAAATATTACAGGCAAACTGAGGGTTCATGAGCATTTGAATAGCACTGTTTAGACATAGACCAGTTTTTACATCATCATTCATTTCTTTATTGCTAACATGAATTCAAAGCAAGTATGCAATTGCTTTTATACCAGAGCAAATCAGGAAATCAAGACACAATTGCCATCATCAACTCTTAATCTTCAGAGAACAACATCTCCACGAGGTTGGCCTGGAGACACTCGGATTCCACTAGTTTTTGAGGCTGTAAGAGGAGAACAGCCTAAACTTAATCCACAGCCACAACAATGTTACTGGGAAGGGAAGGAGTTCTGCCTTGAGTTAACACAAAGCTTACAATGGAGAAACTTTGCTATTCAAAGACTATCATCTAGTTATAACAAGTCTTATTAAATAGTTAAACTATGTGCCTTAAGATAAATCGTTAAAATACTTGGCTCCGTGGACTAAAACAAGAGACAGCAAGCCCGGCACATTGCCTTCCCCTCAACTCGTTAATTTATAATCCCAGGGCCACGGCTGAACTAAAGGAGGTGGCCTTTCCTTTTAACTAGAATCTGAAGTAAGTAGAGAACAACCACTGATGCTAGTGTCTTAAGGACTTATGTTAACCGTCTTGAGCAGTGCGTAGAGAATTTTAAAACAGTGGCTTTTACAAAACATGGAAAAGACCTAATACTTAGATTCTGGCATTATTAAGAGTTTATTTGGATTGGCCATAGGGCTGGACAGCCAAGTTGTACATTTTTAATAGAGCCCCAGTGTGATATTTGGGATGAAACGTCAAGATCTTTTCAAATCTGAATCCAGAATAAAAGTTGGTGGGGTGAGTTGTAGCCCCACAGTGACACGACAGACACTTACTGTTCCGTATTTTAGGAGTGTAGGCACTGCAGTTACTTTCAGGTTTTTTCTGAAGTCATTATTTGGATCTTTCCAACTGTTTTTGAAAAGAAAAAGTGATCATGGATAACATTTACTTGGTTTCTCGCCGTTTAATATTTGATGGATTCCCACATTCAGTCTTTCAGTGATCACTGGTTTTGTTGTAAATGTTTATAAAAGCTTGAGGACCAGAACGTTAATAGCTTCTGATCGCTTGACCTGCCCGACCTTGCACCTAAGCACGCAGATCCTTAGTCCCCCCGCCCCCGGCCCTTCCCGCCTAAGTGTGCGCGGGTCAAGCGCATCTGGGACAGGAGGGAATGCACACGGGCACTTACTAGGGTTTCTCTCCCACTTGGCAGTAGATGAACACACACCCTTCGCTGACGTGCTTCAGCCCCTCTCGCACGACTGGTTCCGCTTAAAAAAAAAAAAAAGTTGATACCAAATAATTAGTCACGGGCTCTAGAATCCGGCTCCGCCAAACTGCATCCCTCCCCTTTCCCCTCCGTCTTCGCAAGTCCCCAGACTAACTGAGGTTGACCTGAAAACCACTTTAAGGCCGACGGCCAAATGCGAGGGCAGCTCGGTGCCCGCGCCACGGCGTCCAGAACGCTGCGGGGCGTCCTCGCCGACTCGGCGGCCGGCCGGCGCGCCTGTCCCCGACCCGCGAAGCGTACCGGGGGCGGGACAGGGGTTCGGGGACTGCAAGCCCACAGTGTCCGGGTCGAGCGCCGGGGAAGGCCCCGCGAGCCCCTCGTCGGGCCGCGGCCCCGACTCCCCGCCCCTCACCCTGCACGCAGTCGGGGCACCAGCTCTTCCCGCCGGCATCCTTGGAGCCGGTGAAGTAGGCGAAGATGGTCTTGCCGTGGTGCTGCTCCACCGCCCGGCTGAACTCGTCGAAGCCGGACACGCTCACCACCTCGTAGCCGGCCATCGGGAGGGCGCTGCGCGCACCGCCGGCCGGGTCTCCGGGAGGCGCCGCCGCGGGGCGGGGCGGGGCGCGGCCGCTTCCGGGCGGCCGGGCGGCCGGGCTCCACGGCGCTACGGGGGCCCGGGGCGGCCAGAACTCCTCCGCGCCGGCGCCCCCCGCGCTCTCTGTGCTGGCTGTGCGCAGGCACCCGGGCTTCTGCCCCAGGCGCCCCGGGCCCGGGCCCATGTGCGCTGGCCGCCCACCCTGCCGCCCTGTAGCCCCGGGACCCCTAGGTGGCTCGGGAGCCCTAACGGCTCCCAGGCCGCCCGGCGCCCGTTGCTATGGCGACCGCGCGGGCGGCCGGAAGCGCGGCCTAGCCGCCGCCGCGCCCCCCCCCCCGGCCCGCTTCCCGGTAGCCGCGCCGCGCCCCAGGCCAGGTGGGCTCGGGCCGGGGCTGGGGGGACTCTGGGAGGCCGCGCCGGGGCTCGTGGACCCGGGGGACAGGAGCCCCTGAGCCGCGGCCCGCCGCGCCGGCCGCCGCCCCCGTCACCGCCGCTCCCGCCGAGGCTGGGGGCCGGGGCCGAGTGCGCGCGCGCGTGTGCGGCGGCCCCGGCGGCGGGCGGCGGGCCTGCGGCCATGAGCGGGGCGGCGGGCCGCTGCGTGGGGCCCAGCCGGCCGGGGCGCGGGCGCGGGCGGCCGTGGGGGAAGAGGGGCGCTGCGGGGGCGCCGCGCGGCCGGGGAGCGGGGCGGCGGGCGACGGGCTCGGCGTGGGGCGCGCGCTGCGTGAGCGCCCAGAGGCTGCGGGACGGTCGGCGGCCCCGGGGGAGGAGGGCGGAGGCCGACGCGGCGGCGGCGGCGGCGGCGGCGGGGGCGAACGGGCCGGAGGCCTCGGGGACCCCTGGCGCCGCCGCAGGCTCGGCGGAGGCCGCGGGGGGCCCGGGGGCCGTGTGGGTGGACGGCGCGGTGGGGGAGCCCCAGGTGGTGGGGCCTGTCGGTTCGGTGTGGGTGACGGGCGCCGGCGGGGAGGAGGACGGGGCGCCTCACCGGAGCCCCCGGGGCTGTGAGCGGAAAGGCCGCCCGGGGTCGATGGGGCACGAGGGCATCCTGGAGCTGTGGCTGAAGGTGCAGGCTATGCGGGCGGCGGCGGGGTGCGGGGAGGGGAGCAGAGTGGAGCTCCACCCGGTGCCCGCGGGAGAGGGCCCGGTTGACAGGGGCGTCCCCGGCCGGGCCTCCTGGCTGGAGACGAGCCGGGGCGGGCTCACGGGACCCTGGGTGAAGGGACAAGCTCGGGCGGGGCCCCGGGTCTCGGGAGCGTCTGCGGCCGCGGGTCTGGGGGCCGTCTGTGAGAGGGTTCCAGGCCTGTGCGGGCGGGGGCAGGCGGCCGGCCTGCTGCCTGGGGGTGTGCCTGGGATGGCCCCCTACTTGCTGGGGAGAGGACAGGCTGCGGGGTGGCCCGAGGCTGTGGGCTTCCCCAGAGCTGTGGAGCGGGAGAGGGGCTGGGGCGGTGCCCCTGGTCTGTGGGGCGGAGGGCAGTCCCTGCAGGTGCCCGGGGCTCCCGGCCCAGAGGCCGTCTGTGGGGACACCCCGGGCTCGTGGGGCAGGGGGCAGGCTGCGAGGGTGCCTGATGCTGTGGGGGCGCCCGGCAGTGCCGAGGAGGAAGCCTGTGCGGCCCCCCTGGGCGTGTGGCCGATTGAACAGGCCATAGAGGGGATGGGGTTTGGGGGTGCTCCTGGCCCATGGGGCCCTGGACGGCCTGTGGGGGTGCCTTGTGCTGTTGAAGAGGAAGCTAGATGTGGGGGCGACCCAGGATTCAGGGAAAGGGGACAGGCCGTGTGGGTTGAGATGGGCTCTGGAGGGGCCCCAGGCTCCTGGGCAGCGGCACACACTGCGGAGCAGGGGGTGGGCCCTGGAGGTGCTCCAGGCCTGTGGAGTGTGGAGCAGGGCATGGGGGTGCCCACGGCCCTGGGGAGGGAGACAGGCTGTGCGAGTGTCCCCGGTGTGTGGGGGTCCCAGCAGCCTGTGGGGGCGGCGGTGGCGGTACCAGGGGCCCTGGGAGGACAGGCGAGCTATGGGGCTACCCCAGGCCTGTGGGACGGGCAGCGGGCCCTGGGGGCGCCAGGGGTGGTTGTGGGGGACGCAGGCTGTGGGGGTGTTGTGAGCCTGTGGGACAGGAGGCAGGCTCTGGGGGAGCGGGAGACTCTGTTGCCCGCAGCGTTAGGGGTGCCCGGGCCCGTGGGTCAAGAGGCGGGCCACGGGGACGTGTCCTGTCTGTGCAGGAGACAGGCTGTGGGGCCGCCTGAGGTGGAGGGCATGCCCGGGGCCGCAGTCCTGCCCAGGCACAGGTGCAGCCCGGCGGGGTTCTCGAGGGCGCCTGCGGGCCTGCCTGCCGCCGTGTGGGTGTCTGGCCCCATGTGTCACAGCGGCAGCTCTAGAGGTGGCCTGAGCCTGTGCGAAGGCGTCCATACTGCCGCAGTGCCCGTGGCTCCCGAGGGGCCGTGGTCTGTGGGTGAGGCCGTGGCTTCCACAGCTTTCCGGGGCCCGTGGGAGAGGGGGCAGGCCGGCGGGGGACCCGAAGCGCCCGGGCTCGCGGGGCAGGAGACAGGCTCTGGGGGTGTGCCGAGACCTTGGGGCAGGAGACAGAGCGCGGGGACGTCTGCAGCTGCCGTGGGGCCCGTGGCTCCCAGGACGCCTCGGCCTGTGCGGGAGGAGTCCAGCCCTGGAGGTGTCGCAGGCCTGTGGGGGGAGAGGGCGCCGGTGCGGGCACCTGCACACACCAGGGGTCCCGCACGAATGGGGCTGCCCCCGGGCGCCGGGATGCCTGGGCCCACGGCGGGGAGGCTGGGCCCGGGGGGCCTCTCCGGCTTGCTGGGAGAGGGACAGGCTGCTGAGGTGCCTGTGGCTGGTGGGGTGCCCGCGGCGGCCGGGGCCCCTGGGCCGATGATGGCTGACGCCAGCTGTGGGGACGTCTTGGGTGGGTGGGGACAGAGGCCTGGGACAGAGGTGCCCACTGCTGCTGGGGCTGCAGGACCCGTGGACGGCCTGTGGAGAAGAGCCAGCGGGCCAGTCCCTGAGGCCTCGAGGGTGCCCCTGCCTTTGGGGGCGCTCGCGGCTGTGGGGGTGCCCACAGAGGGGCGTGTGCCTGCCGAGGTGTGGGTGACTGGGTGTGCGGGGGAGGAGGCCGCTGTGGCTGTGCCCGGCCTCCCAGTGTCCAGGATACCGTCTGCGGAGGGAGCTGGGGCTTTGGGGGGGGAGGAGGGGGGGAGCAGGCAGGCCGTGGGGGTGACTGTTGCCCGTGAGTGTGGGACCCAGTCCTGGAGCTGCCCGAGGCCCCCAGCTGAAGAGAGCTGCTGTGAGAACGTGCCTGCGGCCTCAGGGACGAGAGGCACGGTGGGGGTGCCCCCGATTTCAGGGCAGGAGACGGGCATCGGCCATTTAAGAGGTCACCCGAAGCAGAGTGGGGGGGGACAGGCCGGAGGAGCATCTGCAGTGAGGGTCCGGGTGAGCCCTTTGGGGGAGGACAGGTTGAGGGGAGCCTTCCCATAGTAAGTGTAGGGAACCAGTTGGGGGGGTCCTGGGCTCTTTGGGAGGGGGCAGGCTGGGGGGAGGTTGGTTCTGGGCTGTGGACAGAGGCGCCGGACGTAGGGCTGTCTGAGGGTCTGGGATAGATGCTTTGTGAGGCGTCCTGGGTCTACTGGGTGACAAGCTGGGAGGTGTCCTGGAGCAGTGGGGATGGGATGGGTTGCAAAGAGAGGGTGTCCCAGGGATTTGTATAGGGGACAGTGGGGTAGGTGTCCCTGGACTCTGTGTACGTGTGTGTGTAGCGTCCCTTGAGGTATCCTGCAACAGGGAGGGGAGTGTCCCGTAGTGTTTCCTAGTGCAGCACTGGGTCCTAGGCCTTTGGCCTCTGGGGAAAGTGCCGGCCACGTAGACCTTGCAGGGGCCCCGCAGGCTCCTTCGTTCTGCGGCAGCCGCTCCGGACTGTGGTGCCGAAGGCCAGCGGGACTGCCTCGCCCCCGTGCCCTCCCGTCTCCGTTGTCACTCTCGTCTCTGCAGCTGTGGGAACGGGATCTTGAGCAGCTGCCCTTCCTGTTCCTACGCGTGTGTCTGTCTTGAAGCAAATCCAGTCTACAGACCTTGGATTTATTCAAAAGCTTAAATTAGGGATTTTTTTTTTAAACCTGGATTTCCCCATTGATTTACTGTAGGATTCTTTAAGAGAACAAACACACCAGTACATTTAAAATGAATCAGTTTATGGAAAATCCGCTTAATTCAACAGACGTTGAGTTAAATTATCTGCTCTGCTCAAAGCACTGTATTGTGGGAAATCTCAGAGAAGACCGAGACCAGGCCCTTGCCCTCCGGGAAGCCCGTGTAGCTGGGAAGATGGGCCGTGGCTGCAAGTAGGTAAATGACGAGAGAGCGGTACGTGGTCAGCGCGCGGCGAGTGCAGGCGTGATCGGCGTCTGTGAGGAGGCACTCCGAGACCGCGGGGTGAGCGTGGCCCACGTCCCCTACGAATCCGTACACAACGCCTTCCTGGCTGTTAGCTCACGGGGGCGTCGGGGGGGCGCGGGACCGCAGGTTTGGGGGCCTCGCGGCTGGTTCGTGGCAGATCCTGCCATGAATCTCGGTGTTCTGACCCAGCGGCCTCACCCGGAGTCCATCAGCTGTGTCCTGAGCTGCCCCGAGGAGCAAGCGTGCGCCCTTTGGGTAGCGGCCAGGGTTTGCTCATGCAGACAGAAAACTGGTCACCGTGGCAGAGCCCCGTTTCTGCAGTAACGTCTTACTGGTGGCCCTTGAGATTTGGGATTTGGAACGGCTCGACAGGTAGTCACTAGAATGGTGTGTCCTCCTGTTCTCTTGGAAAGTAGGGTTCCAACAGGGAAGACACTTTTGTAGAGGACCCTATCCAGTACCTTCCTCTAGAGTGCTGTCCCGTGAGCACCCGCCGCCCAGCGAGGCTGCCGGGACTGCCTCTAGAGTGCTGTCCCGTGAGCGTGGCGTGTCCTCTTCCTTCTGGTGTCTGAATGCCCTTGGTCTGAAAGCCTCCTTCCATTTCAGGTGGTGACCTAGGGGGGCCCTCGGCAGTGCTCCGCCCTCCGACGGGATGGACCCAGGCAGGCCGGCTCCCGCCTGTGTTCACCTAGCACCTGGTATCCCATTGGACGGGAGGAGTGACCCCACCCAGCATCAGACCCAGGTAGTTCTGTCGTTTTGTCTTCAGGTTTTAGTCACCACACGTTTGGAACAGAACTTGAAAGAAAAGGACAGCGGACACCTGTTAAACCACCTTTGAGACAGGTGTTTGCAGTTCTGTTTTGCTCGCGGGTGTTTGGGGAGCCAGCTGCAGGCGTTCTAAATATTTTAGAACACTCCTACTTATGCACTATCACACCTGAGAAAATGGACAAAAAATAATTCCCTAATGTTATCCAATAACCAATTTCCCTTCAGCTTCATCTAGTCGCCACCGAAATACGTTTCCCCCCAACAGTGAATTTATGAAAATCCTCACACAGCAAAGCCGAGTTCTGCAGGGATCACCCCAGTTCTGCCGCGATCGCCCGAGTTCTGCAGGGAAGACCCGAGTTCTGTCGGGATCACCCAGGTTCTGCAGGAAACACCTGAAGCCTGTCACTGTTCCCTGTACTCGTTTCCTTGCGTATCTGTTCTCCGGTCTGTCCTCCAGAATCCATTCACCGGCCCATCTTCGGTTCTGAAACGCATCGCCGTGGGCTGCAGACGCGGGCACCCACGCGCCTCGGCGTGCGCGGCCACATGCTGGAATTCACTCTTGGGACTTATTCTCGGAATTTCCGCTTTCTCTTTTGATGCAAACTTCACGTCTGCGATGGACACCTCAGAACATACACATCTTGTCACGTTTGCTGAGTTCTGACAAACGTGTGCACAGGTGCCACTCATGCCTCTGTCAAGATACAGGTCTTCCCCATGGCTCCAGAAAGTTCTCTGATGACCCCTCCTGCCTTCCACAGGCAGCCATTCGGGTTTTTTTCCCGCCGTGGGCTAATTTTGCCTGTTGTAAGTGGAACTGTCTCCCACGTACTCTTTCACGTGAGGCTTCTTTCCCACCCTCTCTCCGTGTAGTTCCGTGGGTCGTGGTCTGTTGCTTTGTAACAAACTTCTCCAGCCTCTCGTCTGGGCTTTTACAAATGAAGCTGCCGTGGACGTTGTTATACACATTTGTAAACATGTTTGCGTTTCTCTCGCGGAAATAAATGCCCGGGAGCGAGATCGCTGGGTCACAGGGCAGGTGTGTGATTAGTTTTCTGACAAACCAGTGGGCCTTCTTCCTGGGCGGTGCCGCTCTCCGGCCCTACCAGCAGTGAATGGGCACCCAGGGTGCCTGCCCTTTGCCAGCCTGCGGTGTTTTCTTTAATGAGGGCCGTTCTGGTGGCCGTGGCCTAAGAGCTGTGGTATCTACCCAGAGAAGTTACAGTAACAGTACCCAGAATTCCTGGATGCCCTACTCCCAGGTTCCCCACATACTAACACTTTTATTACATTTCCCCTCCCTCTCCCCCATTCTCGGTCACTCCCGCTCTGCACACACGCGTGCGCACAAACACATACATGCACACGTGCTCCTACACATGTGCGTATACATATACACGCATGCGCGCCCATGCATGCACATGCATTTTCGAAACTGGCGCAGTGCAAGTTGCAGACACGATGCCTTTTTACCACTAAGGACTTGGTGTGTATTTCCTTCTCTTATGTAGTCCTAACGTGGTGATGAAAATCAGAAAGTGCGCGTTAGGACGGTGTTACCGTGTGATGTTCAGGCCGTGCCGAGGTTTTGTGAGTTGACCCGATAATGTCCTTGATCATGGGAGAATCCAGGGTCACTGAGCTGCGGACTTGCCATGTTTGCTCAGTTCCTCTGGTCTCAACACTTCCTGAGACTTTGTATCTCACGACATCAACATTCTTGAAAAATACAAGCCCCTTATGTGACGCCTCTGTATCAGTTCGGGTTTGCCTGACGTTTCTCCTAACAACGTTCAGGTTACAGGCTTGTGGCGGGAAAACCCCAACGTGCTGCTGAGTCCTTGTGGGTCCGCCTGGAGGTGTATGCTGGCGACTTGGTTGCCCACCTGGCAGTGTTCACGCCAGTCCCGTGATGAGGGTGGCGTCCGCCAGACTTCGACTGGTTCACCTTCCGTAGTTGGGAGGGCCTGTCGTTGAGGCCTTGTCAATTCCCTTTCACCCACACCCTGATCTCTTAGTTCAGCGCTCATTGGTGGTTCTTACCCTGATGGTTGGTACACGGTGACTGTCTCAGAGCAGATGCCTCGAGTCTGGCTTCAGCAAGGTACTGAGAAGGTCCCTGACCTGGCCCCTGGGAGCCACTCCAGGCTGACTCCGCTGCCCCTTCACACGCTTCCGTTGATCTTTGACCACGTTTGTCATAAACAGATATTCGGGGATCAGCATATTCTCCCCCTGTCCCAGCCCTGGAGTTGGCCATTTCTCAAGAAGCCCTCGCCCCTCTCGTGGAGTTGGAACGTAGAAATCACATCTGGGTACTGAATAGGCACGCTGATTCCCCGGGGCTCTCGTGGGAGCCCGGCTCAGAGGACAGAAGTGGGAGACAGGCGTTCCACCCGTGTGCCTGTGCCCTTCCGCACAGAGGTCTGGCGGGCAGCGTACCCCGCCTCCCCCCCCGCCCCCCAACCCTGGCCGGTTCACACGCACACCGTCCGTGGCTGTGCGGCACCTCCCATGTGTATCTGCTGCCGCCAACAGTGCGAAACCCGCCCCCAGTCACCCACAGTGTCCTGTTTACTCGGTCTCAGCGCGTACAAGGATTTCACAGCCGCAGTCTGTGCCTCCCTCAGGCAGCACCCTGCCGCCGGGAGTGCAGTATTTCTTTAACCCGAGGCGTATAACCTAAAGTTAATTGGGTTCATTTTTCTTCCCCCTCACTTTCTCGTGTGGTTATGTCACCCATTTGACATGCAGTTTGGCTCATCGGTTTCTGTTAGTGTTCGTTGTCAGGGTTTCCTTCGTCCTTATGGATTCTGTGTATTCCCTGCCCGCCTCCCTGTCTGCTCCATGTGGAACGTCAGCGAGGCCCCCAGTTTGCCTCCGCCGGGAGCGTGTGGTCGCCCGGGCGCCTCCTGCGCCCCGCACACGCCCACCTGACCTTGCTGGTCTCTGCTGTTCTGGTCCGAGTTTCTTTTGGCCCAAGTGATCAGATGCATGTGTATCTTCTCATGACAAGTCCCTCCCCGTTTCGAAGGGTAGTGAGCCCTGAGCCTTCTTGTGCACCCGGCCCTTGGCATGGAGCCCTGTATCTGCGCACCCCCTGCTGGGGTTCAGAGAGGGGTGCACGGAGAGCTTCGCTCCCTCCCACCTCTTCCAAGGGCTCCCGTGTGAGGGTGCAGCACAGCTGACTTGGCTGCTGTCCTACGTGGACCTGCAGGTTCCTTCCGCACTTCACGGCCACCAGCGGCACAGCGCGGGCGTCCCATGACTGCGTGCCGTGCGGGGACCCCCTGTGCGCCAGGCTGCACCTGGCACAGCTTCCCTGTCAGCGCGGCCTCCCCTTGCCCTGGTCGCAGTCGGCTGCTCCTTCAGTGTGTTTTTAATTTGTGTTTTTAGGAGATTGACCAACTTTTCATATGTTAAAGGGCCATGTTTATATCTTTGTAGAAATGGTCTGCTTGTGTTTTTTTCTCATTTTCTACTGAGTTTTAATCTTTCTTCACCTCCCTTTTAAACGTGTCTTTATAAAGGGAGCCCTTTGCATTTATAAATATTTTTCTTCCCACTTTTAAGCCCTTTGATTTTGGTTATGGTGTTGTAAAAAAATTTTTTTTAATGTTTATTTATTTTTGAGAGACACAGGACGAGCAGGGGAGGGGCAGAGAGAGAGGGAGGCACAGAGTCCAAAGCAGCTCCAGGCTCTGAGCGGTCAGCACAGAGCCGGACGCCGGGCTCGAACTCGTGAACCTTGAACTCATGACCTGAGCAGAAGTCAGTTGCTCAACGACTGAGCTGCCCAGGCGTCCCCACAGGGGGTTTATTTGAAAGTGACTGTCCCTCGGGTGATCATATGCGGACACTTTGTTATGAGGCCCAGAGGCTGTCCCCAGGTTATAGACATCCTGGGGGCACAGACCCTCAGGACCAGTTGCTGGTGGGGGGAGGGGCCAACAGTGTGAAATCATTTGTTCCCCTTGACTTCGTGATCCCAGAACAGGTGTTTCACCCGTAGGAAATGCTTTAAAATGAGGGAAAAAAGTAAATGCACGGCAATATTCATGGAAGTAATGTTTCTGTTGGTGGAAAAACTAGAACCGTGTAAATGTTTAATGGGGTTGTAGCGGGAAGCAGGAAAAGGCCATTCATGGGAGTTTGGAAAACGCAACCACGGAGAATGATGAAAATGTTAGAGAATGGAAACGCCCGTGTTCGTTAAGGGAAGAATAAAGCAAGACTCGTTTGTATGAGGATTAAAACTGACCAAAACGGCAGCCGGAGCAGGAGGGCGGGGGGGGGGGGGGCGGACGTCGCCGGCCCGGGGAGGACCCCGCGTGTTCCCACGCGCTCCCGCCTTTATCTGCTTTTTTTTTTTTTTTAAAGAGCCAGCTGCAGTTTAACAGGACCGTTCCCGCACATTCCAGCAACCTGGCCGCCCGCTACTCCTGCCCCGAGGCGATCCGAATCGAGAAGCTGCCGCTCTCGCAAGGCGATCCGGGCCTCGGGGCCGGCCCCGCCGCGGGCCGCGCGGCCGCCTTCTCCGTCGTGTCGCAGGAGCGGCTCAGCCGCGCCGTCCGCCTGGCCCGGAGGGACGTGCGGCGCGGGCGGCTGCAGGAGCAGGCGGGCCGGCAGCCCTCGCAGCGGCGCGGGCGCCCCGAGCTCGCGGCGCGCGCGCGCGAGGCCAGGAGCCCGGAAGCGGGCGGCCGCGAGCCGTGCGGGCGGGGCGCCCCCCGCGCGGCCGCCGCCGCGGAGCCGCGGCCCCCCCCGCCCCCCGCCGCCGGGACGAGCGGCGCGCGCAGCCTGCCGGGGGCGCGGCGGCTCCGGGAAGAGCTGGCCGCGTGCGTCCGCAAGATGGAGGAAGCGACGCGCAGAGGTGAGCGCGCGGGGGCGGGTTGGGGGGGGCTCCCTCGGGCCCCGCCCCCACGGGGCGTCCGCCTCCAGCCCGAAGCCCTTGTGGCCACAGTGGTCCTGCTTCGCGGAACGACGAGCACGCTGCGTGCGCGCTTCCGCGAAGCCACTTGCGACGGGCCCGGGTCGGGGCGTCGGGCCCCGGGGTCGGGGCAGCGTTTCCGCGGCTGTGGAGGGCTCCGCGCCCCGCGTTTGCCTGGGGCGTGAGGGCGCGGGTAGCCGGGGCGCCGCCGGGGCCCTGGGCCTTTCGGGCCACTCTGTGCCCGCTCAGGAGGGGGGCGAGGTGCCTTTTACAAACAGCGGTGAGCGGACACGGTGGAGCAGACGCGTGCGTGAGGAGACGGGGCCCGGAGGAACGACACTCGTGCCTGAGCGTCCGAGCGGCCCGCCGACGGCCGCACGTGACGGTCGCAAAATTTACAGGGTCTGAGACCAGGCACCGCTGCGGAGGGAAAGGAGTTCCTGCCCGTCCTGGGCCAGAAGGGCGTCGGAGGGCGCCGGAGGGCGCGCCTCGGGGCCTCCACGCGGAGTGCGGGAGCGCGCGCCCAGCCCTGACCGACGGCGCCGATGCTGGCGGGCGCCGGGCGGAGGCCGCGCTGCGGCTGGACGGACCCACGGGGCCCTGCTCCGAGCAGGCGGCCTGCCGCGCGCAGCTAGAGAGCTTCCCCGGCCCTGGGGGGGACTGAGTCGGGTGTTGGCTCGTTTGGTTAGTTTACGTTTTAGTTTAACATGTGTTTGTCACAAGTCCGTACCTTTTCTTTTTTTCACGTTTATTCCGTTTTGAGAGAGACAGAGACAGAGCGTGAGCGGGGGAGGGGCAGAGAGAGAGGGAGACGCAGAATCCGGAGCAGCTCCAGGCTCCGAGCAGTCAGCACAGAGCCCCGCGCCGGGCTCGAACCCACGAGCCCTGAGATCAGGACCTGAGCCGACATTGGACGCTTAACTGACTGAGCCCCCAGGCGCCCCTCCCGTACCTTCTAAACTATAGTGACGTCACCACAATCACAGGCAAAGAGCTATAAAAACCCACAGTGCGTCCCTGCCTACCTGAGGCTTGTGCACCTGCTCGTGCGCTGGGAGCAGTTGGCCCACCTGCGGGTCCCTCCGGGGGCTCCCCGGGTACTGTCCGCACACTGGCTGCTTCCGTTACTGCCCCCTCCTGAGCCGACGCCGTCCCCTGCATGCACAGTGCCCGGGCCGCCAGCCCCCGTGAGACCCTGGCCGTCTGGCTTGCCGGCTCCTGGGACACGGCATCTGCATCCACACCTCCGGATTTCAGGGTTTTGCTTGTTTCAAAACAAACATTTTTCGTCATTTGACTTTTTAGTGAGTGTTGTATTGAGTACAGCACAGTGTTGTGTTGAGTACTTGACTGTACAAACTACGCTTGCACGAGGAGGAAAGCGACGCGGTCCTGCTTTGTGGGCTGGAGTTTTGTGCAAGAGCTGGTTTGGGACGAACATATTTGGGAACCGCTGTCTAGAGGAACCGGCGCCTGCGCGCCCCGCAGACTCTTCCAGAAGCAGAGTCTTTGAGGCCGTGTTTTGAGAACGTGGAGTGCCCCGTATGCCAGGGTGTGCTCCCTGACCAGCACGTGGAGGCTGTGGGCAGTCGGCAGCCTGACCGTTGGTGAAAAGATTTCTCTTTTGGAGTCAAGATGACAAAGTGTCAAATCTTGTCAAACATAAAGCCGAGCCAATGGAGGACTTTTGAGGAAGTAGGAGGCATTACAGGCTTTGGCTCCACGTAAGGAATGGTAAAGTGGTTTAAGCAGAGCTTCACGGTGGCGGAGACCGGCCGCTGGGGTCCGGGTGTGCTCCTCTCCGCGCGGAGGGTCTGCTCGGAGGTCTCCACGCCTCCCGTGTGTGAGCCACTCGTGTGAGCCACGCACAGGCCCGCGCGGGCCTCGTTTCTTGGCTGGTGAGAAGTGTTTCGTGGGAGCCCCCCCCCTTTTTTTTTTAAATAAAACTAGCGGTCTCCAACTGTATCATCTCCTGGAATAATTGAGATTGTTGTAAGTTTCCATCCATGGGGTGTAATGCGCTTTCGGGGACACGGTGTTTGCAGATGGACGGGAAGAAGCTTTGGAGCCGGACGAAGAGCAGCGGGCCCGCGTCAGGAGGCAGGAGCACGGCGTGCGCTGCGCCCGGATGCTGTACTCTCTGCAGCAGCAGGTACGGAGGGCCGCGCACAGGCCGCCCACCCTGGAGGGTCCCGCTGTCTCGGGCCCGGGCACCCTGGGTCGTGTGGACAAGTGATTCTTCTCCTCGTCACCTGCCTTTACGCGTGTCTGTGTTTTACGTGCATACGGCCCGACTCGTGAGTGGTTTCTGACTTTTTGGGGTCATAGGTTCTTGATCCAGTGAAGCCCCGAGTCCTTTCCCCAGAAAACAGTGCTCGCTTAGCACACATTTCTGTAGACACAGTAGACACACGTGGGTCAGTTACCCTGAAGCCCCCAGTCCCAGCTCCGAGCCACAGTGCGAGAGGGAATGTCGTGTCTTTGACGCACCACACGTGCAGTGACAGCGAACACTGGTTGTCTTTACGCAGTAGTGGGGGTGGGGCCGCGCCCAGGGTCTCGGGGCACCTTTCACGGCCAGGAAACAGACGTTCACGGTCTTTGGGTTGCAGCTAGATTGTTTTTAAACTCTTTTTTTTTTTTTTTTGGAAGATGGTTATTTATTTTAGAGAGGGAGACAGAGCACAAGTGGGGGTGGGGGGAGGGGCAGAGAGAGGGAGACACAGAATCCGAAGCAGCTCCAGGCTCTGAGCTGTCAGCACAGAGCCCGATGCAGGGCCCGAACTCACGGACCGTGAAATCATGACCTGAGCCCCCCAGGCGCCCCTTAAACGTGTTTTAACTTCAGTGCCTCATTCTTTAATCCACCTTTACCGCATTTCTGATCACTTAAGTCACATGTCGGCTTTATTGCTTGAACTAGAAACTGAATGTTTCATTTAATGCAAATGCCTGATCCCAATTTTGTTCTCTATTCTTCTGGGGTTCGGTTTCAGTCCTCACCCCACACTGCCGCCATAAGGATCGTTCTGGGACACACATCTGACCCTGTCAGAGCTCTCTGGGGCACAGGGCGAACCCCACACTCTGGCACAGCCTCCCCGCCTTCCAGGGCCGCCTCCGCCTTGGCTCCTTCACGTTGCGCCCCCACGACGCTGGGGCCGGGGTGGAGAGTGAGCACTGTGCTCTGTTCACCGCTGGGGCTCGAAGCCAGCGATGGCGTTTCCGGTGCGCGGGTGAAGAGCCCCGTGTGACCTCCGTGCCGTGATTTAAACAGCGGTCGTGTTGGGACAAGACACTCTGTGTTCTCTTCTATAGAAAGGGTGTACGGAAGGATACTAAGTCTTCACTTTTCCCCTTTTATGAAACAGGTGAGAGAAATCCAGGAAGAATTGGATAAACTGAGTCCACATAAAATCAAACACACCGAGAAGGTAGGATGCAGTTCGGTTGTGGTCGACACGTGTTATTACTGATAAATGCATTCCTGGTGTTGGGGGGCCCTGCACTCGCTCGCAGGACCTTAGCGAGGGCTGAACCGGACGTGTTCTGAACTTGGGGTCGCCTTCCAAGGAACAGACTGTGAAACTACATTTTTGTTGCTGTTGTTGCTGCTAGCATGGCAACAGGAAGGAAGAGACTATTTGCCGTGAGAAAGGTTTCAACGTTGTAATTCCCTTTACCGTGAGGAAGTTTCACGGTGGAGACAGTTGTCTGTAGGAAGAAGGCAGACTGTAGGTGTTGGTAAGGGCGGGGTAACGCTGAGAAGTTCTGAATTTCGAAATAACTTCCCGTCTGTCCCCCTCGCCAGTCGTGGGCGACGTCCCGGCTGGCGGCCGCCCACCGGGGTGCCGTCCGGGCCCTGCAGGTGTTCGTGACCCGGTTCGCCGACCGCGGGGAGCAGCCCCTTCCTGCCCGGTGCAGGGAGCTGGGCGGCCTCCTCCGCCAGCTCTCCCTCTGCTCTGCTAAGCTGGACGCGGACTCCTGCGAGTCCGAGGTGGTCGTAGACACCCTGCGCCAGATCGAGGTACGAAGTGGACCCGGGTTTTGTTAAAGATGCTCTGTGTCTAAGGGAAGGAGTGTGTGCCGTCGCCAGGTTTCGTCGGGACCCCGCAGGTGACCGGACAGAGCTGCCGCCTAGCCGTAAAGCCCCTGCGGACGGAGGCGGCTCTTCATTTCTGTTTTATCACTTTCACATCTAGTCTCTAATGCTGCATGTCGCTTGTTTGGGAATGGGCGGCTTGGCATAGCACATGCAGCGTCTCTTATCCGGGACGTTCCATTCCCTGGCCGTGCCCTCCGGGGAAGAACGTGTCCCATGTTCTCGAGGGACAGGAGAGGGTGCAGCGCTCGCGTGAGGCAGCAGCGGGTGGTCTGGGCAGATCTGGGGGGAGGAGAGATGCTTGTGTAGGAGAGCATGGCCTCGAGGCGCCTGCTGTGGCTGGACACTTCTGGAGGCCACGGCCGACAGGTGCCGGTCAGGACGCGGTCGGGCCCTAAGTTGTGGCCGGGGACAGTGCCTTAGTCCGCGTGGCCCTCTGAGGTTTGCTGAGTGCCACCACGTAAGCCTGCCGTTTGTCCTTGCTGCAGCCCTCGAGCTGCAGGGCCTTTCAGAGCCGTGTCCAGATGAAAGAGGTCCCGGGGACTCCAGAGCGAGCTCACTGCCCGCACGTGCGCCCACACACGGAAGGCGAGCTCCATGTCGGTGTGGCCTGGGAGGGAGGGGCGCTGGAGGGGGCTTCTGGGTGGGTGGCTAGCCCACTGATCCCTTAACGAGCTCTCGGTGGCCCTCGTGGCCCCTCCGCCCTGCCCATTGCCACCGCCGGCACGGCGTGTGTGGTTTGCAGGGGGCGCAGGTGTACGGAGAACTCGCTCCGGGATGGTGCCGTCAGACGCAGCCCTGCGGATGGCGTGGCGGGCCGCGGGTGCTTTGTACACCTGCCCACCAGAAACCTTTGCTGGCCATGGCGATCGCTCGGAGGACACATCTTTATAATTTTGGAAAGGGCCTCTGGGGCTGTGCAGTGCTTTCCCCAATTTTGGGTGGAAGCACCTTAACCTAATGCTTAAAACAGGGTGTCCGCCTGCTCTGACTTTGGAGCCCTCAGTAGAGCAGGACATTCATTCTGTCTTGTCGAGGAGCTGCGCGTCCCTGGCCCACTGCCTTCCGGAGGACGGCTCCCTGCCCGTGCTCACTTGTCCTCAGTTAGTCCAGACCGAAGGAGGCCAGGCCCCCGCTGCCCGGAGATGGGTGGGGGGCACTTGGTAGAGCGCACGTCTCTTTTAGGAAGGGGGGCACAGATGTCCTCCCTCTGGGGTGGGTGAGTGACCAAGGCCACTGGGCATGCAGAGTAGCTGATGGAAATGTATGTTAAGTATGGTTCGTTTGCACGCTGAGAATACCGTGGGAGTGCATGAGATTTTTATTGAGAATTAAAATGCTTGTAAAGCCTATAGGATTATGTTCTGAAGACTAAGGTTAGTTTCTAAATGTGGTGATCCTTATTTTTAGGATTTGGATGCCTTTAAAAGTAGTCATGTTCTTTATCTTTTTGCTTTTGGTTTTAGTGAACCAAACGTGTGAAAGAACATGTGGAATCCTTTTACGAATTAAGTAGATGTTCTCAATAAAAAGTTTTCAGATTAAGTTAAATGACAGTTTAATGACCACGAGAGTTGGCCGTTTAATAATACATTTATCTGGAGTCCTCGTTTTTAGTTTCGTGATTCGCAGTCAGACTTTTGTGAGATACGCTAAGAGAACACTGGTGTCGCGGCAGGCTTTGGAATCCCTCCTGGAAAAGAAACTGTCACCAAAAAAGGTGAAGAAATGTTTCCCGGAAGTTCGGAGCAGGCTTCCTGTTGGTGGCCACAGGGCCTTGGACAGATGGCAGAGTCCTTCGCCAAAGAGCGAGAGGAGACCCTTCTTAGCAAAGGAGATATTTCCACAGGAAACAAGACGACCTTCCCCGGCAAACAAGCTTCTTGCTGGTACGTGTCCTGAAGTGTTTCTGTGTGTCACGTCCCCAGCAGGTGCACTCAGGCCCCGGGAGCAACCCAGTTGCGTCTGTGAGTGGGAAGCTGGAGGGCCCCCCGTGGAGGGAGGGTGTGAACATGAGATGATGACCTGAGCTGAAATCAAGAGTAGATTGCTTAACCAACTGAGCCACCCGGGCGCCCCTTACATTTTTTAATTTTAAATAAGCTCCATAACCAATGTGAGGCTTGAACTCAAGACCCTGAGAACAAGAATCACATGCTCCATGGACTGAGCCAGCCAGGTGCCCTCCCCTCTTTTTAAGTTTAAGTGAAACTTTAATATTTATTTATTTATTTAATGTATCTATTTTGAAAAAGAAAGCGAGTGGGGGGGGGGGAGAGAGAGAGAGAGAGAGAGAGAGAGAGAGAATCCCAAGGAGGCTCTGCACCAACAGCCTGGGGCTTGAACTCCCAAATGGTGAGATCATGACCTGAGCCGAAATCGAGAGTCGGGTGCTTAACCGACCGAGCCACCCAGGCGCCCTAAATGTAGATGGTTTTATTTCTTTTCTCATCACGAGTTGAATGTCCTGTGGAGTTGAGACTTGATTCTGTATCAAATTAGGAGCCAGTGAAGGTTTTACGAGGTGACAGTTAAATAGTTCCATTTTAGCAAAACCACGTTTGGTAGCCAGGCGGGGCGATGCCAGGAGCCGCCAGCAGTATAGTCACGGGAAGGTGAGCCTCGGCCTCTCCGTGTCTGGGTCCACGGGCCAGTCACAGGGCGGGGAGTGACCTCGGCAGCAAAACACCTCCGTGTTTCCGGGCCGGAGGTCTGGAGCTCGTGTGTGGGGACGCTCGCTCTTTACCGACTTGACTTGAGTAGCATGTACGTTTGTCCTTCTGAAATGTCCCTACAGATAAGTGTCAGCCTGGGGCAGCGCCTGCAGCGACCCAGAGGTCCAGGAACGGGCTCGGAGTGAAGGGCACGGACATCCTTCCGGAGGGAGCCCCGCCGGCTCCGGACCACAGCGCGAGCGTCCCGGCAGAGCCTGGGGCCGTGGCTGTGGCCGTGGCGAGAGCGGGAGCGGCGGCCGGGAGGCCCGGGGCGGGGAGCGCGGTGCCCAGGAAGAAGGAGGCGCCGGCGGGGCTGCCGCAGGTACGAGCGCTCCTTCCCGAAGCTGCGCGGCCAAGGTCATGGCCACGGGCTAGTAGGCGGTGCCGCCAGAGCCCCTGAGCCGCCGTCCAGGCTGAGCTGACTCAGCTCGGCTCCCGGTAGTGTTTTTTTTTTTTCACAAAAAAATGACCGTTTTTAATATTGCCGCGATGCCCAGACGTCCCCTCTCGTCCTGGTTTGGTGAGATCTGAACGAATTTGAACCCGAGGTCTTCACCAGGCAGGCTCCTTTCAAGTTCCGTTGCTTCTGTTTCTGCTTTGCAAGTGTGAAATCGGAGGGGGTTGAGATCCGGTTCCTGCTGAAGATAAATACCAACAAATGCTGATCGCTCAGCACGAAACGGTGTCACAGGGTCAGGGCTTCCTGTCGGGCCTTTGGGGGCCAGCTGGCTTGAAGCGACGTCACATTTTAAGCTTCTGTTTACGGCACAGCTGGACTGGAGAGCCGGCCGGAGCCCGCCCGCCCGCCCAAACACCCCTCATGTAGCCCCCGCCGCTGGACGGGCCGAGCGCGGGCTTCCGCGACCACCCCGACTGTGGTCAGGTGGCCCCGGTGACTGACAGATCTGGGCTTGCAGCAGGGCTCCTTCCTTCCTTTCCACACAGGCCGGGGGGGGTGGGTGTCCCTGGGAGGTCAGGACCGAGCCTGTCCGAGGGCAGTCAGCGCTTTTGCCCAGAGACCACCTCCTGCTCCTCCTGCAGAAGCCCGTTCAGCCTTCTGGAAACACGGGGAGAGGTCAGCGCCCGTTTTACAGATGAGACATCGAAGACTGAGAGAGGTTAAGGGTCTGTACCGAGAAAATCACACAGATGATCTCTTCTTCGTGTTTAAGTAGAGAAAAACATCAAAATAAATAATACATGCGTGCGCGCACACACGTGTATACTGTACACACACGTGTATATTGCACACACACGTGTATATCATGCGCACACACGTGTATGTTGTACACACACGTGTATACGGTACACACACGTGTATATTATGCACACAGGTGTACACGTGTGTATATTGTACAGCACATGTGCACATACAGACCTGCATGTTATATGTACACACACATGCACACACACATGCATGTGTGCACACGTGTGTATTATACACCCATGCACGCATACATATGTACATATACGTGCACGTCCACTACACACGACGCATACAGTGTGTACGTACATACACGCACACGTACACATATACACGTGTATCGTACACGTATGTTCTATGTGCATCACATGCATGACGTGTATACACACGTATGTGCACATACACACGTGTATGTTTTATACACACGTACAAAACGGCAAATCCAGGCACTCCATCTGCACCCCCACCCCACCCGGGGGGTTCAGTGTGATGTGCATCCACCCCCAAATTTGCCACAGCGCTTTCCAGGCGGGGACACCCGAAGCCTCAGGAAGCCAGAGGTTAAAACGAGCCCTTTTGGTCCCCGTTTGGCTTTAGGGTTCGTGCTTCCCTCTTACAGGGACCCCACAGAGCGGAGAACGGCCAGCCGCCCCCACCCCGGGGCAGAAGCCGCGTGCAGCGCACAACCGTGTCGTCCAGACTGAAAAGGAGCCAGCAGCCAATGAGGGCCCCCAGGACCCCCTGGGGGCCTCCGCACCCCACGTCCCCTCCAGCGTCCCCCAAGCGGTACGTGACCGCGCTCTCCCCCTGCAGGTCAGAGGGGACCCAGTGCATAGAGCTCCGGAGGCGGCCGCCGTAGCTCCCGTTACGAAGAAGGGCTTACCTGGGTGAGAAACACGTGAGGAGTTTTGGTCTAGAGGCCTGTTGGTTCCTCTCGCCTCCCCGGCTGTGGGTGCGTGGCCGCCATGGGCGTGCCGTCCCCTGTGGGGGTCTCCGCACGGTGGGGCCAGTGACCTGAGGCCAGGAGCCGTGAGCCTCTCACCTCGGAGTGTCGGTGGCCGGTGCAGGGCCTGACTCTCACGGTTCTCGGTGGGTCAGGAAATCTCTGCTGAATGAATGAATATTTAAGAATAATTCCTAACCAAGACAAGACGCTGAATCCTAAAACCGTACGGATCTCACTGACTGCAGGGGACGTGAGGGTCATGCAGACGTTACCGCTGTCCCCTTGTCCACTGCACGCAGGGACGAGGCGCCATTGCAGAGCTGGGGGGAGGCAGGTCCTCCGGGGCAGCGGGTCCGGTCAGGTGGAAATAGTCCCTGGGGGAATCGGTCAGCATAAACGGGTGATTACCGTGGGATGGAAGTAGCTGGAAGCACAGTGGAGCAGGGGTGGGGGGAGGAGGGCCCACCTTTCCGGAGGCCGGCCGGGCAGGGGAGAAGCCTGGCGGTCCGGGCTCGCCTTGGGACTCCAAGGGTGCTGTGAGAGTGACACGTGTGCCCAGCCACCCTCCTTTTCAAGCTGAAGCGGCAGCATCGAGACGACCAGGGTCGTCGGTAGCAGGGCGGGGTCTCCAGTCAGGCCTCCCGGTGCCACTGCGTGCTCTGCCGTGTTCATTCCTCTGCTCCACGTTCCGTCCTTTGCGTCTGTGTTAGCACAAAGCTGGAAATTCAGATGGAAGCTGATAGAAACGTCGGTCGGGGGGAGTTGACCCGAGAGGCCGGGCTGTGTTCCGGGGTGCGTGCGGGGGGGCGGCGGGTCGCCGTGCGGGTCAGGCCGCGGGGGGCTGGGGCTGCTCTGCACTGTGGGAAGCAGTCGTGTCAGGTTAGATCTGCGTTACAACAGGGCTTTGCTGCCCTTCACCCCTTACTCTTTTCCGCTCGACCGGGCGGTGGGGTGCGTGGGGCCGAGGAGAACCTCTCGGGGGCCCTGAGCCTGGGTCCTGGGGGAGCTCGCTCTTCCTCCAGCCCCGGCCCCTGCTTGGATCCGGGGTGGGGTGTGGAGGGAGGGGTCCCCAGGCAGTGATCTCCACGTTTCGTAGTGCCGCCTGGCCGACGGGGAAGCCCGGCCCCAGGGATGCCGCCGCCGACAAGCGTGCCCGGCAGGACGAGGCTCCGGAGGAGAGGCTGCTGGGAGGCGCGGTCGCGCACGAAGCAGTGAGGTTCGTGCCGCTGTTTTTCAAGTCCCTGCGCGAAGTCTTCTCGTGTGTGTGTGAAGCCGGTTACATGTCGCGTCGTCCCTGACGGTGTGGCCGAGCGCGCAGCCAGCCCCCCTCTCGTCCCTTCTCTCGTCCACTCAGACGTCGTGTGTGCATCAGCTGTCCGCCAGCAACTGGTTCTGTGTGGTACGGCGGCGGGCTGTGCTTCTAGATGCTTCTGGATACTTCTCGAATGGGGAGAAACAATCCCAGCCCCGAGATGTACAGTCATGGGAAGGGCGTGTCGGGGCTGTGGTCTGAGCCAGGCGAGGGCTGGGGGGGCCGGCGGCTCCCTGCTGCAAAGGCCTGGGCTTCGCGGACCCAGGGATGGACTTGCGTGGGGGTGAGGTGAGAACATTCCGGAGAGGCGCAGTGACGATGAGGCCCTGCGTTTGTGCGGCCAAGATTGTTCCTGTGTTATGGGAAAGCAGAAATGAACGTGGGCCATTGAATACTTGGATGCTGCTCTCACGCCCTGACTGGCAGACTCGAAGCCCTTCCTTCCGCACCCCACAGCCCGCACCCCGCACCCTCCATCCCCCATGCCCCCCCACGCCCCCAGAAGCTGTTCAGGGTCCGCCCTTCCTTTTTGGTTTCTTGTGACTCGGCTTTGCCAGCGCGGGGGGCCTCTCTCTGTCTGGACAGACAGAGCAGCAGGGTCACTTTGTGTTCGGACAGGAAACCCATAGCGGTGGGTGGTCTGGGGCGCCGTCCACACCGGCCGCTGTGTGGAGCACTGCGCGGGGAGCTCCAGCGGTGGGGGCGTCGCCTGCAGGGAGCCTGTCCGTGGCGATGGCGGCCTGCAGCTCTCACTCTGTTTACGGTCTCAGACTCGCTTGGCTTGACGCGGAAGCTCACAAGACCCTGAAGGAGCTGGAAGAACTGAGAGCTGCGGGCGCGGACGGCGCGCACAGGCAGAGGTGAGCGTGTCTCCGGCGCGCCGTCGGGGCGCTCCCCGCGTGGGTGGTGTCGACAGGCTGTCTGCTCCTGAGGAGCCCCCCCCACCCCCGGGCCGGGGACCGTCCGCTGGGCTCGCTCGGCCCCACGCGGGCCCCAGCGGGAGGACAGAGGGCGTGCCTGAACCCCGGGCCGTGGGGACGGGTGGCGCTCGCTCCCGAGGGGCCGTGGCCGGTCTGATGCCTGTGCCCCCGGACCGCGTGACCTCATGCGGGGTTTTGCTCGGAAGTGTGTCTCGCGGGGAGTTTGCTACTGAGCAACGGCGGCAGTTCGGGGGAGCCGCCTAGGGGTTGGCCTGCGTCTGTCTGGGCGGCCTCCCCGGGGCCCCGCTCTCGGCGGGAGGAGGTTGATGCGCGTGGCCGGTGTGCGCGGTGACTGTGCAGACACGTCACCCCAGCGTCGACCCGTGTGCAGAGCTGCTCCCTGAGTGGGCTCTTGACGTTCGTAGGGGAGGTAGGTGCTCCGATGCGGTGCCTGTGCCTCGCCCTGAGGCCAGCCGACCGGGGTTCTGTCACCGACCGGACGTACACTCGTCCCACTAGTGAGAGGCCCCATCCGTAGGGAGGTCGCGTGGCCGGCCTTACGGTTGGAAGGGTCTCATTGTCCTGCTGATGCTCCCGGGCCCTGCGGCCATACGTTCGTACGCAGCCTCTGCCGTGGGACTGTCCCCACCCTGGTGAGGTGGTTCCCTGGGACCCCTACCCACCATTCCTCAGCCAGACGACAAGACAGCAGCCCGCCGTGCCCGCGTGGCGCTCGAGCGGTTACACGTTGTAAATGTGCATGGACAGCGCCTCCAGCCGGGAACAGGCCGTGACGGCCTGTTCCCACGCACCCTCCTCAGCCACCCCTCCTCCCGCAGAGCGAATGGGGCACCCACCCTTGTTCATCTTTCATCGCCTCCGCCCAGACATCTGTTCCTACGGACATATCCCCGACGGACGCTCTGCGGCCCTGAGAACTGAGAAGCCAGCGCAGACCAGGGGCAGGGCTGCTGGTGTGAGATGGGGCGGGCGTCCAACTCCCATCACACCTGCACTGCCCTGGGCCTGCGTCCCAGGAGGTCAGGGGCGAGGTCAGCGGGGAGGTCAGGGGCGAGGTCAAGGGCGAGGTCAGCGGGGAGGTCAGCAGGGAGGTCAGGGGCCAGGTCAGCAGGGAGATCAGGGGCCCAGGTCAGGGGAGAGTCCCTGTTCTCTGGGTATGGGCTCCTTTTCAGGCAGCTGGGATCCGGTGGTGAGTGTGCTTCCTAATGGTGTCTTGATGAGGAGGAAGTTTCAAGTTTTGGTTAAAACCAATTTTTCAATTTTTTATGTTTCACTTAGTTTTATTCAGTGTTTGCTCTTAGGAATTCTGCTCCCCACCAGGGCCCCAAACATGTTCCACACCTTCCTCTAGCCGCTCTGCAGTCTGAGCCACGTTTTCGCGTCCGTGGTCCACTCTGACTGTGTGAGATGCAGCGCCGCTCATAGTGCCGTGGCTTCCGTGCGGAGACCTGCGGCCCAGGTGCCATCCGGGTCCAGCTTCACTCTGGGGCGCGTCGGTGGACCGGCCGAGAAGGACCCGCCTGTTGGTCTTTAGGTCTTCCCTGAGGGCAGGTCAGAGGTCAGAGTGTGCAGAGAAGACCCCAGAGGGTGAGACCTGGTATCCCAGGAGCGCCCAGCCTGCCTCTGGGGCCTCCTCTCCCCGGGAAGGAGCCTGCCCCTCCACCCTGTTGGGCATCCGTTTGTCCAGAGGAGGGGACCCCAGACTTCCGAGGTGGAGCTGGGCAGGTGTGAGTTGTGCCGGGCAGGGAAGGGCCCCCGGATCCTGCCTCTCAGGCATCCTGGGCTCTCGCCGCCCTGCAGCCCTACAGCCCCCCATGCTTGTCCCGCCAGCCCGGCGCCTGTGGGGCCAGCAGGGCGCACATGGAGTCACATGCTTTTGGTTGTCTTGACTTAGCCCGGTTGCCTATCACTTCTGTCCTGTTTTCCATTTTTCCCCTTGTCTGGGGGTGTATGTCCGACTCGGTGATTGTAGGGTTTGGAGACGGAGCCGGTTCAGTTAGGTTTGTTCGCTCTTCTGTCCTCTTCGGCTGTTTAAAGGTAGCCGTTACTCTTTTAGAAAGTACTGAGGGCCCAACATACGTCTTCAGATGGGAACACGTGTCCTCAGAGCGGGTCGGGACCTGCAGGGTCGCATCACCTGGGAGCTTGTTGGAAATGCAGAGTCTCGGGCCTCACAGCCCCGGCCGACTGTGAATCTGCATTTTACTGAGATCCCGGGGCTTTGCCGGGCCTTACGCCTGGAGCAGCACTTCGGTGTTGTAATCATTGCATTTTCCTCCCCCCGGCGCGGTACGTCAATATACAAAATAGGATATTTTCTTGCTTTTGATTTTAATCTTCTATTTTATTTCCACACAGTGACCGTGCCGCCCAGTTAGCAGACGAGGTAGAGAAAGCAGTTCTGGGGCGTCTGAAGCCTCTCCTGCTCAAGGCCCAGGTAATCCATCTCGTCTCATTTGCTTGTGCTTGGAATGTTCTGGAATAAAAGGAGGTCCCTCGGAGGCCACACTGACCTCCGTGGGGCCTCAGGTCTGCTCGGCGGCGGGGGCTGCGGTTCTGCGCGTGTGCAGGTGCGTTTAGACCGCCACTGCCATGAGGGTGCGCGAGGGACGGACAAGGGGAAGACAGAGAAAGTCCCACTTGTGAGGAAGGGGAGTCTGTCGTCCGGGGAGTGAGCTCGGGGGGCAGTTCCATTCTTAATCCAGTAGATCTGTTGGTGCCTCTGGTGTTAGTTACCTGCTTCCACCCAAGTCCTGGGCGCTCTTGCCTAGGTGGTTCCGAACGGTTGGCTGTTTCCCGAGGGAGGGGATGTGGGGACCGCGTCCGCACACACGGTGCCCTCTACCTGAGGTGGAGGTGGCCCGCGGCATCAGCAGCGGGTGCCCTGTGGCCCTTGATCCACTGGCCCTGGAAACAGTGTCGTCTGTGTGGACAGAGGAGCCCACAGGCACGTTGTGATCTTACATGGACGAATGATGCCGTGGGTCCCTGAACAGGCCTTGGAGGCTCTGTGCCTCTGGTTTAAGAAATGTGTGATTATCATTAGGGTCCCCAGAAATCTCGGGGTACAGAGCTGGGAATGCTCTTAACGACCCTGTCATCCCATCTCCCCATTTCATCACTGGGGAGACTGGAGCAGAGACGTGTTTCCAAAGTTGAGGGAAGAAAAGGGACAGAGAACAAGGATACGCATGTGATACTTATTTTCACGAGGACACAGTGCCCAGAATCGCAAGTCCACACAGAAGCTCCTGGAACAGTTCACCTGTATGGACACGGGCCACAGGCTGGTATAATTCAACGACGTGCTTGTCTGTTTTCATAGAAAGTCAACTCTTCCCTGGAAGCAGATATGCAGAAGGACTGGCCGCCAGCGGACACGGCGACAGCCCGGCCTGCACACGAGGTGCGTGCGCTGGCGTGGCTACGGTGGGGACGTTACCGCACCGGCAGATCCTGCTCAGGATGCCTGTTTGCCTCTGTCTTGTCAGACCCCCCGGTACTCACAGAAACCTCTGGAGCCGCAGGGTTCTGTCCGTGGCTCTGTCCCCTGCTGGGGACAGCACGTGGGTGCGGTGCAGGGCTGAGTGCCGGCCACCTCCTGCCCGTCCCTCCAGCCCAGCTCCGCTCAGGAGGGGCCTGATCTCTGTGCGGAGGGCCCGGCGCACACTGCCAGGCGAGCACGTGTGGAGCGCCTGATAATGACCGGGGCCCGGCCTAGCTCGGGGAAGAGTTGGCCGGGGACAGTGGTGACATCTGGGAAGATGAAAGCCCGTTTTGCGGTTGCACAGTCCTCCGGAGGACTTGTGTCCAGCATTTGTGGGAACGTTCCTGCCCCGCCTGGGCTCAGGCCGTCAGCGGGGAGCTGCAGGCTGCTCCGCCGAGTCTGTGCGGCCTTGGCGTTGGCCTGCAGCTCCCGCCGTGCGTGCTCGGAGCAAACGGGCAGAGCGGGGGTGCGGGCTCCGGCTTGGAGGGGGGGACCGAAGCTCGCCAGCCCGGGGACCGGGGTCCGGGGGAAGGCAGATGCGGAGCGGGCGTCCCTGCTCTGAGGATCGGGCGGGGGCCTCGCTGCAGCGCCCCTGCCTGGTCTCCGCGACTGGCCTTCTACCGCGCCAGCATTTGGTGACGGAGGTGCGTGCGAGGTGAGGTCGTGCTGACTGGAAGCGGAGAGCCTGCGTTTAGCTCGTGCCCACCGGGCGTGCCTCGTGCGGCGTGGCCTCCACGTGACGCGTCCTTCCCCACAGAGCGTCTGACCTGGGAGGCGTCCCAAGTGACCCTCGCGCTGTCAGCAAAGTCCGTGTGTGGGAGGTGTGCCGGCCTCGCACTTAAGCATCGCTCCGTAGGCGCGACCTGGCCGTTAGTGCCGAGTGCGGCAGTTTGTGCTCGGGGTTAGACGTTGGCAAACCGCGGACCGTCGTGCGCGGCACCTGGGTGTGTGTGTGTGTGAATAACGGGGTCACACAAGCAGGAAACCTCATCGAAGTTGGCACGGTGATGCTGAGTCTTGTTTTCTGTGTTAAGTTGTAAAACCTGTGGGGCCACCCTAGAACGGAGACTTAGTGACACCTCGAGTGACATGCAGTAACTCTTGATGGGTCTCCTGGTGGACACGACCACCTCGGACGTCAGGAAAGAGCTCGCGGAGGCGCCAGTGTAGCGCGTCTGTCTGTCACTGCCACTGTGGTCAGCCACGGAGCACGTGGAGTGTGTCTTTCCAGAACGCATGATTTTTTTTTTAATTAAAAGGTAGATATGCACGTGCCTAAGAATTCATACACTTCAGTATAGGTTTAAGAAGTTAAACCAGGGGCACCTGGGGGGCTCAGTCGGTTGAGCGTCCGACTTCAGCCCAGGTCATGATTTCACGGTTTGTGGGTTCAAGCCCCGCGTCAGGCTCCGTGCTGACAGCTCAGAGCCTGGAGCCTGCTTCCGATTCTGTGTCTCCCTCTCCCTCTGGCCCTCCCCTGCCCACACTCTGTCTCTCCCTGTCTCTCAAAATAAGTAAATGTTAAAAAGAAGTAAAAAATAAAAAGCCATTTACGTTAAAAAAAAGTAAATAAAAGAAGTTAAACCATCCAGCTAACAAATGCTGTATACTGCTCCGTACCCAGCTTCCTTATGTTTTGGTGATGCTCCACATCAGTGCATAGACAGTTTCCTCATCATTTTTAGGGGCACACAGTATTCTTTCTTTTTTTTAAATTTTTTGTTTTAATGTTTATTTTTGAGAGAGAGAGAGAGAGAGAGAGCACGAGCAGGGGAGGGGCAGAGAGAGAGGGAGACACACAGTCCGAAGCAGCTCCGGGCTCCGAGCTGTCAGCACAGAGCCCGACGCGGGGCCAAACTCATGAACCGTGAGATCATGACCTGAACCGAAATCAAGAGTGGGACGCTTAAGCCACAGAGCCACCCAGGGGCCCCCGGCTCGCGGTATTCTTGATTCATGCTCCTTACAGATGAGAAGTGCTACCTGTGCAAATACACACTCCCATCCCCGTTACCAAGACCCCTGTTCCTGGGTTGGTTTTCTCCAGAGTTTTTGTAATTTTGTTGTACTGATTATTCACCTGATTGTTACATAATTTTAAGGTTAGGCATTTCCTTGTATGTTTATCGGCCATTGATACACGTTTTTCCAGTGATCTATTGAAGGTTTTCAGATCGCCCTGTTCCCTGCGTGTCCCCGTGCGCACTTGCGCCCTGACCTTGCCAGCTCCGAGGCGGGACGCATGCGTCCGCATGGTGCACCAGGGCGAGAGGGAGGTGCAGGGGCTCGTCCACGGTGCAGCCGTGCCCATGTGGGCAGAGCCCGAGTCCACAGTCCCGAAAGTGTCCCCAGAGCCCGGCAGCACTTCCAGCACACGTTCTGTATTCCAGCCGCACGTGAGAGTCAGGGCCGCGCGCGCAGAGCGGGAAGCTCTAGGCGCGCTGTCCCAGGACCCAGGATGAGGAACCCCGTGATGTCGCGAGCAGACCAGTCACAGGGGCGTTGACCTGGAAGAGAATAGGCCCGTGTAGGTCCGCGCTGCGGGACGGGACGCGCGAGACACCGGGCCGCGTCTGGGTGTAGCGGAAGGAGGGCGTCTGCTTTCCTGGCTGGCGTGGGGGGTGACACCGACCCTTGTCCACAGCGAGCGCGGGGACTGGCGAACGCGGCCGCCGGGGCCACTGTGGCCGAGGCTGCACGTGACCACGCCGGGCGCGTGGCCGCGGGAGGGGCTGCTTCCCCGCAGCCCGCCGGCTCTCATCGCCCCCCCGCCCGTCCCTTGCTTCGTAGGGCGTGACCGAGGGGCCCGGCGGCCTCTGCCAGCGGGGCGACGGTCTGGAGGGCACCGCGCTGCGCCGTGAGGTCCCGGCGTCGGAAGCCCCGGCCTCCGGGGCGGGCGACAGGGACAGCCCGTTTCTGGAGACCATGATGCTGCGCATGGAGGAGATGGAGGTGAGGTCACGGGCGGCCCCCCGCGCTTCGGCGGCCCTGCTTGTGCGCCCCAGCTCGCCCGCAGCCAGGGGTCGGGCCGGGGGTGGCATGCCAGTGCCCTCCCGACACAGACCTCGGCAAGTGAGGGGTGCTGCCCCGACACCCGGAGAACCAGGGGCACCAGAGCCTGTGCCCGTCGGCTCCTCCGACCCCTCCCGGCCCCCAGCGCGGGCTCCCCACGAATCGCACCGCCCTTCCTTCCTTGGCACCGCGACTCCACTCTGGGATGCTCTCCTCCTCGGGTTTTGGCCTCAGCCCTGGCCGGCCACGCCGGGACGGTGCGGAGCGGGGAGCCCGAGGGGCGTGGCCGCGGGGCTCGGCGCCCCCACCTGCATCCTGGAAGCTGGGGGAGGCCATCTGTCCCCCTAACCGTGTGACCAACTTCCCTTCCCGGGGCTGACGCGGGGACCTGTGCTGTCCGGCGTGGCCGTGTGTAGCCTCGCGTGGACCCGACCGCAAATCAGGGAGGCTCAGGGACGCACCTGCCCGGGTTTCGGGGCTCAGGGGTTCCCGCGGCCCGAACCCACCCTCATCCCCGCGAGGTGCCGCGGGCAGTGCCGGGCTCCGCCCACTTAGGCCGACCGCGTCCTTTCCTTGTAGACGTCGACTCAGGAACTCGACTCGCTTCCCGGCCGGGCACATGCCCTCCTGGCCGTGTCCCTGTATCAGCGGGGTCTGCTGAGCCCCGACACCTGTTTTGTAAGGAAACTAATCCTTTCTCATAAATTACCCTTCTTATCTTAAAGAAATACCAGGAGACCGTTCGCCAAAGATATAATGAAATTGTATTTGTGGACCCTCGCCTTTGGATGCAGGAAGGGAGAGATGGTGAGTGTCCCCACACTTCGTGTTCTGAACGATCTTGAGCACACAGGAAGGTTGAAAAGGTTGGGCAGTGGCCACGCACATAGCACCCACCTTCTAGGCTCCACTTGTCACGTGTGTCTGCTCTTCCTCCGTCCACCCGGCCAGTAGTCCTGATTTTGGATGCACGTCAGAGAAAGTTCCAGGTCCCAGCAGGCAGGGTCTTGATGTTGCAACACATCTCAGCAGCTAGAGTTTCACGTTTCTTTGTGGCTTTTTTTCCTTTTGAAATAAAATTTACGTGTAATAAAAAGCACAGACCTTAATTGTGTCATTGGATGGGTTTTGACAAATGGATACACCTTTGCTACCCAAACTCCTGTCAAAATTCAGACCACGGTGTCACCTCGGAAGGGTCCCGGTGCTCCTCCCCAGTCAGCACCCCACCCCGGGGCCCAGTGTGCTGCTTGCGCTGCAGGCTAGGTGTTTTCTAGAATTTTCACAAACAAGTGACGCTGTGTGTGTGCGTGTACGCTCTTGTCCGTGGCGGGAGGGCCCGTGTGTGCACACTCCTGGCCATGGGGGTCGCGTGGACCGTGAGTGTACTCATGGATAGTGTTTGCGAGGACCTAAGTTGTTACTTCTCTTGGACAAACACCTGGGCAGACTTGCCAGGTCCCAGGCTACATACGTCTTTAACTTTGTAAAAAAAAAAAAAAAACAAAAACTGCCAAGTCTTTCCCCAAAGCGCCTTCCTGCATTGCATGTTTGGGGTCTTTAATTGTGGCTGTTCCAATGGACACATACTGATGTCTCATTGTGGCTTTAATTTCATTATTCCTTGACAAATAATGATGTTTAGAACACTTTTATTGATTATTAGCTACCGGTGTATCTTCTTTCATGAGGTTTCTGGATAGTTTGTACATTTAAAAAAATTGTGTGGTCTTTTTTATTTTTGAATTAAGTAAATTCAAAATACTTATTATTATTAAACTTAATACATAACAGGTTATTAAAATAAATTAGGAGCGCCTGGGTGGCTCAGTCGATTAAGCATCCGACTTCGGCTCAGGTCATGATCTCGCGGTTCGTGGTTCAAGCCCTGCCGGGCTCTGTGCTGACAGCTCAGAGCCTGGAGCCTGTCTTTGGATTCTGTGTCTCCCTCTCTCTCTGACCCTCCCCTGCTCACGCTGTCTCTCTCCTTCTCTCTCAAAAATAAATAACACATTAAAAAATTAAATTCAAAATGTTTATTAAAATTATTTACTAAATTTAATAAATAACAAATTATTTACTAAACTTAATAAAGAACGTATTATTAAAATAAATTAAGTTTTGAATTAAATAAGATTTTGAGGGAGCTCCTTGTGCATTTTAAGTACAAGTTCTTTGTCAAACATATGTGTTGTTTTTGTAATCCCAGCTTTATTGAGATGGAATTCACAGAGCATCACACTCACCCTTGTGGGGCCCACAGCTCAGTGGTTTTCCGTGTAGTTAGAGTTGTGCACACATTCCTGCCGTCTATTCCAGAACACGTCCAGCCGCGCCCCCGGCAGCCGCGAGTCTCAAACGTTTGCAGATATTTTTCCTGTGTTTTGCTCACCTATGTATTTTCTCAAACGTATTTTTTATAGGCAAATATCTTTAATTTTGAAAGGTCTAACATCAATTTTTTTGTATAGGTTTTCTGTTTTTGATCTCAGAAACCTTTGCCTGCCCCCAAGCTGAGGAGAGAGTCTCTCGTTTCCTTCTAGAAGCCATGTGGTTTTAGCCCGTGTGTGTAGGTTGATGGTCCTCGTCTTGGAGAAAAGTGCCTGTGACGTGCACGGGGGCGAAGGTCCCTTGGTCTCTTCGTTCTCGTGCCGGTCGCCGGGAAGGCGTCTGCTTTCCCCTTCGCCTCTCGGAATCGCGGCTCGGAACCCGCGGGCCGGGCTTTACCTGCGGCCACCGTTGCCTCTCTTCTAGAGCAGACGCTCCCAGCAGTAGGCGAGAGGCCTCTCTCCCCTCATCCGATCAGGATCACCACGAGCCCCGCTCGCAGAGTCCCGGGCGTGAGCATCGTGCTGGAAAGACCCTGCAATGGCAAGTAAGTGGCACCCAGGCCGCTTCGGCCTCCAGTGATTCTCTCGGGGCCGATCTGGCCGAGCTCCAGGGCGGCCCGGGGGAGTAAGGCGGGCCGCGAGCGCCGTGCCTGGAGGCGGCGTTTTCGGGGCAGCGTCGCCCGCAGAGCTCTGGGCTGTGCACGACAGCGATGCCCACACGGGGCGGGCGCCGGGGGCCACGGGGGTGTTGGCTGTGCTCGGGGGGAGAGAGTGAGACGAGCCTCTGCTCGTCAGCACATCGGGCAGAAGGACCAGCCCGCCGTTGCTGCGGGCCTCTGAGCGCGCTGGTAATTCCTTGTTCCCTCAGCTCCCTGGATGCAAGTGTGGACGCCGGCGAGGAGTCTGAAAGGAGGGAGGCTCCCCTTCTGCCCCTTCCAGAAGAGTCTCCGCAGCGGGAAGGCCGCACCGCCCTTCCGGTGCCCCCGAGCATCCGGCGCAGCATTTATAACTACCGCAGCCGCTTCGAGCAGCATCTCCGCATGATCGCACATGAGGCCGTGGGCGCCTTCAACCCCTGGCTGATGGCCGAGAGGTCAGTACGGTGTCGTGGCCTCCGCTTGGGACCCGGGTACACAGGGGCTGGTGGAGGGCTTCCTGTGTTTACCACCTGTTGGGGTCGGGGAGACAGAGAGCAGGTGGGTGACACGGCTTCCTGTCGGGTCAGTGACGGGGCACTGACCACTACCAGGCAGGAGACGGTCAGGAGCGCAGAGTTGGCGGGCGGGGCTGCCGTGAACACTTGAGATACCTGGGGGGGCTTCATGGTTCATCGAAAGACATGTAAATCCATCCTTTTATTTTTTATTAGTTATCTTTTTATGGTTTATTTAGTTGAGAGAGAGAGACAGAGAGAGCATGAGCGGGGGAGGGGCAGAGAGAGAGGGAGACACAGAATCCGAAGCAGCTCCAGGCTCCGAGCTGTCAGCACAGAGCCTGACGCAGGGCTCGAACCCATGAGCAGTGAAATCCTGACCTGCGCCGAAGTCAGACACTCAACGAACTGAGCCACCCAGGCGCCCCTGAATCTGCTTCTTTTAAACATGGCCCCGATCAGATTCCTTACAGGTGTCACTTGGTTGCAGAGCTGTGGCCGCCCCGTCACTGAGCAGGTGCTGAGCCGTGGCCTGGCGCTTCCTCGGGCAGGTTCAGGCGCGTGGCGTTAGCACCTCTTTCATCTGCTGATTCTCTTACACACTTACCGCCTTCCCTGTGCCGGCCGGCTCCGACTCCTCACCTCCGCACGCCCCCGTTGTTCACAGTCCTCTCACCTGTCAGTGGTCCCCTCCGGCGGGACGGCCAGCCTGTCTCCCTGGCATCTCCCGTCTCAGACCGTCCTGTTTCCTCTTCTTTCTGATTCTGCCACCTCCCTTCTGTCCTCCTGAGTCGTGGGCATCTCTCCTCTGCCGTTTCGTCCTTTCTCTCCTTGGAGACTTCTGCATCCGTCTATGTGTCTCCCGTCGCGGTGGGCTCTCGCGTGGGATCAGGGACGACCACTTGTGTTCGGCCCCCCAGGTTTACCCTGAGGTCCTGAGACCTCCTTTGACGCAGTGCCGTCCAGAGCGTGGAGACCTTCGTTCTGGTTGAGCTCCACACGTCCTTTCTGCGAAGGAAGGGGGCCGCCTGCGTCCTCCTGTTCATGAGCGCACTGTCTCCCCAAACCTGCCTGAGCCGGTGAGGCTGACCGTGAAGGGAATCCACAATAGGCCAGGGAAGACGGACCCTTGCCGTGATCCGTGACGCATTTGTCTGTCATTCTGTGGACGTAGGGCAGAGCTGCCTGAGTGTGGAAGGAATAAGATCTGTACACATCTCCCCTGGTGCCCTTGACCCGCAGGTGACCGTGCATCCGAACGTTCCAGCTCTCCGTTCTCTCCAGGCCTCGTTCCTCATGTGGGCGCTCGCTCCCAAGGACAGGCCCTTGCTGACCCGGCCTTGGAAGAGCAGCCAAGACGGCCAGCTCGGGGGAGGGGAGTGCGCTCAGCCTTTCTCTTGCTTTTAACATCTCCACCCGCCTCACACCCGGCAACATGCTGTTCCCATGACGAAAAGGAGCAGGTGACGAGGGCCGTGTGTAAACAGTGTGCTGGCCAGAGGGGGTCCAGGCTGGGATGCTTTCAGGGGACGCAAACTCACCAGTGGCCGTGAGGACTCGTGGGGAGAGGGCAGGTGGGAGCCGCGTGTTTATCTCCTTCCTGAATCCGTGGCCCAGCGCCGCGTCACCGGGCCACCATGCAGAAAGTGTGAAGCCATAACGGACGGCAGACAGGAAAGAGCCGACCAGGGGGCCGAGCGCTGGGACCAGGGACGAGGGGCGCCAGGCACCCGCGGAGACCCCGCCCTTAGCACCGCAGAGCTGTGACAAGATGCGCCCACCACGCCAGGGCCTGGGCCGCTACCCGGTGTGGCCTGAGGAGGCAAAGGCCTCAACACCCCACACGCTAGAATCATCCTGGAGAAGTGAAGGGAGCGATTATGCCAGGAAACAAGCGGATACCGGAGAAAAGAGGCTTCTAGAGAGGAAAAGTGACAGAAACTAAAAATGTGATTAAAAGTAGTGAATTAACTGGAAAGCTTCAAAGGAAAAACTCCAATCTCTTAGGAGTAGAATAAAAAAGCAAGAAAAGCTCTCAAAAATTAGAGAATTGTTCCAGGTGCCAGGACATGGACCGCAGACCCGCGGCGTCAACAGCGGGGCCGCGTGTGTCACTATCCCCGAGGCGGTTCTGGATCCGCGGTGGCTGTCCCCGCGGGGCCTGAGTGCCCGTCCGCCACCAGGGCGAGGCCTCAGCATACTTATCTTGCGGGGACACACACGTTCGTCTGATGACAGGAGCTCCTGGCTGTGAGGACGGGCTGTCCACGGCGCGCGGGTGACTGGTGAGCCCACACGGCAGAAGGCACATTGGGGCGTCGCTGTGGAAAGGCGTCTGAGGAGCACAGAAGGTTCCAGAGAGTTCATCAGGCCCCTTCCACCTTCAGAAGGAAGAATGGCTACAAGGTATCAGAACAGCTTCTCAAAATGAGCCTCGAATTCTGTGCTCAACGGAGACATCAGTCACATCTGCGGGCAGAATAAAGGCGGGTTCCGGGGTGCACAGCGTCCGAGAACTTGGTTTTTGTGCTCTGTTCGTGACTGAGCCAGCGGAGGCCGTGTGCCACCAGCACGGGGACGGGGGGATGCAGAGGAGGTGAGACCCCGGCACGGGGCGGACACGGAGGAGGCGAGGCCCTGGCACGGTGTGGACGTGGAGGAGGTGAGACCCCGGCACGGGGCCCCCAGGGAAACGGGGAAAGTCGGTTCCGTGGGAAGATCTTTTCAGTGCGCACGCTGAGCGCCCAGTTGGGTGGAGGGAGGACGGGACCACGCCGGGCAGGAAGGCAGGAAGCAAGGAGCGGCCGGGAGCCAGGGCGTCTGACCGTGTGGGAGCACCTCGGCGTGTCTTTGGTAGTTTGGGTGAGTTAGCGACAGACGGCTGCAGAAAGCACAGAGTGAACGCGGCAGTTGCTCCTGCGCATGCTCACGCAGGATAACTCAGTACAGGAGCTCCATCCAGGGGGAGGCATGTGTGCGGGAAAGCATCTGGAAGCTGCTTGCCGACTGGGGTGGCCCCCCGTCTGGCCCTGCACCGTCAGCCTGCAGCGCACGAGGACCCTCTTCGGGGGCGGGGGCGGAGCCCAGGGCTTGCCAGGGTCGCCTGTGAGCACCCCTCCCATGTGGCTGGGACCGAGGGTGGCACTCTGGACACGGTATGGCCCTCCCCCCATGTGGGCAGGAGCAAGCTCACATTTTCTCTGAAGATAAGATTGTGTCAGGACCCAAGTCATTTCTACAGTGTCCCATACAGTGTGGGACATGTGGAAAATCCCCAGGCCGCAGAGAGACTGTGACGGGGACAGGAACGGACCTGCAGGAGCCCCAGGTACTCGCGCTGTGGGGTGTGGACGCTGCGTAACCGTGCCCGCTGTGCGCCCGGAGACAGACGATGTGGAAATTTGGCGGAGGACTGGGAGCTCCGCTAAATCCAAATGACGTTCGGGGGCTGAAAAACACCTTTTGTGAAATGAGGGGTTCGTTGGACGGGCCTGATGGCTGAGTAGCCTCCTCGGAAGAGACTCGGAGCCTCGGACGGAAAATGGCAGCCGGGCAGGTGCGGGGACGCAGACGGGACGCGGAGGGAGCTCAGGTCACGGGCAGCACCCACGTCACGGCGGGGGCTCCGAGCGGAGGAAGCAGACGTGTCGGCCGAGGGCTCCCGAAGCTGTAAAAGCCCGAGCACAAAGAGTAAGAAACGCACACGTCGTCACGTTCCAGTGTTCTTGAAAAACGAAAGAAAACCTTAAAATCAGCTGGAGGAAGGAAAAAGAGAAAGCCAACGACAGAAGCTGGGGACGGGCCAGGTCTGAAGTCGCACAGGGAGGAGCAGGGAAGCTGAGGACGTTCTCGCCATGGGAGACGGTAAACAGGCGTCGTTCAGGCCCAGCAGAAGGGGTCCCGGGGAGGGGAGGAGCGGGACGCCCGGGAGGCACGGGTGTGTCCGAGGTCAGTGTGCAGGGGAGTGGGGTGGTGAGCGTGCGGACGAGTCACACCCAGAGCGGCGGCCGCGCTGCTCCGAGGCAGCGGCTTGTGTGGGAGAACGGCCAGAACGCCACGGCCGGCGATGGAGGCGAGGAGCGCGTGGCGTCCCGGCTCGTGGCAAGGAAGGCCTGTCACTAAGACCCAGAGGAAGGAGAGGGACAGACAGAAAACCGCGTCTCAGAAGGGGGCGCTCAGATGTGTCAGAGTCGCCCGGTGGCACTGGGCGCCCTTCTCCCTGACGAGCTGCCAGGGCCCCTCGGGGCTGAGGCCGGGAGCGCGAAGGACTGGCCCGAAGGAGGGGTCCGAGCGCGGGCCGTCCCGGGCCGGCGGCCGGCTTGGCGGGTGCTCTGGCCGGTGCGGGGCGCTGGGCGTCGAGGGGGTAACCGGTTCCAAGCGTGCGGGGCCGCGTCCGCAGGAGCGAGCGGCCGGTGGCTGACTCGGGCCCGCGGGATGAGACCAGAGCCACTCGCGGGGGAGCGGCCGCCTCGCCACCGGCGAGCAGCCTCGTCGTCAGCAGCGAGACGGACGGTCGGATGCCGTGAGGGGCTCAGCGGCCCTGTGTGGCCTTGTTCCAAAGGCAAATGACCTGAGTGACCGCGAAGGAACCTCAGAGGAGCCCAGATTGGGGGACGTTCCCTAAATACGAGCCTCGCCGTTTGGAAAGCGTCAGGGTCACGAAAGGCCGGCTGAAGGATGCTTCCGGACTCCGGGGGGAGCTGCAGAGGTGGCAGCTGATGCCGTGCGCCAGGGGGCGCTGTCGGTGGGGTCAGGGCATGCGATCTGTCAGCGGCTCTGTGTGGAGGGCGCCCGCGCGGTCCTGGCTGCGGGGGCCTCTCACCTTGGGACTGAGTTTGCATGTGAACCCCCCTGGGTGAGCCTGTGAGGAGGGGTGAGGAGAGGAGGGAGCGGCTCATGTGGCGGCCTGTGAGGACGGGCGGGGGGGGTGGCACGCGTGGCGGTCGCCTTCAGCTGTTGTTTGTGTTCCAGCTTCTCGGACGAGCTGGTAGACGAGGCTCTGGGCGCCGTGGCCGCCGAGCTGGAGGACGCGTGTGAGGACTACGCAGAAGCCGTGTTCACGTCGGAGTTCTTGGAGGCCGCTGCGTGAAGGCCGTCTCCGTGGCGGGCCCCCTCCCTGGGGCCCACAGAAGGCCTTGACCTTGGCTGTCCCTCGGGGCGGGCCGCTGCCCTCGGGGAGGAAGGATGCACAGTCCCTCGTCGTCATGGCGATGGAGCTGGGAGTCGAGGGCGTGTAGTCGGTGCCCAGGGACCGGGAGCTGCCTTGGACGAGACAATGTTTCTGGACGTGTGGTTTTCCTGTTGAGATATCGGTGACGCGAGCGTGCTCGCGGGTGCTGGGAGTCAAGGTGCCCCCGGCCCCCCTGGCCCCCGTGTGCAGCACCCCCCTCGCTCTCAGCCCCTCATGGCCCCCGGCGGACGCACGGACTCAGGGACGCACGGAACCCTGAACGGGGGGCCAGGTGGGCGCCCAGCTCACGTCCCGCCTGTGGGGCACGCGCTTCCCGCGCCTCCAGACCCACCGAGGAGCCTGGAGGCGCAAGGCCCTGCGGGGCCCCCAGAAAGGAAGACTCGTGAGAGCGGGGGCGCTGGGGGCCCTCGTCCCTCCCCTCCCCTCCCCTCCCCGTCAGGAGTCACCAAGAAGAAAGCCTCTTCCGTTTGCAGACGCGGGAAAGGCAGGTGCGTGGGTTTTCTCAGCCGCCGCCTGCTGAGGACCCGACCGAGGGGAGGAGATGCGCCGAGGATAACGTGCGTCTTCGTGACACGCACCCCGTGGCGTCTGGGACTCTCCTCCAAGTACACGTGTTTCGGGACAGTATGGGCTGTCCCGTCACCCAGACCTGTGCAAAATTGGGCTTTGATTCGTGTCCGCGCTCCTAAACGTCACACGGTCCCCAAAGCGAAAATGCCGCGAGGTTGCTGGAAGGTCTTCAGTGCGAGGGGCGCGTGCGCACTTCACGCGGCGTCTGCCGTCTGTAGCTGGAGTCATCGTGTGCTCGTGTTTGCTGTGACTTGTAGAATAAACTCAGGATTTTAAAGCACGGGCACGTGTGAGATGGCTCCCGCCTTCGCCGCAGATAGAAAGGCGCTTCACAGACGCCGGCGCGAGCACGCGCTGTCTCCTCGTCCTCACGTGCCCACCCGTCGGCGCGGGGGACGGTGGGGAGCGGGAGGTGCGGGCAGGGACCAGAGGCCGCGCCTGTGCTCAGGGCCTCGTGGTCCCCACGTTCCGTGTCCGGAGGTGGCTCAGGCGCGCTCGGCCTCCTGGGCCCCAGGCAGCGCGGGGGCGCCCGGCCGGGACTGCCCTTTGTTCCGCAAAGCCGTCCCCCTGCCTCCGTGTGGGGCCTGCGTTACGGCCTCGGCCCACGGCGAGCCTCCGCCGAGCAGCCTCTCCAGCGACTCGGGGATTAGCCGCCGGAAGCCACCAGGGTCGTTGGCGAGCGGTGCGGGGCCATTGGCTGGGAGACCCTGTGAGTGGCCCCGCACTCCGGCCCCCAGGCCTCGTGCCCGGTCCCCATGCTGGTCCTCGGCCCGCTGCGCATCGCTCTTGGCTGCACAGCCCGCTAGCGTTCCCTGTGCGTGGCTGGCATCCCCACGTGCGGGGACACGGGTCCCTGGCGCCCGGGCACCCGGCCTGTGCGCTTGCCTCGCTGGTCTGTCTGCTCCGCGGGCAGGGCCCCCGCCCGCGTGTACTTGGCGCCCGGGGGGTTCTCCTGGGTCCGCATGAGGAGGAAGCCCCCTTCCCTGGGACCGGTTCTGCAGGGGGAGGTCTGTGCGGTGCGTCAGCCTGACGTGGCCTGACGTGGACGCCACTGACAGCTGCACACCCCCCGTCCGAGGCTGGTGCACTGGGACGCTGGGTCCAAGGGCAGCCGTGGGCAGCCGCAGACATGGCCTCCATTCTCCCTCTGCGGTGGTGCTGGGGGCCCGGGAGGGAAGGTGAGGGGGGTCTTCCTTCTCCCCGAGGGCTTCTCTGCAGGTGAGGGGCTGAAGGAGGAGGAGGAGGAGGGTCTCATCGAAGCCCTTGGGGCCAGCGGGACAGGAAGGGGCTCTGGACAGGGTCCGGGACTTTCCGGGTTTTCTGGGCTCCAGAGACACCACAGAAAGACAGTGGCAGGCCTGTCACCTTCCGAGGGATCTTCTCCAGATCACCTCCTCCTCCCTTCCCGTCTCCCCTCCTGCCTGCCCCCTGGGCGTCTTTCCCCACCCCCACCCTCACCGACCTTCCCCCCTACCCCCCCAGACCCACCTAGGATCTTTCCCTGCAGCCCCTCCCAAACTCTCCTGGGCCTTCCCTTGGGCCTGGGGCGGGGGGGGGGGGTTGCAGCTGCAGGCAGTTCCTGCCAGGGAAGCCCCCACCCCACTGGGTGGGACCCTCAGGCCCAGTGTCCATGTCTCCCTGCCTGGCCACTCGCAGAAGAGAGAAGTCGGGGGGGGGCATGGCTCTGCTACCCACCCCACAGCCCGGTTTGGGGGGGTCCCCTGAGCCTGGGCCAACGACCCAGAGGCCCCTGCGGAGGCTGGGAGGGAGGCGGCAGCCCGCAACCCGTCCCCCACACCTGCTGTGCGCCCTCACTTCACATGTCCTTCCTCACCTCTCCCCACCCTGCCCCCAGTGCCTGCAGAACCGGGCTGGTGGAGGGCCGGGAGCCATGACGTGAGCTCCTGGGGGACCTCCAGGCCTCGGTTTCCCGATCTGTGACTCGGGGGGAAATGACTCCGTGCACGCGCCTGGCAGACCGTAAGCTCTCGGTGGACCCTGGTAGGAGGGGCCTGGGGCTGGCCTCGCGGCCTCAGGTCCCAGGGCTCCCTGTCTCCCTGCTCCTCCTCTGGGTCCTCTGCTCGCCATCGCGTGTCTGTCCCCACCTCGCCTTCCAGCCAGCACGAGCCTGTGGCTGCCCGACCATCGAGCCCACCCGGTCACCCCTCCGGCTGCTCTGCCGGCCGCGGCCGACGACCGTGGCCGCACTGTGCCCCTGAGGCCGAGGAAACCCTGCCAGACCCAGGGCACAGAGAGGCATTTGGGCAGAGTTCCCACGGGCCTGCCTGGGGTCCTGGAGACACAGTGACGGAAGCAAACTCGCCGAGCCGCCATCTGACTTCCAGCCGCGCCTCCGCCTTCTGTCTGTGTCTCAAGCAGACGATTCGAAGTCGGTCCACGGGCCTCGGCAGGCGTCACCCGTGGCAAGCACGCACCACTGTCTTCCTGTGCCGGGCACCCACAGGACAGCCCAGCCTCCCGGCAGCCCCTGCCTCCCTGCTGGGGCTGGACACCGCCCTTACCACGTGCACGCCTGTGCCGCGTGCACACCGCCTGCACTCACTGCTGCTCCTGCCAGAGGGGGCAGGACAAGGACAGAGGAGAAGGGACCCCGGGGGTGTGAGAAGAGAGGCCGGTGCCGGGACCCCGTCTGACCCTCAGAGCCTGGGCGTGCACCCCAGCTGTGCAGCGAGCCCTGTCCTCTGAGCGTACAGCCCTGAGTGGGGCCTGGGGGCCTTCTGACTCCCACCCCCTTCCTCGCTGGCACCGAGGACGCAGGATTCTTCCCTCCCCGAGACCCAGGATCTGAGCAGGAACAGCGTGTGGCCTCAGTGCCCCGGCCCCTGTCCCCCGGCCTTCCTGACCCCCGGCAGCCTTTGCTTTCTGCCTTGAGCAGCCGATTTCTAGAACCGCCTCTTCATTCCCCTCAGCCCCTCGGGTCTCCTCCAGGACCGACCGCAGCCCTTCTGCCGGTAATTGAATGGGCACCTGCTCGGCGGGTCGCCGGGCCCAGCGCGGGGGTTGGGGGGGGGCATTCCCGTCCTCGCCGAAGGCCGCGCGTGGGTGATCTAGCGCGTCCGTAAAGAGGGTGGTGTAGAACTCGGCCTCCCCGTCGTCAGGACCCGGCGGGTGTGCGGGGACCTGGCCCCTCCCAGCGGGCGGACCTGTTGCTTGAGTGCCTTACCGTCCACGGCACCTGCTCTTCTGCGGTCTGGAATCTGGTGCACGAGCCGCATCGTGTGTGGGGCCAGGGCTGGGGGGCGACAGGTGAGGCCGTGTGGACGGCGCTGCAGGTGAGCGGACTGGAACAGTCACACCCGCCACCAGTAGTCGATTTCCACCCGGGGCCTAACTCGTGTTTGGTCCGAGTATGACTTGAAGACAGCGGGGCTCGCCTGGGGCCGACCTCAGCAGTCCTGACGTCAGACAAGCACAAAACGCAGCCCCCCGCGAGGCCGAAGGAGGAGCAGGATGTCGCTGGCGTCCCCCAGCCGGGGACGAGGGGCCGCCCGGCACCACAGCACAGCCTCCGGTGCATCTCCTGTCCCTTCCTGGAAAACCTGCCCCTCAGCCCCTCCTCCAGGCCCTGTGATCGGACACCCTGCTTGGTGAGATGGAGAAGCAGCCTTGGCGCTCAAGCCCGATGGACGCGGCCCCATTCAGCGGGTTGTGTGGGACGCCCGGTGCCCATCGGAAACGCTGAGCATCCTTGAACTCAGTGTCGCGACCTCGGAGCCCACCTTGGAAGCTGGAACGGGATACACTCTGTGACCTCGGAGCATTCGGCTTGGCTGCCCGGCAGGGGGCTGCCCTGGCGGGGGGTCCTTGCACGTGGGGTCCAGGACGCCCCGGAAGGCTCATTTTGCCTCTGCAGATCACAAAGGAGACCCTTAGCCCTGCAGCGCCTCCTTTACAGACTGTGCTGGGAGGGTGAGGCCAGGGTCGTTCCAGTGGCTGGGAACGGGCCCCCGCTGAGGGGCAGGGACAGGCCGGGTCCTGACCCTCCTGGGGTGGAAGATGCGAACGGACTAGATCAGCAGGGGGAGGGACCAGCGGTGCCCGATGGACGACACGGTCCACCAGGCGTCCTGCGTGGCGGGCAGGGCTGGGAGCAGCCGCTCTCGGAGCTTCTCTGGAAGGCTCCAGAAAAGAGCATCTGCTTCCGAGGTTGCTTTTGTGAGTGGAGGCGGCCCCCACGGCGGTGACAACAACCTAGGGACCAGGGAGGAGGGGCGCGGAGGGAAGGGCCTGCCAGTGGTTCAGGGGAGAGCGAGGTGGTCTCCGCCGGGGCCGGGACGGCCTGGGCCCCTGCGTCCACCTGCCGTCCACCAGCAGAGGGCAGCGATGTGGCGCCGGGCCAGCCGCTGTCGCCCGGAGCAGCCCCACAGAGCCCTCCCCAACCAGCCAGCACGTCCGGAAAGGAAATGAGTGCGGCCGGCCGTGACTGCCTTTCTATGGGGCCGTATTGGCCCCTGACGACAGTCACAAGGGCCTGGACACCAGCTGTCCGGGATCCGGGCCCAGGCCCCGACTCCCTACCTGCCCGGAGCTCTCGGGTCCGTCCAATCGGTGCGCGCGTTCGCAGGCAGTAGGCAGCGCTGGCCTGGGCACCGTTTACCAGCTCTCCAGGCTGTGCTGCTCGGGGGCCTGGGAGCCGCCGGGGCTCCGGAGGCGGAGGCGGAACACGCCACGGACCCGGAGGAGGGGTCTCCTGGAACCCGGCCTCGGACACTGGCCGCAGAGCCAGGGGCCCCAAAACTCCCTCTGGCTCCTGCATCCCTCCCGTGGGCAGCCGAGGGCAGTGCCTCTAAATGGCTGTTCTCTCTTCGATCTCGGACAGTCCTTCTGATGCGGGGGTGGGGAGCCCCCACCAGCTGGGGCCGGGGCCGCGCAGATGGAGCCCAGGGGTGGGGGGTCCTGAGACAGGCGCCCTCGGCGCCCGCACTCCCCCGTTTTCCCATCTGGGGGCTGGGGGGGGTCTGCCTACAGAGTCTGCGATTCCCCCCGACGGTCCCCGGCCCTTGACTGCCCTCCTGTCCCCCAGGGGTTTGTGGTGTCTGCACGGAGTGGCGGGAAGGAGTCTCAGTGCCCACCGCAGGGTGCACCCTCCCTGAGCAGGATGCCTTTGCCTGTGTGTGTGTGCACGCACGCACACGCACACACATCCACATCCCCCCATGCATCCACGTCTGTACACACCCACACCCAACCCCACACGCACACACATCCACATGCTTGTATACGCCTGCACACATGCACACACACGGACACACAACCACACACGCATCCACATATCCACACACGTTCATCCACATACGCTCATACGCACACGTTCACCCACACATCCACACACGTGTACACACACGTTCACCCACACATCCACACGTGTGCACACGTTCACCCACACATCTGCACACACGTGTGCACACATTCGCCCACACATCCGCACACACGTGCACACACACGTTCTCCCACACATCCGCACACACGTGCACACACACGTTCTCCCACACATCCACACACACACGTTCACCCACACATCCACGCACACGTGTACACACACGTTCACACACACATCCGCGCACACACACGAGGCGGTGCCAGGAAATCGCAGGGCCCTTGCCCAACTGTGGTCACCGTTGCCGCTGTGAGCCCAGGCCCTGGGGAGGCGCTCAGGCCCAGCGTGTCCCCGACGCGGGTTTATTGCTCCTCCGTGACCATTCACACCCGCAGCCCAGGTGGCCCAACCTGGACTCTCTCCAGGGTGCCAGGCCTCTGTGCCCTGCCTGCAGGGAAGGGTGGGGGCAGCCAGGCACCGGCCGGACCACCCATGGTGAACCTTCACTTCCGTTCCTTCATGGAGACGCCGGGCTGGCACACCGCACCTCCGACGGCGCCGGCGGGTCCACTGACCGGCTGTAGGTGAAGCCACCCGCCCGTCCGGCCAGCACCCACTGCTGTTCCCACCCCCGCCAAACCCCAGGAACAGGGAAGGTCTGCGGGAATCCATTCACGCTCTTCCGGGGGGACCAGTAGCCCCACCGGTGAACAGCTGCAGCTCCGTGGGCCCCGCGCTTCGGAAATTCTGCCTCCTGCAGTCAGCGCTGCTGTCCAGTTCCGGGATCCAGAGCTCCCGGGGCTGAGGACTTCCAGTCTCTGGCAAACGGGGCGGCCTGTCCTGCTAGGTGACGCTCCCCTGGGAGTCTGGACAGAGGGCCCTGGGAAGCCTCGGTTTTGTTAGGTGGAAACCGATCTGAAGGAGCCACACGTGGACGTACAAGATGCGGATTTCAGCTCAAATGGAAAAAAAAAAACATTCTCATGGGCAGCACCATCCAAAGATAGAAGAACTCTGGCGAGAGCTACTGAGCTCCCTGTCCTTGGATGTAATCAACCAGAAGGTGCAGGCCAGTTGGCCGGAATCCTGTGGATGAAGTTACTCTTCGAAGGGGTTGTGGGGACTAGATACTCAGGGAGCGCCCTTGTGGCTCTACCTGGGTCCAGTTTCCCCCGGAGGGGCTGATGGAGGAAGGACCAAGGCTGGGGGAGGGGGTTCATCTGATGGACCTCCCCCCCCCCGACGGTGGGGGTGGGGCAGGGCGGCTGGGGCGCTGGCTGCGGATTCCTCAGAAGCGAGCCTGTTCTCAGGGCAGGGCGCCGGGTGGGTGAGAAGCCCTGAGGGGCAGCGAGCCCCACCCTTTCGCGCTGCAGGGGGCAGGGTGGCGCTGCCGTGGGACGGGAGCACCCAGCCCAGCCCTTCCGGGGCTACCCCGCGGCTCTCCCGCCAGCCCCGCTCACCCGAATGTCGCGGCCGGCAGGGCCCCCCCACCCCCGCCCCCAGGCTGCTGCAGGGGGAACCCCCGGTGGGACTGGCGTGTGCCGCCCACGGTCCTGCAGAGTTAAAGGCCCTGAAGTCCCTCCCCGTCCGAGGCCGGGTCAGACCCTGGAAATGACCCCGGACGCGGGCGTGGGGGCTGACGAAGGGCCCCAATCCTCCGTGACACCCCCACCCCCACCCCACCTCCCTCTCCTCTCCTCTCCTCTCTCCGTCTCCCTCCCGCGCCGGCCCCTGGGTCTCCGGGCTCCTCTGATCGCCCCCTGACCCGGGGGGTGTCTCCCGGGCGCCGCGTCCCCGCGCCCGCGCCCCCCGCGCGCTGCGGTGGCCGGAGCCCGGGCCGGGGCCGGGCGGGGGCGCGGGCCCGCGGGGGCGGCGTCGGGCGCCTTCCTCCGCCAGCCGCTCCCCGGCGGCCGCCGCTCGGCGCCTTTAAGGCAGCGGGAGGGAGCGGCGAGGCGGCGGCTGCGGCGGCCGAGGCGCGCGGGGCGGGGGCGCGGGGCGCGGCGCGCGGAGTCCGCTCGGGGCCGGAGGCGGCGCGGCGGCCGGGGCCGGGCCGGGAGCGGCGAGGAGCGCGCGCGGCGCAGCGGAGCCGCCGCCCGGGACATGGCCAAGGCGGGCCGCGCAGGTGAGGGCGGGCGCGCGGGGGGCAGGGCCGGCGGCCCGGGGGAGGGGCCCGCGCGCGCCGCCGCGGGAGGGGCCGCGGGCCCAGGTGAGCCCCCGCGCAGGTGGGCGCAGGGGCCGGGCGGGCCCCGCGCGCCCCGCGTCCTCCCTGCGCCCCCCGCACGCGGAGGGGCGCCGCCGGCGGGGGCCGGGGCTGCGGCCGCCGGGTCCGGGCCCGCCACCCCCCACCCTCGCGGCCCGGGGCGCCGTCTTGCGGCTGCCGCTCCGTCCCGCGCCCCCAGCGCCAGCCCGGACGCGCCCCCCCCCCGGTGCCGCCGCTCGCTCCATCCGGGACGCGGCAACCTTCCCCCCCCCCCCCAGCTCAGTCAGGAGACCCAGATTTCTTCTGGGGAAGGAGGGGTGCTGCGCGCCGTCCCGCGCCCTCCCCCACCGGACCCCGCACGCGGAGCCTCAGGTGCCCAGGGCTGCAGGGCTGCAGGCGAGGCCTCCCGTGGGGTCCCGTGGGCTCTGCCCTCCCCCGGGCGCGGGCGGTGAGGCCAGCGCGGGAGTGGGCGTCCGTCATTCGTTCGTTCGTTCGTTCGTTCGTTCCGCCAGGCGTCCATTCACCAGCGCCCTGTGAGCCAGGCCCCGAGCTGGGCACCGGGGGGCGGGGGGGGGGCAGGAGGACCCTGCCACACTCCGGGCCTGGCGGCGCCCCCGGCGGCCCCGGCGGAGGACAGCCCACCAGGCCAGCGCGCAGCGGTGACCCTGGCGTGTGTAAATCTACCAGGAACTCACACCCAGCCTGTGACGTTGTCAGGTGCTAGGCCATCCCCGGGGACTTGGCATTGGTGTGGCACGAACCCCACCCCTCTCCCCACAAGCGGTGACAGTGATGGAATGAGTGTGAATTCACAGGTACGCACACTCGGTGTGAACACCGTGGGCCGTGTGCAAATCCACTTCTGCCCCACGGAGGCTGCCCCGAACCTGGGGCCCGTCCGGACCCCCTGTACACACGCTGGGCATGTGATTTAGGGCCCAGGGGAGTCCTGCCGGGTGGGGCTGGCTGAGTGAGAGCATCTAAACACCCCTTTCTCACTTCCCTCCCTCCCCTCCTGCCAAAGGCTGTCTCCCTCCCTCCTCCTCCGGGAGCCTGGGTCCTCACCCACCCCCAGTCCTCCCAGCGGGCACATGGCAGGGCGTGTGTCCCACCCGCGGCCCCGAGTGTGCGTGCGCGTGCGCAGCCCTGAATGAACCACCTGCTGGGGTACGGTCACCACAGTAGCGGCTGACCTGCTGGCGGAACTGGGTTCCAGGGGACAGGCACCATGACCCGGGAGGCAGGGGATGCCCCCACCCCTCCTACGGCATCTGGAGCAGATGCTCGGAGAAGCTCTCCCTCCAGGTGGCCCTGAGGGCCTGGGCAGAGCCTGGAGCCGAGTCTGCCGGACGCTCAGGGTGCTGAGTGACGGCCTTTCTCCATCACGGCCACGGTCTGGGGGCGCAGTCCGGTCCCTCTGCCCTGGGCTGCGGGTCGTTTGGTCCCCCGGCTGCTGGCCCGCGGGAATGCGTTCAGTGCCAGGTGAAGACTGCCCCGAGTGTCTGTGCCGCGTGCAGCTCTAACGTCTTGTCTTTTCTGGGGCATTTCCACGCTTGGCCCTTCCCTTCGGGGCAGCCCTGACCGCCCCCCGCCCCCGCCCCGCCGTGGATCCAATGCCCATACTTGGCCGCCGCTCCAAGGAGCCTTTCGGGATTGACCCAGCGAGATGGGATTACGCCTCCTTTTCTCAACGCTTCTGGCTTACTTTGTTTTGTAAGTGTCCCTTCTCGTCAGGCTCTAAGCCTACTGACCTGAAAACGGCTCCCAGTAACGTGTGCGTGCGGGAGCCACAGGCAGAGCCCATGTGGCATGATCGAGCTTTAGAACAGAGGCGTCCCTCTCTGCAGAGCTAGAGAAACTAGGGCCCGAGGAGCGGACATGGCAGAGGGTGGCTGTTCGGGACCGTCTACCGCAGATGGGCAGGCTGGTGATCAGAAATGATCAGGCCGTTAGAACCACGAGAGGCTGAAGGCCGGGGTGGAGGGTGTGGGGGGCTGGCCAGTGGGTATGGGTATGTTCTGCGGCCTGGGAGACATTCCCTCTGAAAACTGGCCAAGGGACCACCTAGTGAGGTTTGGGCCCCAGGGCCACCACAGGGCATGACTCCAGGATCATCATACTGTGGTCCAGTGAATGCTGTCCTTGGACTTGTGCAGTGTACAGCCTGAGCAGCCAGCCATGGCACCGTCAACTCTGTCAGATAGGCGCTGGAGGGAGGCAGCAAAAGGACGTTCACGTTGCCAGGAGGACCCAGGCGCAAGAAAACATGCTGTGAGGTTCCAGAAAGGATTGGATGAATTACAGGGTGTGGATCTCAAACGGGTTGCTACTAGTTTCCAGCCTCTGGGAGATTTCTGTCCCCCAGGCCAGAACCGTCGTGTCCTGTGTCCAGTCTTGAGGGGTGGGAGGGACCTCTAGGTCCGGTGGACCAGGCGGGGCGAGGCCTCTGTGGGGGGACAGTCAGTCACACCCCAGGGCGACCTGTGGGCACTCTCCAGGGCGGTACAGACCGGAAGAAGCGGGAGGTGGTTTGAAATGGGGAGGCCGGCCGTTTCTAGGAGCCGCGCCTCAGAAGCTCGTAAATTTGGGCAGGGAGGTGGCGAGGGGCCGGCCTTGGGTCGGCTAGGGGCTGGACGAGGAAGATTTTCGTGTGAGGGGGGCCAAGGTAGGGTGGAGGTGGGGAAAACGGGCCACGTGGAGGCCCTGGAGGGGTGCACGGGGAGGGGCGGGGCTGAGAGAAGCCTGCGCAGAGAACAGCATGGGAGGTGGGGGCAGGGTGGTGAGGTCCGGGCTCTCTCGGCAGCGGCTGAGACCCCCTGGCAGAGCCCGCTCTGTTGGGAGGGCCGGTTCGGCTTCCTGCCGCGCACGCCCCTGCGCCCAGTGCCCCAGGGGTTTGGGACCTCGCAGCGGGCTGGGCACGGGGCTGGGCCTTCCAGGCCGGAGGAACCAGTTTATTTGCTCCCGGGAGCTGGCTGTGTTCCGAGGGCAGGAGCCTGCGGGCTGGATTGCATGGAAACCTGGGGGACGCCCCCAGGTCCTGGTGTTCAGAACCCTCGGAACCCGCGGCAGCAAGGGGGCACGGAGGCCTGGCCGGGCCACAGAAAGGTGGTGGCAAGCTGGGCCTCGAACCTGCCTTTCCAGAGTCTCGGTTTGGACCGTGCTCTGCCGTCAGCCAGCGCGTCACCATCTCAAAGCCAGACAGCGTCCTGGGCCCCCGGCCCCGCCGAGGCCGGGGCTCTCAGAGGAGGGAGGGTTCTCTCTGGAGGTGCCAGGGGATTCGGGGCGCCAGTCTGAGGAGGCCCCCGGCCCCCGGCCCCAGGCCGGCTCGGAGGAGGCTGGGAAGGACATCGTGTGCTGCAGGCAGCTGCCAAATTCACCTTCTCAGGTGCCCAGAGGAAACGCCGGGCCCGAATCCGAAGGCGGCGTCCCACTCACGGCTTGTCTCCCACGTTGTCCCCGGGAAGCCTTCGTGGCCTTCCGTGCCGTGGTGGGAGTGGCCGAGCTCTGGTGGCTCTGGGGCCCTGCCCAGCCGCCTGTCCCAGCGGCTCGCCCGGCGGCCCAGCAGGAGCCCCTGTTTGCGTGGCAGCCGTTTGGGGTTTGCAGGTGGGCTTGTGAGCCCCGGGCTAGGACCCCCGCCCCGGCTGAGGCCGCGCCCGCGTCGGATTGGCCAGGAGGCGCGACGTGCTTTGTAGAGGTCTTGGTGAATCGCGCGCTTCACCGCTGGGAGAAGTCGGCAGGTGTCCGGCCCCCCCTGTTAATTACGCACAGGGCGGGAGACCGAGGCCAGAGGGGCACAGGGTGGCCCGGAGACCCGCGAGGCTCCGAGCGTGGCGACGTCCCGGTGGATTCCAGGCGTGGGGGTGGGAGGCGCGGGGTCGGTGGGCCCAGCCTGGCTCGTGATGTCGGCTGCTGTCCCCAACCTGCTCCCACCCGGTGCTCGAGAGCACCTCTTCCAGTGAGGGTGGGTTGCTGTTGCTCCCATTTCGTGGATGAGAAAACGGAGGCCCAGAAAGATCCAGTGTCTGGTTCTAGAATCACGTGAAGTGAGAGCCAGAGCCGGACGTAGGACGCGGGTCTCGTCTGTTCTTGGATTTTCCATTCCTAGTGGTGAAGCTGTGCCACCGGGAAGACACTGGTTGGTCTCGAACCGCCTCTCTGGGCCTCAGTTTCCTCATCGGTGAGGGGGCAGGAGAAGGGGAGGGGAGGGGCTCGGGGGCCAGGATCAGCTCTAAATCTAACGCTGGATTTTCTTCTCAGTCCCCCTCCTGCTGGCTTGTGCCTTGGAGACCCCCTCCCCCCCCCGCCTCCTGGGGACCCCAGAGGTTGGGGGGGCAGGGCCCAGGACGGAGAGAGCACATGCCTCTGGGGGTCCTGGGGGCCCTGGCCTGCCCATCGCCAGATCTGCAGCTGGGCTGGGGAGGGGGTAGCCGGGCCCCCACCTGAGGGCTGGAGTGGGAGGGGGCCGAGCGCATAACAAGTGAGTTTGGAAGTCATGAGATCCCAGCCCCCCACACACGCCCTCGAGTTCTCTCTACTCCGTTTTAAAATTCTTGTTTTCTAAAGAGAAAGAAAATGCTACATTGCAACCCCTTTTGCAAAGGAACGGGAGCTGTAGTGAGTCACTCCGGAGGTGAAGCCACCTCCGGGGCCCCACGCCCGCCCGCCGCCCCCCTGCACAGCTGTGTGGCCATGGTCCCGCCGGGTACGCGTGTGGGTGGGGGGAGCCTGCTGCCCATCAGCGGCTCTGGGGTGGGAGCAGGGGGCCCTGCCAAGGCCCCCGCCTCCAGGCTCTCCCCGAGCTGCATTTACAGAGTTCAAACTCTCCTCCTGCGGCGGAGGCTGGGAGCCCATGTGAGCCTGTGTGGCTCAGCGTGAGGCCGGGGGTGGCCTGCCTGGGGGGGATTCGGGCCCCCGGGGCCAGGCTCCGCGTGCGTGGCCTGGGCCGGCGCGGGCAGGTGCGGCTGCATCCGACCCCAGGACCCAGGTTCTTGGGCGTCCAGCCCCCACCTGGGCTTCTCGGCGCGGCTCTTCTGCGGGCCAGAGAGCAGTGGGGTGCGGGGCTGACCCTCCAGGGGACGGTGCCGGCGGTGCCTGGGGCCCGCCTTCCTTGGAGAGGGTCCCCCTGTTTGTTTGCAGACCCGCGCGGGGTTGGGGGGGAGGCCGGTGAGGAGGCATTCCCTCCCTTCCCAGATGACCCGTTATTCTGGAAGGGAGGGGAGGTAGCCGTCTGTTAGCGGGGATGCCAAACAAGGGTTGCAAGCAAAAATAGAAGCAAGCTGGGCTCCGTCCGGGAGGGGCCTCTTCGGAGCCGTCGGCTGCGGGCCCTGTTTGCCGGGCGCCCGGCCTGCGCGGAGCGCGTCCGGCACCGCGCCCTGCTCGGGGAGAGACCTAGGTGTGCCCGCGGGGCCGACAGCTGTCCGGGGCCTGTCCCCGGAGGCTCGCAGCGGCCGCGGCCGCCCATCGTCACACACTTCTCTGACCTCCTCTGCACCGGCTCCAGCGGGTCCGGACCAGCGCCCTCCTCCCCCCCGGGGGGGACGGGACGCCTCTGCCCACTGTGGCCTGAGGCCTCCTTCCACTGTCCCCACCCCCTTCCCTCCCCCGGGGCGGGAGGGGGGTGCTGGTCCCTGCTGAGCAATTCTGGAGTCATCCCTGGTGGTGAAAAGACCTGTTTTCAGCCTTCCCGTTCCCGCCCAGTGTGGGGGACATGCATCTCCTGCTGGCTTTTTGTTCCCTTTCCGCACAGTGTCACTGGAGCATCGAGAGCCCCGCGCGCGCGCAGGCCCCCCAGGGTCCCCGCCCACGGCTCCTGAGGCTGTGGACGGCACCAGATGGGGGACCTGCCAGGCAGAGGCGGCCTGGGACCCCAAGCTGCTCCATAGCAGCCTGGGAGCTGCAGGTGGTAAGGTGGGGGGGTCACCGTGGCCCCCCCACTCCTTCCTGCTTCAGGCTCACGGTAGCCCGTGGTGCCCTTCGAAAACCTGGGCCGGCTCAGCGAGGTGGGGGTCTCCGCAGCATCCTCCGCGGCCCTGGCCTCTGTTCCCCACTCCCTGCAGGGGCTCCTGGGGCGACTGGCAGCCCCCACCCCCATCTCCCGCCCCCACCCCGCCCTCCTCAGGAGCCCTCCTGGCAGGCGCTAGGGGAGCTCCCTTCAGCGGGAGGAGCAAGAATCTGGTGGGACAGAGGGGGACGTCTGGGGACAGCTGCTTCCAATGTCTCATCGGGAGGCAAACTTGCAGAGCCCGTGAAAAGTACAGCAGATAGCCAAAGCTATTATTCACTAATTACCTCCTAAGTAAAGTAATTAATGGGCATTTAAATGGTGTACTTATGAGATTACCGGCAGGTCTTCAAAAAGCACATTTTTTCCAAGTAACTGGTTGGGCCGGCCGTGTCCTGTCGGGAGATGGGGATCCTAACCCCGCTCTGGCCCGCGCCTGGGGCCGGGGGCGTGACGGTGGCCGGCCAGCTTCCTCCTGCGGCTCTCAGCCGCAGGCAGGGTCGCTGCCCCTCCTGGCTGGGCTCACGGGCTTACAGAGGAGATGCCCCTTGACCGTGCCCGGGGGCTGCCGTGGCCAGGGTCTGGGGCAGGCGGCCACTGGGGTGGTTGCTCGGTCGTGCCAGATTTGCGGCCGACTCTGTGACCGGGCACGGAGATGGGGCCGCGGCCTGTTCTGTGCTCGGGGCCGTGGCTCCATGCGTGGCCGCCCGCTCCACGTGCAGGCTGTGGTTGGGGCCAGGTTGGGTTGTGGCTGGTCTCGGGGTCCAGGCCTGGCCCCCCAGAGGCTGGATTCCTTCCGGGTCCTGCAGGGCCTGGGCTCCGGGTGCTTGGAGCCCCAGCAGACAGGCCCTCCCATGGCTCCCCGCGTGTTCCCGAAACAGCCCAGGCCGTAAGCTCATCAGTGGCGCATACAGCAGTTTGGGAAGTAGTTAGGACATGTTTCCATAGCAACCAACCCCCAACCAGCATTGGCTTCCTTCAGTGATGCCTTTTTTCTGGAAGCAGCTTCTCCTGGCCTCTCGTCCCTCCCTGGTGGCCCCACAGCCCGGGGAGGCCTGCCCTGGATTGGTCTGCTTCCCAGACTCATCCTGACCCCGAGTGGGGCCTGAGGACAGGCCAGGGGGACACTCCCCTGAGAGAACCGCTCCCGTGGTCACCCCTGAAGTGGGCCCGGAGAGACTATGGGCCTGTGGGGGTCCCACAGCCATTGGGCAGGTGGGCCTGGACCGGGGTGCTGGAATGGTCGCAGGCAGGGGACAGGACGTTAGGAGCACGGAGGAGGCGGGGTCAGACCAGCCTTGGGGGAGCAGGAAGGAGGCGGGGCCAGAGCGGCCTTGGGGCCCGGAAGGCTTGGAGCTGGTTCTGCAGCCTGGGTGGGAGTTGGCAGAGGGTGGGGAGGGGGGACCCTTCAGACACTCAGCACGAAGGCGTGGAAAGAACGTGGTTCTCAGAGGCTGTGCTGCTGGAGTCCAGGCCGGCGGGTGGAGAGAGCTCGTCCCGGCCTTGGGAGCTCTGAGTCTGGGGGGCGGGGATCCTGGGGGGCGGCGTGGGGGGAAGATGCCCGCCTGCCCGGAGCAGTTCCCGTGGTGCCCCGCACTCCCGTTACAGGGCTGAGGAGAAGGGCCACCCTCGGAGTTTCCTGTGCCCCTCGGAGGACCAGGCGCCATGCTCGGCCTTTCTTAAGTATCCGTTCATTTAGGGGCGCCTGGGGGGCTCAGTCGATTGAGCCTCCGACTCTTGATTTCAGCCCAGGTCTTGATCCCAGGGTCTTGGGTTCGAGCCCCGTGTCAGGCTCTGCGCTGAGCATGGAGCCTGCTTGGGACTCTCTCTCCCCACCCCTCTGCCCCTCCCCTGCTCGCACTCTGTCTCTAAAAACAGTTCATTCAGTTACTCCTCATAGCCGCCCTCTGTAAGTACTATTATCACCCCCATTTCACAGAGGAGGAAGCTGAGGCACAGCGTGGTGTGGTCACACTTACTGAGATGCCCAGCGGACAGGTGGCAGGGCTGGGGGGTGAGCGGCACGGTGGCTCACATCACACGTGCTGCGGAAGGCCAGGCTCTGGGGAGGAGTGGCCGCAGCCAGACCCTGCCTCTCACTGCATGTCCTGCCCGTGGCCCCCTGGGAGCCCAGGTCAGCTCAGGGGAGCAGTGAAGTGTGACTCTGTGGTGTGAGGCTGGGTGTGAGGCTGGGTGTGAGTGTGTCTGCATGAGCCACGTGCAGGCTCCGAGCTCTGTGTGTCTCCAGGGCCCCCCCTGTGCGAGGCCATTCCTGTGTGTGCGTGTGCACGGGTGCTTGTGTGTTGGTGCACACGTGTCTGTGTGCACGTGTGTTTGTGTGGATGTGTCTGCCTGT
>CM053565.1:601617-620247 GCA_028646485.1 Cryptoprocta ferox
CATACTTCCAGTTCTTTTGGGCACAACCCAGGAGCGGGATTGCTGGGGACTCACCACGTTACCTTCCCAGAGGTCAGACCTCCCCATGCTCTTGCCAGCACTTGTCTGTTGTTTGAGAATAGCCGTGCAAGTGGGTGTGACACGGTATATGACTGTGGTTTGGATTTGCATTTCCCTAGTGACGGATGATGGTGAGCATATGTTCATGAGCTTGGTGGCTATTGTTCATCCTGTTTGGAGAAATTCAAATTCTTTGCCTATTTTAAAATCAGGTTGTTTGTCTCTCTTTTGTTGAGTTGTGAGTGTCCTTTACATATTGTGGACACTAGGCCCTTATCAGTTTCATGATTTTCAATTACTTTCTCCCAGTCTGTGGGGGTGTCTTTTCACTTTTTTTGATAATACTCTTTGGAGTGCAAATTTTTGAAATTCTGATGCAGCCCAATTTATCTATTTTTTCCCTTATTGTTTCTGCATTTGAACCCATATCTAAGAAACCACCTGCTAATACGAAGTCATGGAGATTTACCCTTTGTTTTCCCTGAAGAGTTTTCTAATTTTAGCTCTTACATTTAGGTCTTTGATCCACTTAGAGTTAATTTTTATTTTATTTATTTAAAAACTTTTTTAAATATTTTTGAAAGAGATAGAGAGCACGTGAGCAGGGAAGGAGCAGAGAGAGAAAGAGACACAGATTCTGAAGTAGGATCCAGGCTCTGAGCTGTCAGTACAGAGCCCGATGCGGGGCTTGAACCCGTGAACTGTCGTGAGATCATGACCTGAGCCAAAGTCACATGCTTAGCCAAAGTCACCCAGGTGCCCCAAGTTCATTTTTATATAGAGTGTGAGGTAGGGATTCAACTTCACTGTTTTGCCTGTGGGTAACCAGTTGTACTCGAACCATTTATTGGAAAGACAATTCTTGAATTGTTTGGCACTCTTGTCAAAAACCAGTTGATAGTGATGAATCACTGAATTCTACTTCTGAAACCAATATTACACTATAAATTAACTAACTAGAGTTTAAACAAAAATTTGGGGGAAAAATCAACTGATCAGAAACACAAGGATTTATATCTAGACTCTCAATCCTTTTTTTTTTTTAAGTTTATTTATTTATTTTGAGAGAGGGAGAATGAATGAGGGAGGGAGATAAATGGGGGAGAGAGGGAGAGAAAGAATCCCAAGAAGGCTGTCAGTGCAGAGCCTGATGTGAGCTTGATCCTATGAACTGTGAGATCATAACCTGAGCCAAAATCAAGAGTTGGACACTTAGCTGAGCTACCCAGGCGTCCCTGGAGTCTCAGTTCTGTCCCACTGATATGTGTGGGTCCTTGGGTCACTACCACATCGTCTTCATTACTGCACATTCGTAGCAAGTTTGAAATCAGGAAGCAGGAGTCCATGTGCTTTGCTCTTCTTCCATAAGCATGTTCTGGCTATTCTGCGTTCCTTGTATTCTGATAGGAGTTTTATTTTTTTAATTTATTATTATTTTTATTATATAAAGTTTATTTATTTTGAGAGAGAGAGAGAGAAAGTGTGTGTGCACATGATTGCAAGGAGGGAAGAGGGGAAGATGGAGAGAGAATCTTAAGCAGGCTCCACGCTCAGCACAGAGCCCAACACGGGGCTCAATCCCAGGACCCTGGGATTATGAGCTGAGCCAAAATCAAGAGTTGGACGCTCAACCAACTGAGCCACCCAGGAACCCCTCCATATGAATTTTAAAATTGGCTTCTCAATTTTTGCAAAAAAGCCAGGTAGGATTTTAATAGGGATTGTGTTGAATCTGTAGATCAGTTTGGGGAGTATCACCATCTTAACAGTATTAGTCTTCCAATCCATGAACATGGGATATATTTCTATTTATTTAGGTCTTCTTTAATTTCTTTCAGTGATATTTTTTAGTTTTAAGTGTACAGTTCTAGCACTTGTTCTGTTAAATTTATTTATTCCAAAGTATTTTGTTCTTTTTGATGTTATTATAACTGGGATTACTTTAAAATATTTTTAATGTTTATTTTATTTTTGAGAGACAGACTGTGAGCAGGGGGAGGGGCAGAGAGAGAGGGAGAATCCAAAGCAGGCTCCAGGCTCTGAGCTGTCAGCACAAAGCCTTATGTGAGGCTCAAACTCATGAACCCCTAGATCATGACCTGAGCCAAGGTTGGCACTTAACCGAATGAGCCACCCAGGCACCTGTAACTGGGATTAGTTTTTAAATTTCATTTATGGATTATTATTTGCAAGTATATAGAAATGCAATAGATTTTTGTATATGACCTCATTCCTGCAACTTTGTTGAAATCATTTATTAGGCTTTTTTTTTGAGGAGGGATGATTCCTTAGGATTTTCTACATGCGAGATCGTGTCAACCCCCAACACGTTGTTTTCCTTCTTCCTTTCTAACCTGGATGCCTTTTCATTTCCTTTTCTTGCCTGGCTTCCCTGGCTACACTCTCTAGTATAACACTGCGTAGAAACAGTGAGAACTTACATCTTGTTCCCGATCTTCAGGGGACTTTTCAATCTTTTTCCATTAAATATGATGTTAGCTGGTTGTTTGTTTGTTTTTGTTTTTGTTTTGTAGTTGTTATTTATGTGGTCAGGGAAGTTCCCTCCTATTCCGGGTTTGATCAGTGCTTTTATCGTGAAAAGGTGCCGGATTTTGCCAAATGCTTTTTCTGCGTCTGTTGAGATGATTGTATGGGTTTTGTCCTTTTTTTCTATTACTGTGATTGATTTTCATTTGTTGAACAACTTCCCATTCCTTGGAGAAATTCCACTCGGTCCTTGCCACAGCTGCTAATCTTTCATGCTCAAGGTTTACACGTTTCTTTCAGAATAATTTATGCTAACAGGCTCTCTGAGTTGTCACTTAAGGGACAGACTTGTTTCAGAAACCAACTGAGTGTCACCAAGGCCACATTCTTACTGACAGGAGGGAAGCAGTCTGTGCCCAGGTGTCCCCCACCGACTTCTCCTACTTCGGTCTTCCATGGGGCTACTTTCCGCATTGTCCCTCCCGGACTCTCGCGTATGCGCCGCGTCTAGACGATGTGGTTCTCCAAGTGTGGTCCCTGGACCAGCAGCAGCAGCGGCACTTGGAAACTTGTCAGAAGTGTGACTTTTGGAGCCCCCGCCCAGACTCAGCAAATCCGTGATTTCAGTTCCCTGGTCATCCTGGTGGTTGCTGCAGTCTGACGGCCACCGGTTATCATGCCCGGAACTGGCCAAGGGCCACAGATCCTTTTTCCTGGATTTCCCCTCCCTCAGTCACTGAGTTTGGCATCTTTTTTCCACACTGTTAGTTTTCCTCTAATATTGAGTGGTACTGACTGTGAACTCTGCTTTGTATTTGCACTTCCTCGTTAGCCTGTCTCCGGATGATGTGATGTGTCTGGTTATTGCAAACAGCTGTCATCTAATTATTGGGGAGGGTAGAACATGCTAGATGACTTTAGCTTCTGGTTAATTCTTCTTAGTGTGTTCAGCTTCCGGGGCTGTGCTGTTCCTCGGGCATTTGGCCCTTCCCACCCCTGGGGTTAGTGGCCTCTGCTTGGCCCGGCAGGTGGGGGCGGGGCCCACGCATGCCCTGGCCCTTAGAGAACTTCCTTTGCTCCTGTGTTTTCCATCCAGGAGCCCGCTCTCTCCTCTGCACTGGCCCGTCCTTTGGCCACAGACCTTTCTTGGCGGGATTGAGGTTGTGGCTCCCTCTCTGCTCACTCAGCATTAGACGTTTGACCTTTGCAGTCGCACAGACCTCCCTAGGAGGGCCTCACACTTGGTCATTTTGCACGGACTCTGCCAACTTGGTACCAGCCCTGCGCAGCCCTGTGGCTGCCTGACAGTTTCTGGCCTGCGAAGGACACCCCTTCTTATTTTACAGTACTGCTGAAGACCCGTTTATAGGGAGGTATTTAATGCCGTTTTCTAGGGATCTGGGGCAGGAGAAAAGGCCTGGGTCGTGCGGTGAGCTCGCTGCATTCTGAGATGTGGGCCCAGTGACGTGGCCCTGCGGTGAGGTCGGCTAGCGGGTTTCTGTCGTCTGCGGAATGAAGGGTGGACCCCCGCCTGGCATGAAGGCCATCAGTGTGGCCGTCACCCTCCCTCCCGCAACTGTCATTGTGGGGGGATAGCAAGTCCGCCGCCACCGCTGAGCCGAGCAGCCGTGGGCCGGCTCCCACGAGGGGCTGTCAGACCCGTCCCGCGGCTGATTTCGACGCTGGTGTCCTCACTTCCAGGCCGTGCTCTCCGCCTCTCCTGCTCGCCCTGTGCTCTAGACAAACCTCCGGGGGACTGCAGGCTGACCGACCAGCACTTAATCAGGGGCCTTCCGGATGCCCAGCCTCTCCCAGACCACCGCCTTGCCCTGTTATGGCTCCAACTGGCCGCACAGCAGAGCTGGGCCATCGCTGCTGGTGCCCACCAGCCGGCTGCCCACAGCCCTGCTTTCCGGGGTGCGTGCTTTACAAAGTCCGTCTGCACCTGTGGCTATGAGGGGCTCCCCACATTCATGCCTCCCTCCCCACCCTGTGCTTACCATTCCAGTGCTTACTCCGTGCTGGTCCACGTTGGGGACACACCGATGGCTCAGACACAGCTCCAGATGGGGGTGGGGCAGGTGCAGTCCAGGAAGCTGACGGCTCACAAGAGCGGGAGCACAGGACAGAGGGGTCGGAGGGACACGCAGGCCCGGGAGGCCTTGCTGGGCCCTGGACAAGCCGTGAGGGTGCCGCGGGCAGGATCAGGTGCAAAGATGCAGAGGGTGTAGAAGCATGTGGGTTCATCTCACTTGAAGTCAGGGTGCGAGGTGCCGGGCTGGGGGTTGGAGAGGGGGTGGGGGGGTGGGGGGGCCTGGAAGAGGCCGGAAGGGACGCTGATGCTGAAGGCCCAGAATGGCAAGCTGATCGTTGTCGGCAGAGGGGAGAGGCACTGGGATCCATGGAGTCATTTAAGCCAGAGCCACCTTCTAGAAAAATTATTGTGGAAGCCAGGAGGACCTGGGAATGTGTGCAGGGGTGCAGCAGGCTGGGTGAGAGGCACCTTGAGCCTGCAGCTTGGTGGGAGGGTTGGAGCAGGAGGGAAGGCATGCTGCTGGCATTAGAGCCCCGTTACCAGGCAAGCCCTGCACCCCAGCTGCTCCCCCCACTGTGGGGTCTGCCAGGCCCCCTCTGGCTCCTCGGGAAGGGAATTCCTGAGCCTTCCTCCCCGAGGCCCCCGCCATCTGAATGCTCCCCCCACAGCCTCCCCAAGGCACCCGCCGTCTGAATGCTCCCCCCAGCCTCCCCGAGGCACCCGGCCATCTGAATGGTCCCCCACAGCCACCCCAAGGGCCCCACTGTCCAAATGCCCCCCCAACCTCCCCGAGGCCCCCCCATCCAAATGTGCCCCCCCCAGCCTCCCCGAGGGCAGGGCCTGGGTCCGGTTAACTGTGAGCTCTGAATGATTTTATCCTCAGCTCTGCGTTCGTGAGCGAGGCCTGATGGGGCCAGGCTTGTGCTTGGCTGCCTCCCGCCCCCTCCCTGCCTCCCGGATGTCTCCTGCCCTCTGGCTCCCTGCCCTGCCCCCTCCTCCTCGCACCCGCCCGCAGGGGTCTGGCTGCAGGGTGGGCAGGGTCAGGGGCTGTGTGCCGCTGTGTCTCAGGGCCCAGCAGCCATCCCCGCCCTGGGCAGCCAGGGCGTTTGGCGGGTGACGCGGACCGCGAGCCCCGTCAGTTGCCCGTCAGCCGTGGATTGTTGGCAGGAGGTGGTGGGCTTTCCCAGCCGAGGTCCTTGCATTCTGTGGGGAGGGGCGTCTGGGCCCCAGGAAGGTGTGCCAGCGACCCGCACCTTGGAGAACAGGGTCCCTGGGGTTTGCCCAGGGAACTCGGGCCTGCTCGGGAAGCTGTGAGGTGCAGGCAGGGCCCCATTCAGGAGGAGCCTCGGTCCTCAGGCTGGAGGTGCGGCCCCTGCGTTGCTCACCTCTCTCCCCAGACCTTGGCGGGGCCCCGTCTGTGCTGCTCACCTGGCCCTGGAAGCAGAAGAGGCAGAGACGAGGGCCGTTCGGCGAGGGGGTGGATGTGCGCGTGCAGAGCTCTGACAGCCTGCGCCCCGGGGGCTGGGGGCTGGCCAGCGGGGGCGGGGGTCTTCAGGGGACCTTCCTGGCTCCTGGGGCTTCAGGCTTAGTTTCCTTTCTTAGCCTCCCGTGGTTGGGGAGTGGGCTCAAGGAAGGGGGGCTGGCCTCTGCCGACACTGGCCGTTGGGCCCCAGAGCTGACCCCCGGAGGACAGGGGTCTGGGAGTTGACGCCAGAGGACAGGGGTCTGGGAGCTGTCCCTGGAGGACGGGTCTGGGAGCTGACCCTGGAGGACAGAGGGGTGTCAGGGCCGGTGGGGGGCGCAGGGGGTAGGAGAGGGAGGTGTCAGGGCGGGTGGGGAGGCGTGGCGGCGGATGGAGGGCACTGGTGGGGGGACTCGAGAGGGCCAAGGAGTGCCAGGCGCCGTGTTCCCGAGAGGCCAGCTTCCCAGGTGAGACCCCGAGGAAGGGGAGCCGCTGCAGGCACGGCGGCAGGAGGGAGGCCAGGCCGAGCGTGTCCCCTGCAGAGGAGGGGGAGCGGGTGGGGGCCCCCTTTGCTGCGAAGCGTCGCCGGCACCCACCGGCCTCGTGCGGGTCCCCGCCCCTCAACCAGACTCAAAGATGCTCGGAGAGCGTGGTTGGCGGCGGTGAGGGGCAGGTGAGGTCGCAGTGGGCCTGGTCTGTCCTCACGGGGCCTCGTGACCTGGTTGGGGAATAATTTATGCCCAAACTTGAGGTTCAGAAAGTGTGTTTTATGCTTCCTGATGGTTTGCGATGAGTCTGGCTGGTGGGAATTCAAAGACGGGTGGCGTGAGCCCAGACGGCACTCGGAAAAGCCTGGAAGAACAGGCGTGAGGGGATCGCGGGTTGTCTCTCCGTGAGGGCGCGTGAGACGTGTTCTTCCTTCCTTATGTCTGTCAGCGTTTTTCAGACTTTCAATGAGGAGTTTGTATGACTTTCACGATCCAGAAAAATGCTGCTCCCAGATGGGGAAAGCTAGTTCCGTAGTCCGGGGAGCGGCGGGGAGCTCTGCACGAGGGGAGGGTGTGCGGTTCGTGCACTCCGCAAATGTCGGCTGAGAAGCACGTTCCGGGTGTGGGGACACCGAGGGGTCCAAGTCTCAGAGGCAGACGTCGCAGGACCTGGGGACCACGTGGGGCCGAGGGAGGGGAAGGGCCGGCCGCACCCCAGGCTGGGGGAGCAGGTGGTGCCTTCGCTGAGGTGGGGCTGGGGGGCCGGCCCAGGACTGGGGGCGGCTGAGCTGTCGTGGGGGGAGCAGCAGCGGATGTGGGTCAGGAGCTGGGAAGGGGGCTGACGATCTGCATGCTGACCGCCGGGGGGTCCGCGGATAGGCCTGGCTGGTGCTTTGTGCTGCGTGAAGGGCCCGGAGTGACAGGGCCAGGCGGGGCACCAGCGCTGGGAGGGACCAGGGCAGGACACGAGTGGCCACAGCGCCGGGGACCCTGCTCATGTGTCCTCTCTCTCTCCGCAGGAGACGGGACCGTCCTGTGCACGTCCAGCGCCCTCCAGGAGAAGCAGCGTGAGTTCAGCCTGAGCCCCCAGGAGGCTTGTCTCCCCCGCCCTCCACTGGGCGGGCCCAGCGTCCTCGGGCCTGGGGCCCCTTCTCTGCCCGTGAGCTGAGCTCCTTGGGGTCCCCGGCTCCCACATGCCGGGCAGCTCAGGGGCGGCAGAGCCAGAGTGAGGGGCGGGGGCTGGCGGGTCAGGCGGTCGCGCAGGTGGGACCCCACAGAGCCTCGAGTGTCGTCTGTGGGCAGAGAGAGGATGGGAAGGGGGAGCAGGCCGTTCCGAGCCTTTGATGCTATGTGTCCCAGGTGATGTGGTGCTGGGGTCAGAGGCCCCTGGTTCAAGGCTGTGCCGCGGTCACGATCCTCCAGTGTGTGGGGATCCCGCCCCCAAGGCCCTGTCCCTCCTCCCGCAGGCCTGGCCCCAGGGCACCCGGTAGAGATGTCCACGGGCCGCCCTGCAGGCTCAGGCGGCCTCGGTGGGCGGCCTCAGGCAAGCGCCTGCGGTCCGTAGTGTTGTTTCCCAGCAGGCCGGGGTCAGGGAGGGTGGTGCGTGATGGGGGTGAGCCCTCAGAGCCCCCTTCTCCTCTCTCCTGCGTGGATCTGGGGCTGCGGCTCTGGGGGCTCGGCCCACGCTGCCCACCCGTCCCCAGGCTCGAGAATCTTGGCTGCAGGAGGGGGTCTGCACGCCCGGGGCCAGCGCTGAGGAAGTGTTCTGGGGGCCGGGGGGCCCCAAAGCTCAGGCCGCGGTGCGCGGGGCAGGGGAGGGCAGTGCTGAGCAGGGCCTGCTCACACCGTGCAAGGAACTGAGCTCAGCGAGAGCGGGGCGCCGTCCAGTGTGCACCCAGATTCCAGTCTCAACGGGGGGCTCGGTGAGGACCAGAGAGATCGGTGTATTTGCATTTCCCAAGAGGACGGGCCACCGGGAGGTGCCAGGTTTGACCTGGAGGTGGAGGAAGCGAGGGTGTGCGAGGCCCCGCGAGGCCGGAGCCTGGATAGTGTTTCCCACGGGGACGGTGGCTGGTTTGACAAATGGCGGTCGGGGTGCCTGCTGCCCCTCCTGGGTGATGCAGGGCAGAGGAGGATTGGCTCAGGCTTTGGGTAAAGGAGGTGGTCGGGGCTCCAGATTGGTGGAGGGCACGCTCCCACGCACCTTGTGTGTCCTCTCTAGGAGTTAGCCAGCCCGAGGAGGGGCGGCCCCCCGACGTGGCCACTGTCCGCAGCAAGCGAGGGAGGGCCCCAGCCTCAGGGAGAGTGATGGGGCCAGACCGCAGCTCCAGTCTGGACCTGCTGAGTGACGTGTGCGTTTAGTAGAGACGCAAAGTCTGTTCATCGGTGTCTTTGAACTAGGGTCATGGGGGCGTCTGGGGGGCTCCGTTGGTTAAGCGTCTGACTTCGGCTCAGGTCACAGTTTCATGGTTCATGAGTTCGAGCCCTGCATCGGGCTCCGTGCTGACAGCTCTGGAGCCTGGAGCTGCTTCGGATTCCATGTCTCCTTCTCTCTCTGCCCCTCCTCTGCTGGCCCCCTATTTGTCTCTCTCTCTCTTTCAAAAATAAATAAACATTAAAAAAGTGTTCTTAAAAATGAACTAAACTAGGGTTATGGGCTTTAGTCAGAATTCCATGGCTGAAGGCTGTTCTCTGCTTCTGCCCCTTGAGGGTCCTCTTCCTCAGTAGGGGGTAAGGGGAAAACCCCAGCGGGACCCATGGTCCTAGGTACAGAGCCCACGGTTTGGGCAGCGGGAAGGACCACGACCTTGTAATGCCCTTCCCCGCGATGCCCGGCCGGCCGGCGGTTCTGCCGATTCTGTTCCAGGCCTGCCCGACTGCAGATTTCGGCATTTAGGTGCCTCCACCTTTGGGAAGTGACGGTCATCGGTGTTCGTTGTTTACTCTTAATCCATAATTAAGTGACGCGCTTCACCGTTTACGTGTTCTCACACGTGCACGGTGGAGCTTCTCCCGGGCTTTTGCACCCTCACTAGGGGCAAGGTGGGGGTGGCGCGAGTGGCCCCGACCGGGACTCAGGAAGTCCCGGGGGCTGGTGCTGCGGTCTCTGAGCTGGAAGGGAGCCGGGCCTGCGTCTGAAGCCCTGTGCCTTCATTCAGTGCTGTGACGCTCGGGGCAGGTTACCGAACGTCTCTGAGCCTCACTGTACTCCCTTGTGGAGAGAGGACCGTACTGTCTTCCCAGAGCTGCAGAGAGGTGGAGGGGCTTCCGGAGCTCTGTCGTCTCACTCCGCCGGGGCTGTGGCCGCTCCGTGTCCCTGCACAGAGGTGTGTCCTGGGCAGGCTGCACGGCCGGCAGCCTGCTCCCTCCCTGTTATCTGGGACCAGATTTCTGTCCGGGAAGACGTGTGTGTGCGGCCCGCCTGGCGGCAGAGGACAGAGGGTCTGGTCCCCCCGCCCCCCCCCCCCCGCCACGGCCGCACCGTCCTGCGTGCAGCCCCGTGGGCTCTGACATTCTAGCACTCTCCGTGCCTCCTGGTTTCCTGTCCGCCAGTCCAGGCTGCTCCGAGCACAGCAAACCCCCACCGTGTATCCAGCAGCCTGGCCTGGCGCTCGGCGCAGGGGTCCCAGACACATCGTCTACACCAGCTTCACTCTCCGCTCGGCCCCCCGGCCCCCTTCCTGCCGCTCTCCTTCCCTCCCACACCCGCTCGGTGGGGACTCCGAACTTTCTCCCGTCCCTGCACCAGGACCTGGCGACCACAGTCCGGACTGAGTGCCGTTACAGGCTCCCATCTGACCGTGGTCCCCATTGCGCCCGGGCCACCGGCGGAGCCCCGCTTTGTCCGGGGCTGCGTCCTGACTCCTGCCCCTGCTCCCAGGCTGAGCTCGGCCCCTCGGCCTCATCGCCTGTCAGACAAACATCCCAAAGGGGGCGGGAAGACGTGGACCTCAGGACCTTCCCTGTGCGTGTGGGTCTGACTTCATGTCCCGCCGTCCGGGGCCGGCGACCGGAGGAGCCGCTCGGATGCCCGGACCACCGCCTCGGGCCCCCCTCCGTGTGCCCGCAGCCCCTCGCCCACAGCTGGCCTCCCAGGCCCCCGTGAACTGGTGTCTTTTCCTGGCCTGTGTGGGCGGCGCGCTGAGTGCAGCTGCAGACGGGCTATATTTAGCCGGATTTAATGAGCTCAGGGTGGCAGACGGCCGCTTGAGAGCGTTTCTCTTGCGTGTGCGCGAATGTCTGCTCGACAGCATCTGCTCCCGCGTGTGCACGTAAGCGCGTGCCCGTGCGTGTGTGTGCATCAGCGTGTGTGCTCCCGCGTCGGTGCGTTCCTTCTCATGAGGTTACGTGTGTGTTCACGAGGGTCCATCCGTGGAGCGTCCACGCTTTGCTGGGGACGTGTGCAGCTTTTGACACTCCTAAGGTCTAAAACGGGAACAAATTATTAGTTCCCTCATTTGTTTGAAAAATATTTCACGAGCATCTTTTATGTGTCAGCATCTTGATAGTCTTTGGGGATAAAATGGAACGTAACTGAACCCAGCCGTGGCCTGTAAGGACCTTATAGCCCGGGGACGGAGAAGATGGCAGACCGAGTGGCCACAAGGCAGAGGATGCGGGCTTATCCTGGGGAGGAAAGCCAGTGCCTCTGGAGGAGGAGAGGAAGGACGGAAGCCCCAGGGGCGAGGACCGCTGACGTTTCAGTAGGAAATATTTGGCCCGAGCAGCATGAAGAAGAGTCCAGGCTTGGGGAGCAGAACGTGCAAAGGTTCTGTGGCAAGAGGGAGGAGAGGTTTGAAAACCATCCTACGGCCCAGGGGTTGAGCTCAGAGGGGAGAGGGATGGAGGGGAAGCAGAGGAGCGGCTGGCGTGGGACGTGGGACCACAGCACACGATGCGTGTGGAGCTGTTGGAATTTAGTGCGTGACTCCGTCAGGATCCTCGGAAGGAGGGTCCCCTGGAAGGACCTTGTTCACAGGCTTGGAGAAACCCGCAGGCCCGCGCCCCTCCCACCCCTGCGCCGCTGTCCGTCCTCACTGGGGAGTTCCAGCGGGCAGTCGCTGCCGTCCTGCTCTGCAGCCCCGGCCGGCAGTCCGGACCCGTCTGGGGTCCGCATGGGGAGGCCCCCCCCCCGCCTTGGTCTCGGCCGGGGAGGGGGGGGGTCTCTCTTCAGCCTGAGAGAATCTGTTTCCTCCTGGGAACAAAAGAGCTTCTGGAAACAGCCCAGGAAGCGGCGCGGCAAAGAAGCCCGAGGCAGGAGAAGACGGAACTGCTGTCTCGGAGGAGTCGCCCGCTACACGGGCACTGAGAACGCTCTTCCGTTTAATGTGACTGCGGAGCGGGCAGCAGAGGTGGACGGCCTGAGCCCCGAGAGGACAGACGTGACGCGCACGTGGGCCTCCTCCCGGCCCCTCCCAGAGGCAGCGGATTCCCGCGAACACGAACACCTCCGGAAATACCCACTGACGCGCGTTTCTGTTCGTGCCGCACACAGATGGGGGCAGACGGCTCCTTCCCTTGTGGCCCCTGCTGGGAGGACGACACACGGGCATCGTGTGGCTTCTCCCGTCCGCGGACGGTCCTTCTCAGGTGCCCTCGCCGGCTGGCAGCTCGCAGAGGACAGGGCGTGTCCCTGTTCCGTCTGTTCCGTGTGTGAGGTGTGCGTTGGGGGAAGTAGGGGACTGTGGCCTAAAACGTCCCCGTTGTAAGTGTGACATGTGCTTGTATCGTCTGTTCCGTAGACTCGCTCGTAAATAGTTTTAGACTTGGCGTGGGCTCACTCGCTGGGCAAAAATCGGAAAACAGAGAATGGTTACAAAAATAGTCAGCCGTTGTCCCCCGTCCAAACAAAACCCCCTCGGGCCGGGCCATCCGTTCTCACCCCTGGAGCCTTCCACGCCCGGGTCCCGTGTGTGTGCTTGTCGCGGCGCTCGCCCAGGAGCCTGGGGCTGTGGCCGGAGCCCCCGCTTGCCGCGGAACGAGGCTGTGGCTCCCGTGGGCTCCCAGGGGCACGTCCGGGTCCTGAGGTCACAGAGCCACCGCGTTCTTGCCCAGGATTCGCGCTTGCGGTCAAGCGTGTGGTGCGTGTGCGTGCGTGAGCTCACGGAGGACTGGCTTCTCTTGTGGGCCACGTGGTCACAAGCGGGGCCCAGCTGTGCTCCCTGGAGGGCAGGGGTGACGGGGTGGCGTGACCAGCTCCAGCCGGGGGCACCCCCACCCGCCGCCTCCCGCCCCCAGCCCTTGTGGGTCCGCGCGACCCGGCAGCGGGAGGGGCGGAGACCGTGGACCCCGCAGCCAAGTGGTGACGGTTTGCTCTGCGTGCCAAGCGCGGGGGTGCCGACCTCGGCTTCTGTCTCGAGCAGTGTGGCAGGCGGGTCACCAGAAGAGCGGCCGCGGTGTGTGCGTTTCCAAGGCTGTGATTAGGGGAAAGCAGCCTCCGCTCTTCAGCGGGTGGCCGTGCGGGGGGAGGGCGCTGGGGCCGGCAGACGGCTGTGGGCTCACCCCGCTTGGATAGGGCCATGCTGGCGGGGACGGGTCTGGGGCTCCCCGCCACCCCGCACCCCTGCCGGCGGCTCCTGTCACCAGGGGCTCTGGGGATGGGGGAGGGGCGCCAACGAGGCTCCCCGATGCCAGCCGCCCTGGGACTTTGGGGAGACGTCTCTGGCTGTTGTGCGCCACCAGGAGGCCCGACTTCCCCGTGACCGGGGAGGGCCGAGGGGTGCTGAGGACCAGCCTGTCAGGCCATCCCCGAACCCCTGCCCCGCCCCAGCCGGGAGCTGTCTCAGCGTCATTCGCGGCCAGAGTCGCGTGGGCCCGAGGGCGCCAGCCGTGGGCCGAGGACGATGCGGGAGCCCGCGGGCTGTGTGGTCGCTGAGGGTGCAGGAGGAGCGCAGCTGGCAGAGGGCACGGTGCCCAGGTGATGACAGGACCCTCGTGTCTTCCCTGCGGCTTATTTATAGGCTCCCTGTGCTGAAGCCCGGACTCACCCTGGAAGCAGGCACCCGGCCCAGCGAGGAGGCTGGAACCTGCTAGGGCCGTGCGCGGGGAGGCGGCCACGGCCCCGTCACCCTCGGGCCCCCGATGCCGGCTGCGGCTCTGGCTCAGGGACCCCCGTGCCCCCCGGGTTATCGTCCTAATGCACAGCTCACCCCCATGGAGCACGTACCACGTTCCGGGCCCTGCTGGGACCCCTGTATGCATATGAGCTCATTTATCCTCGGCCCCGCTCTGGGGAGTAGCCTGTCGTCCTCGTGTCCCAGATGGGGAAACCGAGGCCCCTGCCCCGGGCAGTAGCCTCTGTTGTCCTTGCGTCCCAGATGGGGAAACTGAGGCCCTGCTCGCACCACGGGTGAGAGCAAGATCTGGACACAGGCACTGTGGCTCCAAACCAGGTGTCTCCTGGCCTCAGAAGCGAGGGGCGCCCCAGGGCGGCAGGGACCTCAGCTGCACCATAGCCTCTGGTCCTGCCAGCCCTGGAGCTGCACACGAGGCCACATGCACCACGGAACGTGGCTGATTGTTCTGGGGAGAAGGTGCGTGCTGGCAGCCGCGGGTCAGTCCTAGAGGTGCCACTTACCAGCGTGCACGACCGCTCCCTCTCCTGCAGGAGGAGATTGTTGTCCCCCCTCACCCCCCCGCCAGGGTCGCGCGGGGCGGAAGACGACGGAGCGGCGGGTCCAGCACCGTCCTCTGTTGGCTGTGGGGCCCGTGTGGCGGCTCGCTCCGCCTAATGCGGCCTGGGGCACACGAGCCAAGACGCATGGGCCTCGGTTTCCTCGTCTGAAAATGGGGCTGATACCCAGAGGACCGAAACTCAGGTGTGGCCGTGGGGACTAGGTGACGGTGCCTGGGGCATGGTACGTGCTCAACAAAACCCAAGCCAGTTCAGTGTGTTTTATCAGGAGCCCGTCCTGAGCCCAGGGCAAGGTGCGCAGGGCTCGAGCCACTGGAAGGAGCTGGAGGAAGCAGCGGCCAAGCCTGGCCTCCCGCTGAGGTTCCCTCCCCCTCCTCCCTCTCCTTCCCCTCCTCCTCCACCCACCCCCCTCCATCGTTCAGGGAACAATTTCCTGTCTGCATGGCGGTAGCCCTGAGCCCATGACATGGTTACCCTTAGACCAGGGTGGTATCCAGAAATGCACCTCCCTGTGGAGAAAAGCTCTGGTTTGGTGTTCTTTGCCAAATACCCTGGGGCCGGGAAGGTGGGGGGGGGGTCCTAACTTAGACCCTCCATCGTGCTCCCACCACCCCTGCCCACAGAGCCCTGAAGGACCCTCCCCAACATGACCCCTAACAGGTGCAGCAGGCTAGGGGTGCGGTGGGTGGGGGAGGGGGAGCAGAGAAGGAAAGGGCCGTCCCAGCATGCAGCCGGCTGCTTTAGGAGGTGAGGGAGTGAGTTCCCCGCCACTGAAGGCACGTGAGTGGTTCTCAGTCTCGCCGTGTGGTCCAGACACACAGACAGAATAACATCGTCCTCGTGGGGAGAAGGGAGAGGAAGCAAGGTCGGTGTGGTGGGTGGACGGGTTCCTCAGCGTGGCAGGCGGCCCCAGGTGGGCAGAGGGGGCCGCAAGGTGTCTTTGAGGCCTCTCTTCCACCCGAGAGCCCGGGGCAGCGACATCTGGGAATGTAGGTGTTAGATCACACAGCCGTCTCTGTAAGGGCCGGGTGGTAAATACTCCAGGCTCCGCAGGCCGTGAAGACTGTGGCAACTACGCAGCCCTGCCTCTGTGGTCTGGTATGCAAACCAGAGAGCCCAGCTGTGTTCCAATAAAACTTTATTAACAGCAGCGGCTGGAGGGCCAGATCCTGCGGGTCCCTGCGTGAGAGCCCCAGGGGAGGCGTGGCAGCTGAGGGAGAGGAGCACAGCCTTTGTGGGGGAGGGGCAGCGGCCTCACCCCAAAGCTCCGTGGTGATAAGGAGCATAGACCCAAATGCTGCCTTGCCTCTCTGGGGGTCCACCTGCCCTGGGCCCCAGGTCCCCTAGTTCAAGGCCTCACTACGGCTCCGATAGCTCCAAGCAGATATTTTAAAAATACGCAGGTCTCTGCTTTTCAGAAGGGCGCTCGGCCCACGCTTCCATCCCCAACGGGGAGTCCCCCCATTACACGCATACGGTCGGTGTAGTTACTGGCGAAGAAAAGGACGGCACTTTGTGGGACACCCTCCCTGGCCCCCCGCTTTGTGGGACACTCTCCCTGGGCCCCACTTTGTGGGACATCCTCCCTGCCCCTCACTTTGTGGGACACCCTCCCTGGGCCCCGCTTTGTGGGACACCCTCCCTGAGCCTCGCTTTGTGGGACACCCTCCCTGGGCCCCGATTTGTGGGACATCCTCCCTGGGTCCCGCTTTGTGGGACAGCCTCCCTGGGCCCTGCTTTTGGGACAGCCTCCCTGGGTCCCGCTTTGTGGGACAGCCTCCCTGGGCCCTGCTTTTGGGACAGCCTCCCTGGGTCCCGCTTTGTGGGACACCCTCCCTGGCCCCCACTTTGTGGGACACCCTCCCTGGGCCCCGATTTGTGGGACATCCTCCCTGGCCCCCACTTTGTGGGACACCCTCCCTGGGTCCCGCTTTGTGGGACATCGTCCCTGGGCCCCGCTTTATGGGACACTCTCCCTGGCCCCGGGACAGCGTGTGCGCTGGCCCGGACCTGCTGGCCGCCCTTCCTGCGGGAAGACGAAGGTTTCACGTTGTGTTGGTCGGGGCGGGGGAGGGTCTGGATGCCGTGGCTCCAGCTGGGCCGCCGGGGCCCCAGGGCAGGAGGCCTGCAGGTGCTGAGTTCTCTGTCTCCCCACAGGAGAACTGTACCGAGTTTCCTTGAGAAGACAGAAGTTCCCTGCCCAGGGCAGCATTGAGATCCATGAAGACACTGAGGTGGGCGGGGCTCCTGAGGGGTGTCTGGTCAGGATTTCAGGGGGACCCCCCAGGACGCTAGACACTGGATGTGTTCTTCATTGCACGTGGTGTGTGACCATGGACATGTCCTTGTCTCTCTCTGGGCTTCTGGGTCCTGTGGAAACAGTAAAGGCCTCTCGGGGTCCCTGGGGCCCTGACAGCAAGGGGCTTGCTCTTCCAGCAGCCTGGGTGGCCCCCTCTGCATGCACATGAGGGCCCGCCACCCTGGGGGCCGGGGGGTCCCTGCACCGCCTCTCTACCTGCCATGTCCTTCTCAGGAAGGTTGCCCACAGCGCTCCTGCAAGACGCACGTGCTCCTGCTGGTGCTGCACGGTGGCAGCGTCCTGGACACGGGCGCAGGGGACCCGGCCTGCAAGGCGGCTGACATCCACACCTTCAGCTCCGTGCTGGAGAAGGTCACGCGCGCCCACTTCCCAGCGGCCCTGGGCCACATCCTCATCAAGGTCGTGCCCTGTCCTGCCATCTGCTCTGAGGCCTTCTCGCTCGTCTCCAAGTGAGTCCCTTATGCCGATGCGCACTGGCCAAGGTCGGGGGGTGGGGGGACGAGGGGCGCTGTCCTGGCTGGGGGTGCCTCACGCGTGGGGTACCTGTCCGGGCATCCATGGTTGTTAGCCCGACTGGTCATGAATACACTGTGGGAGTACATTGGTGGGAGTACACAGGTGGGCAGTGGTCAATAAGAGTTCAGGGCAGTTAACAGCTGTGTGGGGGGTCCTGTGGACACCTGGGGGATGTGTGTTGTGATGCGGGGGACCCGGGCACTGTGGACACCCGGGGGATGTGTGTTGTGATGCGGGGGGGACCCGGGCACTGTGGACCTGGGGGATGTGTGTTGTGATGCGGGGGTCCCGGGCACCCAGGGGTTGTGTGTTGTGATGCGGGGGTCCTGGGCGCCCGGGGGTTGTGTGTTGTGATGCGGGGGACCCGGGGCTGTGGACCCGGGGGATGTGTGTTGTGATGCGGGGGTCCCGGGCGCCCGGGGGTTGTGTGTTGTGATGCGGGGGACCCGGGGCTGTGGACACATGTTCCGAGTCCCAGCCGAGAACCTGGATGGAGGGGGTAAGGCACCAAGCTCCCTGGGCCTTGTTCCTTCATGCAGCCCCCCGCGCCCCCGGCCCCCTTCCCTGTGGGAGCAGACTCGTCTCTGTGTGTGGTCCTCGGACACGGGGCAGGTCCCGATCCAGGCTGGAAGGAGCGAGATCACTCAGTAGTTCTCCTGAAATGCAGGATGTCAGGCCTCAGCCCTGGGGCCCGGGAGGGGAGGGGCTCCGGAATCTGCCTCAGTGACGGGGGCTCAGGCTTAGGAAGTGGGCTCTTTCCAGGCCCAGCCTCGGGGAGCACTGTGCTCCTCCGTAATCAGGCTCAGCACCCCAGCCCCCTCGCCGCCTGCCTTGTGACCCCCAGAACCCGGTTAGCCAGCGCAGGCCCTGATCGCCAGGACTTGAGGGGAGGGGTGGGGACCGCGCCGTTCCTCGCCAGTCGCCGCAGGAGGGAGCTCTCCCAGCTAAGTCAAACCTTTCTGCCGCAGCCGAGGCCCGGCTCCTCCCGTCTGCGTTGGGAGGGGAGGGACAGCTGTCGGGCCGGCCTCGCACAGCACGCGGGCTCTGCCACAGCGCCCCGAGCCCTGGCCCCGGTGGGGTCCTCGTGGGCCCTTGTCAGCCCAAGTCTAGGCCATGGACAGGGGGCGGTCGCTCCAGCCAGCTGGCTCTGCTGTCCCAGGGGACAGAGGCGGGCCGGCTGGGGGTGGGGGCCGGGGCAGGAGCTGGTCCCGGGGGGTCGGGGCTACCCCACAGGGAGGGGCTTACTTGTGGGGAAGCAGGGCAGCGAGGATGCCGTAGGGCAGGCTCTCAGGCCTTTCTGGCTTCACACCTTTCGGCAAAGCCCAGGAAGGCCCTGGACCCTGTCCCTAGCGTGACGGACACCATGTGTCGCACCCGGCTACACGCCCATCTCCAGGCTGTGGCCGACGCGAGTCCCCATGCCTGGAATCCTCTCTCTCCTCCATAGTGTCCATAAAGCCTTCCTTGAGGTCTAGTCCAGACCACCTCCTCCAGGAAGTCTGCTATGATACATCCCCACCCTGATTCACACCAGGTGGCTTCCTCCCAATCAGGGTGTCCCTGGGGGCCGTGCGGAAGAGGGCAGGGGAAGGCGGCCGTCCAGGAGACGCCCGGCCCACGACCCGAGCC
>CM053565.1:620747-646151 GCA_028646485.1 Cryptoprocta ferox
GGGGGCAGGTAGTGTGGATAGGGATGGACAGTATGGATGGGGGCAGACAGTGTGGACGGCAGCGGGCAGTGTGGACGGGGCAAACAGTGTGGACAGGGATGGACAGAATGGACGGGGTAGGCAGTGTAGACAGGGGCAGGCAGTGTGGATAGAGGTGGGCTGTGTGGACGGGGCAAACAGTGTAGAGTGGGACAGACGGTGTGGACGGGGCCAGGCAGTGTGAACGGGGGCAGGCAGTGTGGACAGAGGTGGGCAGCGTGGACGGAGGCAGGCAATATACTTTGGGGTTGGCAGTGTGAACAGGGGCGGGCAGTGTGGACGGGGGCGGGCAGTGTGGACAGGGGCAGGCAGTGTAGATGGGGGTGGGCAGTGTGGACAGGAGCGGGCAGTGTGGAGAGAGATGGACAGTGTGGACGGGGCAAACAGTGCTGACTGGGACAGATGGTGTGGACGGGGCAGGCTGTGTGGACATAGGTGGGCAGTGTGGACGGAGGCAGGCAGTGTGGACGGGGGCAGGCAATGTGGACTGGGGTGGGCAGTGTGAACAGGGGCAGGCAGTGTGGACAGAGGTGGGCAGTGTGGACGGGGGCAGGCAGTGTAGACGGGGCAAACAGTGTGGACAGGTATGGATAGTATGGACGGGAGCAGACAGTGTGGACTGGGCAGGCATTGTGGACAGGGGCAGACAGTGTGGACAGGGGTGGGCAGTGTGGATGCGGGCGGGCAGTGTGGACGGGGGCGGGCAGTGTGGACTGGGGCATGCAGTGTGGACCGGGCAAACAGTGTGGATGGGGATGGACAGTATGGACGGGGGCAGACAGTGTGGACGGGGGCAGACAGAATAGATGGGGCGGGCAGTGTGGACAGGACCCCAGCCATCAGCGCCCCAGGTCACAAACCAGTATTCAAAAAGGTACAGAGAAGAACGCGGAGAGTAACGAGAGCCCAGAAGGGAGCCCGACCGGCTCAGTCGGTTGAGCGACCGGCTTCGGCTCAGGTCACGATCTCACGGTTCGTGGGTTCGAGCCCCGCGTCGGGCTCTGTGCTGACAGCTCGCGCCTGGAGATTCCTTGACTTCAGATTCTGTGCCTCCCTCTCTCTCTGCCCCTCCCCCCTCACACTCTCTCAAAAATAAATAAACATAAAAATTTTAAAAAATATTAAATCAGACATGTAGACGTTCTGCGGCGACCTAACGCGCGGCCACGATCGGAGCCTCCGAGGGCCCCCAATAGGGCCATGTCGGCCACTCACCTGTCGCGTGGCCGAGCTTCTGAGCGTGAGCAGGAGCCCCAGGTGGCCGGGGGAGCCAGGGAACAAAAGGGGACGCGGTAAGATCCCGACACGTACGCACACGAGGCTGCCGGCAGGGCCGCGTCCCCAGAGGGCCGCGGAGGACGGGCGTCACCGCAGCCCCGCCTGCCGCCCCCCTGCGCTGGCGGCGGGAACTGTCCCTCCCGGCGCTTCCGGTACGACTGCTCACAGGGATTGGGCCAAACGGAGGGCACGTGACTCGGGCTGGACCAATCCGGTCTCTCCCACATGCACCTGCGGCACGAAACGCGGGCGGCCAGCGCGCGGGACGTGGAATTTCAGACGAAACCAAATAACTTTTTTTTTTTTTTTTTTTTTTTTTTTGCTGTAAGCCACAGCCCTCCATCCCAGAGGCCAAGGTCCTGCCACCAGCCGTGACCTGCCACCGGGGGTCGGGGGGGTCCTTTGCCGCGGCTCCGGTCCCTGCCCTCGGACTGGCCCTGGCGAGGGGGACGCCCAAGCGCGTGTGCCGTCGGCGGGGAGCTGAGCAGCCGTACGGCGAGCTCTCGGGGACCTCATGGGAACGTGCGACGCGCGCCTCTGCCCGCAAGAAACCGGGCCCAGCCCTCGGGGCAGGAGCCCCCCGGGACTGGTCTCGGCGGCTCCGCGGAGACCTCCCCGCCGGGGCGCCGCACCTGCAGCCCGGGAAGCTCGCCCCTCGGCGGAGGCGCAGGACAAGGAGCGGGAGGCGCTGAGCCCAGCCCAGGGGCCCCGGCGATCCCCTGGGGACACTGGCGAAAGGAGCCCGTGGGCACGTCCTTCCCTCAAACGGGGGCCACTGTCCCAGCAGCAGGGGACACCGTGGTGCTGCTGAGGCCCAAGGTGGGAGGCCGGCCTCGTTCAGGGCTCAGGGCGTCCCTTCCTTCCGGCACCAAGGCTGACCCGACCCTGGCTGCCCGGCCCAGCCAAGCACTCTTGCCCCCCACACCCCCTACCCCCCACCCCTGCCCCTCTGCCCGCATGCCCGCAGTCCACACCCCCCCCCAGCTTCTCGGCTCCTTGGGCTGGCTGGGGTCGCACAGGGTCCGGACCCAGGCCTCCGAGTTCCCCCCGCCTGATGCACGGCAGGCGCCTCTGCCTCGGAGCCGCGGTGTCCTCGCCTGTGAGCGGGACATCACGACACCCACCCGACAGGATCCCGGGATGCACTCACAATAATGTGACAAGGCGCCCCTCGCGGGTGCTCAGCACAGAGCGGGGCTCGAGAATCCGCGTCTTTGATTGTGCTTATCACACACTTCCCATCTCCCAAGGCCCAGCTGCAGCCCGCCTCCTCCAGGAAGCATTCCCTGACCACCCAGCCCACCCAGCATGTCCACACCTCCCTCCCTCGCTGGCTCTGACCATCCGTCCGGCCTGCCGCCTGGGTGCAACACCTGACTCCTCTCCATGGGCTGCCCTCTCTTGACTGTACAGAAAATTCTTTCAGGGCAGAGACTCAGCCTCGCCCTCGGTGCCGGCCCGGGCACACAGTAGGTGCTCTGGCCCACAGTTCGGCTACCTCTGGAAGCTTGGCTTTTACAAGGAAGGCAAGGAGCTAGGGAGCTGGGGAGGGCTCCGGAGGAGGGGAGGTGGGGGAAGGGGCCGTCGGCCGAGGCACCGAGCAGCAGCTCCCCCAGATTCCCAGCCTGTTGCCTCCCTCCCTTCCCAGCTGGGGCCACTGGCAGAGTGATGGATGTGCTGGGGGCTGCGCATTATTAATCACCTTAAAAGCACACATTCATCTTAGTGCAGGATTTTTACTTTTCTCCTCTAATAATGGATTAACGCGCCTGGATATTAATGGGCCAGATAATTTATGTTTTGCTTAAGCAGAAAAAACAAACCATCAAGCCCTCACGGCAACAGCACTTTGCCATGGACTGAGGGATCCGCCGAATCAATCGCTGGAACTAAAACACGCGCTCGCCAGCTCACCGGCTGACACTTGGCGGTTTGCAGCGTGGTTTCCGCACACGAACAATTACCCCCTCTCACCAGCAGGTTCCCCCCCGCTCCTCGACTTCCCACCCGCTCGGGGCAATGAAGCCGCACGGCCCTGCGCCCCGGTCACAAACTGTGACCTCAGCCCCGAACAAATCAGTCCTGGGAGCAAGCAACCACCGCGGGAGACGGCAGACGGGCCCAGGCCATGCTCCCCTCGGGGCTCCTGTCTCCTGGCGGGGACCTTGGGGACAGAGAAGCCTCCTCAGTTGAAAAGCCAGAGGGAGCCCCTTCACCTTGACCCTCTGGCTTGCACACCATGCAGCATCGGCCGGGTGGGTTGTCTCAGATCCCAGCCTGGGGCAGAAGCTCAGTAATGCGCGAAGCCACAGAGAGGGGACAGGAGAGCTGACACTTGTTCCCGCGTGATGCCACTCAGGGTGTGACCGCCACCAATCCCCCACCGCCCTCTGGGCTTCAGCTCCCCACCTGAACAACGAATGCTTGGTTCGGTAATTCCAGATTCCACTGTGGGTGTTTAACCATTGCTGGGCTCCAACAGTCATGCAGGACAGGAGCCCTGAGGGCGGGAGCTGAGCGTCAGAAGGAACACGCATGCTGGGCGCCCACGGGCACTGCCCACCTACCACGCTGGGTACAAAACGGTTAGGAGCCTCACGTAAGGCACCAGAGCCAACTCTAGCTCACCGAGCACACTCAGCTGTAAAGGAAGGGGCACTAACCATGCTTAGTCACAGGCAATATCCTGTCCCCTGACAAAAGCTTGTCCCCTCTCCTCCAGCTCTCCAGACAGGACAGACACACCAAAGACCCTTAGCAAGTAGATGACTTAAACAAATCGAGCAATCTTCATCTGCTGGTTTAGACAGTCTCTAAGTGTGAGATACGTGGGTTCCGAATTAGAGCGTTACACCAAAGCATGGTTCCTTGCGAGCAGATCCTCGTCCACCAACCCCGCCAGCACAGAGCATGTCCTCCGAGCCCATCCTCATCTCTTCATCCCCGAAGAATAATAGAGAAGATGTGAAGGAGGCCACGCACAACATTGAGAGGTTACCCCAAAAACAATTCATATTCTTCTCGGGAATGCAAGGAATCGTCAGCAGGACAGGCCGTTTGCTTGCCCGTAAGGGCGTGTCTCAAACCATGTAAAAAGATTGAAATCATACAACTTATATTCTCTAATATAGTGGAATTAAATTTAAAAGTAATAGCAGTAGCCATCTAAAAAATCACCAAAAATCAGGAAATCAAGCAAAATACTTTTCTTAAATTTTTTAAATGTTTATTTTATTTTTGAGATAGAGACAGAGCACGAGCAGGGGAGGAGCAGAGAGAGAGGCAAGACACGGAATCTGAAGCAGGCTCCAGGCTCTCAGCTGTCAGCACAGAGCCCGACACAGGGCTCAAACTCACAAACTGCGAGATCATGACCTGAGCCAAAGTTGGTGCTTAACCAATGGAGCCACCCAGGCGCCCCCAAACACTTTTAAATTAGCCATAGATCAGTGAAAAAATAAAAAAGGGAATTCGGAAATTTTTCAAACTGAATGATAATGAAAGCAAAACATATCAAAGTTGTAGGCGACAGCTAACATAGGGGTTAAAAGAAAAGCTAGAGCTATAGATGCCTGCATTAATAAAGAAAAAAGACACAAAATCAATGGTCTCAGCTTCCACCTATAGATGCAAAAAAGAAAAGGAAATAAAATTCAGGGAAAGCAGGAGACAGGAAACAAGAAGAAGAGAGAAAATCAATGGTATAAAAATTGGACAAACAATAATGAAAACCAGCAAAGTCAAAGTTATCTCTTTGGAAAGACTAATAAAATTGATAGCCTCTCTGAGGAGATTAATCAAGGAAAAAGGAGTGGGCATGGCTGGCTCAGTAGGTTAAGCGTCCAACTCTTGGTATTGGTTCAGGTCATGATCCCAGGGTCATAGGATCAAGCTGCACGTTGGGCTCTACACTGACCTTGGAGCCTGCTTGTGATTCTCTCTCTCCCTCTCTCTCTTTGCCCCTCTCCCCCGACCCTCTTTCCCTTTCTAAAATAAAAGAGAGAAAGGAAGGAAGGAAAGGAGGGAGGGAGGGAGGAAGGAAGGAAGAAAGGAAAAGAAAGAAGGAAAATAGGAGAAAAAACACATATTACCAATATCAGGAACTAAAGAGGGAATTTCACTACAGATTCTATGTCTATTAAAAGAAGAATACAGAACATTATGGACAACTTTATGGCAAGACTTTGAAAACAGGTGAAGTAGATAAACTCTTTGAAAAAGATAATTCACCAGAACTAACATAACGTGAAAGCATACGTTTAAATATATATAAAATAATTTTTAATTCAAATCAAAAACTTTCCCACAAAGAAAACTCCCAAGTCCAGATGAATTTATCAATGGATTTTATCAAACATTTAAGGAAGAAATAACACCAACATTAAACAAAGTCTTTCAGAAAATCAAGAAGAAGGAATCATCTTCCAACTCATTTTATGAAGCCAAAATAATTCTGGTATCAAAAGCTGGCAATGATATTAAAAGAAAAGAAAACTGCAAACCAGTATTCCTCATGATTAGATAAAATATTTATTTATTTATTTATTTATTTTTAATTTTAGAGAGAGAGAGAGCATGCACAAGTGGGGAGAGGCAGAGAGAGAGAGAGAGAGAGACAGAGACAGAGAATCTCAAGCAGGCTCCACACCCAGCAGGGAGCTCAACTCGGGGCTCCACCCCACGACCCTGGGATCATGACCTGAGCCGACATCAAGAGTCAGACACTCAACCGACTGAGCCCCCCAGTCGCCCCAATATTGCTATGATGTCAGCTCTCCCCAAACTGATCTATAGATCACAATCCCAGGTTCCACAAGAAGCCTTTGGAGGAACTGAAAAGTTGATTCTGAAATACGTAGGAAAATCCAAGGGACCTAAAATAGCCAAAACAATACTGAAGAAGAACCGAATTGGAGGACTGACTCTGATTTCTATAAAGCGACAGTGATCGCTTCAGTATGGCTTGGGTGTAAGAACAGATGAACTGTATAGAACAGAACAAAGTCTAAAAAACAGACTCAACATATATGGTCAACTAAATTTTGACGAAGTCAATTCAGGAGAAGGAAGGAAAGAAAGTCTTTTTACAAATGGTGCTGAACACCTGGATATGAATATTAAAGAAAAAAAAGACTCTGAGCACCTTCCTCACTCCACGTGCAAAAACTAGAGCCGTGCCACAGACCTAAACATAGCACTAGAGCCACAAAAGTTCCAGAGAAAACACACACGTTGTCTTCGAGACTTGGGACAGACAACATATGAAATAACAGAACATGTGTGTGTACAGGTCTCTGCCCCTGTTTCTGGCACAGCAGGACTCTTAAATCCTTTGGCGTTGCCTGAGCGATAGGAATGTTCTTTGTTTTAAGGAGGTGACTCTTGGTGGCTCCCGGATGGGGGGCTGGTCACCAGAAAGACCCCAAGCCGTGAATAAAAGCTTAGAATTCTCAGTCTCATCCCCTGTTCTCTGGAGACAGACTGGAAATTGAGTTGATGGTTGACTATGCCCATAACAGGAGACCTCCACAGAAATGCCCGAAGAACGGGGTTCCGGAGGTCCCTGGCTGAGTGACCCCGTGGGGGTGTGGGGGGAGTGGTGCCTGCAGAGAGCACGGAGGCTCTGCCCCCTTCCTCACCCCTTGCCCTGGGCATCCCTTCCATCCGCCGCTCCCGAGTCATGTCTGAAAGTGGTACACTGGTCACTTGTTTCCTGAGGTCTGGGAGCCACTCAGCAAATTAACTGAACCCAAAGACCGGGTCACGGGAACACCTAACTTAGAACTGGCTGGTCAGGACCTGCGACTGGCCCCTAAAGGGGGCTGGGCCCCCACCGCGTGGCATCCGATGCCATCTCCAGGTAGGCAGGGTCAGAGCTGAGTTAAACTGGAATACACCCGGCTGGCATCACAGAGAATTGCTTGGTGTGGGGAAGTGTCAGCAGGGAGGAGCTCTGCGTGAGTGCAGTCAGTTCTCCCTCCTCACAAGGCTTCTTAGACCACAGAAGACAATACGCATAAAATTTTTAAAAAGTGAACAAACCAAGTTAATCAAACGGTAAACTTCTTCTCTCCAATATATACCATTAACCAAGTTAACAGGCTACAAACGGAGAGAACTATTCACGATGAGGATATCAAACAAGGGACTCGTGTGTACAGTAAGGAATCCAGCAGCAAAAACACAAGTCACACAAGTTTAAAAATGAGCAAAAGACTTGAAAAGACCTTCCACGAAAGGAAATACGCGAACAAGCACTAAGACACGAAAATGCTCAGTACCCGCATCCATCAGGAAATGCAAATTAAAATCACAACGAGATACATTTCATACCCACTAGGATGTGTTTTTTAAATGACGGCAGGCGGGCACAAGGAATCCTTCGGGGGGGATGGAAATATTCTGGACTGGATGTGATGGTGTTGCAACCGTTGACGTGTACGGGGCGCCTGCGCGGCTCAGTCGGTTCAGCGTCCAACTCTTGATTTCGCTTCAGGTCATGATCTCACGGTTCGTGGGATTGAGCCCCGCGTCGGGCTCTGTGCTGACAGAGAGGAGTCTGCTTGGGGTTCTCTCTCTCCTCTCTCTGTGTCCTCCCTGCTAGTGCTCTCTCCCTCTCAAACGAAATAAATAAGCTTAAAGAAAAAACAAAAAGCCAACAAGAAAAACCACAACTGTCTACATTTGTGGAAACCAGTGACCAACGTCACACAAATGATTCCTCGCCAAGCTCATACGTTGCTGCAGGGAGCGTCACCACGGAGAGACGCAGCCTGTGGGGAACCTGCAGCAAAGAGCTAGAGAATGGTGAACACGAAACCCGGGGCCCTGGTCACCTCGGAAGGGGCGAAGGTCGTGAAAACACAGAGGAAGCTTCAACGATATTTGTCATCTTTTCCCCCACGCCTGCGGCAATATGTGGGCGATTGGCTGCACAGATGCTTTCTGCCTTACATACAGCTCATAAATGTTGGCCTGTTTCTACCCCAGAGTTTATAAAATCGTCACGTAACCAAACTGTGGAAGAGATTGGGTGTGGACCAGGTAAGAACACGCATTATAGCAACAACCCATCCAGTGGGGACTGGGTGGGGGGACTCGACTCCACCCCGAAACCGGTGATAGCCCCCAGGCAGTCAGGAGGGCCCCCAGACATGAACGCCCACAGGGGCCACCCCGAGCGACAGGCGGACCCGACGGGGACGCACGGGGCGCAAGGGAACACGAGCCCCCTCAGCACCAAGCCGGCCAGAGACCGCGCCTTCACACTTAGTGGAGCTGCGCGCTCAGTGCTCATCTGTGCCCTTGGGTCCCTGGCAGCACGGGCACCGGGGACTCCTGAACGAAGCACGTACCTGAGTGGCTGGAGGAAGAGCTGCACAAACAAACGGAGCCACAAGACGTTCGTGGCGCCAACGCACCGGGCATTCCTTTCCGCCGCTCACTCCCCGGACGGAGGATCGCGGACCTGGCGGTGGTTCCCTCGTGCAGAGCTTTTAAACCCCAGACTCGGCGCCTGGGCGGCTCGGTCGGTTAAGCCACAGCACCCTTTCCTACCCTTACAACGAAAGCACAGGGAATAGCCTCAACCTCAACCAAAGTCAAGTGTTTAAAAACTCAGAACTCGCTAACCATAAACCAAGGCAGCACCAAGGGGAAGGAACTTCTGACAAAACAGGACATAGCTCAGTACTCACCGTGCAAACGTGCGGCCGTTCCCGCACCCGCACACGCCACGACGGGACCAGCCGGCCACATTCGCGTGCAGGTCCCTGCGTGCAGGGTGGCACACGGGGTCGCCCCGGGGGCTGCGGTATCACATTCCAGCGTGGTGGGCAGCTGCGGGTAACACGCAGAACAAAAAAGGAACCCGAAACCCTCACGAGCTGTACCGCAGCCGCCTCCCGGGCTGTCGAGTGTAGGTTAAAGGTGGAGCCAAGGAGGACTTAGGTCGTGGGGTCACAGCCAGGTGCAGGGAGTCTGGCCCCTCCGAGGACGTCTGGCTGGACAAGCGGCCATTTGCTGACAACACTGCAGGATAGCCAGGCACCCCGGCATCTTGGGTCCAAACTAAGCCGCACCCTGGAGCGTGAGGGCCCCCCAGGGAGCAGGGACTGTCGCGATGGGGCTATCAGGACAGGGCGGCAGACCAGAAATGCACAGTATGGACGGCCCAGGACGCCACCCAGGGGACGGAAGACCGGCGGGTGCCGGGGAAGGTGACGAAGCGGCCGGCGGGCTCCCAGCACATCACGACGCTCGTGTCACAATCGGGAGGGACTCCGCGAGGCAGCTTGGGAGAGGGCCGGCCGGTCGCCCACGCCTGTGTGGCTCGTACGCCCCGTCCCGAGGGTCCCCATTCAAAGCTCACACCTGCACGAGCTCCTGTCGGGCCTCGGGGGGGGGGGGGCTCTGGGCCTCCTCCCCCACCCCAGACCTTTCCTTGAGGAGCAAGGGGTGGGGAGGGGGGGTCACGGCCCAACTCGATGGCTGTGGGTGACGCGGCCGGGTCCCCAGGGGCACGCGGACCCCGCGCGCGTCGGCAGCGGCTCCCTCGGGCTGCCATCTATGGCTTACAGAGTCATTTCTGTCCGTTAAACTCCTTCATACAATTTTGAGGGCAGGGTCCCTGGCCTGTATTTCAGTCCCCGGAGGACCGGGAGGACCGGGAAAGCGCCGTGAAACTTATCACCCGGCGCATCCGCAGGAAACGACGCTGGCGGAAGGACCCGGGGTGGACCGGTCCGCGCGCACAATCCCGCCTCACTCTACCAGCCCGATCCGGCCTCCTGGGGGCCCACCCGCCTCCCATCGCAGCCACGGTGGGTCTCCGTGAGGTGCCCGCCCCCCTCCCCCAGGACTCAGGCTCCCCTGACCCTCCTCCCCCTCACGCCGTGTTTATGCAGGGCCACGAAACTGCCGCATCGACCCCAGGCCACGCATCTTTGGATGGAAATCAATACATAATTATGTGTTCTGTCCGCGCAGCGTGGCCCAGAGCCCGGCTGATTGCGAATCGGATAAAGTAGAAGCAGAGGGGCCGCGGCCCGGAGCGGCGTGTGCTGGGACAAGCGGGACAGGCGGAGCCCAGGATGACGGCTCCTTCGCTCCCCCTGGGGGCGTCCCTGCTGCAGAGGGCTGGACTCCATGCGGCCCCCGCCGCGCCCCACCTGCCGGCTTGCCGGTCCCTCCCTGACTCCCCCGCTTGGGCCCAGCAGCCCAGACGCTCCCCCTCGAGTCCAGAAACCACCTGGTCATCTCTCTGCCTCACGTCCCTCTTGACAAGGAGCACGGGGGTCAAAAACACCCCCTGTGACCTCAGAAAGGCCTGAGCTTGCGTCTCGCTGGTGAGTCCCTGGTGCCCGTGTAATGAGCAGACAAGAACACCGACCTCAGGCCCCCCGCCCGCCCCGCCTGCGGCGCACCTGCTCACTCGCGGCCCGACCACCTGGGGCGCCTTACCATCTCTCGTCGCCTGCGGACGCCCCGAGCCTGGCGAACGTGGGGCCTGGATGCGAGCCCTGTCCCGGGGAGAACGAGGTCACCAGGGGAGGCCAGGCCGGCCTGTGACCTCGTGAACACCCAAGCGCAGGCTGGCACTGGCGTTCGCATCTCAGTCCTGGGCCGGCGCCCCGTGTGCAAACAGGGCAGGAGCTCGGCCCGCGGCCACGAGCCGAGGTCCCTGGGGCCACCGCTGAGACTCGGCGCGAGGACAGGAACGGAATCTTCTGCTGCCGAGTTTAAAGGTTTCTGCGAACAAAAGCCACGGCCTGAGCTTGGCGGGTGTCGGGTTCGGGCCACGCCACGGGGGCACCGAGGACAGAGGCACATCGTTTCCCTTCGTGATTCTGCGTGTCTTCAGCCCAGCTGCAGCATCCTCGCAGACACTGTCGGCGACAAGTCCACGGACATCAGTGGCCTCCCCTCTGCAGCCCGCACACCTGCCACCCTGCAGCTCGTGCCCCCGGAGACCCTCAGCAGGCGTCGCCCTGTCCTCTCGGCGCTGAAGATAAACCTCCTTCGGACGTTCCTCTGCACCCAAGCCCCCGCCCTCCCAACAAGGGAGCCACAGGGGCCGAAAGGCAGAGTGTGGCTCATGGCGGCGGCGCGTGGACTGGGATCACGCGCGCGGTCGAGTGCAAAGCAATCGGCAGGGGCCGGGGGGGGGGGCACTGTCTGTGCCTCAGATGCCCCCGCCCGCCGGTAACAGGGGCCGATGCGGGAAGAGAGTGAGCAGAGCCCCCAGGGGACCCGTCCCTTCCCTGGGTAAGAGTGCGGGTGCCTGTGGGCTCCTCCCCACCTGGCTGCAGACCCCTGTCCCCTCTCGTTCATCCCCCATGGCTTTCACCGAGATGGTTCCAGAAGGCAAACTCTTCCACAGCATTAAAACATAATTTGTAGAAATAATGAGCCTTTAATAAAAGCCACGTCGAGTGATACACTTTTTACAGCGTTTGACAGAGTAAGAAAGGTCCAAGCTCCTGCAAGAAAACGGCTCCCGCCCGCTCCGGGGCCCCGGACGCCACGATCCCCTCTGGCGAATGCAAAACACCGACTTGCGCAGTTGAACGTGCGCGGTACCCGGGCCACACCGGCCACGCGTTCCGCCGCAGAGAGGCCTCCAAAGGCCGCCTCTCCCGGCCTCGCGCGTAACGACGAGGACCGGGGAGCCAACTCGCTTCTGTTCCTTCTTCAGCTTCCTTTCCCCCTTTTTTTTTTTTTTAATAATTAAACAGTTAGTGGCCAAACTGCATTGTAATTGATTGCAAAATTGCTTTTTTAATGAGATTTAGACACTTAGGAAATAGCGCTTTTGTTCCCCCTCCAATATGCCCAAAGTGAACTTGGTCGTTCTGACAACAAATTGCGTCCCTGGCCTCCTGTGTCACTCAGAGATGAGCAGAGAGCAGGGGATGGGGCTGCCTCGCAAAGAGGCGGCGGAGGCCACGGTCCCTGCCCATCCCCGTCCCCCCCACAAGGAAGGGCACCTGGACAGCCCTGGCGTCCCGCCCCTCAGAGCTCCTTCATGCCCTGCCCCACCCCAGCCAAGGTGCCGACTGTCAGAGCGGGGACCCTGAGACCGTCCTCTGTGCCCCCTGTCCATACGGGGGGGACACTGAAGCCCACTCTGCCAAGTGTGTCTCCTCCAGCTCCCTACGTGCCGGCCCCCAGCTCGCGGGGCCCACCCAGGTGGGGGGCGGGTCAGAAACCCCGGCTTCCCCAAATTCAGGGAGGGAGGTCCTCGCGTTTCGCTGATGAGGACGCGGATGCTGTCTGTGCCCCCGAGACCCCTTGCGTTGCCAGCTCGGTAAATACCGACTACCAGCGGCTCACGGCGCCCCATTCTCCAGAGCCAGCCTGTTTTGTAAATAAAGTTTTATTGGAACACGGCCACGGCCGTCAGTCACATATGACCTGTGGCTGCGTTCACACGGGGGCAGTGCCCGCGGGGCGTGAGGTGCGTGCAGCCTGGCCCCTCGCGGGAGACGTCTGCCCTGGACAGCCGCCCTGACGCCTGCTCCCGGGGCGAGGCTGGTCCACCATTCGCTCGTTCCCTCGCTACACGAGCCCCGTGCTTGCCCTTGTGACCACAGATGAGTAACACAGAACTCCTGCCCGGAGATCACAGGTCAGCGGCTGGAGACAGGAATAGGGGCGCAGACAGATCAGGAGGTCGAGGACACTGGCCTGGGGCCTTGCAGGGTGAGTAGGAGTTGGCGGCAGTGAGTCCGAGGTGGAGCAGTGTTCTCTGCTCACACTGGGTGTCCAGGGCGTGGATCCTGGAGCAAGGAGCGCGTGGCAGGAGCCCGACCGGCGCCAGAAGTCCTTGCTGGGTCCCACCCTGGACCCGCGCTGGGCTGGATTCTCCGCTGCGCGCTGGGGCCGCGGGTGTGGACTACAGCAGACACATCTCTGTCCCGAAGTTCAGTGGTCTCCACGTGGCCACAGGCAGATGCGTCCCCCGAATCGCACGCCCCGCCCTGTGCCGTCTGCTGAGGGCGCTAACCACGTAGTCACACCCACGGAAAGATCCTGTAAGGGGGGCAGGTTCCGGGCAGGCGATCAGATCCTCCCCCGAGACCCAGAGGATGAGAAGCATCAGCCACGGAGCCCACGAGGCCGGGACGCTGCTCCGCATGGAGGGAACGGTTCGGGCAGAGCCCTGGGGGCGATCGCGGGGGACGGGGGGCCTCTCACAGGGGCCGAGAAGGAGAGCAGTGGCGGCGGAAGGGACCCTTGTCTCTGTCAGGGAGGACTTTGAGGCGGGAGGAACGCGGCCAGGTCTGCATCCAGAAGAGCATCAGTCTGTGAGTGCAGAGAGGACCTAGGGGGGCGGGGGGCCGGGGGCGGGCACGAGGGTCTGCAGCCAGCCTGGCAGGGAGCGGGGGTGGCCGGGATACAGCGGACGAGCTAGAGGCTGCGGATGCAGAGAACGGATGGAGCAGGGGGCGGGGGGTAGCAGGTGAATCGGGGCTTATGTGGTGGGACGTGGCAGGTGGACGGGGAGGAGTCAGGGCAGGTGCACCGGGGACCTGGGGGGAGCAGCCGGCCCGGTGTCCCCACGCCCCATATGGAAGAAGCCCCACGGCGTCCCCCCTTCCCCGCCCACGAGGAGCCGCGGGCTCGCAGACGTGAAGGACCAGCTCACCAGCGGCAGTCAGGGGTCCGTCCACACCAACCCAGCCCTCGCTCCGCCCTGGCCCGGCTCCAGATCCCTGGGGCCTCCCTCACCTGCCTGCCGTGTGACCCCTGTGTCCTTGTGTGTCCTTTCAGTGACACCCCCACCCCAAGTCCTTGAGACAACTCAGGTCTATCCCCGTCCCTTGCCACCTGGGGAGACAAGTGTGTGTAGGACGCTGCTCTGACCCGGGAAGAATCAGGGTCAAGTTAAAACCAAAAGGGCAGTGGTTTTTAAGACACGACACGAGCTCCCTTTCTGAGGCTTTTGCTTTTCAAACAGGCGACTGACATGCCGGGCTGACAACCGCGGTCCCACCAGGAGCTGCCGGGACAGACAGAAGACCGGTGGGGGGTTCACAAGGCGGGACCATTCGGCTTAGGCGCCGTGACCTCCGAGCTGGGCGCAGACGGCCCCCAGCATTTGCTGCGTGGGAGACCGTACCTTGGGCTCCTCCACAGAGCTGGGCCCTGGCCACTGCTCACCCCCGAGGGGCTCGTTAATCTAAGCCAGAGAACCCCGCGTTACGGCACCGTCAGAGGGGAATCATCCGTACCCCCAAAAAAGAGTAAACGTTGGGGCGCCTGGGTGGCCCAGTCGGTTAAGCATCTGACTCCTGATGTCGGTTCAGGCCACCATCTCGCAGTCTGTGAGTTCGAGCCCCGCGTCGGGCTCTGTGCTGACAGCTCGGAGCCTGGAGCTGCTTCGGAGTCTGTGTCTCCCTCCCCCACTCACACCGTCCCCCCCCCCCAAAATAAACATTAAAAAAAAAGAGTAAACACTAGATCCCTCAAGCAGGCGTCTGAGCTAGAAGGGGACCCAGCCTCGCCTGCAGCCAGAAGACGTCGTTTTAAGAACCTGTTACAGGAACGGGCGCACGGAAAACCTCGAGGATTCTCTAACCTCCTGACAGGCAGACACCTGTGGGCCCGTGGGGACCCTCACAGGTGACGCGAGCTGGACGAGGCCAGCTCCGTTCCCTCCAGTTGACAGAAGATGACACCGAGGGCCCAGGAGGCTAGGCGGGTCCCCCAAGGCCACACGGCCAGCGGGTTCCTGGAACCAGGGCTGATTCTGAAATCGCTGAGGACCCCCCCGCCCCAGCCCGTGGCTCCGGCCTGAGAGCAAAGTACAACCGAGAGTCTAGAGTTTCGTTCGTTTAAAAAAATTTTTATACCCACTTTTGTCTCCTCTAACGAAAAGGGATCTCAAGCCTGTGTGTATTTCAAATACTCAGTAGTTTTAATTTGGCCAAATTTATGAAATGAAGCGGCCCGGGCCGCGGCACTGATGAGACTGATTTACAGAAAACCCAGCCATGGGGGCTGGAGACGCTCCCCGGTGGCGTGGCCTCTGGCAAGTCGCTTCCTCCCTCAGGAATTTATTCTCAGTCGTTACACTCGGGGTGGGATCCCCGCTCCCTGGAGTCCTTCCTACTCAAGCGAAGTGCTGTAATCGATTATCTCCGGGCACTGGGCCAGCGCGAGCAAGGGGAGGGAGGCAGAGGCCTGCGGGGAGGCTGCACCGAGGCCCAGGAGAGAGAGCTGGGCCACGCGGAGGCCGGGTGGGGGCCGCCGGGTGCCCAGAGCGGGTGCGCGCACGGCAGCGGGGCTGCGGTTCCCAGCCCACCATCCGCCCCTTTGCAAGGCCTCTGAGCCCAGACGGCATCTCTCTCTTGTCTCCAGAAGGCGACCGTTGCCGCTGTGAGCCGGTCGCGCGGTAGGAAGAACTGGCCACGGAGGCCGCGAGCCGTGGCCAGGGGAGCGTGGCCGGTTCCGGGCACGTCCTCCGACGGCCGCCTGGCTGAGGGGCCGGAAGTGGGGCTTGGGGGGAATTTCCAGGTGGGAAGGAAGGGGCAGGGCGCCCCTGGGGGGCTTGCTCTGAACGGGAATGAGCCTCATGCCAAAGTCAAGAGTTGTATTTCTTATTTTTCCAAAGCCGCGGTGATGGGCACCAAGTTCATAATACAAACAAATGGTGACTGCAATCACTTGCCGTTCCCATGGCAACGGGGAGGATGAAAAGGGCAAACATTGGAGCTGGGAGTCTCTTCAGATCCAGCTCCACGGATTTTAATGTCCAGGCAGCTCGCTAGCACGCAGACCACCCCCCCCCCACCGCTCACCATTTCTAGAGTGAAAACCCCTCCCGGGTAAGTCACCGGGGCCACCGGGCTGACCAGCCAGGATGTGAAGCCGTCGGGTAGCTTCTTGAACACCTCCAGCGACAGGGAGCTCATTCCACCGCTGGCCAGATGTAGGCGCTCACTGAAGGGGACGCCAAGCGGGCAGGGGTAAGACCATGAAGGCGCGGGGCCAGGCCGCCCCAGTGAGAATGGAAAGGCATCACCGTCACAGCCTACGTTTATGGAAATGTGGTCCCCAGTGCTCCACCCTCGACTGGCCACAGAGGACCAGGTCCGGCAGCCAGGGAGCTGAACAGTTACACGCGTCGCACACTGTGCAAATCGCTCCATACCCATGACCTCATCTGGTCCCCGCCACGGCCTGCCTCACACATCGTTACTGTTCCCAGTTTGCCGAAGACAGCAGCCTGGAGGGGAGAGCGCCACGGTAGTGGAATCACGGCTGAGGCTCAGGGCCGCCGACCCAGGCCACCGCACCACCAGGCTGGCAGAGGCCGGCTGCACAGCTGAGCCTAGTCTCCGAGCCCCGCGCCCTCTGCAGAGAGGTCACCGTCACGAGGGAGGAGCAGACTCTGGAAAAACATCACCGAGACCGAACAACGAGTTCGCACAGAAAATGACCATTACACACCTGCGCCGGCGGCACCCGGCGTTAAGCCACAGATAAACGAGGTCTTTCCCAAACTCAGCCGTCAGGTCACTGTGTGCCGGGCACTGGGGGAGGCGCTGGGGATTCAGAAGGGCCGAGGCCTGGACCACACGGAGGGAGGAGGGCAGGGAGGGGCGGGCAGGGCCGCGAACCGCCACGGGGCAAATAAAAAGCAGCAGGTGTTACGGAAGTGGTGTGGACTGTGGCCGCTGAGGCTGGGAGAGGGGAACCCTGGAGGGCTTCTTGGAGGAGGAGAGGCCTTTTCAGTCATCCCTTCGCGCGCTCGCCAAAGCAGTGTTTGCTGAGGCCGCACCGGCGCTCTGCAGGGTGCGGGCTGTGAGGCCGTGAGTCACCGGAGGAGACAGACACCCGTCCAAAGCGTGGGAGGGGGAGGAGGGCTCTGGGGACGAGGGAACGAGCCGCCGGTCTCATCTTCCGTGTGCAGGGAGGCTTCCTAAAGCGAGAGGCCTTTGGGCCGCGAAGAGAATGCTGAGGGCCCAGGAGGGGCGGGGGCTCGGATGGGACGAGGAGGAGCGTGGGGATAATGCAGGAGGGCTTCCTGGCAGGAGCCGCCACAGGCCACACGGCAGCACCGATGAACCCTGCCCCCCAGTCCTTGGCGGCCAAGGCCCCAAGGTCAGGAATCCGGAGAGGCAGACGGACCAGGCGGCAGTGCAGACGCAGCCGCCGGGGCAAAGGCCCCACGGAGATGCCGGACACAGGGGAGCAGGGAGAGGACAGCAGAGTCCGCGGTTATGACGGTCCCAGCGACAGGCGGGTGGCTTTGCCCCACGGTGTCCCCAGGAGGTCAGCCGCGCAAACCGACCCCGTGTGAGGGAAGCCCCCACCCCCCGATCCAGGGCCACCCGGCAGGCAGGGGTCACGTCTGGACGTCGGCATCCCGGGTGCCGAGGGTCTTCCAGCAAACGCAGATCTCGGAGCGAGCCCCGGGTGTTCCTCCCTGGCTGAGCCGCCCACGCCGGGAGCCCCGGGGACGCCAGGGGTCTGCTGGCCCGGCCTGCGGTGAAGCCCCCGCCCCTGCTGGCCATCAGCCCAGCCCGGCTGTGGGGACTGCAGTCACCTCGAAAACGGGCGGCCAGCGGGGACGTCTGGACCCTGGGGCAAGAAAGGCCCAACAGGGTCCGGTCTCGCAGGGCTAATGCAGGAGCGAAAGGGAAATTCCAAAAGCCTTCTCGTCCGTGTGCTCAGGGAGATGCAGGAAGATGCGGCTCCCCGGAAACAAGAACAGAATGCCATGAAGTGGCGCAGACGACCCCAACAACAAGGAAGAGCCCCAAGAAGTTAACAATATAATAGCGGCAAATACGAAACTCCGCGGGAAGTTTTGCAAATGAAGTTGAAGAAATGTCCCCAAACAGAAGGCAGCAAGAAGACAGGGTCAGTAGGACCTAAAGAGTATAAAACCTGGAATATCGGTGCAGGAGGTCCAACCCCCAACAGACAAGAGCTCCAGATAGAACGGGGGGCGGGGGGGGGGACACGGAAAACAAACAACGAGTGTTTCCCGACGGAACTCAAAGACCCACCAAGGCACGTTGCCGTGAAGATCCCTGTGTCAGGATCAGGAGGTCCGAAAAGCTGCGAGAAGTCACGGAGGGCCACATACAGAGGCTCGCGAATAGAGGTGACCTCGCTGTGTGTTCCGGGCTGAACTGCGTCCCCCCAGATTCCGTTGTGGGAGGTCCTAGTCCACAGCACCTCGGGTGCCATGTAACCTGGAAATGGGGTCCTGACAGACGTCACTGACCGGGATGAGGTCACAACACGACCCGGTCCTCGTAAAAAGGGAGCATTTGGGGGCGCCTGGGGTGGCTCAGTCGGTTGAGCGTCTGACTTCGGCTCAGGTCGCGATCTCGCAGGTTGTGAGTCAAACCCCGCGTCGGGCTCTGTGCTGACAGCTCGGAGCCTGGAGCTGCTTCGGATTCTGTGTCTCCCTCTCTCTCTGCCCCTCCCCTGCTTGTGCTCTACACCTCTCTCTCTCTCTCTCTCAAAAATAAATGAACGTTAAAAAAAAATTTTTAAGGGAGCATTTGGACACAGACACACGCATAGGGAGACGCCGTGTGAAGGCAGTGAGGGCAGAGGTCAGGGCGCAGGAAAACGCCCACAGCAAGGACAAGGGCACGGAATACATTTGCCCCCCGCCTCAGAAGGGAGCGGCCACAATGTTGGGGTTCCAACCTCCAGAACCGCGAGACGGGGATTGTGACGCGTCAGCCCGTTTGCTGGCGCCGTTACAGCAGCCGGAGGAGACAGCTGGGGGACAGTGGGAGGGACAGGGACTGCGGGGAGGTCTCCAGCCTCGAGTTGTCCAGCCAGCCCAAGACCCGTCCAGGGTGAGGGTAGGGAAGTTCGTTGTCGGGGACGCCCACCCCCCGCACCCGTTCCGAGCGAGCTACAGGACGCTGTCCCGGCACAAAACCAGCAGCCACCAAGGAGGAAGCCGGGCTCCAGGAGGCACGGGGACAAAGGGGTGTCCCAGGGTGACGCTGCGCGGCGGGCCCGGAGGCAGCGGGGGCAGGGCTGTCCGGAAGGAGTGTCACCAGGAGGGGAAGAAAGATCGGAAGCTGATACCGCAGGAGGGATTTTAAGGTGCCCAAGGAGCGTTCGGAAGGACTTTCTGGCGGGTGCACAGAGCGCCACGCAAAGCCCTTCTCGGACACGTGTGTCAGTGCCTTCCGAGCATCACACGACATTCTCAGCACCTGGAACGCGGCAGCGACAACGGCAGGTAGACGCGCCTTCGCCGAGCTTTCATTCCCGCGAAGGAAGCCAGAAAAAACGGAAACAGGACAAATCAGCCTCTGGCGGGCTCGCCGGTAACGGGGCCACGGCGAGAAGCAAAGCAGGAATGGGGTGCCGGGCGAGGCTGGGGGCTCGGCTCCAGCCAGAGCAGCCAGGGAAGGGGTGAGGGAGCAGACCTGCGGGTGTCTGGGGAACCCGAGGCAAAGTCGGCGTGAAGCTGCCCCAGCAGGTGCACGATGCCCGCAAGCCCGGCGCGCTGGGGAAGCTGAGCCCCGGACAGAGTTCGCGCCCGGAGCAACATGGCCTAACTCTCGTCCAGCAGAATCATGCCACCTCGTCGTTGAATGAGGGGACAGCAGTGGACGCAGCGGGACCCACTGCGGGGCTTGTCACCAAAACCCAGCAGGAGCGCGTGGCCGTGTGGACGGCGGCGGTGGTGGCCAAGGGGGGCCGTGAGAAGCTGACGCTGGTGTGCTTTGGCGCCGAGTCCGAGGGAGGGAGGAGCGGCCGGTAACGGGGTTGGGGGAGCACGCGGGTGAGCACAGGTGAGGACTTGTGCATTTTTGGACGCGAGAAGCAGAGAGCTCACCGGACATCCAAGCACGCATGTCGGGAAGGCGACGGGCACGGGCGTGCGGAGCTCGGGGTGGGGACGCGTCGCTCACAGCGGGAATGGTGTGCAAGGCCAGGCCCCATCAGCACAGCGCACCTCCGGCCTGGCCCGCGTTCACAGCGTCAGATCAGCCGTGCTGGTGACGTCCCCGCGCCGGCGGAAAGCGGGGGGCTTCAGAGCGCCAGAGCGGGGTTCAAACAGGACCTTCGCATCCAGTGTCCGAAATCCACACGCCCAGACCCGGGAGCTCAGGATCCTCCCGAAAGGGTGATACGTGATTTCGAGTTTATTATTTTAAACCTTTTCTCCCCCTTAAAGACACAGAGCTGTGACCCGGTGACCCCACAGCGGTAAAAACACACGACCGATGTAACTCGCGTCTTCTGGTTCCGTTTTCCAGCTTCGTGTGTCCCTTTAATTAGTCTGTGTTTTACGCCCTCGTTTTATTTTTTCTTTACACAAAGCACAGACGGGTGTTTTTGCGCCGGGCACGTTTTGACGCCGCTGCGGAAGGTTTCGGGAAACAAAACAAAACAAAACCCACCGGCGAAAGATGTCCCGTTACAGTCAGACTGACGCGGAAATGGAAAATCGAGGGTTCACCTCTGTGTACCTTTGGAACCGGCGGCTTTAAAAAGAACACAGTTGGTTGGGATTATACAGTCAACGGGGAGCGAAGCCAGTCGGGGTATTATCATAATTCTAATTACGCGCCTCCCCGCCCCCCGCCCCGTCTGGGATTTACTCAGAGAACAGACTCGGTTTAGCTGGAAGACCTTCCTACTGATGGATTTGATCCCTACTTGGGAATTTTATTTTCCCCGCGGGGGGCTGAAGAGGGAGCCCCGCAGGACGGGGGTTCGGACGCGGGCACCAGGTCCCACCTCCTCGCTGACGCCTCCAACCCTCCGCCCAGATGCTGCGCGGACTGGCTGAGGGAGGCTAAGTGGCGGGGGGCCTCTGTTTCCCTGTTTCCAATGATCTGGGTGGTGCCGACCGGGAAGGAGGGGTGAGGGTGTCGAGAGCAGCAGCTGGAAGGCGGCGCCTCTGCCGGGTCCCCTTCTTTCAAAGGAGTCAGTCGTCTGCCTGCTGTCCATTCTCCTGACCCCCATCTCCCTTACACGCACACTGTGCGCACACGCATGCGCACACATGTACCCAGATGCACACACAGAGGCACACACAGAGACACAGGCACACGGGCACACACACGGGCGCACACACACGGGCACACACGGGCACACACAACCACACTTGCACACGGGCACCCACACACGGGCATGCCTCACCCCTCCTACTTCCCCTCCACCTGCAGCTGGGGACTGGACGCACACAGCCCACGTGGGACCTGCTCGGGCCGGCCCCCCCTGGGGTGTGAGCACGTCTACACCCCACCCCCTCCAGTGTTTGCCTCAAGGGTCCGAAACCCTGAGCGCCGGGTGTGGCGGGGGCTTCCGGTCCTAGTCTCCCTAACGTCCCACGCCTCTGCCTCGGCTGAAGGCCGCCTTCTCCGCCAGGTGAGGCCACGCGGGGCAGGAGCCTCGGCGATCATAACCCGGGAGGTCAGGAGACACTCGCCTCGCCCCGCCCCTCCCCGCACACAGGCTGGGAGCCTGGAACACAGGAGGCTGCCAGTCTTGCCTGACCCAAGTGGAGACGCACGGGAGCCCGTTAATTCGGACCCCGCCGGGGCGGCCCCACGGGCCAGTGAGACGCTGATGAGGGGACCGTCCCGGTGAGGATGGCCGGCTGGCCACACAGCAGCTCCGTGTCCTTCCCAGCGGGACCTCACGGCCCCGTTGGCCCTGAGTGCTTTCAGGGAATGACTTGCGCAGGCTGGGACGCGACCTTGAAAGAAGGGGCCAAGGACACCAGGACGTGCCCCTGCTCCGCGCTGGGCCTGCTGTGGGGCCCCTCAGGCCCCCTCCCCGAGGAGCCCCCGGGCGGCGGCCCAGGTGAGCGGCCGCAGCTCCAGGCAGGGCTGAGGTTGAGAACAGAGCCACCAAGGAAGACCCTCGGGGCGACGGGCTCAAACAGCTTCTCACTGGCCCCAGCGGGGACAGACGTGGTTCTTACGAACTGAGCGAGGGCATCGGGCTCCCTCCCTCCACCTGCGCGCGGTTTTTCCCGAATTACCCAGAAGCACGCACGTCTGACCACGGAGGGGACTCCCGCCCCAGCGTCTCCACGGTCGAATCTCGCGTCCGGAGCTTCCTCCTCGACGACCTGATCTGACAGCCCGTGGTCCTGGCTCTCCGGGCGCAGAGGCACTGACCGCACGGAGCCCGCGTCCCCGGTCCCTGACACGGGGCCCAGCCCTCTGCCCCCCGACACCTTCCAAGAAACGCACGTTACAGTCCCGCCGTCACCCATGGGACACTGGGGACACGCTGGCATCATGGCGCGGCAGCTGGGAGGGCGGTCAGGCTGGGGGTGTCGGGCCCAGGGGCGGCTACACCACCTGCATCCCGCTCCTCAGGCCAGCCCTCCCAGCGGGGACCGTCCGTCCGTCCGGTCTGTCCCGAGGTCCCTTCCCGCACATCTGCGGGCTGCCTGTCACGAAGACAGCCTGCCGCCCCGCACCCTGGGGGCGTCCCCGGGAGCTGGCGTCTGCCGGTTCCCACTGACGGCGGCTGTTCTTAAATTAACGGGAACGGGGCGCGGAGGGAGGGAGCGCGCGGGACCCCGGGGGCTCTCTGCTGCTGCCCCCCAGTGCAAGCCTCCCCTCTCGTTCCCTCCTCGGATCTGAGCTCTGGGGCACCCGCAGTGTGGCCTGGGGATGTGGCCGCAGATGCCAAGTCCTGGGAAAAGGAAAGAAGTTTCTAGGAGACAAAGGGAAACCATCGGCAGGATGGATACAAAGTTTCTAGATCAGCGTTGCTTTTCTAGTGTGGAATCCTGCGGGGGAGGGATGGGCGTCCTGAAAAACTTGTTCCCGGTATTTATTAGGAAAAGGGGGCCTGTGTCCCCAAAAGGCCGCTCCGTTCACGCCGCAGGCCATTTACGGCAGGTGCCCCGGGGCTGCGCGCCCCTCCCGCCCACACGGGGCTCCCACCAGGCTGCGGAACACACTCCCCTTCGGCCAGAGGACGAGACGCCTGATCGCGGCTGCGGGAGGCGAGGCCGGGTGTGCGCGGGTGACCCCGGGGCCGCGGCACGCCTGGTGGTCGTGACGACAACACGGTGCACGCGTCACCCTTTTCCGACCACAAGGAGGAAACCTTGGCTCAGGGAGGGGGGGGGGGAGAGGGGGGAAGACCCACTTCAAAGGTTGTTTGTCGAAAGACTGGGTTAACCGGGCGAGAGCATCCCATCCACTGAGGTTCAGCACCGTCAATACGGGCAATTTGAGGAAAGTTTTCATTTATTTTTTAAAAATTTTTTAATGTTTATTTATATTTGAGAGAGAGAGAAAGACACAGAGCACAAGCAGGGGAGGGGCAGAGAGAGGGGGAGACACAGAATCGGAAGCAGCTCCAGGCTCCGAGCTGTCAGCACAGAGCCCGACGTGGGGCTCGAACCCACAAACCGCGAGATCATGACCTGAGCCGAAGACTGAGCCCCCCGGGCGCCCCCTGAGGGAAGTCTTTAAAGGGGTCTTTACAAAGGTGCAGGCAGGACACAGCGAAGCAGCCCCGAAGCAGTGCGGCGGCAGGACAGCGGCCCCTCACTGGAGCCGCGGCCTCACCCCGAGCCCGTGCACGTGCGGCCTTCCACCCCAACGGGGGCTCTACAAGAGCGATCCTGCAGTGGGGCGACGAGCCTGGCGAGGGGGACGCAGGAGAACCGGGGGAGGGAGCGTGGCCACAGAGGTGGGGTGACGGAGCCAGGAGGCCCGGCCCCGTGAGGTCCATTCCAGACTCCGACCCCCAGCACCGAGAGACACACCTTGACAAGCCCCTGCGGGCAACGGTGTCTCCACCACAGGGGGACGGGGTGCACGGCGCTGCCCCGACAGCAGGGGCGCGGGAGGGCCCCCGGAAGGCAGCTGCCGGGACAAAGCCTTGACCTCGCTGTGCCCCGGTGCCCGACCCGCTGGCGGGTTTCCACGGGAACAGGGAGCACTGGGGAAGTGCCAGGACCAGCTTCCGGGAGGGAGAATGGAGTGCGGGTGGCAGGCACGGCGGGAGGGCCGCCCAGAGGGGCCGGCTCGTGTCCCCTGCAGGGGTCGGGGCCGCGCGTGAGTTCCGAGGAGGAGCAGAGACCTTCTTTCCAGCTGGGATATGAGCATATGAGCGGCCCTGGCCAACGGGTACTGCCCGGTGTCACATGTGGACGGCCTCGGGCCCTGCCCTCGGAAACGGACACACAGGCCACCGAGGCTGAAACGCAGGGCCAGCGCCCGCCAATAGGCACCTGGGCAAGCTGGGAAAAGGTGCCCCTTGCTCCAGACATTCTCCCGCTGTCTGCTGGGATCTTGCAAGAACTACATACCTAAGACGACAACAAGGCAAACAGGGGCCCCTGGGTCGCGCAGTGCCCAACGCGCTCAACTGTAAGTGGCAGCCCAGGAAGCTTCATAGAGCGCCGTCACACCCCGAACGATGCCGAAGATGGGTGCTCTCTTTCGGTCTGTTTGTCTGCCTCCCTGGCCCCCCCACAATTACCTCCCACGCCTACCGGCAAAGGCCACCAGGAGCGAGGCCACCGGGAGCTCACCTGTGGCTGAACGCACCGGGCTTGTGCGCTAAGCCAGGAGGGGGCACAGACCGCTGTCGGACCACGTTCATACACAGCTCGAGAATGAGTCCCACGGAACTGTAACTTGTGTGCGGGGTGGGAGCGGGATGGGGGTGCACGCCTCACGCTGACCCAGTCGCTGGGAGCCTCCCAACCCCCCCAGAGATGGCGTGAGGAACAAAACGCAAAGCGTCTTATTTAGGATAAAACGGTAACGTTGTTGATGTGTTGGCTTAAAATTAACGTCACCTGTTTTTTCTTTACCTTTTTAACGTAACTGCCAGAAAACGGGATGGACGTCACGGGTGCGGCTGGCGCGCCGCGCTGTCTGGACCGCGCTGCCCTCCCCTTCCCGCCTGGGCCCCTGGGGGCCTCGGTGCCCGGCTGTGGGCGCAGGGCCACTCGGCATCAGACCCCAGGGGCTGCGGCACACCTGTCCCCCACTCTTCCCTGAGGGAAGGTTTGCCTGGGACGTGGGGTCGACTCGCTGTGAGGACACACGGTGTCCCGGCCGAGAGACCCATCCTCAAAATGCTCCTTCTCCTCCCCCCCCC
>CM053565.1:646651-667270 GCA_028646485.1 Cryptoprocta ferox
TCCTTCCTCCTTCCTTCCTCCTTTCTTCCTTCCTTCTTCCTTCCTTCCTTCCTCCTTCCTTCCTCCTTTCTTCCTTCCTCCTTCCTTCCTTCCTTCCTTCCTCCTTCCTTCCTCCCTTCCTTCCTCCTTCCTTCCTTCCTCCTTCCTTCCTTCCTGCCTCCCTTCCTTCCTTCCTTCCTTCCCTCCTTCCTTTCTTTCGTCACAGACTAGGCTTCGTGGGACACATGTGCCCTGTGCGTCTGCCCCCCTGCTGTGCGCCCACGAATGTAAAGTGCAGAGACCATTCTTGATTGGAGGCCTGGAGAAAAGCAGACTGGGCTTCTCAGGCCCCTGATCGAAACCACTGTGTGGGGTTCCTGGGGCTGTGACAAGTACCGCAGTCGGAGTGGCTCGGAATCCAGGGAGTTGATTGTCCCACGGTGTGGACTGCAGCGATCCCGGTTAAGGTGACGCAGGCCCGCACTCCCTCGCGAACCTCAAGCCCGTCCGTGTGTCTCCCGTGCCTGGTGCCGCCGGCAGTGGCGGGTGTCCTCGGCCATCCGGGTTTGTCTCCGCGTCTCTGTCTCCACTCGGGCCTCTTGTTGTAAGGACCCCGGTCTTAACCGGACAGGGGGCCACCTGACTCCAGTGTGACCTTGTCTTAACTGAGCCCCTCTGCGACGCCCCTGTTTCCGAATACGGTCCCGTGGGGGGCAGGGGGACCGGCACTTCTCCGCGTCTGCTTTGGCGGGACGCAGGTCATCCCGTGACACCGACGACTACATGTGAGCAGAGTACGAGTGGACGGGAACAGCAGGAGAAACGTCCAGAACGCCGAGCACTGCCACCCCTCCGCGTCACACGAGGACTGTATCAATGACTCGCGTGACGTTACAGGCTTCCTGCAAACTGGTGAGTCCGTGTTTGTTCACGGAAGTAGTTTTACGTGTGTCCTGCCGCTGTCTGCGGGGCAGCCTGTGCCTGCGTCCCGCGCCAGCCCGGCCTTCGGGTCCCTGTCGTCTCTCGCTTGGTTGAGAGTTAAGGGGGCCGCGCGTCCTCCGTAGAAGGAGCAGCCTGGCTTTCCGCGCGGTGAGCGCACTGCGCCCCGAGGAAGCGAGTGCGCGCGCCTGTGCGTGTGTCATCCTCAGCTGGCGACGGTGCCTCTGAGTCACCAGGGCAGCAAAGCGGGGCCCGGGCTGTGGCACCAGGCGCCCCATCGGGCGGCCACCTTTCCGGCTTGCGGCCCCGGCGCCCCTGCCCGGCCACGCCGCGTGGCCCCCGCCCGCTCTGGAGCCTCCGCGGCCCCGTATGTCTCCCCATATGCTTGAGCCTTCCTGCAATTCCTCCATCTGTTCCCGGGAAATGGGGAGGAATTTAATGATCTTTTCTGGGGTTATTAAACCGACAGCTGTTGTCATTAATAGAGGACATTCTTTACTGCGGAGAACGAACGCGAGTCTAACTCGGGCCTGTCACATGCGCTCCCGCTAATGACTCGCGCGACTGTCTCAGGACCGGCCGAGCGGGCGGCCCCTCTTCCGAGCGCGAACGTCCACGCTGCTCTTCTGTTCTCCAGGCAGCTTTTGAGGCAAAATGTATAATTGGCAAAACACGAAATGCAGTCCGCCAGCCGCTGCCTTCTTGGAAATGAAGGCACTTGAGTACTTGCGGAGGAAAGGTGACATTTTACCGTGTGTTTCAAATTATGGCTCATTTTCCGGTTGGATGTTAGAGGGAGAGAGAAAACAGCTTTTGTGGTTCGAATGGGAGGTTGTGCGCATGGTCACGGGTGGGGGGCCGGGGGCCAGGCTGCGTGGACGAGGAGCCACGGGGAGGCCCCCACCTGCCTCCTGGCCACCGGAGAGATCTGTGGGGCTCGGATGGGCTGGGAAGGTGCAGGAGCAGAATGATGGGGGATCTCGTATCTCTCTGGGTAACGCTCCCAGGGGCTGCGGCACCTGCCACATGACGTGGAATCTGGGGACAGCGGGGCCGGTGGCATGGGATCCGGGGACAGCGGGGCCCGGAAGGCTGGGTGTTGCAGCTGTGCTCTCGCCCAGCCGAGCGGACAGAACCACCTTCAGGCCCATCCCTGTGAAGCTGGGGGCCAAATGGCCAGTGATGAGAGAAGGAACCAAGGAGGCCACCTCTTCAGATGCAGTTGCACTTGGCGGGGGGCCTGCACCTGCCTTCCAGAACCAGCGAGAGCCCATGGCGTGGCCGTGGCGGCTGGCGGTTTGCTCTGGGTCCTGGGTCAGGCCAACGGGGGTGACCTGGGGTCTGCTCGTAGGGAGAGTGAGCTGCTCCGGGCCTGGGGCCCTGGGCAGTGGGCGGCCAAGGGGCACAGCACAAGCCGGAACGTGCCCTGCAGGTAGGCGCCACGGAGCAGAAGGGGTGGAGGGGGGAGGGGACAGCTGCTACCAAGGGTCACTTGTTCTCCAATATGACTGTTTCCTCTGAAGCTTTGTTCATCCAGCTGTTCAGAAACAGGAGCTGGGGACCCGGACGTACCCCACATTTTGCTGGGCCTGCGGGATATCAAGGAGCCAAGACCCTGCCCTGGTCTGGTGTCTGGTGGGGGGACAGACACACCGTGGCATGGCATCACCGTGCGAATGCTGAGTAGGGCGCACGCAGGGTGCTTGGGGCGTGCAGGAGGCGCACGAGTTCCCGTCTTTGCTTGGGTTAGGGAGGGCTTCCTGGTGGAGGCAACATCTCAGCCGGTACGAGAGGACAGGCAGATGCCAGACACCAGGCTCAAGAGGAGGGTGTGTGGGGAGGAAGTTCCTGGGGACACTTTATGGCACTGAACCTTCCTGGACGTCATGGGCCTGCAGGCACAGCCGTGTTGGGGACTGTGCTTTCCCGGTTGGCTTTCACCGCGCCCTCCCCGCAGCGGGGAAGTCCACGCGCTGTGGGGGGTTTGCTCGTGAACCGGCCCCTCTCCGAGGGTGTGAATCCCTGCGCTCGGAGGGAGGGAGCGAAGAGAGAGAGAAAGCCGCCCCCCCACAAGGCCGTGCTGGCTCAGGATCGGTCGTCTGGGGCGGCTTCTCAGCTCCGGGGGTCTGTCCTGCGACATTTCACAGCCGGCCGCTCCCAGACTGGGGGGCCCACAGTGACGGCCGCGTCCCACCCCATTGGTTTGTAACCGGGCGGAAGCTGGGAGTGTTTGTGGTGGGTTCAGGGAGCAACACCGCTCGCCCCCTAGCGCCCAGCGTGTCCCTTTGCAGAGCTCTGAGCTGCCCGGGGGGTGGGGGGGTGGCGGGTCCCACCAAGGAAATCACACAGATGTCACGTGAAAAGTCACCTGCGGCTGCAGGGCTTGGAGACCGTGATCTTGGCTGGAAAATCTATGCCAAATAAAATAGATTCTCAAACCCAAGCAACGCTGGGAATCCCTTTTAAAAATGAAAATATTTTCAAAGATCCCTCCCCCACTCCTGTTGATTCAAGTAATTCCCATTATAACGTTGCTTGAATATGTACCAACGTGAAGGCAGAAATAAAAGCCTCTATTTATGGCTCTCATTTCACTATAAAAGCAAAACAAATGGACAAATTATAGAACAGCAAACTAGGAAATCAATAAAGTTCAAATTAACAGCATCAATTTAATGGGATGCGGTTTTACCAGACCTCAATCCCCGCAGTCCTGTCACAGCCCCGGGGGGAAGCCGGCTGTGGCTCCCGGGCCCAGCACCTCCCTCCAGACGCCTCTCTGTTCTGTTCTTCTGGCCACGGTTAGCGAAAAGAAAATCCGGTGCCGTCCCTGAAAGCTGCAAAGCTGTATTTTTTTTTAAGATTTTTTTTTTAAGTCCTCTCTACACCCAGTGTGGGGCTTGAACTCACAACCTCCAGATCAGGAGCCGCGTGCTCCACCCACCGAGCCAGCCGGGCACGCCTGCCAAGCTGTATTTCTAAGCCCGGCTCCCAACACGCACGCACACGCACCCGTGCACGTGCACCCTCCTTGCACGACTCTTTCAAGTTTCCTTGTGTTTGAAGTTTTCACGATATGATGTTGGAACAAATGAAAAAAGAAAGGAGAGGAGAGTGAGCTCAGATTCTGACACAGCCCCTCCCACAGCAGCGTCTACGCTGGCGGGGAGAGAAAGTCAGCATCGAGGGTGCTGGGGGCTCTGGAGAAAAGCAGTGGGGCCGGGCGCCAGGGACGGGGAGGGGGGGTGGCCAGGGACGGGGGTGGGGGGGCAGGGACACGGGGGCGGGGAGCTGCCCACATGGGCGCCTGCCTCCCAGCCAGGGGGAGGGCACCACCCGGGAGGCCCCAGGGCAGGTGCATGGCCTGCAGGAACCAGCAAGGAGGGGCCCCCGAAACCACCATCCTTGTGTCTGAAGGGCGCTCCTCGGCTGGTCTGATGAAGGCGCCGTGGAGGTAGGGGGCACCCCGAGGCCCTTGCGAAGGGCCAGGTGCCAGGTGCCAGGTGACCCCGACCAGGACCAGGGTGGCTGGATTCTTGCACTTTCCAAAGTAGAACCGAGGGGATCTGCTTGTAGCCGGAACTGAGGAGGGGGAGGAGTCAAGGTGACGCCCCAGGTGAAGGTGGGGTGGGGGAGGGGCGCCCCTGCTGTTCTTGGGCTGGGGGGGAGGGGCAGCGTGGGGGGGTGTCCAGAGCCCCACTCTGGGGCCCGGGAGGAAGAGCCAGGACCGGCCTGGGCGGCCAAGTCCTGGCTGTGCTGGTCTCCAAGGACAGACCCCACCTGACCCCCACTCTAAGTTTGAGAGGGGACCCGCCTACAACTTCTACCGGCAAAGTGTGTCCAGAGTCCCCCCCACGCCCCCTCGGGGGCAGTGAGGCCCATTGGTGACACAGAGGTTTGCTGCTCTCACCAGCAGTCGGGGGTGTTCCGTGCCCCCCTCCACGCTCACCGCCCCCCACGCTCAGAGGGACTGCCGGCTTCTAACATCGGGGAGAGCAGGACCAGGGGGGTCACATCATGAAGTTTTCACACCGTCGAGGGCCACCAACCCTCCGGGCTTGCCTGGTCCTGCCCTGGTTCGAACACGGAGGGAGCCCCGCGTCGTGGGAAACCCCCAGTTCCCAGGCAGTCACCCCACCCTCTGTCCACCTTGCAGGCATCGCTCACCGCCCTGACTCATCATCGCGTCCTCTCCCTGCTCTCTGAACAGTCACCGCGTCAACGTGCTTGCGACCTTTGACATGCTGGCTTAGCTCCTTCCCAGCTACGCTTTCCTCGCTCGAGGGGTTCGGAATCACGGGAGGGCCGGCGGTGCCCTGCGTCCGTGAGCACGTGCACCAGTGTCCCAGCCAGCCTCCAGCCAGGGAGGCGCGGGGTCGGGCCGCCCTCGGCTCTGACCACTCTAACGGCCATGGGGTCCCGGCGCCGTTGGACCCGGAAGCAGACAGCAGGCGTCTGGCTGCAGAGAACGGCAAGAGGGACGCAAACATCCCCGACGAGCCCGGCTGAGGTTACGTGTCTCCCCGTGATGGGGCCGGACGCGTCAGCTCAAACCAGACGCGGGTGTTCCGTGAAAAGCAGAAACAGACCATCGATTGTGCAGGTCGGGTGGAAACGAAACTCCGGTAACAAACCTTGTGAACTTAGTGCAGAAGGGAAGAAACGGCCGCGCTGCAGGCACAGGTTGCAGGAGACAGAGGAAGAAGCCGCCGTGCAACACGTGGAGATGCTCATTCTACACGTCTGCGCTGTCAACACCACAGCGTCCCGTCAGCGCCGAACTGAGCAACCGCGTCCCCAGCCTGTCGGACTCACCCGTCCGCTTCCTTGTCGACTGGAGGCCTTGAATGAAGAGCAGAAATACGACTGAAGGAACGAACACCTTGTTGTTTCTTCCTTAAAGCTGCAGCAGGGTAAAAGCACGCCTTAGCGGTCTGCGCGAACGCGGAAAGCGATCTTCGATTATCCGCATTTGGGAGTCGGGCAGCGGAGGCCTCTTTGTTCGGCGGTGCTTCTGGAAATAGCAGTTGGCGAAGAATTAAATCTCTCGTTTGTTGGCATAGAGAAGACCAGACGGGGTCGTGATCAGGCCCCAAACCATCTGCTAAGCGGCAGCTTTCTGGGCCACGGCGCGAGGCACGGGACCCGCGGTGGGGCGCCCGGCTTCTCGGAAGCCAGCACTGCTCTCTCGAGGAGCCGGTGCGCTCGACACAGATCGTGATTGAAAATACTTAAGTGTGAGGCCTCCTCGGGCTCCCCTTTCACGGTGACAGTAACTGAAGGATGGCCCCACGGAATCGTGACATTTATGATTCGGCTGCGGAAAAGGTCCGCGTCCTGTGGACGTGCACTGGGGCCAGCGGGAGACGATCTCGGAGATGTCACGCGGCGTGTTTGATATTTTCAGGGGCGCTTCGATTTGCGCTATGTAATTAGAACCCCCCAGTCTCCGCCGAGCCGAGCGCCCGGCTCTGAAGAAATAAAGCCTAGATTCCCCCGAGGCGGGGTTTGAATGGAGGCCCGCGGGAACTTGGCAGCGGTGTGCGGGAGAAGCAGGCCGTCTTCCCCGCGGGTGCGGCCTGGTGCTCTGGGGGCGGGGGCGGGGGGGGGCCACACCCAGCAGGGGGCCTCCATCCGGGGCGCGAGCGAGTCCTGAGCAGGGCGATGGGTCGTATCGATCCTCTGTGCTCCCCGGTGCCACTGCTGCCTGGGGTGGGACGTGGGGCTGCTGGCGGGGCTGCTGGCGGGTACCCCAGCCCGGGAGGGACCGTGGGTACAGGCTTGCGCGGGAGGCATTCCCAGGGTCTGCAGGTGTGGATAACACCCTGGTGTGGGGGCTCCCCGCCGCCCCACACCCTCAGGTCCTCTGGGGGTTCGGGCCGGGTGCTTAGACGTTCTTGCAGAGATGGGGTGGGAGTTGTGCCTTCTTCCGCCGGGCCCTGCAGGTCACCGGTGGGCGTGGCGCGGGCTGTGGGCACCGGGTCCCCCGCGAGAGCCGGAGCCCAGGGCGCACCTGCAGCGTGCGGGCTCTGGGAGCCAGCCGCACTCGGTGCAGGGGAGGAAGCGGGCCGGGACCCCAGTCGTGGGAGGGAGGCCATCTGCCAGGGCTCAGTCCTGTGGCCAGAGGTCAACACCTGGCCGGGACGGGGCTCGAGTGGGGTTGGGGTGAGGCGGAGGCTGAGGCACGCGGCTCCTGCTTTGCGCTGGAGAACATATTACTCGAGGGTGTTCCTCCCAGTGTCCGACTCCTGGGAGGGGCCCAGCTTGGGTCACCCTGGGGGAGGGGCCCCCCTCTGTGAGTCAAGCATTGGTGGCTGACGGGAGGGGGTCCCCCCAGGCCGAGGGGACCCTGCCGCGGTGTGGGAGGTGATTCCCAGAGAAGGAGCACCAGCGTTAGCCAGGCAGCGCTTCCATTCTGTGCATTTTCAGAAGCATCAGGATGTCCTTCCTGGCGGGGGGGGAGGGTTCCCCTGCCTCTGGTGTTTCTGACCCTAAACCTGCCCTTATGTTATCTGAGTCCTCGCCCTGGAGCTAGCGGTCTGGGTGTGGAGGTGCTGACTTGTCAGGGGACACCTCCTCCTGCCAGAGCAGTGGTCTGTCGAAGGCCAGGGCCTGCATGGTGAGCATGCAGACACGCCCACAGGCCCCGGAAGTTTCCACCTGGGTGGCCCTGGAGATGGTAGTGGGCAGGGTGAGTCAGTGCCAGCCACAACCACAGTCCGGGTCGGGGGCTGTGTGTGGGGGCGCCTGACCCCCGTCATGGAGGCCCTGGCTGGGCCGTCTGGGGGAGCTCCGACCTTGGGGTGGTCGGTCCGCGGCCGGTGGCGGTCGCCGAGGTGTTAACAGCATCAGCAATCACAGGGGCTGGCTGAGTCAGTCGGGTCTTTTCCCTCAGAAAGTTACATTCCAGACGCAGAGGGATTCATCAGCAGGACAGAAGCAGGGGGCTGGCGGGAGGGGTCAGAGTGGCTGTCTTCCCCTCTGCAGCTGAGGCCTTGACGGGGTCTCCTTAGAGGCTCTTGATTCCTGAATGGTCTTCCAGTTCGGAAGCTGCTTCTGGGCTCCCTGGGCTGCAGCCGGTGCGGTGCCCGTTCTTCCTGGGGGCCCTGCGTCCACACCTGCCCACCGTGGGGCCACATGCGTCCCTCACTGAGTCTCTACCGTGGCTGCAACGGGGGCGGAGTCACGTGGAGAGCTCAGCACCTGCTTTTCTGCTCCAAGTCCCCAGACGTGGCCGAAAAGGCACCGCAGTGCACAGTGACGTGGAACACGCAAAGCAGGTTCTCAGACCAGATACGGTTTTAAGAAATACTCAGGAGATGGAAAGTGAGTGGAACAGAACCAAAGCAAGCACCACGTGCGATGCCACCCCCACAACGGGCTGACGGGGCAGGGGAGAGCGGGGGCAGCCGGGCCGGGGACTGTCGGGTGTGGAGGGGCCACTGCCGGATCCCGGTCTCCAGCTGGGGAGCGACTGCGTGGCCGCGTGAGCTTGAGTGGCAGCGCCTCTGCAGGTGGGTCCAGGGCCAGGAGGGGCACAGAGGAGGTGGGGGTGAGAGGGCTCAGTGATGCAGCTGAGGGGATCTCCCAGACCCTGTGCCCGCGGGCGGACCTCCGGATTCCTGCACCCTGTGCCCGCCGAAGGACTTCCAGATCCTGGCACCTGGCAAACAGGACTTGGCAGAGAACGAAATGCAGAAAATTCTCAGAGAAATGATAGTAAAATCCTTCCCAGGGCTGAGGAAAGGCTATTCTGTGGGCGAGTGGCTCCGTTTCCTCCTCTGTGTGAGGATATGACATAGTCCCCAGCGTGGGGTTGTGGAAAGTATTACCTGGCTGGCCACGCGGTAGAGCTTAAGGTGAGGAATCCACATCACAGGGATCACTGTTGTTGGAAGGTGCCCAGGGGCCAAGTGTGTTAGATAAAAAGTGCACAGAGCCCCAGAGGATCATGGAGACATTTCATAAAGCCACGGGTAAATAGAAGTAACCCAAAAACCTTTCAGAGGGAGCAGCAGATCAAAAGAGAAATCGAGCAGCAGATTGTGTGTAAAACAGCGAGTCGGAGCGACCCTGAAGCAGGAATGCAGGCGGCCACGTGTTCCGAGCTCTGAGGGAAAACAGCTTCAAGCATTAAATCCACTGCTTCGAATGCCCCCGGGGTGAAGGCAAAGGTGTTTTCAGATGGGCAAGGACTCAGAACACCGGCTTCTCATGCCCCATCTGCATGTCATCACTCCACCTCTGCCTTCCCAGAATAAGCCTTATTATTATGTCGTTTGAAGAGCGACCGATGCTTTGGCAGAATTAAAATCAGTCTTCTTTTAACTGACGCCCGTCCGGTGAGTCAGTGCACAGCGATTGAAGAGATATCCGTCCCCCGAATTCAGATCAGAAATCATACTGGGTGAATTTCTCTCTCTCTCTAGTGGTTTGGATTATATGTATTCAATTCATCTTTTTTTTTTTTTTTTGGTCTTTTTAAGTAATTTTTTTAAAAAGAATTGAGTGTAGCCGACACACAACGTTCCAGAGTGTCAGGTGTAAGGCATAGTGATGGGACACGTCTACACGGCATGCTGTGCTCACCGCCGCCACCTGCCGCCGAGATTACAACACCAGGAACTATAATCCCCATGTGGAACCTCCCACCCCCATGACTTCTTCCCAGGACCGGAAGCCTGGACCTCCCACCTCCCCTCTGCCCATTCTGTCTGCCCCCTTCTCATAATCCGTCTGAATAAATTAATGCAGAAACCAAAGATCAACCAAAGAAGAGGTGGTATGCCAAACACCAGGACAATCTAAAGATCAGTGTGTCTGACTGATAAAAATAATGGCCATCTGGAATTAGGATCCCGGAGGACACGAACGTGGGGGAGACATGAAGGGGGGGAGGGGAGGAAGAAAGCAAAGGCATTTGGAGTTTTTGCTTGAGGGAAAGACACAGGGACTGATTCCTTCTAGATGTTGACAGATATTGTAGCTTTAAGTACAGACATGGAGTATTTAGGGGTTTTCTCCAAAACAACGGAGAAGCTAACAGAAAAGGAAATATTAAATATTAGAGAGGAAGTACGTGATAAAAATACTTGGTCCGCTCAGTGATAGGTGAGTGGGGTGTGGATGGAGGAAGAGGAAAGCAGAGTAAATAGGAAAACACAAAATACTACGCTAAGAGTCAGCACCCGGTGACTGTAACGTACATGCACCTACTGAGACGAATCGCAGGTTCCTTTTAAACATTTCTCGTTGTGCTCTTTCCAAGGAGCACGTCCAGAACAGGATCACGCGGGGATGTGGCGAACAGAGAGAGGTCGCGAGCTGTGCTGAGCGAGTCCCAACAGCCACACGCTCACGGTGCTCTGCTGACATTAGCACGGATTTCATGACAGAAAGTACCAACGGGATGAAGGCGACGGCGGGTGTTGGCAGGAGGTGCAATCCACTGACGAGAACCAGCAGTCACCAACCGTGGGACCCGAGACTGTGGCTTCAAAATCCAGGATGCAAAATCTGATGGGTGAAAAAGTGCAGGGAAAAGTTCATCTACAATCAGCATGGGGCTCTTTACCTTTGAAATCCACGGATCGGGGAGAGAAGGAAGTCTAGATATCTCATTGACAGTCACTAGCTGGTCATACATACTCCTGCATATGTATGTGACATTTTAGTCAGATAGATATCACACGTTATTTTCGAGCACACATGAAACAGTCACACAAATCGGCATGTGTTAGGTTATAGCGGAAACTCAACAAGTTCTGATAGGCAGAAATCACAGAGCTCAGGCTTCTGCCCGTCCAGTACGCCATACGGCACACTACGGACTGTGACCACCTTCCCTCTGAAACGGGGCTGGATGAAGTACCTTTTTTCCCCCTTAAATGCGTTAATACATTGGAAAGAAAGGAACAGTGAAGTCAAAAACCTAGTGAAGGCAGGCATCCCTCCTCGTCTTTGGATTTTTGTCCCAAGGGCATTTGCTGAACTTGAAATTTGATTTGGAATAACAGGCAGAGACTCGGGGCCAGGTGGGGAGACTACTCGGAAACCCTCAATCTCCTCATTAGGGAACCAAAAATAACCCTTGATGCTCACTGTAAGGAAAACCACCTACCTTTAAATTTGGTGTAAGTGCTGGAGGAAAAATACTTCCCTTGGGCGTAAATCAACACAAATGGGCTCGAGTCGATTGGGAAGTCTTGGTGGGCAGGACACAACACATGCTTAACAAGTGCCTTCTGCAGCTCTGATGAGGGTGGTCCTCAGAGTGTCTGAACTAGTGACTCGTGCTTGTGCACTTTCGAGTTAAACGTTTCGATGCCAGGCCACACCGCAGGGCGGCTGGACCGGAGTATCTGCTGTGGAATTCAGGCTTCGGGATTCTTCACAGGGTCTCCAGGAGAGCCTAGCATGCAGCCAGCGTCGAGGACCATCGTCCTAAACTGCGGTCACCAGGGGCAGGAGCCAGAGACCTCTGAGTATCTGTGCGAGAGCAGAACTCCCACACCTACCCATCCACTCGTTTATCCGTTTATCCATCGTCCACCCTCTTCTTTCTCCCCTTCCATCTCCCTTTCTTCCTTTTGTTTCTTCCTTCCATCTAGTCAACAAATATTTATTGAGCCTACTTGAGCTAGTCTGTTCTAGGCACTGGACGTACAGAAGGAAACAAAATGGGCAAAACCCGCTGATCTGAAGCAGTTCTTATATTTGAACAGTGTCAGGCGGATGTGAGAGCAAACTCCTGGTGGGCGTGTCCAATGCAGCAGCATTTGTGGGAGCAGAAAACCCCGAAAAAACCAAAGTGCCTGACGGTGACGGTTGTTGAACTACAGTCTCCCAGAGGCAGGTGGGACAGGCCAGGGTGACCCCCAGCTCCAGCGCCCCCGGGCAGTGTGTCCTGAGGCAAGTCACTCGGCAGCCCTTATCCTGTCTCTCATCTGTAAAGTGGGATAATAATATTATCTTCCTCAAAAGATTTTTATGTATCCTTTGTTTATTTGCGCGCACACACACACACACACACACACACACACACAGAAGGGAGAGCGTCAGAGAGCTTAGCGGAGGTCTGAGCCGAGAGGAAGCCCTGACGGATGTCAGCTGCTCTTGTTTTGTGGATGTTATCATGATGGTCGATATACTGGTTCAGGGTTATAGTGGGAAAAGTACCAAGTTTAAAAGCATTAAACTGGAGTTCTGTTCCTAACAATACCTCCTACTCCGCATCTGATCAGGGCAAGGAACGTTTACAAAAGGTGCCAGTTAGAGTCTCATTATATTTCAGCTGCCACAGTGAATAATTTGTTTCTTTCGGTCACGATGCTGAGCTGAGATGCCTGGTCTCTCAGGGCCCTTTAAAAGAGGAAGCGTCTGGGTTTCCTGAAGTGCGCCCACCTTTAATCTGGCTGCCGGCTGCCGGTCACAACAGGGATCTCGGCGTCACCAAGTAGGCCCTGGCACCTTAGGCCAGAAGACGAGTGGCATCGTCAGCAGGACACGGGGATGCTGATTTGTGAGCCTGACGTTACTATCCCTCGCTGTGGAATTTAGAAACCTAATCCAATCCAGTTCACAGAAGTCGTAAAAAAATCTTCATCTTCAACAGCAGTCAACACAAGGGCAAAATCTCACAGGAAGGATCTTGAAGTGTAACCTGAATGCCCTGGGCATGGTCTCACAGCTTAATAATTCCTGGGATCCGTGCCCCCCACCCCAGTATCAGGAGCGAAGCTGGGCCTGGATGCTTAGGAATGCACTAGAAACTGACTTCTGTGTGGAGCTACGTGCTGCCTGCATAGGAGGCATGTCTCTGGGACGGGGGGAGGGTAGGCAGGCTTGATGAAAGACATAGAGCATTGTTGGGGTGCCTGGGGGGCTCTGTCGATTAAGCATCTGACTTTGGCTCGGGTCAAGATCTCACAGCATGTGGGTTCCAGCCCCATGTCAGGCTCCGTACTGACAGCTCAGAGCCTGGAGCCTCCTTCAGATTCTGTCTCCCTCTCTCTGCTCCTCCCCTGCTTGAACTCTGTCTCTGTCTCTCTCTCAAAAATGAATAAACTTAAAAAAACCCGAAATAGAGTATTGTTGGTCCCATTTAGAGAGCCCCCATTCTGAGCTAGACGCAGGGCTGAATACTTAACACCCAACACACTATGCTATTTATTCTTCAAAACCCCTGTAAAGTAGGTGCTTTTATTATTACAGACGAGGAAGGGGACCTCTGTTCACTGAGGGTCAAAGGCTGCCAGGTGACTGAGCCCACATTTGGACGTGAGTCTGACACCAACACCCGTGCTTTCAGTGTCTCTCCGCTTCCTGTGAGGAGGTCCGGGCACCTGGGGGGCAGGGGCTGGGTGGGCTCTGGGCATGTGGAGCACTGCCGTCCCCTGCCCGCGGGCGGTTTGACAGGAGCAGGACTTGGAGCTGTGACCTCTCAGAACGATCTGGAAGCTTGGCACACGCTTGGCCCAAGGTATCTGAGCATAGTGAGTCTGACATTGGGACTTGTTACATTGAGGGCCCTGATGGCAGCTGTCTTCTCTGGGCCACCAGGCAGGCTCTCTCCTCTGTGACTTGTCATCCTGCCCGGCTGCGGCGCCGGCCTCCCCACCACTGCCAAGGTCCCCACTTGCTTCAGCTGCAGAATCGGAAACTAGACCCAATATTTCAATAAAAGCCTCATTTAAGTTACACACTGTGGGAGGATTAATACCATGTTTATCGACCGAATCAATTATTGAGTGAGTTCCGGGTCCTTACAGAACGATTTTGCCATTGTCCTTATTAATGGGTTTCCTCCCCAGGAATTGCGACTCTGCTGTTCACACCGGTCACACCCCGTGGCAGCTCCCGGAATTTCAGACGGGCTCATTATTTTTGCATATTTCATGCTTCATTTTCTCCTGAGCACATCAGCTAATTGCGGCTGTGTAGCTGGGGTCACCGCTGCCCGGCGTGGACCCTGCCCGGGGGTGACGGATCTGCCTCCTCTGGGCTGCGGGTGGACGTGCTGGGGACAGGCGGCACGCACACACCAGGCGGAGCGGGAGGGAGGTGACAGGTGGACGGGGAGGAGGGGGGAGGAGGGGGTGGCTAGGTGGGGGAGCGGGGGAAGGGTGGACGGGGGAGGAGTGCGCGCCCACCTCCCCCCGCAGGTGGCGCACTGGTGAGCCCCAGGGACACGCTGGCTCTGCCCCATCCCCGGCAGGTCCTCGCGTCCACCGCTCCCCACGCCCATCCCTTCACCTCCCCCGGGGACCACAGCCCCTGCCCCGTCCCCTTGCCCCCCGTGCTCGTCCCTCCCCCTCCCTGTACCCCCTCCCCCACGGACTGCGGCCTCTGCCCCGACCCCGCCGTCCTTCCCCCACGTGGACCCCAGCCTCCCCCCCAGGCCCCGCGCCCCCGCCGCGGCCCCACACACCGCGCACCAGGCGCCCTACCCGCTGCAGGACGAACCAGCAGCACCTGCCCCGCCGCTCCACAGGCTGCCGCCCCCCCGCCCCCCCGCCACGGCTCCCCCGCGCGGCCGCCCTCCGACCCCGAACCAGCACCCAGGCTTCCACGGCTCCACTCGGCCCCGCCCCACACGCGCGGCGCCGGGCCCAGCATGTGACCCAAGCCGGCCAATCGGAGTGTTTCCCGCCAGGACCTTAGCGACTGGGCCGACGGAGACACGTGACCCCGGCCGGCCAATCCGAGTATTCCGTGCCCAGGACTTCTGGGAGGACGGGGGCGTGTGACCCCCGCTGGCCAATGGGAGTATCCGTTGCCCCTCCCAGCCCGTGACTGGATGCACAGGGGCACGTGACCCGAGCCGGCCAATCCGAGTATTGCGCTCCGGGGCCTCGGGGACCGCATCCCGGCGGGCGCGGGGTCCGTTCCGGGTTGGCGCGGAGGCCGGGGAAACGGCGGTCGTGTCGTGTCTCCGTGGGTCCCTCCTGTGTGAGGGGAGATGAGCCTGGCGGGGGCGCAGAGCGGCGGCGGCGGGAGCCCCAACCCCCCCCCCCCCCGGCCAGGCTCCAGCCGGTCACCCGCGGCCTGGACGTGCCGGTCGGGGCGGCAGGAGGTCCACGTGCACGCGCGGGGCCGTGTGCGTGCCGGGGCCGGTGACCTCGGCCGCCGCACAGTCGGGGCCTCTTGGAGCCGGTGACGTTGGTGCCGCGGCTGCAGCAGCGGCAGGAGTTGGTCCGGCCGACGCCCGGGGAAGCCAGCGGTAAGCAGCAGGCGGGCCGCGGGGCGCTGGGGCAGAGCCACGCGTGGGAGTGGGGAGGGGGGACGGTCCCTGGTGCGGGTTATACCCGTGGGCCTGTCGTAATCGTGGATGGCAGGCCGTGCCACTGTCAGGGTGTCCCCGTTAGGACGTGCGTGTTGTGGGGTGGCTCTACCGGGAGGCCTTGTAGGACTCCAGGTTTTGCTGGGAGTGAACTAGGGCTTGGGCTGGCGGAGGGGCAGCAAGAGGAACAGGGACGGGAAGAGACTTCCAGACACACAGGAGCTTGTGCAAAGGCCCTGTGGCGGGAGAAGAGGGCTTGGAAGGATGGCCCGGGTGTGCCTGGAAACAGGGGTGTTTGGGGCAGGGCGCCATCCAGGTGAGGACGGACACCGAGCGCAGCCCTTCTGGGAAGCGAAGTGCCCAACCAGCGTGACTTCTGTCCCCCTGGGGCCCAGGTCTCCCAGGCCGCAGACGTGTGGGTCCCAGTGTGCCGTTGGGTCAGTCAGTTGTCCCGCCACCTCGGCAGGTGCCGGGTTTCCCGCAGTGAGAACCGCAGGGGGTGCCTCGGGCATGACCCCAGGAGCCCGGTGTCGCCAGGCAGCATGAACACATCAGTGTGGGCCGTCGCCTCTTCCTAGAGCCGAGCCGGAAGTGTCCTGACGGGTATGTGCCGTGACAGCCGCGCCCTGAACGCGCCTGTAGTCTCGCACTCCGGGAAGTAACGAGGGGAAAAGCGCTTCTGAGGAATGATCGGGAGTGAACCGATGGGCACCCGCGTGAGTGTTAACGCGCGGTGAGCGGCGCGTGAGGGCTGAGGAGGGGTCGGGGCCCTTCCTGGGTCTCCCGTCTGCCGGGGACACGGCCTGTATTTTGGTCTCTGTGACGCTCCCCCTCGTGAACCTGCCCCCGTGCTGTCCCTTCAGACTCCACTTTCCCGCCGCCCTGGGGGTGCTCCTGGCCCCGCGGCCCAGACACCGCCGCGGGTCGCGGCTCGGACGCGGTCTGCACCGAGGGTCAGCTCGATCGGACGCGAGCACCGTCCAGACAGACCGCGTGTTGCGGGAGGGCATGGCCTGCAGGCAGGGAAGGCGCTCGCCCGCTGGGGCGGGGGTCGGGGAGGGGGAGCAGTTTGGGGACGGAGCCCGAACACCTGCCCGGTGTCCACGGGAGGCGGTCCTGGTGGCTGATCTCCAGGCCTGGCCTGTTGGGACCGCGCCCGCCTCGTGGGCCTCAGACTGTGCTCCCCATGGCCGTCTTCTAGGGCCGGGAGGGGACACTGGTACTGAACCCACTCCCCCCCTCCCCAGCCTCCCCATGTCACAGTCAGCTCTGTCCCGACGGTCGGATTGGGCCCCATCTCACTCGTCCTTGCCTCCCCGAGCCAGTCTGTTTGCAGGGGTGCGGGTGTGAGCGGGGCTATGTGCACAAGTCACGAGGCGGGTTCGTGGGGGCGGGCCTGAGCCACCTGATTGGCTCTGTGCTTTTCCCGGAGACCTCGGAGACCCTTCGTCTCTGTGGCCGCTGTCCCGAGCAGTCATCCGGCCCGTGATGCTGAGTGACCCCCAGCACCCGTTCTCCCTGGTGCCAAGCGCTAGCTGGGCCGCGCCCCCGGGATGGAATCCATGTGTCCCGGCCTCGCGGTGGCCGGGGGAGCAGGTGCCCCCTGACCAGATGTGGGCAGTAGGGTGTGAGCGGAAGTGCTGCATGCCCTTCCGGACCCTGACCCCTAAGGCCGGCACCGGACGTCTAGCTGGCAGCTCCAGGTCGGGGACGGCGGCGCCGGGGGCCCGGCCTTGTCCCTGACGGCCTGGGAGGGTGGGGCGGCTCAGCGAGACCCCACTGCCCTCGGACAGGAATGCGTCGTTGCGGTTAAGCCACGGCACGTCTGCGCCTCCCGCCCATACCCCGAGCTCTGCGGCCCGTGTGTCGCGAAGCCCGCAGCCTCCCTTCGGAGCCGTCCTCGCGTCTGATCTGGACGGTGCCGTCTGAGTCGGGGGGTCTCGGCAGCCACCATGCTTTGCACATAAGGAAACTGAGGCCCAGAGAGGGTTGGGGTCTGTCCCAGGTCACAGATGCAGAGAGGAGACAAGAACCTAGGCCCCCGGGCCCCAGGGCACAGCTCGTTCGTTTGCAGGCTGTTGCCTGTAGCGCCCCGAATCGAGGCCGTGATGTTGTTATTAAAATATTTACTTGCATGAAAAATTTCTATTACCTGAGACTCATGTATTATAGATGGAATCAGTAGCTTAGGAGGAAATAAACAAGAAGAATCACTTTAATAACAAAAGCTATGCAGATAAATTCCTCATTTCAGCACGCTCTTGGCGGTCCCGAATAAATACATCATTTTTATCAGGCAAGTGCTCTAGAAACGGCGTCTTCAGGAAATATGTCAAAATAATCTCTCTGGCTGTGCTGCTTTCTGGAGGAAAGAAATATGACGGTGGCTTCGGGCCGGGCCGTCGGGATGGAGGGTGACACGGGGCTGGACCGGCCAGTCTCAGGTTGCGTTCCCCGCGGGCACAGCTCGGGGGGCCAGGGCCGCGCTCTCACTTCCCGGCTGTGTCACGTTAGCCAAGTTGTTCGCCCTCTGTGAGCCTCCACTGGCCAACTCACAGCGCTGTCTGGGTATGGAAATTTCTATCAGATGCGGAGCGCTGCTCACCAGTAACGTGGGGCCCCATTCAACGCCGTCACTACCGCTGGCGTCTCAGTTGTGGACGGCGGCGTGAGGAGCAGAGAGCGGGGCCTGATACCTGCCGGCGGAGGAGCGCGCAGGCGCGCCTGGAACCGCACCGCCGTCGGCGGCCTCGGTGGTCCATCCCCAGAGCGCCCCAGCCGAGCCCTGGAAGTCGGCGCCCTGCGTTTCGAGTCCCTGCACCACCCCCGCCTCTGCCCTCGCCGTTCCCGCCTCAGATCAGGACGCCACCGCTCCCGACTGCTGCCTCAGTGTCCCCATGTTTGCCACCAGTCTGAGCTGCCCCCAGGGTGAAAGCTGTCCCTCCTTTGCGTGAAAACCTCCCGCCGCCTGGGCCACGAAGCCCGGATTCCTCACCCGACCCCGGAGCCCTTCTCCCCCCGCCCTCCCGCCTGTCTGCAGCGGCCCCTCCTTTCTCCGGGGCGTCGGCCTACCCTGCCGGGTCCAGCTCGAGGGACGTCGGGGACAGAGCGACAGCTCTCTGCTGTGTTCCTCTCACGGCGTCCCGTGTGTACCTCTCTGGCTCCCAGCGTGCTTTGCGAGGCACGGTCACCCTCTGCTGGTCCCGCCGTCTGAGGCCGGAAGGGAAGGGGCCACGGAGTCGCGGGCTCTGAGCAGCCGGGCCGGCACCTCCGCTTGGGGACGGCTGCAAGTCAGCGCGCAGAGGCAGGGCCCCGGGGGAAGGGCGTGCGGTACCCCTCCTGCACCCTCACCGTGACCCTCCTGATTTAATCCCCACGGAGCTGTTCGCGTCTCTGTGAGGAAGGAAGGAAAAGAAGGTCTTGTCTGGTGCTCCTCTGTTCTGGAAGGTTCGTGGCATCTTGGAGGTATGACTTCTGATAATTAGTTGAGACCCCGTGCTTTGTGTAACACGTGTGTGTGATGGGTGTGCATGCACGTGAGCGCAAGTGCAGGAGCGGAGGCACACGTGCCATCGGGTGTGTGTGGACTTGCCTGTGTTGAAGCGGATAGTTTGGCATTTTGGCCGGGGCGGGGGGGCATCTCGAAGAGCCGATCTCCCTTGATGCCAGCGTCCCTGCTCGCCGCCCGCGCTCCCGGCACTGGGGACTTGGCAGTGACTGTGTGGGACGTGCCCTGCAAAACCGCCCCAGCGCCACGACCGTGCTTCGGTGGCACACCGGGAATTCATCTCGTAAACTCACTTTGTGAGCAGCCCTCATCCGTATCTTCAACGAGGGGATCCCCAGGGGACTGACGCGAAGATAACTGTGCCTCGTCGGGGGTACAGGGGGGTGCAGGGAGCTTCGCCGGTCAAGGAGCATCTTGTTTCCCGGAAAATTAAGCCAGCGCGCCATTGTCACGTCGTTTCTAAATGAAGGAAGGACCTTAACATCGTGGTCTCATTTCGACAAGGAGGCAGACCGACAAGCTGTCTTGTCACACGCTTGTTTGAAGGGAACATTTTGAGGAAATGCCTCGCATCCGTTCGGGAAGAGGAGCTGGTGGGCAGGAAGAGGTCCGAGATGACCAAATGTGGCAGCGCTGTTTGCCGAGTAGTCACCCCACCCCGCGCCTGGGCGAGAGGGCGGTGCGTTTCCATTTTCTGCTCCTGAGCCGGAGGGCCTTGCTCGGGGTGGGGAGCCGGGCCCGCCTGCTGAGAAATCGTGCAGTTCGCCACGGCCACCCGAAGTCACCAGCGCTGCCCAGAGCGAGCCCGCCCTGTACCAGGCGCCCCTCGGGACGGCCTTCCTGTCCCCCCGGGGCTGCCCCCGGCCCGAGCCGCGTGGCCCACGGAGCGGCGTCGACCCGAGCTGGGCCCGTCACGGTCTCCCCACCGGAAGCGGGGTCTCGGGTACCGGAAGTGGGGGGTCCTCGGGAACCCCGCAGAAGCTGGGAGCCTTGGCTCGCCTAGTCCTTCCTCTCTGGAAAAGACCGGGGGGGGGGGGAGGGGAAAACTTGGAGCCACGCTTTGAAGCCCGACATTTCTAGGTTCGAATCCTGGCTCGGAGTCTTGGGTCTGATCCTGCTCTTGTGACCGTGACCGTGTGACTTCACCTCTGATTCCCGTTTCTTCACCTGGAAACTGGAAGTTTGATAAAGAGGAAAAATTTTGTGCTTTAAGACAACTGTCGTCAAACCCTTCTTGGTGGCTGTGAAATTTGTCTGTGCAGTAAGTGGACTTCGGCTACGAAGCATCGATGAAGCTTTCGGTTTTGAAAACAGACCTGAGGCTGTGGCTGGACCTCTGTTGACCAAGAGGGAGGGAGTCACCCCCTTCTGCAGACGAGGTGGAGTTAAGAGATTCCAGAAGGCGTGGGCTGACAGAGGAGGGGGCTCCTCGTGCGGCTGGGGGAGGAGCTCCGGAAGCGGGGCTTCTCGGCGCTGCTCTCCCGGGAGCTGGACGCCAGCCCCGCGCCGCCTGCTGCGCCCTTCTCTGCGGGCACGTGCAGGACGCCGGGGCGGGGCCTGTGCCCGGAAGGGGCGGGGCCTGTGCCCGGAAGGGGCGGGGCCTGTGCCCGGAAGGCAGAGGCTGCGGCTTGAGCGGCACTGCCCTTGGCAGGCGTCCAGTCCTAACTTCTAGCCCCTTCCGTGGAAAGAAATGAACGTGAGCCACGAGAAGGACTGCCAAGTTTTCCTGGTCCGAGAACATTCCAGACCCTGTCAGGGGCCCTCCCCCCCCGGGGAGTGGACTTATTCTCCAGTCAGGAACTCAAGGGACCTCAAGTCCCTCCAGCAGCGGACGAGCGTAGTAGGGTCAAGGCCTCTGGCTCCAGAAGCCCCACCGAAGGCCCCTCCTCCCCTTCCCCCCCCTCGATTTTTC
>CM053565.1:675483-701192 GCA_028646485.1 Cryptoprocta ferox
CCCCCCCCCCGCAGCCCCTCCCCTGGAATCCAGAGCAGCCCCTCTGCCTCTCCGGCCGGGTTCTTGCGGGTTCTTGCGGACGCCCGCGGGAAGGGGTCTCTGCAGTCCCCCCTGACGAAGCCCGGCGGTCTCCTCTCTTCAGGAGCCTGGCTGCTCCTGGTTCCGCGCCCCATGCCGCGTGCGGCAGCTGCGGGAGGGTGGCTGGGGTGGGGAGCCCCGGGGGCTGGGACACCTGGAGGGCGCTGTGGCCGTGGCTTCACGGGGCGACGCGAAAGGGACAGATGCCGGCTGCGTGGACAGACGGAGGATGGGCCCTGGATGCGCCTTCTCCTCGCCGGCCGAAGCCTCTCTTCCGGAACCGGGGAGCCTGGAGCCCCTTCCTTCCCGGTTCGCTGGCGGAGGCCCCGGCTCGCCGTGTGTTTCAGTCGCAGGAGCGTTAATTTCCCAGGGCTCTTAGGCCGCGGTGCTCTGCGGATCCCGCCTTTCCCGGGCTTCTGGGGCGGCGGAAAGCACCCCGGGAAGCAGGGGCTGGGCGGCCCCCAAGTCCGCCCGAGTTAATCAGTCCTCGGCCGACGCGGCGCTGTCAGGGGTTGTGCCCGCCTGGGGCCGAGTCCCTCCGTCCGGCCAGCGGCCGGCTGCAGAGAGGTGCCCTCCGGGCACAGGGAGGCGGCCCGGCGAGTTAGGGCTTGGCCTGAGCTCCCCCGCCGCCCCAGCCCTCCCTCCAGGCCCCCAGCCACCCTCCCCTCAGCCTGGGACGGGGTTCCCCGCACCAGCTTATCCCCACCGGGGACACCCTGCTTCTCACCCCTGCAGCAACCCCTCACCCTTGCGGCCAGCTCTCATCCCCACTTCTCACCCCTCACCCCTGCGGCCAGCTCTTGTCTCCACCTCTCGCCCCTGCGGCCAGCTCTTGTCCCCATTTCTCACCCCTCACCCCTGGCGGCCAGCTCTCGTCCCCACTTCTCATCCCTGCAGCAGCTCTTGTCCCCACTTCTCATCCGTCACCCCTGCGGCCAGCCCTTGTCCCCACTTCTCACCCCTGCAGCCAGCTCTTGTCCCCACTTCTCACCCCTCACCCCTGCGGCCAACCCTTGTCCCCACTTCTCACCCCTGCAGCAGCTCTTGTCCCCACCTCTCACCCCTGCGGCCAACCCTTGTCCCCACTTCTCACCCCTGCAGCAGCTCTTCTCCCCACCTCTCACCCCCGCGGCCAGCTCTCGTCCCCACTTCTCACCCCTGCAGCAGCTCTTGTCCCCACCTCTCACCCCTCACCCCTGCGGCCAGCTCTCATCCCCACTTCTCACCCCTGCAGCAGCTCTTGTCCCCACCTCTCACTCCTCACCCCTGAGACCAGCTCTTGTCCCCACTTCTCACCCCTCACCCCTGCAGCAGCTCTTGCCCCCACCTCTCGCTCCGGCAGCAGCTCTTATCCCCTCCTCTCGCTGGCTCTGATTCTTGGTTTCCTCACTATAGGTTGGGGGTGGCCACCTGGCCTGGCCCTGCCCGGCCACATGGCCTCTTCGAAGGACTGCAGGCGTCAGCACGACTGAGTCTTAGACCAGGGCCTGGGCCAATGGAAGTGCTCCTGTCCGTGGGGGCCTCGTCTGTCCCCGTGCTTGAGAAGCACCCGTGTGGCCCTGCCCTCCCGCCTAGTATCCCGGGGGCAGGATTCAGGGCCGTCAGGACTGAGGCTCTGCTGGGCATTCTCCAGGTCTCTCTCTCAGTTCGTCTGATGCTTGCAGATGGTGGGCCGCTGCCCCTGCACTGCTGCTGGGCCGGGCCACCTCTCAAGTGTCTGCTAAGCCCAGTGGTGGGGGGACACTGAGGGCAGGGGAGAGAGGGTCCTGGTGCCAGGGGGCACAGGGCCTTCCTCACTGGTGTCCGATCCACAGTCTGCAAGCCTCTGGTCCCTTGTTGAGATCCCGTTGAGCCCGTTCGGGGCCCGGGGGGACTGGCGGGGTGGAGCCCTCTCCGGGTCACCGGGGAAGCCGGTGCGGCTTGGAGGGCAGATGCGGTTTGCAGGGACGCGCACGGTTGGGGCGGCGGGACCGTCTCGTGGCTGCCCAGCTCATCCGTCCTCCCTGCCCTAGAGCCCTGGGCTCCCAGCGTTGCCCCTCAGCCCACCGGCTTCTCCCCACAAAGGCTGAGCCCAGGCCGCTTGCTGGGGCCGGAGGCAGCAGGGCTCCTGGGCCACTGGGTCCCTCCGCCCCCCGGGCTCCAAGTGGAAGCAGGAAGTCTGGGCCTCCGACGCGTTATTGTTTTCGGAAGTCATTGGGATAAACCCAACTCCCAGAGATCTGGGCTCAATTTATTAAGCTTAGATGATTAATTACAGGGTAATTAAATATCTGATTAAATTAATTCTAAGGTGTTTAAACATTGTTTTGCCAAGAATGTTTGCTCATTAATTAGAATGGCTAAATGCAGAATTAAGCAGTGGGGGGCTGCGGGGGGACGAGGCGTGGGGCTTGTCCCTCGGAGGCTCTTCTTTGGGGGTCTCCCCTCTCTGTGTCCCCATCTGCACATCGGTGCGGGGAGGAGGGAGCCTTCAGGGAGCCCAGGCAGGGCTCGGGTGAGGACACGGGTACATGAGTGTGAGGTGAGCCGCGCTGCCAGGGAACTGAGAAGGGGCGGGGGTCCGGGACGGCACGGGGAGGGCGCGGTTCAAAGAAGATGAGAAAGACCAAATGTTTGGTAACATTCTGGCTGTCCAGAAATGATGGGGCGCAGGAGACCCTGATCAAACAGGCCGCTGGGCTCCTCCCTGTCCCCCCACACCTCGTTCAGAGTATGATGTCGTCATCCACAGAGATAGCACTCTTCCTGAACTTTTCTAAATTTTTATTTGAAGCAAGTATTTATTTAAAAAAATTTTAATGTATTACTTATTTTTGAAAGAGAGAGAGAGAGACAGCGTGAGCAGGGGAGGGTCAGAGAGAGAGGGAGACACAGAATCAGAAGCAGGCTCTAGGCTCCGAGCTGTCAGCACAGAGCCCGATGCAGGGCTCGAACCACGAACCGTGAGATCATGACCTGAGCCGAAGTCGGACACTTAACTGAGTCACTCAGGTGCCCCGGAACTTTTCAAAATTTTTAGGCAGTTTGGGGGAGGTCAGCATCTCTTCCTGAGTTTTGGGGTCCTTTGTTGTTTTCAGCTGAAAATAACCTGCAGGCCAACGTGGCCCATCTTGGGGCCCTTTGTTCTGAGACCCGGCAGGGGTCTGGGCAGAGCAGAGAGTAGGGGACACTGAGTCAAGGACAAAGCTGGGTCCAGGGTGGTGGGACGGGAGCCAGGAGGTGAGGACACCGAGTGCAGATGGTGCTCACAAGCTTTGTTGGGGGTCCTGCGGGCAGAGACGGGGTGGTGGCTGGAGGGAGGTGGACCGGGAGGTTACAGGACATTCTAGAATGGAAATCGCGGAGCGTGTTTATGCTGTTGGCAGAGATGGTGCGTGAGGCCCTGGTGTGCAAGTGCGCGTGCAGGCTCCTTTCTTCCGATCGTGCCACTTCCAGGCATATTTCTTCTGCTCTCAGGGTCCTGGGGCCTCTCACCGCCCTGGTCAGCAGCCGTCCCCGGGGTGGGGTCACCTGCAGAGCCCTGGACCTGCCCTGTCTGCTGGGGGCCTCAGGCACAGCCGCTGCAGCGACCACTGGCCCGTCGGAAGAGCCGCGGCCCTTGCTGGGCTCTCCCCGCTCCTGCACCCGCAGGCCGTGGGACCCTGGTCTGGTCAAGTCTCCAACTCTGGGGGGCACCAGCTTCCCCCAGGGCGGAGCGTCTCTGCACTGCTTTGGGAACTAGCCTCTCCGCTCCACCCACAGCCCCAGCTTCTGGACAGGCGTTCCCTCTCTTCTCCACCCTCCATGGCTCCACCTGTCCCTCCCTCCTAGTCCCTCGAGGGTCCTGATCCCCCAGGGCCTCCCCCCACTCCGACTAGGGTCAGCTGACCTTCTCCCCCGCCTGCACCCCCTCCTCACCTGGTGGGGCCCCTGGGGCCCCTGGCGCGGGGCTCCACCAGTCTCCGTGTGCTCCACTGGGCCTGGGCCTGGGGCGGCCAGAGCAGCCGACCTGCCTCAGAGCTCTTTACAGCAGCAGGCCCAGGCCGCACCCTTCTTCCTGCGTCTGCCCGCCCGCCCCCCTGCTCGGCATCGCGGAGGGGATGAGAACGTTCGGCTTGCTTTGTGTGAATGAAAACAAAACGGGGTGAGGGCAGCGAGGGGCTCCCTGTCCCCCACCCAGCCTGGCAGCCCACGCGTTCTACGTGCCCGGGAGCTTCGTGTTACTTAAAACAAGTGCACGCCTAACTCCCCTGGTTGTTTGAATTCTCTAGTTCAAGCTTGGAGGGGGAGGAGATTTCTTGCAGGAGGGCAGCGTGGGGTGGTCAGGAGAACTTGGGGTCTGGGATCAGAACGGAGCTTGTTGGGAAATGTTGACCCTGTCATTTGTCAGCTGCGTGCATGTTAGGTAACGTGTCCGTCCATCCATCTGTAAAATGGGGCACCAGCGGAAGCCCCGTCCGTCCGCCCCGTCGGTTGGACGTGAATGCAAGCGTGTCTGCAGGGACGATTTGGAAACCTGCGGCCTCAGGAGGGTAGGGCGAGGAGGGGACTCACGGCAGCGGGACTGGCGTTTCCCAGGAGCCGTGCTGTGCTCTGCTCGGATCCCGGGAGCCCCGACTGTTCCGGTGAATTGGAGCAGGACAGAGTCCCCCCAGGCAGCAGAGAGAGAGCCGCCAGGGAGCGGGGGGTGGCGGTGTGCAGGGACACCCACGGGAGGCGCCGACTGTCGCCGGGGCGGCCGCGGGAGGGAGAACGAGATTATCGGGCGCGGAGTGGGGGTTCTCCCTCCCCACTTGTACTTGCGCTTCCATTAAATTTTAGTCGGAAGCGTCTTGTTCTGCCTTCAGAGAGATCCCATGCAGTTAATTCTCCGGTGTCTGCAAGTTTCTTAAGTTCCAGAGCCACTCGTGCAGCTGCTCGGTGCAGTTTCACCACCGCCCTGCAACGCTTGGGGGCCGAAAGCGTTCAGTGTGGACACCTCCACCTGCCTGTGGGCGCCAGCGCCGTGGCCGAAGGCTTTCCCTCTGCCCTCCGGGTTCTTGCAGCTGGTCTGCGCACCCGAGCCGAACAGGAGACGGACTGACAGGAGTGAGTCAGACAGAAGCTCGATCACACGCGTACCCCCCACATGCGCCCGAGAGACCGAGGAAGGCGGGGCCGCTCCTGTCACCTTAAGTACCGTCTTCGGCTAAAGACAGAAGGGTGGGGGAGAGGAGTTAGTTGTGGCAGGTGGCCCGGAACGCACAGTGAACCAGGGTGAGGCTGTCGTGCAAGTGTGTGTCCGCGCCTACTGCACTGTGAGAGTCACCCCCTGTTCCCGGCACAGGAGGGACACGCCCCTGCAAACGCAGTGTCCCTGACACGGAAGGGAGGCTTCCTGGGGGCGTTCCGAGCTTCTCCTGTGTCTGCATTTTCTTAAAAACCAGTAGCTTAAAATAACACGCCAGAGAGGCAGGCCGTGGGGTGGCAGAATTTGCTGCCCTGCGCCCTCACCGCACAGCCGCCAGCAGCTGAGGCCTCTGTGACCAGAACACGCCTCCCTGGCGTGACGACTGGATCCAACAGCGTGGGGGTCGGAGGCGGGAGGCCTGCGGTGGGGCCCCAGCCCTGCCGCTGGGGGGACTTTGCATGCTCCGTTTAACAGGAAGGATAAATGAAAGGTGTGAAGTCACGCTTACAGCTACCTGGAAAATAACGTGCTAACATTCAGTCCTTTAAAACAAAGGAAAACTCAGTGAAAGGCTTCTAGAAAAGAAGCAGCACTGGTAAGGTAGCTTCATTCAGAACGAGGAATAAAAACGAATTCGTGTTTCCATCCCACTGACAAGTCACGCACGGTAATTGACGGACACCCAACCAGGTCCCTAAGAAGATTTAAGGTGGTTCAACTTGGTCTCGTTCGGACATTCTCGCTAACTCAGGCAGCGTGAGGTGAACGGGGGTGGGGACAATACAGGGCCTTGGTGTAGATCGTGGATCCAGAGGAATCAGCAAGAATCCGCGGACGAGAGTAAGAAGGACGAAGGCCGAACATAAACGTTGATGGGCCTGAGCGCGAGCAGTAGCTGGAAAAGTCCATGAAAACATCCACTGACCTCAGGGACGGGAGCTGAGTTATGTAGGAAGGAACAGAGCACACAGCTGACCTTTGTAAGGAGACTCGCTCCCTGTGGGGCGAGGACAGGGTGACAGGGGTGGTCTGTCCCGAGATGAGCACACGTACCCCGGGGAGAGCGGGTCACCGGTTTAGCTGAACGTGCAAACACGGCCGCCCTCGAATCAGTCCCAACGGGATTTTTCTGGACACAGTGGATTCTGGAGGAGCAAACAGATGACAGTTTCAAAGGACATTTGAAAAACAAAAAGAGCAAGTCAGAAGGTGTCACCTGCTTGACATTAAAACACCGCATTAAATAATAATTAAAAAATAATGAAAAATGCATGGTGTTGGGAAACCGGGTAGCAGGAAGAATTGTAATTCAGATCTCCCCCTAACGCCGAAGCAGATGCCTCAAAGAGCTAATTCTTTTACAAAAGATAGAAAAGTCAGCACAAAATGAAATATTTATTATCCTTGTGAAGAAAGACCGCTCCCGGCTTTGAAGCAACGCAAGAAACCGCAGAGGGAAGCACAGGCGGATGGCGCAAGACCAGAGCGGAAAGTGCACCGCAGGGGGAGACGCTGGGGGCGGGGGGAGGTGGCTGCCAGCTGGGGCGCACGAAGGGGCAGTGGCGGTGCCGAGCGAGGGCCCCTTATGGTTGGTAAGAGGGAAACGCGGCGGCCTGAGGACAGGAAGCGCCGCGTCCAGGGAGGCTGGCCGCGCGCCAGGCCCCCGGCGCGTCGGCAGCACCGGAAAACGCGGAGCCTTGCTGGTCATCGGAGCGGTGGCCGTGGCGGGGCCGCGTGCCGCCTGGCAAGTGGGAGGAAGGCACCCTCCCCGGACGCACACGCGCGGCAAGCCGCCACCGCGAGGTCGGGTCGGGGTGCGGGACGCGGGGTGCGGGTGAGCTCGGTCGCTCGGGCCTAGTAAACCGCCAGTCTGTGCGCAAACGGCGTGCGGCAAGGTCAGAAATCCCCGTCCTCGGGCCCAATCAGTTCACCTCTGGAAAGAAAGCTCGACCCCCTGAGGACGTGCGCTGCGGCCCTGGCGGGTGACGTCGGCCTGGCAGAAACCTGAACACCCAGTGATGGGGGGGGCGGGGGTTAGTCAGTTGGGGCAGCTGTGCTGTTTCATGCTGTGCGGCTGCTAAATTTGGTTGTAAAGCCCGCGTGGGAACACGAACGAGGTTTGTTGCGTGTTGTCAGGAGGACAGAGCCCCCCCGAAGGCACGATTACACACGCAGGACACCCGCACAGAGGACCTGCGTCTGTCCGGATGAGGGCTGCGAGGAGGTGGAAGGCAGTGGGAAGAGCTGCGTTAGGCTGCGACTTCGGTGGCGTGCCTGTCACTGCTGTTTTCAGCGGAAGCACCGGCCGGTGCCTCCACGACCCACAGGCCCCTCCCCACCCACAGCCCCTTCCCTGCGTCAGCCGGGGCGCCCCGTTCTTGGGCCGGGCCCTGCTGCCCTTCCCCGACACGAGTGCACGTCTGCACCCCCGGCTGCGCATGGCCGGCCGGCAGCTTCGCGGGAGCCCCAGAGGCCTCTGCGGGTCCGCCTGTCCCCCACAGTGACTGCTGCGGGCCCCCCAGTGACCGGCTCGGTCTGGGCCACGGCTCAGAGCCCTCATTCTGAGAGCCAGCAAGGAGCCTCCGGGTCCCACCTGGAGCCAGACTCAGAGCCTGCAAACCCCTCAGAGGAGCTCCAGACCTCCCAGCCCACGCCTGCAGGCACCAGGGCCCCCTCGCTCGCGCCTTCCAGGAGCTGCTGAAGTGTGTGCGCGTGTGCTCGTGTGTGTGCGTGCGGGTGTGCACACGTGTACTGGGTTGTTCCCTTACCCTCCCGCCTTCCTGCCACGTGCATCTCCCGGTTGTGTCCTCTGTCCTGGCGTCGGTGGGGCCTGCCCTCGGGCCTCAACCATTAACTCAGAGCTTGTTGTCCCCGTCCCTGCCTCCCCGGGGCCCCTGCTGAAGCATCGTGCACACAAAGGAACGACCACCAGGCGGACAGCACTTTACAGTGTGCAGAAGGCACACGCTTGCCGTCTGCGCCCTTTATTCTCGTAGGGGGACGTCTCTGCTCCAAGCTGTTCTTAATCCCGAAACTGACCCCACCCCTGCTTCTCTTCCTGAAGAACCCTCACCCTGCCTAGTGCATCCTGATTTCTGCAGGTTCTCTGGAAGACTCGGGAGAGCGCAGGGGGGAGCACAAGGAGAGCGCAGGGAGAGCGCAGGGGGAGAGTGCACAGAGCGGGGCGTGGTTTGCTGGCAGTGCTGGGGGGGCGGCGTCCTGGCCGTGGACCTCCTCCGTTTGGGCTGAGGGGGTCTCGTCCTGAGTGGAAACCCTGGCCCGCCACGCGGCACCAAGCAGCTGCGTTTGTCCCACTCAGGACGGGGACGTGGGGTCCAGGCCCGGCGTCCCCGCAGGGTGAGCTGCACACCCGGGGGTCTGCAGCACCTGGCGAGGGGCCGGAGAGTCTTCCAGTGGGTCCGACTCCCTCCCCGGCCGGGCCGCGGGCCTCGTGCCTGGCAGGTGCTTCCAGGGGACGTGGCTTGTGCCGCCTGCGTGGCTCTGCGGAGGGGCCCCTGTGTCCAGAGTCGTCGTGGGCTCTGCCGTGAGTCTGTCTCCATGGCTCCCTCACGTGTCAGCCACGTCGCCTACTGGTCAGGGTCCCCACTCCCCGTCCCGCCCCCACAGCCCTGAGTCGTGAGCAGGCGCACTGGCCGGCGGCCTCTGCATCTGGCACGGGTACCGTGGGGCGGGGCGGGCCGGCCCTTCCTGGGGATGGTCACGGTCACGCGTGGTGACCACCGCACCCTAGCGTGCTGGGAGCCGAGGGTGGCTGAGGATACGTCCACGCGTCCCAGCCGCGTTCTCAGAAGTGCCGGGTACCCAGGGGCCCGGGGAAGGGGACTCGACTCGGAGGTCCGGGCTTCAGACCAGATACGGTCTGGCATCAGGAACCCCAGACCCAGGACAACGGCTGTGTCCGGACTCGGGACACAGGCCAGGAGTGGACGTTGGGGTCTGTCCTCCGCATGGAGACGCTGCACCTGCTCCTCCTCAACCTCCCATCTGCCGCCCCTCACCTGGGCGCTTACACAGGTGCACACCTGGTCCTGACCTCGTCTCTCATTCGTGTGCGCAGCCATACTGAGGCACGATAAACCGGACGCGTTGCAGGTGCACAGGTTGGTCAGCCTGCCGTGCGCCTGCCCGCAAAGCCCTCGGCAGTTAGGACAGTGAACGCGCCACCGCCCCTGCGTCCTCCCTGCCTGCGGCCGACCACCGACCTGCCTTCTGTCGCTGCAGGTGGGTCCGCGTTTTCTGGGGTCGTGTCAGTCCTGTGAGAGGTGCTGTCTCTCCCCTGCCCTCCGGCTTGAACGCTCCGTGGGGCCTCCTGCCTCACTTCTTGGCCGATCGAACTCCCTCCCGTGGACGTGTTTGGTTTATGCAGTCACCTGGTGGTGAGCGCCGGGCGGTTTCTAGTTCGGGGCGATTACAAATAAAGCAGGGGTGACAGTGACCCCTGAGTCACCGTAAAGCCACAGCTCCGCGTTTTTCTTGGGCACAGACCGAGGGGGTAGAGCGGCCGGCTTTTATGGCAGGTATGTGTTCAACTTGCTTTGTAGTTGAAACGTTTCCCGAGATAATCGTTGGTCCATGTGCAGTTTTAAGAAATGACAGCCCGTGTTTCCCACTTTGCTCCAGCGATGACGTCCTGTAAAGCCAGCCTGTGAATCACGCTTGGGACACTGACGCGGGTGCGGTCCACGCATCGCACGCGTCGGGTCCCCCCAGGGCTGCCTGTACTGATCTGCGTGTGTCTCGTCCACCGCCCCGGTGTCCAGCCGGACGTGACGTGTCCATGGCGAGAGCAGCCCCTGCTGCCCCAGCCGCCCCGTTCACGAGCCCGAGCAGTCACCCCCGGCTCCCGGTTTCTGGAGTTTTGTCCCTTGAGGGTGTCTCACGCGTAGCTCCGTGCAGCGTGGCCCCCGGGGCCGGCTCCTGCCCCGGACAGCCTTCCGGGTGCCGTGCGTCAGTCCCGGGCTCCCCTCTGTGGCCGAGCGGTGCCCGTGCTGGGGCCGCCCCGACCACGCATCTGCGCAAGGACTTCTAGCTTGACCCTGGGGTGTGGCCCCTACGAAGCAAGCGTCTGAACGAGTCCGCACGGCTTCCTGTGGACGGTCGCGTTCCTCTGGGGTGAGAGGCAAAGCGTGCCCTTGGCGGCAAGCCCACCAGCAGAGCCGCCACCTGCCGGCGGTCCGTGTGTGACCCGGTGCGTGGCGGCGTCCGCTGTGGCTGTCCCGACGGGCGCGGTGCTGTCTCCCCAAGCTCTCGGCTGGCGCTTTCCCGACGACTCGTGACGTCGAGCATCGTTTCGGGTGCGCCTTCTCGTTCATACACCGTCTCCGGTGAAATGTCTAATTACGCATTTTGGCTCATTTTCTACTTGAGTTGCTCGTTTGTTCTTTGCTATTGAGTCTGAAGGTTCTTTCCCTGTCGTGGGCCCGAGGCCTGTGCGGAAGAGACGGTCACAAATGCCGCCGCTCGGCCTGCAGCCCGCCCTTCCCTCGGTCCCCGAGTCCTCCTCGCTCCGGCGCGCTCCGGCCTTCCCTGAGCCCTGCTGTTTGCCTCGCCTTAGGTCTCCAACATTTTCTCCAATTTTTTTTTTCCTAAAAATGTTATGGTTTTGCATTTTCATTGAATCCCGTGGTGTGTTTTGAGTTAGTTTTTGTACGAGGCGTGAGGTGATGGGGAAGGTTCTGTTTCTGCCCCTGAATGTCCTTCCCCCACTGACTTGTCCGTGCGCCTCCGGCCAACATCGGTGGAGTGCTTTCGCGGGCTGTGTTCTGCTTCTGGGTTCTGTCCACTGATCCGTCTCCCCCACGGATGCCACAGGCGTTGCCGTCATTACGGTCACCCCTCCCCCCCGCTCTTCCTCTCGAGATCGCTTTACGCCGGGGTCTGTGACTCCCCGCATGCGTTTCGGAATAAGCTTCTCCACGTCCATAAAAACCTTGCTGGTGTTTCGACAGGAAGGTCATTAACCCCGTGGGTGGAAGTGGGGCTCAGTTAGCTCCGTTGGATGAACACGGCTCATCTGTCCCTTTTTTCGGGTCTTTGTGACGCCTTCATCGGCACGTGGTCACTTCACACCGACCCCGTGCCCCTCCTGTTAAACGTCCACCTGAGGATTTTGTCACGTCCGAGGTGGTCGTGAACGGCCTCGTGCTTTTCGTTTCAGTCCCAGCACATTCGTCGTTCGTGCACAGAGAGGAACCGGGCTCGTGTGGCCTGAGCACGCGCTGGGCCCGTGCATCACCGTGTTCGCGGATCCCTTGAGAAGCGGCGCGCGGAGACTCACGTCATCCGCAGACAGACAGTCCCCTCTTCCTGTCCGGACCGAAGGCCCTTCGCGCGTGTTCTCCTCGCCTGCTGCGGCGGCTGGGACTTCCAGCACCGAGTCAGGCAAGACCGTGGGGTCGCCTGTGCCCCGTTCCTCGTCTTCGGGAGGAAACACAGTGTTCTTAACCGATAAATACAACGTGAGCAGTTGCTGCTTTTGTAGCTGCTCTTTCTCAGTGAGGCGATTCCGACTCTGACTTCCCGGTTTAGACACAAACTGTGAGCGAGAGCTGGGTTTTGTCCGGTGCTTTTTCTGCATTGATACAATCAAAGGACGTTTCTTCAGTTTGTTGATACCGCGGATGATGTCAATTTTTTTTTAACATTCTGCCAACGCTGCGAACCTGGAACCCATCTGCCTTCCGTTGCACTCTGTCTGGCTTTGGTATCAGGGAACAGTGGCTTCATAAAACGAGCTGGCAGGGGGCGCCCGGGGGGCTCCGTTGGCACAGCGCTGACCTCGGCTCAGGTCACGGTCTCACGGCTCGTGGGGTCCAGCCCCGCGTCGGGCTCTGTGCTGACAGCTCGGAGCCTGGAGCCGCCTCAGATTCCGTGTCTCCCTGTCTCTCTGCCCCTCCCCCACTCCCGCTATCTCTCTGTCTCTATCAAAAATAAACAAACATTAAAAAATTTTTAAAAATAAACCGAGCAGGCAAATGCTTCTTCCTTTTCTGTTTTCCGGAAGAGATTGTGTGAAATCGGAGTTAATTTTACCACAGCCTTATTGCTGTGTGGTCGGTAAAGAACGCCTCTAGTTGCCGTGCACTGTGATGTGTTGTCGTGCGCGCACTGGAACTCGCGTCCACCACGGGCGGGGCGGTTTCTGCCTGCGCTGAGAACACCTAGGGTCTCTGCGGGCAGACTCCCAGCGGGCTGCGGTCACCACGCGGCGCGTGAGCTTTCCAGAGCTCCGTGTCGCAGAACTAGAGCCTCGTCCCCCTGCCCCAGCATCTGCCCATCTACCCCTCGTCCCCGGCAGCCGCCGCTCACTGTCCGCCCCCGTGAGTTCGACTGTCAGAATCCACGCGTCGGTGAGATCAGGCGTGTGCCTGGCTTATTCATTTGGCGTGACACCCTGCAGGCCCCCCGCGTTGTCCCAAAGGTCAGGAGCCCCGTCTGTGAGGCTGAGCGGCGTCCCGTTGTGCACACGTGTGCACCTCGCTTCCTTCGTCCTCTCGTCCGTCCGCGGACGCTTGCGCGTGGCTCAGCCCCCGGCTGTCGTGAGTGATGCTGAGTGAGCACATGCGTGCGGGTGTCCTCAAGACACGGACTTTAGCTGCTTTGGGTGAATCCCCGGTCGTGGGGTTCCTGGGTGGTGGGGTGCTTCTGTCTGCCACCTTGTTGAGGAGCCCCCACGCCCTTGCCCAGAGCGGCCGCGCCAGCTCCTGCTGCTTGCGGCCCTGCCGGTTTCAGCCACTCTGGCAGGTGTGGGTGGTGCTCCTCGCGGTTGTGATCTGTACGTCCCTGGTGACCCGGGATGTCGAGCACCTTCTCGTGTCCGTTGGCCGGGTGTCTTTTTGTGAAAAGGGGTTAATTGTTTTTTAACGTTTGGTAGAATTCTCCCATAAAACCATCTGGGTCTGGTGATTTCTTTCCAGGGGGATTTTAATTATGAATTCAGTTTTTTTGCTGGTTGTGGGGCCATTTAGACTGTCTTTAATCTGGGTTAAGTTTTGGTTAAGATTCCTGGAAATCGGTCCATTTTTTTCTTTTTGTATTAGGAGTTGTTTGTAGTAACACAATCTATGGAGATAGATATTCCCTATTTAATTCCTGATATTGGGCAACTGGGTTTCTTTTTATTAATTTTTGTCGGTTTTGTCAGACGTGTGTAAATTTTACCGACTTTTATCCAAAGAACAGACGTTTGTTTCGTGGATTGGTTTTTTTCTATCATTTCCCTGTTTCAGTGTCACTGACTTCTGCTCTGAGGTTTCCAGTTTTCTTCCTTCTCTCTGCTCTTCTTTCCCGGTTCCTGGAGGTGCGACGTAGCTGATTGATACGAGATTTTCCTCAGTTCCGGTGTAGTTAGTGCTCTAACATTGCCTCTGAGAACTGCTTTGAAATCGTGATTTTCTTGGTTCTGGGCCCGACAGGCAGCCTCTGGCTGTGGCCGGATGTGGCCTGTCTCACGTCTGCAGGCACCGGGCCGGCACCCCACGACTTCGGGCTCTCTGCAGCATGCGGTCATCCTGTTCCGTGATGGCTGTGGTCCTGGGGACGCTTGATTTAAGGGCTGCGGCGCTGTCACTGTGGTCTGCTGGGTTCATCTGGAGCCACCGCTGCCCCCGCTGGTCCCTGCTGCTGCCACCAGGCCTCCGTGGGCCAGGGTCTTGCTGGTGGGGCGCTGGCGCTGTGGCCCCTCCCCCAGAGCCTGGGACGCCCTGGGGTGTCCTGGCAGGAGCGGGGCTCCTGGGGCTCGTCCTGGCCATTCCCTGTCAGCAGGGCTCCCGTCGATGCCCCCGTGGGCGATGCCACCATGTCTTGCCAGCTCGGGACACGGGAGCCTCTGAAAAGGTACCTGTGCTTCCATTCTTGCTGCCCCCCCTCCACCGCCTCTACCCCCTCCCCCCACCCACCCCCGCCCCGCTCAGCCCTGCTCCAGCGTGAACTTCACCTTCAGCCGAGATGGGAAAGACGTGATTTCTGGCGCGTATGTCACATTCAGCCCCAACTGAGAACAGAACTAGTCACAGGGCCGGGGCAAAGGACAGAGGGGACGGTTTGGGTGTGAGGCCGGTGGGCCTCTGAGAGGCGGCTGGCGCTGTCGGGGGTGCTGGGTGTTCTAGATCTGAGTTGTAGATGGTGGGCGTGCCCTTGGCTTGCGCCAGCGCCCGGCCTCTGTCCTCCCTGTTCCTGCCCCTGCACACGCTGGCGGTCCACGTGGACCTCTGCCTCGTCTTCCTTCCCACACAGCCTGCACACTCGCTTCTCCCCCGCTTGGCGCTCGTGGCGCAGAGGTGGAGCTGTTCTGGCAGGGAACCTTGAAGAGGGTCGGACACCATCACCTGCTCCTTCGACGCCCCAGGGCGGCTTCTAGGGCTGCAGACTGTCTGCTGGTGGGTTCACACCTGACCACGTTCCTCCTCCTCCTGGTGACCCAGCCCCGCGCCCTCCACAAGACTCCTTGCTGGGCCGTGGGCCTTTCCCTCCTCCTCCACGTCTCAAATCACCTGTCACTTCCTCAGAGACTGCTTCCCAGCATTCCTCTCTCCTTCACCCTGTTTCTGGGGCTACGGTGCGTGGGCCTAAATCTCAGCATCTCCACCAAGAGGGAAATACTCGCCTCCCCCCCGGCCAGGACAAGACAGCGAAGTTTGGGAGGAGAGATCCTGAGTCCAGGTTTGGATTTGCTGAGTCGGTGGCACTTTTGTGACATCAGGCGGACAGCTCGATATGCGAGAGCAGGGCCCAGAAAGAGGAGATGCCCGTGAGGAACTTATGAGCCCCATGGTGGGGCCTGGAGTCCCGCACGAACCCCACGGCCTGGGGAGAGAGCGTGGAGTCGGCAGACAAAGCTGTGGAGCACAGGTGCTGGAGGTGAGGAGTGAGCGAGAAACAGAGACGCAGAAATGCCAGGGGGAAACACAGGAAAAACGTACAGTGTTGTCCTGGGGAAAGAAAGCCTGTCCGTGCAAGTCACAGACGACAAAGGTTTAGATCCCCAGTTCTGCCCAGTGGGAAACTGGACAGACGCACGGCCGGAGAGGACCCAGGGCAGGAGGCACAGCGAGTGTGGCCCACGTTCCCGAGGACCAGTCCCGGGGAAACCGGCGAGGAGGGCCACCCGCCCGTCGGTCCGGCACTAACGAAGAGCCAGATCGCAAGCACGTTGGAGCCGAAAGGCCGCTTCCCTCCAGCTGGTGAGGTGTGTCTGGATGGCAGAGGGCAGAACGTGTGGACACTCTGCCCCCAGCGGAACCCGAAGTGAAGGGCGCTCACGCAGACAACGAGACGGACGCGCCTGGACCGCGAGGACGTCTGTGTGGCGTTTCTACGTAAAGGCTTAAACAAGCGGTGGAAACGGCAGACGTGCATAAGCACGTGCTACGCGGTGCGCGCCTGTCCGCCGAGTGCAGGCCCCCACGGGCGAGGGGACGGGCGCGGCCCCTGGAATCCCGCAGGGTCCGCGTCGTGCCCGCGTTAGCTTGTGATGATGCGTCCGACGGGAGAGAGGAGCGCGGCGCTGGCCGCGCCGCCCGGGGCCGACCTGGAAGCCGGGGCTGCCGCCAGCAGGAGGCCGCGCCCCGGAGAGCGCTCTGACCTGCTCAGAAGCGCGCCGACGCCCCGTTCGCTCACATAACTGGGCAGAATATTTTGGAATGAATCAGAGCGTGACAGTTACATGCTCTAAACCGCGCTGGAGGAAGGATTGTGGTATTTACCGCGGGGACAGCAAGATTGATTCTCGCCCCGAAGACCTGCCGGGTTCTTGATTTAGGGAGCCAGGGACCAGCACGGGTTAGCTCTGATTTGTATCGGCTCTCTCCCCCCACGGCCTGCTCCCGGGGGCCCCGGGGCACTGGGGGGGCCGTCCTGCGGGGTCCCTGCGCGGAGGCCTCGGGCGCAGGCACCCACGGTGGCCGGTGGCTGCGGGGCCTCTGCCATCTGCTGGTCCTGCTGGCGGCCCCCGAGCTGTCCCCATGTGTGACTGACTCCTTCCTGCGCTGAGGCACGAGCAGAGGCCAGAGAGCGTCCCCGCCCTTGGGCAGCTCCGGGCCCAGTGCTGGGCACCGACCTGTGGTCAGTCCTGTGTGCCCGGTGGGTTGAGCTGCATGGGGGGGTGACGCCCACCCCCTCCCCACCTGCTGTCTCTGTACCACTGCCGTGTCCCGGTCACTCACACCATGCACCTGCCATGACCACGTTTCCTCAGAGCCAAGTGCAGGGCCTGGAATGCGCTGTGACTCGTCAGCCCGAACCCGACCCTTGGGAAGGAATATCCGGCTGACCGGGGCCCTGGGTCCTTCCTGAGGGTTCGTTGAAGGGTGGCTGGGTGGTCCAGACCCCTCATCCTATGGTCGGGGGGGGTTTGTATCTAGTCACAGAGTCGGCTACCCCGGGGGGCGGTGCCTGGGCCCCGTGAGCTCGGGCAGATCCCCATGCGGCTCGGAATCCCAGCTGACTTACCGCAGTGGCTGTGGTGTCACCTGCCCTCGATGACAACATAAAGTCACATTCCAACACCCAGTTACCAGTGCCCGCGAAGCCACCTGCTGGCTCAGGGGCCCCGCAAGCTGGCCGTGCCCTCTGGCACCGGGCCTGGCTGGCCCTTGGGTGGCTCGGGGCCCCAGAAGGGCCGTTGGGTACTGCCTGTGTCCGCTCCAGCACCCCGAGACCACGCACAGGCCTTGCCTGGACCCTGACTGCCCCGCCCAGGAGCCTACAGCCTCTGTGGGTGGGGCTACCCCCAGACCCCCAGGCCGTCGGCAGCGCGCTCCGCACTGAGGATGCCCACGCTCCTGCAGGGGCCCCGCTCTGCCCCTTGGCCTGGGCCCTCCGTCCAATGCCGCTGCTTCTCTGTCCACGTCTGCCCTCCAGCAGGAGAGGGAGCAACACAGGGACCTGCACGCCCCCCCCCCCCAGACCAGCACCAGGGGCCGCGCGGCCACTACAGGACAAGAGCACTTTTGTGCAGCTTCTCGCCCTGATGCGCCTTCTCGCCTGACGCCCCCTCGGTGGGGACAGGACCGTCCTGGCTGCTGGAGCGCCTGCCGCCTGGGCTCTGTGACTCTACGGTTTCCTCCGAGAACAACCCGTGATGCTCATCGCGGTGATTTTCCTAAAATGAAGGCGGATGAACCTTAGACCCGTCTCACGGTGCGAAGTTTCCAACATGAGGGTCAGGAGGCTTCCTCTTGGTGTCGCTGGTGGATGGCCCCATGGGTCCGGCTTTGCACGCCTTTCGGGACCGGGAGCTCCCTCCCTCCGGGTGGCTCTGACAGAGCCCGCAGCACGGCCTGCACAGCTGGAAGTGACCGCAGAGCCGCGAGCACGCAGAGGAAGTCGCTGTGGCCCCAGGGAGCAGACCCCGGGGAGGGCCCGGGACATCGTTTCTTCCGGGAGTAGATCCGGCAAGGGGGGGGGCCAGTTTAACAAACGAAATGTGAGAACAGCCCAGGGGCTCCGGGGAGGTCCCGTGGCAGCAAGGTGACGCTTTTCCAGAACTTTACCAAACAAAGCAGTTTTTGAAATTCGAAATATTCACGTGGTTTAGAAGTCCGTCTCTTTTGAGAATTGAGAATAACGATTGCTTACTAGACTGGGCGTGGACGTGTCTGAAAACAGGGCCTAGAACCACAGAGGTCAAAATCGGAGAGAGACCGACGGACAGAGAGAGGGAGGGAGGTCCAGGCCCCGAGTGTGTGCGAGTGCTTGTGAGTGCGTGTGCGGGTGTATGAGTGCCTTTGTGAGTGTGTGTGCCTGTGCGTACGTGTGAGAGTGAGTGTGCGTGTGTGAGTGCAGGTGTCTGTGTGTGTGCCCGTGTGTGAGTGCGAGTCCTTAGGACCATATGATCCGTGTTAACGTTTTTAGCAACTTTCAAAATATTGCCAATCGGTCTGTTTTTAACAGAAGGCTTCCCTCCCGCTGAGCCGCCCGCATCGCCGACTCGAGACGAAGCCTCTGCCGCCGGGCCTCCCGGCCTCTGTGGGGACACGTCGACGGGGCTCGGACTCTGGCCACCAGGCCTGGCGGCCACAATCCGTGATCTGTCCCCCACGTGGGCTCACAGGCGCGTCAGCCGCTCTGGCGTCCACACCGCAGCGCCTGCGGGACTGACGCAGTCAGTCTGGCTCCGCGGAGGGCGTGGAGGCGGCTCAGCAGCGAGGCCAGCGATTCAGAGTGAAAACGCAGTCACGGGACAGAGGGCAGGGGTGCGTGGGCTGCACCCCGGCGCCCCGCACGCCCGCTGTCCCTGCGGATCCGCGTGCAGGGTCTCCCGCGTCGTGGGTGCGGGCGCGAGGAGCCACCCCTGTGAGCAGCGCCTTCGGGGCAGGGCAGGGGAGGGGAGGGGTGCAGCCTCGAAACACAGCCGCCCACGTGGTGCCCGCCGCGTGTAGCCGGTGCCGGTGCCCCCGAGAGGCTCTAGGGCCTGTTCGGAGAGGAGGCAGGACCACCCGGCACCCAACACCTGCGCCGTCCCAGCTCGTCTTCGTTTCCCGGGGGCCTCAGTCCTCCTCCGATTCGCTGACGGTGATCAGTGGGGGCCTTGCGGTCAGGTGCCCTCTAGGGCGCCCTTTGTGACCCAAAGAACCGCCGAGAAGTTAATGAAGCCTGGCCGCTCCCGAGAGAAGGGGACTTCCAGTCCGCCTGGGGGACTGTAGGCAGGTGACCTCAGGTCTCTGTGCCTCGGTTTTTCCATCCGCAAAGTGGGAACCGGACTCTGCGTGCCTCGGGTAGCTGTGCAGACCGGGAAGTCGGGCGCCGACGCCGGGCCCGCACGTGCCGACCAGTCGGCGGTAGCGCCCGCTCTCGCCACCGGCGACGTGCCAGGAGCCTGCTCCCGCGTGTGCGTGCCCGGCTGTGCGCGTCCGCGCTGCTGTCAGACCGCAGAGCCGAGCGAGCGGCCGCGAGGACCCCGCCGGCTTCCTGCCCCGGGAGTCGGGCCGCGTCCATCCTGCCAGGCGCCACCGGCGGGGAGCACTTTTACAGCCGAGGGGAGACGGGGAAAGGGAGTTACTAGCCAAGAATCTCAGCTTCGGGCAAGGCCGCCCTCCTGACCTTCCAGGGGACCTGGTTCAAGGTCGCGGTGCTGGGGCTGTGGAGCCGAGGGCCGTCGGGTGTCAGGGCAGCTGGCTGACGGGGGCTCGCGACGCGGGGGACCCTGTCGGGAGCACGAGGCTTCCTCCTGGCCCTGCGCCCCCGGGGTAGGGGGAGCGTCCGGGGGCGGGTGAAGCCCCCTCCCCAGCTCGCCCGTTCCTGCGTGTCCTCCTCCACCAGGCCGTGCGCGGGGGCACCGGCTCGTGTTCGTAGCCACCACTGACCCGTGACGACGTCCTGCGTCATCTCCAGTAACGTCCTGTTTCCTTCGTGGCTTCTGCAAATCAGATTTATTCTATCACCGAAAACGTCCAGAGGATTCAGCTGGAGGCAACCTGAGGGTCCGGGGAGGGGGGGAGCAGGACCCTGACGCGGGCTCCCGGGATGCAGTGAGGGAAGTCAGCTCTCCCGTCTCGGAGCAGGTCCCCTAAATCCGGGGGGGGGCCTGGCCTCCCTGGGAGGAGGGAGGCTTCACACCCGTCCGCTGGGCTCCTGCAGGGCCTGTCTCCGCTGGCCGGTGCAGGGGCGGGGGGAGGAGGGGCGTCACAGTTGAGGGAGGCCCGGGCCGCCCCCCAGCTCTGAGGGTGCCGCTCCTGACAAGTGGGCGCCCAGTGACGCGGGGTGGGGGGGGTGTTTGCAGGGGTTCCGCTCTGCCACTCCCGTGATCCGGCCACTTACCTCCCTGGGAGCCTCGTCTGTGGAAGGGGGACACGGCCCCTCACGGGTCGGCCCCCACGTCCAGGCTCTGCGTTCCATGTGTCGGGTCAGAATTTGAATCCACACCTAACCGGGGGTTGGGCACATTTGCAAAAAGGTCGCCGTGTACAGGGCTGTAGGTCAGGTGCTGGGGCGCCGGTTTCCCAGGATTTCAGGGGAGGGGGGGTGTCCGCACCGGAGGAACAACTCAGAAACCCTCACTGAGCAGCACGTCTGCCAGGGCTCGTCCGGGTTGGTGCAGCCTGGTTGTCACACGCTTCCCGGGTCCACCGTCAGGGACCAGCCCGTGGGACACCGAGGCATCTGGGATCTGCGGGACTGGACCCCAGTGGGGCTGGGCCTGAGTTGTGGAAATGAGCCACAGGCGCACTCGGGGTCTCGTGGTGGAGGCAGCATGGGGGTGGCGGGCCGGGCCACGGAAGACGAGGCCACAGAAGGATCTGTGACGATCAGAAAACTGTGGCAGTTGAGACTCTGATCGTGAGTTCTCCTGCCCCGGACGCCGATGCTGCTCCTTCCACTTATACTGGGGGGTCCCGTCTTCAGGATCGCTGTCCCCCAGTAGGGAGCTCCCCGGGGACACTGAGGCACAGAGGTCCCAGTGCGAGTCCACAGGATCGCCATCACTCGTATTCGTCTGTTCAGCAAACACAGAGTTTGCGCCGGGGCAGGTGCGCATGGATGGGTGGCTGGGCCGTGTGCCCTGAGGGTTTCGTCCACACAGCACACAGGTGTGTGGACGCGGGGCAGAAAGGAGCTCTCGCTGACTTGGGGCGTCCACGGGAAGGATCCGGGGTAACTGCTAGCATCTGAGGATGACCTGCGGCACCAGGCTTTGGAAAAGCTCCGAGAGGCCAGGAGCTCCCGGGACCCTGAGAGGGAAGAACGCACAGACCTAGCATCACCACTCGGTCACTGCAGGCACTTTCCAGCTGGGTCTCTTGGTGACCATTTAATGTCCTGGAAGGGACTCTCACTGGCATAACTTGGGACACGGGAGTCTCCCCGAGCTTTGTCAGGGCCTCCTGGCTGACAGCACTCCATGGCCACCCCCTGGAGGGTCAGGGCACCCCCTGGAGGGACAGGACACCTCCTGGAGGGTCGGGACACCCCCTGGAGGGACAGGACACCTCCTGGAGGGATGGGACACCTCCTGGAGGAATGGGGTGCCCCCTGGAGGGTCAGGACACCCCCTGGAGGAACAGGGCGCCCCATGGAGGGTCAGGACACCCCCTGGAGGGACAGGGCACCCCCTGGAGGGACGGGGCACCCCCTGGAGGGACGGGACGCCTCCTGGAGGAACGGGGCGCCTCCTGGAGGGTTGGGGCGCCTCCTGGAGGGACGGGGCACCCCCTGGAGGGAGGGACGGGACACCTCCTGGAGGGACGGGGCACCCCCTGGAGGGATGGGACACCTCCTGGAGGAACGGCGTGCCCCCTGGAGGGTCGGGGTGCCCCCTGGAGGGTCAGGACACCCCCTGGAGGGCCGGGGCACCTGGGCTCAGAGGACAGGGCTCCGTGACGCACGCGTCCTCCGTCCTCCCTCGTTCCCTGGCTGGGGGTTCGGGAACGCCTGCTTTGGCTCAGTGACGTGCCCTCAGGGTCTCCGGGACTGACTGCCGTGCTAACTGCAGGAGAAATCAGGCCATTTACCGACAGCAGAGGGCGGCTGCGACTCCGAGACCTGTGGCTCCTGCAAGTGTGCGAGGGCAGGGGGCGCCCGGGGACTGAGTGCGTGTGCGTGTCGTGTCCGCATGTGAGCACGAGTGCATGCGCGATTACAGAGCACTCCCGAGACGCATCTTCTGCCAAAGCCAGATGGATGTTTCTGGGCTCGGTGGCGCTAACGTCTTCCGGGCCGCGAGTCACTGTGCCCAGCACATGTGGGGCGGGTTCTGAGGTCACAGGGATCATCAGGGCTCGTCCCCGTGGCTGGCGGCTCAGCTCCTCTGTGTGCGAGGAGGCGGGAGAGGACCGGGAGGGAGTCGCAGGCAGGCAGCCCCCAGCTTGTGCGCCGCCCTGCGTCCCCATCGGCCTCCTCCAGGGCTGGGAGGAGGCGGCCCTGCCCGAGAGGCTCACGGTGGCCGCATCGCCTGCCTCAGCCACGTGCAGTCCTGGGTCCGGCCTCTCCTCTCGGACGTTCAGTGGCTGGCGAGGAGCCCTTCACGGGGGGCCTGTAGGGCGTGGGGGCCCCAGGGGGGTCCGCCTCACGTCTTTGCCTCCGCCAGGCGGTCCAAGGGTGCGTTTTGTGAAGCCGCGTCAGTGCAGTCAGCATCGGAGAATTCTGGCTCTGGGACTGCGGCCAGGTGAGGGTCCTGTGTCCCCCCCCCCACGCCGCTAATGCCTGCCAGAGACCCCGGAAAGCACACGCTTCTCCTGACAGAGGGGAGGCCCCGCCTCCGGGAAGACGAGGCATCCCAGGGGGCCCGGAGGGGCCGGGCTGGTCCCTGGGGGCCCGGGGCCGAGTTTGGCAAGTGGCACTTGTGCCTCAGGAGGCCACGGGGACTGTGTGGTCTGCTGTCCTGACGTCCTCTTGGGGTCCCTGAGCCCCCAGACAGGCAAAGCAAAGCCTGAGAACGTTACAGGGAAGGTGACGAGTCGGCGGGCACCGTGGGTCGGGCCTGTGAGAACGGATGTCAGCCGCGCACAGAGAACGCGCGTGGGAAGCGGGCCTGCCTCCCGTCCGGAAAGTGGGGAGTCACGTGTGCCGTCCCCAGTGGCCTTCCTTACGGGCGTGCGTGGGAGCCACGGGAGGCTCTGGAGCTGGGCTGCTGAATGGAGGGGGTGCCGGCTCGTGGGGGGCGCGTGGGGGTCAGTGCAGAGGGGGAAAGGCCCCCGACGTGCCCTGGGTCTTCCTGCCTCCCCTGTGGCGTGGCGTCAGCCGTGTGCGCGTGCACCAGCCATCCCCCGAACATGAGTGTGCCCGAGGCGTGGTCCAGCTGGGCCGAGTTAGGTCGGAGGACGCGGCTCAGGCAGCTCTTAATCACATGAAGAAAACACCTGATTTTTAGAAGACGCGGGCGCGGGTGTGTGAATCAGGGCTGCTGCCCCCCATTTCCAGGCCGCGCTGGCCTCCACATCCCCACCCGCAGCCCCTTCCTTCGCCATCGCGCCTGGTCAGGAAGGGGGTCTTGAGCCAGCGTGCGTCCACGAGGGGCGGAGGGCCACTGGGGGAAGGCGTCCTCGTCACCCCCACGGCCGCCATCCCGCCAGCGTCCTCACCCCCGTGTCCACGTGTTCATCTGTGCGCGTGCGCGTGCACGTGGGGTGTGCGGTCAGGGACGGATCATCGCCTGGAGAGGAAGGGAGGCCGTCACCGTCTGTGCGAGGACGCTGGAGTCCGAGGCCCCAGCAGCTCGGGCTGACCTGGCCAGCAGAGCGGCCGGTCTGGCTGGCCGCGTCCCCGAGCCCGGACACAGAGCCAGGGCTTCCTGACGCGCGGCCTCTTGCAGGGCCAGCCGCCCGGCTCCCCGGGGCCCCAGGCCGCCCGCCTCGCCCCCGCAGCTTAATTAAAAGGAAGATGAAGTGCTCTCCGTGACGGATCACGCTCGGTGGCAGTCACTGTGCCAAGGACCCCGGCGGGGCCTCTGATGCCACAGCCGTTTCCTCCGGGAGCCTCGTTACGGTTCCTGCGGTAATTAAAACAACAGATGTTATCGTTAAAAGGATCCTCGTTAAATCACGAATAACTGAAGCCTGAGGTGTGTCCTCACTGAGCGGTGTCATCAGTCATCTCTGGAGGGAACGAGGAGCCTCGGCTGCTGGGCGGGGGTGTTGGGGAGGGGCTGGCAGAAGCCCGTGGAGGAGAGCGCAGGGGGGTCGTGGGGCTGGGGTGGAGGACGGGCCACGCTGCCTTGTCCCGCTCCTTCCTTGTTCTCAGGGGCCACGTCCCCAGGGCGTTCCCAAGACCACCTAGTCATGGAGAGCTCGGAGGGGGACAGCGCCTGACGAGGGCTCAGGACACTTGGTTCTCCCTGCCGCCGAGCCACTCACTCCCTCGCTGTCCCTGGGCGAGCCTTGTCTGAGCAGCACGCCCTCATTGGGGGGTTGCCCACCCATGAACTGCGGTGCGTCTCCGGGAGGCCCCTTCCCCAGGCGCTACCTGAGCAGGGGTGCGGCGAGGGCGGGCCCAGCTCCTGTGCCCAGGCAGGGTGTGCGTGCTTGTGGGGCGAGCTGGGGCTGGAACGCTGCCCAGCGGGGCTCCGAATGGCTCTGCGGTGCTAACGGGCTTTCAGCCCGGCCTTGGCCGCAGGAGGGGAGGCTGGGGCTCTGCCAGCCTCAGCGATGGCCGTGGCCTCCAGTCCCGCCACCTCCCAGCCTGTCCTCCAGCGGCCGTCTCTCAGCCCGGCCCTCACCTGTAAGCTGGGGGCCACGACACCCTGCACACGTGGCACTAAATGACAATCCGGTGGAAGCAAATGTCCCTGCAGTGCTTACCGCGTGCCAGGAACTTTCTAGAACTTCACACGTGTCCATTCATTCAGTCTCCACAACAGCCCTCTGGGAGGGGCTGGGAGAGCCATAGATAAGCTGGGTAGGACCCTGGGGCAGAGGGCAGGGTGCAGTCTGGCCGGGCCCCAGGAGCCTCCCTGTGGCTCAGTGGACAGCGCTGACCCAGGTGCCCCAGGCCCTGCCCAGCACCGTCCTGACCTTTCCGAGTCACCCCTGGAGCCCACCTTCCGGCAGCCCAGGCCCACGTGCCCTGGCTGGCGGGTGCAGAGAAACCGAGGGAGGGAGGGGAGATGGATGGAGAAATGGACGGATGGACGGACGGATGGACAGATGGATGGAAGGGAGGACGGACGGACGGAGAGAAAATGGGCGGGTCCTACAGCTGGGCCACGTGTTAGTACCTGCCGCGCGCCGGACGCTGTGAACCTCTCCCGTCTCTTTCTCACACGGACGCTACGAGGTCGCCTTTGTCATTCCCGTCCTATGCAGAAAAGTGCGGTAAAGTGACTTGTTGGGCGCACGCTCCCAGAGGGTGATAGCGCGGCATTTGCACCCTGAGAGGAGTCCCCAAACCGTGTCCTTCCCGCTGACCCCGCGGCTCCTGCGGGACCAGAGCTAGGGCAGCTCGCCGGCCCCGTGTAGGTGGATTCCGGCCTTGTGACCCGCGTCCACACACCCCCTGTGCCGGGCCCGTGCCGAGTGCCGGGAGCACAGAGATGACCGTGACCGTGGTCTCTGCCCTGGGAAGGTCTGTGGTCTGGGGCTCTGGGCCGGGGAAGCCCACAGCAGGGCAGACTGACCCCGCCTGGCACGTCCGCGAGACTTTGGCGCTTGAACTCGGTCCAAACGCAGGTGCCGGGCGGATCGGGGACGTCGGGGAAAGGACGACCACACGAAGAAGCAGCATGAAGCAGAGGGGCAGGAAGTGAACGTTAAATGTGGCTGCCTGCTGGTGGCAGTGATGGGGCGGGGGCGGGGGGGCAGGGACAGGAGATGGGGCAGAAGGGAGGTTGAGGCCAGGCTACACAGGGCTTCGACTGTCGGGCCGGGAAGCCAGGAGGCGTCAGAGGTCTAGAGATGCGGAACGGAGGGCTCAGGTGTGCAGTAGGGAGGCTGAGTTGGCCTGAGGGGGTAGGGACGAGCGGAGGAGGGGGGTCGGGTCGAGCGCAGGTGGGGGGTCGGGACGGGCGGAGGAGGGAGATCGGGACAGGCGC
>CM053565.1:701692-718421 GCA_028646485.1 Cryptoprocta ferox
GCACAGGGCAGGGTGGCTGGTCCCCCGGACCGTCCTCAGGGGGCCGGGCTGTAGGAATTTGCATAAAAGGGACGCGCTGGCTTACCCGGCGCGGCCTCAGTCCTGTTTTTTCAGAGCGGCCTCGTGATTGTGCCGCTTAAACGTTAAGTAAGTTAAGCGACTGCAACACCAACCTAGAACCGTATTAAAAAAGTTGCGGTTTGCACCCCACACACGCTCCTCCTAAACCTTCCCCCGGTCTCCGGAACTTCCCCCTCCGAAGACCTGGCAGCTGTGTCACCTCCTCCACAAAGCCTTCCCGGATTGCTCTCTGCAGCGCTGCCCCCAGACCGAGCCCCCACAGCCTCTTCGGGGTCTCCCAAGGGATAGGTCTCCAGCCCCTTCCACGGATGGCTGCGCTCCTGGACAGACCCTGCCCCCCAGCCCTCGGAGAACGGGGCAGAGACGCACACGAGGCCGCGGCCCGGCCTCCCAAGCGTCAGGTGTCCCCGGAGAGGCGGCTGGGAGCCGGGGTGGGGGGGGAGGGGACCCCGCAGGCGCACGGCCGCCCCGGCCCCTCCCGTCCTCCGACGGCCAACACGCGTCCCGCCCACGGGCGCCCGGAGGACGGAGCCCCTCCCGGGGGCCCTCGCCGCCCGCCGTCGCTTCCACGCTCGCTGGCGAGAGCGCGAGCCTTCCCGCACAGGGGCCCCTCCTTCGTCTTCAAACAGGATGCCGCCTCCCCGGGTCCTGGCGCTGGCCGAGGAAGGGCCTTCCTTCCGGAAGGTTCTTTCCCTGCTCTCTCGTCCTGGGGCTCCTCCCCGGAACGCCCGGCAGCTGCATTTGGAAGCAGCATGCGTCTTCCCCGAGAGGACACTGGGAGGGGACTGTCCCCGGCAGGACGTAACCCTCCTGACCCCATCCTCCCAGCACGGAAGGCTGGCCCCACGAGTTCACCCAGAACGCGCACCCACACGCAGCCGGGGGCGTTGTCCTGTGCCGACACGCGAGGCGGGGTGACCGCCCTGCCGGTGGTTTGGCACTTGTCACAGACTCTTGCCACTAAGGAAGTGTCCTCGTTCACGTGCTTTAGCGGAATAACAGGAAGGCGCCTCGTGAGAAGGAAGGAGGGGCTGGCTGGGCCCCACGGAGACACGGCGTCACTGCGGGGGAGGGGGGGCGCCTGGCGCTGTCACCCCCCGGCTCCGCCCGCGGCTGCGGTCCCCAGCGAGGCGGGGGGTCTGGCGCTCACACGGCCCTGGAGTGGTCCTCCGGGGCGGGGCCGGTCACAGCGCTCGGGGACAGGGCTGGGGGCGTGCCACACCGTCCCACGGGGTCCTGACGCAGTTCGGGGTCACGTGCAGGCCGTGCCCTGCGCGCCTGCGTCCGCGCGGGGAGGCGGCCCGATCCCGGGCCGCGGTCAGCTCGTCGCGACGGGCCAGGGCCCCGTCCACGGCCTGCACCTGCGCTCGCTCTGAGGCAGGGTCGGGGTCACGGCCCTGCTTGGCTCTAGCGGGAGGCTCGGGGGGGCCGGCGTGCCCTGGCCCCCTCGTCCCCTCCCCAGCTCCGCCCCCTCTGCTGGGCCTGGCCTCCCGACGTGCACCGTGGGAGCCCGGGCAGGGGCTGCTGGGGGCTGCTTGCGAGGATTAGGACCTGTGGGAACGAGGACGGCCCGTGGGCTGGGGCAGCAGGAGGACTTCCTGGAGGAGGTGGCGTTAGCTCCGACCAGTGAGACTCTGGCAGGCTCTGAGGCCAGAACCCGATGCTGCCAAGAGACACGAGCACCTGGCGCAAGGACCGCAGGCCTTTGCTGGAGGTTCTCGCCACCAGACGCGTAGTTTGATGGTTTCCACACGCGATGAATCAGGAACACGAGCGTGAATCCCCCTTAAACTGACAGGCCTGTCGTGCTCGGCAGCAGGTGGCCGGGACCTGAGAAACGTCAGGCAGCCCGACGCTCGCGTGGGATCCAGGACTGGGGGGGGGGGGGTGACGCCCCTGTGACGGGGACCCCGGGACGGGGCCAGGTCAGACCTCGCAGGGTCCTTCCCCGGCGGATCCCGGCTAAGGAGCTGACTTCGTGGAAAAGTCCGTCACACTCTGCTTCTCCGACTTCGTCCGTTAGCGTCTCTTGTGCTCACCCCCAGCCCCGCCCCGCCCCGCCCCACGTCCCACGGGGGCGCTGACCTGTGTGTGGTCGGGGAGGCGCGTCCTTGACCCCAGGGCGCCGCCTGCCTTCCTTCCGCCCCAAGACGGGTCACAGCGGGGGGTGACCTCGGCCCCTGGTCGCTGGGGGGGCTCCCTTCCCGGGGGGGCAGGTGCACAGAGGAAACGGCCCTTCCTGAGGCAGGGGCTCAGATGAGCGGCCCTTCGGAACGCAGGGGGGCTGGAGCCCGTTCTGAGGCAGCTGTGGGTGCGGGCGGGGGGCGCCCCGCCGAGCCAGCTGCCTGCGGCCGTGACCCCGGAGCACGCGGCTCAGATCAGCGTCTGCAGTCTCTCGCGGTGTCTGTGCCGCGGGGCTTGGGGGCAGCCTGGCCGGGTCGGTCTGGAGCAGGAGGTCCCCGGCGCTGCCGTCCACGCGTGTCCGACCGCAGGGCTGCCCGAGGGTCCCGGGAGCGTGGCAGCCGGCGCCCCCGGAGAGATCGAGGAGGGGCAGGGGGAGCGTGTCCTTTGTGACCCGGGCCTGGAAGTCACGGCTGCTTCCCCAGGCTCGATTGGCCACACGCATGTGACACAGCGCACGCGCACCGCAGACCGTCTGGGAGATGGGAGGAGGGGGTTCTGTCTCCGAGGTAACGTGCCTCTCAGCGGGGGGCCCACGGAGACCTCAACCCCCAGGCACCCCGTCTGCCCCTCCGAGTCACCGGCAGAAGCTTCTTGGCGCATAACGCGTGCTGGGATTGGTCTCCCACCCTGGGACTGACCCGCGACATACACCCCGTCACGTCACAGCGCGTCTGGGCCTGGCACAGCGCCGTGACGGGTCAGCGCCGGCCACTACCTCGCCCTGACCCGGCTCAGACACTGTCTCACTGTCTCCCACGAGCCCTCGGGGTCCAGGCTCAGTTCCCGCCACAGCACCCAGGGCCACGTCAGAGGCTGGGGACGCAGAGTGGGGGCGCAGACTCGGATGGCCCCCGGGGACGCGGCGAGGGTGGTAGGGTGCCGTCTCAGCCGGCTGCTGCTTTCCAGGTGAAAAAGGAAGCAGGATCGTCAGCCCGGGGGAACCGGCTCGGGGACAGGTGCGTCCCTGCGTCCGGGTGTCCCTCCGGCAGTGGACACCGAGTGCAGCCCAGGCCGACGGCTCAGAAAGTCCCTGGCGCTCAGCTGAGGCTCGGCTCCGGCCACGGCCCCTCTGCTCCTCGGCACCTGTGGCTGCGAGGCGGGGACGTCATGGGGCACGGGAGCAGGCGGCGCTGGGGGGCTGCTGACCGGACAGAGTCCCCGGCCGCCGCTCGGAGGGACCCACCGAAGCATCCTCAGGCTGGGACTACGGAGGGTCTAGAAGCCCCCGTACGAGCCAAGGCTTGTGCTCTGTTTTGCCTCTTCTGCCGCGTGTGGACCTGCGGCGCCGCCGTGACGTTCAGCTCCTCCTTTGACGGATGCGTCGGCCGGGGGCGTTTCAGTCAGGGCCACAGCAGTCTCCGTAGAAGTTTGGGTCACTCATTCCTTCCGCAGAAGCAAGACAGCCTAGGAGCTGGCGTGTCGACAAAGCAGTGGGGCCCAGCTGGCCCTGCTGGAGACGGATGCACACAGCAGACACGCAGAGGGTTAAGTAAGTACCCAGAAGTGAGGGCAGGGACAGCAGCTGGGAGGAGTGGCCGGAGCCCGGGGTGCACAGGATGGGGAAGGCTTGCCCAGCCAGTGACACCTGGGACTTCAGGGAGGAGTAGAGCGACCCTGTGCGGTCTGTGGCTTGGCCTTGTACAAGTCACTGAAGTCCGCAGGGCCTCAGTTTCCCCGGATGTAAAACGGGGAATAACGACAGCACGGTCCTCATGGCGCCATCACGAGGATTAAAATACACGTTTGCAGCACCCAGCGCAGGGCCGGCCCGTCGTGAGCCCCCAGCAGGTTATGATCGTGGGTGTTGCTGGGGGCCCCCTGGAGGCCTTCCCACGCCGACACCGTGGGGTCGCGTCACGGTCGAGGGAGCCGCTGGAAGCACGGCGGGGGGGGGGGGGGCGTGTTTGAAGACCAAGGGAGGCAGATCCCGTCTCAGGAGGAGCCCGCTCATCATCCCAGCTGGCCAGAGACCGGGTCTTTCACCAGGAGGCGAGCTCCCCGTCACTGAAGGTGTGCAAGTCGAGGTGCGCGGTCACATAGAAGAGATGTGGCTTGTGTGTGTGGGTGGGTGGGTGGAGGCGGGGTGGTGCCCACACCTTCGCTGAATCTGGGCCACACAGGCCCGTCCGTCCCTGGTGTTCTGTTGCCAGGCCCTGGGGCTGGGCGCCAAACAGCTAGGTTGGACGGGACTTCAGCTTCACGCAACCTCACGCAGCAGCCACACTCCTGCCAGCCTCGCGGGGGTGGGGGTGAGGGGGACGCTCCCCGGGACAGGCCGCAGCTCGGGACCCAGGCGCAGGAGGCCGTCAGTCAGGGCATCAGCCTCGGGGCTTGGAGCCGCCCAATGAGAGGGTCCGTCGGGCTGTTGCGCCTGGAGGAGGCGAGATCGATCAGGAGCCCGTGGCCCTGCACTGATTGAATATTCGCCCCCAAATCGCGGTGGCTGAATACATGAAAGGCCGCGTCTTTCACCGTCGCTTGGGAAATCGCGGCCAGGCTGGGGTGCAGTGACGGAGGGAGGGGCGAGAGGAGGAGAGAGAAAAGCAGGAGGAGGACGGGACAGGCGGCAGGGACAGGAACGGAGGCTCCCCCGCCCCGAAAAATCAGAACTGACAAGGCCGATGACGCCTCCCCGGGGAGGAGCCGCCTTATCCACGGTCACCAGGATGCGTTTGCAGGGCTGTATCTTAACGAAGGAGCCTCACAGTCCGTTAGTCTGGGGAACAGGCGCGTGTGACTTCGCTCCTGGCCACTCCGCCTCCTCCCGCCCCAAGCGCGCCTTCCTCTCCCAGCGCACTCGCCAGCGCTCCTGCCGCTTCTCAGTGCGGGATCGGGGCCCGTCGCGGCTGAGGCCGCAGGAAACAGGGCCCCGGCTCTCTCCGGCCACAGAGGGAAGCTGAGTGGCCGGGCGGCACCGTCCCCCTGTGGCCGTCCCCCCGTGGCCCGTGCACCTTGCCGGCTGCAAGCCTGGGCTGCTCACCCTCACGTCGCGGGCGTCTGCCCTGCTGCCTGGGGCACGCCACTGGGGAGAGAAGTAGGAAAAGGACAGAGCACACCAGCCACACACGTGGCACGGAGCTCACAGGCAGGAGCAAGGACGGGCCTGGGGCCAGCTTACAGAGACGGGGACAGAAGACATTCTGTGGAGGGGCGTGGTGTGGCCTGGAGACCTGTGGCATCTTTCTGGAGTGCAGATGGATGTGGCTTGAAGCTGGGGCTGCAACATGAAGAGCCCCATGTGTAGCGCCTTGGGGGCGTCCCCGAAGAGAGCGGAGCCAGGAGTGATGGGAAGAGCGTGGATTTTTGCAGGATGGGGACAGGGTTAGAAGGTGACTCCAGACAGACAAGGCACCACCACCACCCAGGATGGGCTGCTGAGCCTCTGAGCAGGGGCAGTGACGGGAGCGGCGAGGCCAGGACACTGATGGAGGAGTGCGTGCATGGTTGGGTGGGGGTCGGTGGAGGGTGTCCAGGGCAAGGTGAAGGGGGGAAGCAGGGCTGTGCTGGATCTGGGTCCTGGGAGGCCAAGGGCAGCTGGGCTCAGGCTCAGGTTGGGGGTGCTCAGGACACAGGTGCTCAGGGATCAGGTGCTCAGGACACAGCTACCGAGGGGTCAGGGTGTAGCTTCAGGTGCCCAGGGCGCAGGTGCAGGTGCTCAGGGTGCAGATGCCCAGAGTGTAGGTGCAGGTGCTTAGGATTAAGGCACAGGTGCAGGTACTCAGAGCGCAGGTGTTCAGGGCACAGGTGCTCAGGGTGCAGGTGCTCAGAGCGCAGGGGCAGGTGCTCAGGTGCAGGTGCTCAGGGTGCAGGTGCAGATGCTCAGAGCGCAGGCACAGGTACTCAGGGTGCAGATGCTCAGGACGGAGGCACAGCTGCTTAGGGCACAGGTGCAGGTGCACCGGAGGTGGAGGCTGAGGGTCAGGGGAGGAGGGTCCCCTGGAGGCAGCAGGAGCACAAAGCAAAGCAAAAGCCTGTAACCGAGAAACCCCGTCTGTCCTCTGGGGGCAAGCGTGACAAGAGGTGACCCAGTGCTTCCACAGATCCTCGGTTCTGAGTATCAGGAGAGGGGTGGCCCGAGTTTTAATAGTAATTTATCTCAATGTAGGCTTTTAAACCTCAATTTATCACTGGCGTTGACAGTACTTGGGTTAATCTGCTGCTCAGTGTCTGGTGGCGGCTTCCGGCCCCAGTAGGATGGAGGGAACTGATCGTGTAAAGAACTGAATTTCACTGAACGCGAGCCCGCGCGATTCCCAGCACGGAACCCGGACCCCCATCACCCTTCGTCGTGGCCAAGCCCCCGGACTTCATTACTTTTCCAGCCTCGAATTCATCGTCATGGGTGTTTAGGGGGAGGGGGCCAGCGGCCCCTCGCCCCTCCCCCAAGCAGTCCATGATTTCTGAGGGATGGATGCATGGACGGTCGGTGCCAGAATTTGCTGGAAGTTTCTGGAGCTGGAGTGCCTTCGATGGTGCCACAGCAGCTGGAAGTGGCGTTCTGTTTGGCTCCCTGTGGAAAGGCCGAGTCTGGCACCAAGGCCAGTTGGTAACTGCCGGTTCCTGACTCCCCAGTGGGGGTTCACGTGGGGTGCAGGGTCCTGGCTTCTGCGGAGGTGGGGCCCTGACCAGGGAGCTGTGATTGTGGTGAGGCAGTGGATTCACCCCAGCGCACAGAAGACTGACTGAGGTCAGAGGCCCACCCCCGCCCGCACCTGCCACAGGCTACCCGCCCCCACTGTGTGCGGACCTCCTCACGCCCCCTGAGCCTGTCCCCATGACCCCACCTCATCCTGCTTTGCCCAGACTGGCTCAGCTCCCGTTCTGGGGCACCCTCTCTGGTCTGTGTCTCCTGCCGCCGGCACCCCGAGGACAGAAGCAAGCTGCCTGCGCAGGGGTGCTCACAATCTCAGCGACGGTCCTCGGGGGCCCACGATGCCCCACAAGCAGAGCCCGTGTCTGGGGGGGAAGGCGGCCCCGGCCCTTTCTCATCTGCCCCCAGAGGGTCTCTCATTCAGGTTGACACAGAGCCACCCGGCCCGCCTGCCCTGGGCTCCCCACCGCGGCCTGGGTTGTTCTGGGCAGGAGCAGGGCCTGCCTGCCAAAGGTGGAGGCAGATGCTTCTGGGACCCGCTCGTCAGAAGTCCCAGTCGCTGCGTCCCCCCAGCTGCGAGTGGCTGCCCCGAGCAGAGCCCCTGGACGGGAGGAGCTGCGGCTGCAGGCCTGACGGGGCCGTGTGGCTGTGTTAGCGGCACATCGGGGCTGTGATCACGGGGACGGTGGGGGCAGCCCACCAGGGGAGACACAGGGCCACGGGCTCCAAACCAGGAACTGGTTGCCCTGCGTCCGGCTCCCCCACGGCCAGCCACGGGAGCAGCGTGCCACGGCAGCAGGGAAACAGGAGGGGAGGCCACGGTCTCACGCTCCAAACCTGCTCTGCCTTCCGCTGGCTGTGTGACTTTGGGCCAGGGCCTCCTGTCATGTCTCGGCACGGGGGTCGTACACCCCAAAGCCCTTGTGAAGGCCCCCAGGGACCCATGGCCCAGGGCCTCTGGCTCGCCGTCACTCCCTGTGCCGTTGGGTGCTCCTCCAGCCCGACGGCGGACACCCGGCCCGGCCTTCCTGCTCTGGGAGCCCCAGGGCCAGTGTCTCCTTCCCCAGTGCCCCCGAGACGCCCCCTCCTCCTGTCTTCACCGCCCTCACTACCTCCGGACCCCACCGCACGTCCAGGCGAGGCAAGCCTGGGTTTTGTTTCAGCTGTTGCTGCCGCCCCCCGTGCCGTCTGTCACAACCGGTGCATAGTAGGTGTTCAGCTTGTGTGTTAGCCAGGGTTCTCCAGGAAAGCAGGGCCCATCGGATGCAGATGCTCTGGAAAGAGATTTGCTATGAAGAACTGGCTCATGTGAGCCAAAGTTCGCGGTGGGGCCTGCAGTCTGGACGCCCAGGTGAGCCTGTGGTGTGGACGAAGGCTCCGTAGGCAGCCGGGGAAACCTCCCTCGCTCTGGGGCTCAGTTCTGCGTTCTGTTCTGCTCCTCAGGGATCGCGTGAGGCCCACTCACATTAAATGTTAGTCCCATCCAGAACCACCCTCGTGGAAATGCCCAGAACAGAGAGCGTTCAACTGAGGACCTGGGCGCCTTTGGCCCAGCGAGGCTGATGCGTGAAATTCACCACCACTGTCCACTTGTGTTGTGTTAAGATGTATCTGAACCTCAGATTTCTTGCCTGCAAAATGGCTCTAATCCCCACTTCACGAGAGACAGAGCATGAGCAGGGGAGGGGCGGAGAGAGGGAGGGAGACACAGAATCGGAAGCAGCTCCAGGCTCCGAGCTGTCAGCACAGAGCCCGACGCGGGCCTCGAACCCACGAACCGTGAGATCATGACCTGAGCTGAAGTCAGATGTTTAACCGACTGGGCCCCCCAGACGGCCCCAAGCAGAATCTTTTCTAAGAGCGGGTGGAGAGTCTGCCTGCTCTGTCTCTCCCTTTCTTCAAACCGGGCTTTCAGAGGTTGAATTCCACACGTGGGGGGAAAGCCCGCGACGGCTGCCCCGTCCCACCCAGCTCTCCCCTCCAGCTGCCGCGCTGATGTCTCCACGTCAGGCCCATCTCCCCACCCCGTCGGCGGGTGCCCGGGGCTGCTGATCCTGCCTCGTCGGCTCCCGCCCCCGGGGCTCTGCCACCAAGCTCAGCCGGACACCCCGCACCCCTCGGAAAGCCTCCTAACTGGCCCTCGGCCCCTCTCTTCTGGTCACTGTCCTTGGGGAGGGTTCACGGTCACGACTGCCCTATGAACGGAGGCGCTCCCGGGAAAGCCAGTGGGCAGAGGGGTGAGGCGGGCCGGGAAGGCCACGTCCCGCCCCCCCCCCCCAGCCCCGACGGTGGCTGTGGTTCAGCCCAGCACCCCCCGCGCCTCAGGTCAGGGCCCCGGAGCGAGGCAGCCGGGGTATTTATACGCCAGCCCCACCGCCGTCAGCCTCCACGCTCCGGACGGTGCGCGGCTTCAGCGCGAGGTTGCCCTGCGTTCCTCTGGACGATGTCCTGTCTTGTAAAACTTGCTGCCGGCAGCTGGGATAAAAAGCAAGTTCTGCCTGAGAATCGACGTGGGAAAGGACACGAGGGGGGAGGGGGGTGGTGTCCGGTGTGAGTCTGAGAGCTGGAAAGTTGTACAGTGCCCAGCAGGCACACATGTCCCATTAGTAAGAATTGTGGTTATTTACGTGTCAGGCATTTTGTGTTTCGGTTCCTACGTACCGTGTTTTCAGCTCAGCTGCCGAGCAGCTAGGATATGAGTATCCGTTATGTCGTCGGGACCTTGGTAGCTAATCAGGGGGAACTGCCAGGTATTTCTTTCGGCCTCGGAGTAATTACCGGGAAGAAATTACTGACCCATCAGGGGCCCCACGAGCTGTGAACATTCTAGAAGCTCTGGGCCAAGGGCAGCCCCTGGAGGGCGGCAAACCCCAGGGGCCCTGGCTGTCTGTGCAGCGGGTGTTTGTGGCCCCCTCTCGGCCCGCCTTCCGTGTCCACAGACTCCTTTCCAGGATGGTGTGGGCTCGTGGGGGCAGCCCCGGAACTGGATGGCTCTGAGCCCCATGCAGGCAGCCATGGCAGCACGGACGCCACAGAGAGACACAGGGCCTGGCCACGGTCCCACCCCCCTGGTCGCGGAAAGCAGCTGGCAACAGGGAGGGGTGAGGTGGGGAGAGAGCTGGGGGACGGCTCATCCACCGTGTGGTCAAATGTCGAGTGGGAAACACCACCACCAAGGTGCTGGCCGGGGAAGCCCTGAACACACACGGCGGCACACACATCCTCCCCGTTACAGGCAGGGAAACTGAGGCCCCGAGATGAGCACTGCAGTGTCAGGGCCAGGACCGGAGCCCGGAACGTCAGACCCCACACCCAGGTCCCCAACCGCCGCGCCCAGTTGGGGGGGCTGAGCTCCAGATGCTGGAGGCAAACCGCGCAGATGCCGTTCCAGGTGTTGGAAGACACACCTGTCTCCCAAAGACAAAAACAGCCAGCTGTCCCACCAGCACGATGGGCCTGTGCAGGGACAGCAGAGGAACTGCCGACTGAGACCTGCACAGGACAGGGCAGGGGGTCCTTTATGGGGGGGGGTAGTAAACTAAAAGCCCATTGGACTCAAGTGGGAGCTGGAAGTGTGGTGGCTTCTCATTGGCTGGGCTGTTGCTAGGCAGGGAGAAAGTCTTCCTCCTGCCAGGGCAGCGGATCCGCCCCGTGGGTCTGCAGTGGGCGGTGGGCGACAGAGGCCCGTGCTGGGCTCCCCAGTTCACTGTAAGATTTCCCTGATCGCACGCTTGAATGTGGGGTTTGGTGCCGCAGGGGGTGGGGCACGCTCACGTGCAGACCCGGGGGAGCAGCCGTGTCAGCAACTCCGCGGGGCCGGCAGCAGGTGCCGCGGCTGGATCGGCTCAAGCGGGGACGGGGGGGCGGCTGGCTCCCACCTGGCCAGGCTGGGGCTCCAGCTCGGTTCCTCCAGGGAGGCCGGTCACACGGCGAGATGCGCCAGGGGCCCCAGCCCGGTCTCCTCCTGAGGGCTGCTGACTCGCAGGTGTCTCCATCTTTCCGTCCGTCCATCCACCCACCCACCCGTCCCATTCTTCCCTCCCTTCCTCCATCCATCCATTCCATTCCTCTCTGTATCCATCCTTCCATCCATCCCTCCTTCCAGCCCTCCCCCATCCATCCATCCATCCGTCCACCCATCCCGTCCTTCCCTCCCTCCATCTATCCATCCATTTCTTCCCTCCATCCCTCTTTCCATCCATTCCTCCCTCCCTCTCTCCCTCCTTCCTTTTTTCTTTCCATCTATCCATCTGTCCTTTCATCCATTCATCTATCTACCACCCTCCCTTCCATCCCTCCATCCCTCCCTTCATCCATCCCTTGCTCCATCGATCCACTCACCCCCCTCCATCCCTCCTTCCCTCCCTTCATCCATGCGTCTCTCCCTCCCTCCATCCTTCCATTCAAGAGCCACTGACACCCAGGAGCTGCCAGCTAAGGCTCTGCCCAGGGAGAAGGACAGAGCAAGGCAAGCAGCTCACTGTGGGTTTTGACATACCGTGGCTCCCGCGTCCTAACCCCTGCTGCTGACATGCCTTCACGCCCTTTGCCGTGGCACCTTGCGGTCACTCCCAGCTGAAGATTAGAGATGTGTTTCCTTTCCCGCTGATGTGGGGCTTGGTTTCATGAACCGGCTGTTTCATACTTGCCTTGGCTCACAGTCTCCTGCTGTCTGTCACGAGGGTGCTGTGTCCTGGGAGAGCGCTGGGCTGGGAGAACGAGCAGGCTCCTGGAGCGGCCCTGAGCCGAGCCCACCGGAGCCACACTGTCAGGGGAAGCAGGTGCTTGTCGTCTGTGGGGCTTGGGGGTATTTGTTACGCAGCGTTAACATCACAACGGCGGACCGTTGGGCTGTGGGAACCTTGGATACTTATGTTAATTTCCGTGGATGCCGTTTCTTCATCTCTGAAAAATGGCCACTCGCGCCTTGCAGCCCGGGCGTGAGGGTTTGTGGGCCACGACAGGAGCAGAGGGTCCACAGGAGGCTCTAGTAAACAGTGGTTTTAGTAAGAAGTCATTCTGTGAGAGCTGGATTCAGCGGAAGGGTACCAAGTGCTCACTGTGGGCGGCTCAGGGCCAGGCACCATCGGGGATGGATTTAAAGTCCTCCTCCCGTTACGTGATTCGTATTAGCTCCCGACAGCTCTGCCTGCGGGCAGCAGTCGGGGCCAGGCTGGGACGGGGCAGAGGCGGAGCCTGAGACCTCCCCGCCCAACCTGCCTGCACCCCAGCGCGCACGCCCAGAAGTGCGCCTGCAGCCTCGCTTCTCCACCTGTGTCTGTTTGTGCGTTTCCGGGCAATCGAAGCCACCTTACTGATCTCCCGACACCTGAACAAGAGAGCAGGGGTGACGGGCCGGGTCCTGGACCCAGTAACAGCGGCCAAGCCTCAGGCTTCCGTCAAGGGCGACTCAGAGTGCCCTCCAGGCCTGCCCCCTGCTGCAGGGTCAGGGCCCCGCTCTCCAGCACGGACTCCACTGGGCCCTGTGCTGTGGTCCGCTTGTTCTCTGCGCGGTTGGTTCAGGGACTTCTGCAGACCTGGAGGGGGGTGCGCCTCAGGGCCCAGAGCCGAAAGGGTGGCAAGTGACTTTCGATGGAGCTTCTGTGCTCCCGGCAGGTCTGGGGACGGGAGGGACAGGTGGGGGTCGGGGTCGGGGGCAGGGGTGAGGTCGGTGCTGTCTGCGTGGCCTCCAGGGAGGCGCACGCACAGGAGCCGCCGGAGCACTGGCACCCGGCCACCAGGCCACAGAGGACACGGTGGCACTCAATGAAAGTGGCCCCTGGCCTCCTGCTCAGACCGTGATGCTAACCTGTGCTCATTTTAGGGAATTCAAACGAAATAAAATATACGAAGGGGGAAAGGCAAAGAGATTGCCCGGAAAAGGGGGCGGCTGCGTGGCTCAGTCGGCCGGGCACCCGACTCTTGGTCTCGGCTCAGGTTGTGATCTTGCGGTTCGTGAGTTTGAACCCCACGTCAGCCTCTGTGCTGTCCGTGTGGAGCCTGCTTGGGATTCTGTCTCTCCTCTCTGCCCCTCCCCTGCTTCTGCATGTTCTCTCTCCCTCCCTCTCTCTCCCTCCCTCTCTCAAAATAAATAAACTCAAAAAAGTTTTCTTAAAAGTTGCCCAAAATGTCATTACCCAGATACAACCACTAACGTGGTGAGCGTGATTCTGGGCTGACTTTCCTTCGTGTGTGTGTGTATGTGCGTGCGTGCACACGTGTGTGTGTGCGCGTGTTTTATTTAGGAGGGTGGGTTTTACTTAGGAGAGGTCCATCGCGAGCTGTCCCTGAGCCACTCGGTGGGTTTGGATATGGGCGGGGGTGGCCTAGATCCGGATTCAGGATTCGGGGCAGCCAAGGAGAAGGGGGTCACCTGCCTCATGAGGCGGGAACGCGCTCGGGGTCCTGGGGCCAGTCAGGGGCTGGGGGGAGCAGTGAAAATAGGAGGAAGAGTAAGGAGGGACCGCTGGGCGGGTGGCAGGGCCCTGGCGGGAGCCCTGGCGGCTCTCACGGCCAAGGCCCCTTCGATCAGCAGGTAGAAACACCTGGCCTGAATTTCAGCTGCTTCCACAGGGTCCCCAAGCCTTTGGTACATAGTGTGCGTGTTCTGGGGACGCACGGGCTTCACGGTCTGGGACACCGCAGGGCACCGGAGTCCAGTGTGACCACGGGCACTCACGCAGGTGTTGGGACCGGTTTTATTCACGTGGAGGTGTCCGCGTCGGCTCCTCTCTCTCTTTTCCCTGTCGTCCTGCGTGGGGCGTGACCTGGCGTGTCAGTCGGCGCGTCTCCACCTCGCTCGCCCCGAAGTCTGGACAGTGAGCGGTCGGAGGGACCCGGCCGTGCACGGATCGCCTTTCGGGGATTTCAGACGCTTCCCCGATCACTCTCCCCACTCACGTCTTTGCACACGGGTCGAGGCGGCCACTTAAAGAAGGGTCTCAGTTCAGAACATCGAGAAGCAAAATGCGTTGTTGATCCCCCTCCCCCCCATCAGCCTGCTGAGAATCGGCTGTTCGGAGGCGGCACCAGCACCTGCGAGTCGCGGCCGGTGCTGCTGGTCTTAAAACAAAGTCCTTCCGGCCGTCGGAGGTTCCGAAGCTCCGGAGAGGCACCGCGTCGCCTGGCCGCTCCCAGAGCCTTCCCATCCCGGCCTCGGAGCCCGGGCACACCCTCAGCCGCCCCTCGGCCTCGGCTGAGAAGCGGGCAGAGCCCTCGGGGCGGGGGCGGGCGTCCCCGGGAACCCACCGGGCCAGGCGAGGTGCCCTCGGGGCTCACGGCAGCCGCAGAGAACTCGGGCTGGAGCTGCCGCGGGCGAAATCTGCTCTGCTGTCTTCGTGCGACAGACGGGGAAACCGAGGCCCGGCCACACGGCGTGCGAGAAGGCAGCGGGAAGGCAGCGGGAGCAGCGTTCTAGATGCATTTCGAGTCTGGAATGTAGTTAACGGCTCAGTGGGGGGGGGTCGTCCTCTGCCGTCTCTGGCTGGTGAAACGGGGAGCGGGAGGATGGAGTTCGAGTCTGCACAGGGAATCACTGTGGGTCGAGTCCCCGTGCCTGCCGGGGTCCCCCATGCACGCTGTCTGCCCCGCGCCCGTCCGTCCCACCGTGAGCCTGGGGGGCGTCCCTGCTGGGCGGCATGAATGAATAATTCAGCGAAGGCAGATAATTTCCATGGAAACCTTGCCGGCGCCGCCTCCAGGGCCGATTCGCCCTAATAAGGAGCCGGCGCAGAGCAAAGTGCTTTTCCGGGATGAGGAGGAAAGTAGGTCGTGTCTGCGGGCGGGGCTCACGGAGCCCCGTGTAAGGACCCTGTGTGGGGGGCACTGCCCTGCCCGGCCAGCCCCGGGAGCCCCTGAATCTGGGGTAACCCTCCTGCAGGGCCCCCTGGACGTCCTGTGAGGGGAGAGAGGGAAGGTGAGGCCCACAGAGCTGCCTCCCAGAGGCAGACCCCAGACCGCCTGTGGGAGCTGAAGGCCGAGGGGGAGCTCTGTCTGTCCTGCTTAAACCAGGAACTCACGTTAAGGGGCGAGGGCGGGGGCGGTTGTGTTTGGGCCCCAGCCTGGGAGGGTCTGGGGGCGCCGTCCGGGTGTGTCTGGGGCAGACGGGAGGGGTTACCTGGGGTGAGAGCAGCAGGACTGGGACTCAGCCAGGTCACAGTCAGGGCCAAGCTCAGGGCCAGGGAGGCCGGGTCAGCTGTCTCTGTGTGGGACTTGCTGTCGGGGCCAGACGCCCTCACAGGGGCAGCCAGAGCCCCTGCACCTGCAGATGGGAGGGGGCGGGGCACAGTCACGCTGGGACCCCCGGGGCCGCCGGAGTCAGAGGAGAGCAGACTCCTCGGGTCCCAGGCCCACAGGTGCAGGAGGGAGGGGTCAGGGGAGGACACGGGGCGGGGCAGGAATGGGGGTGGAGGCACACGGCAAGGGCGTGCCTGTGGGCAGGTGAGGGGCCCAGCCTCTCTCCTGGTCCCCAGGGTCAGTGGGGAAGCCCTGAGAGGGAGGTGCCCTGGGCCTCCCACCTCCAGGGCAGGAGCGCCTGCGTCTCCCTAAAATGCACTCGCTGGGCTCAGTTCCTCCCAGGATCCCGCAAACGTAAATGGCATCCTCTGAGGTATAGCTCCTTTGCGCAGTACACAACCTGAACAACCATAGGGGTGGGCCTGATGAGCTGTGTGACCTCGGGCAAAGTATGTTCCCTCTCTGTGCCTTTATTTCTTGTGTAAAACAGGAGTAATGAGGTTACCTCCCTCGGAGCGTTATCCTGAGGATTTGATGACATGACGCAGGTGGGCTCTGGAATAAATACTTACCACGTGGAGTCGGTGCCATTTTCGCACGCCCACGGAGGCCTGCCTGGGAGCCCTGCCTGTGGAGGCGCCGGTGGCCAGCCTGAGGTCACACAGCCGCAAGGTGCAGAACCACATCGACTCAGACCTCCTGACCCCAGGGCCTTAGCACTTTCTTCCCTAGGCTTCGCTGCAGGAGAGGAGGGAGGGGAGAGGAAAGACCCTGAGCTGAGCGGGGCCCAGGAGGGGCTGGCACTTGAGCCGTCTGGACGGCAGCCACAGGAGAGTAAAATGAAGTGACAGTCCTCGAGCGCGGTCTCTCTTTTTCCAATTCAGCTGCGTCTGCCAACAGCAAGTATCGTCATTGCAGGCCGGGGCGGGCGTGGAGGGACCGCTGCTCTCGGGAACCTTTGTCACCGGGGTGTGAATCTCTCACGGCTTCCGTCTGCTCTGGCAAAGCCGTTCCTCCGATTACGTCGTGCCCGGCTCCACCCTCGTCCCGGCCCCGTTTTGACGGCGGCCGTCGGACACGCTCCGATTTGACTTGGGGCCTCTGCGCGCCCGCCCGCATCCCTGAACGGGTCCTCGCCAGCCTGAGACCGGGAAGAGCGAACACAGAGCCGCCCCGGCCGGGACGCCGACCCCGCGCCCAGCACGCTGTGCGTCTCACCCCTGACGCTTCGCGTGAGGCCTGTGTCCGCGGCGGCCGGTGCTCTGTCCCGCTGGCCGCGTGGAGACGGGGGCTCAGCAGCGGCAGAGACACACGGCACCCGACGCACGCGCTCCACACGGTCCGGCCGCCTCTGGGGCCCCCGCCAAGGGTCCCCGGCGGCTCCGGCCCCGCTCCCGCCCTCGGCTGCCGCGGAAGGTCCGACCAGGGGCTGCGGTGGCTCCCAGGTTTGGCAAGTTCTTCAGGACTTGGGGACGGGCGGGCGGAGCGCAGGGTCGCGGCCCAAATGCCACAGCGCCCGGCGGCTCGAGGGTGGGGAGCGCTGGCCGCGCGGCGGGGCGACACAGACCCTGCCGACGAAGGTAACGACGGGTGCCTGCCCGGGGCCGCCGTGTCCAGGCGCGGCTCCCGGTGCCGTCC
>CM053565.1:718921-755917 GCA_028646485.1 Cryptoprocta ferox
TCCATTTGTCACCGCAAACATCAGGCGTGTGGTAACGGTCCCGTAAAACATGCCCCGTTGGGTCTTAATGTCTATTTAATGACACCTGCTACAAAGGCTCCCATAACCCAACTCCTGACGGGAGACGAGGGGGTGTTAGGCCCGGGACAGCGAGCTCTCTGGCGGTGGCGGCCTCTCCCTGGAGGCTAAGCCGCCAGGCGGGGGGGAGGGGCAAGGTTTGGCCCCAGGAGGGGCTCAGAGGAGCCGCCCGAAGCCCCCCTTGTTCTGCCGGGGCCCCGCGGGCGGGTCACAGAAGCGGCTCCGGCTGGGAAGCGTGGAACGCCGAACGCGATTCGTGTCTCTTACCGATGCTGAATGTGGCCCCAAACAACGGCGCGCCCTCTGCTCCCTGCTTGCGGGGCGGGGGGGGGGGGCACGTTCCCTCCCCGCCTGCTGCCCCCTGCGCCTTCCCCTCCAGCCTGGACCTTCGCTCTCAGGCGGGGAGGGGCGGCCGGTCCCGGCGCAGAGGGGCCCTGCAGCGGCGAGCAGAGGTTGCGCCTGCCCTCGGTTCTCGGCACACAGATCCTCCTTTGCTTGCGGGCTCGCCACGAACTGGGTCAAGTACTGGGCGTCCCTGGCCGGGCGCCGGGGTCTGGGTCTCCGCTCCCCGAGTCTGCATTGGCTCGTAGCCGACACGACGTGGCTGGTCGTGGCCCCTCACGTGACCCTGTGCGCCGGCAGAGCACGTGACAGCGTCCCCGCGGGAGCCCTTCCAGAACCCCGACCTGCCAAACTCTGAGCAAAACACAGCAGTTGCTTTGGACCTCTGGGCTCGGGGGCAGTTTGTTCCACCACAGTGAGTGGGAACACTTCCCGCGATGAACCCAGTTCCGCCCTTGTGTCACGGAGTCACGTCAGAGACGGGAGACTCTAATGACCTCCCGGACACGGGAGCACCCACGGAGTTTGCCGGTCAGCCAGGGAAGAGGGACGCCCAGGGAGGAGGGACGTCGAGGGAGGAGGGACGCCCAGGGAGGAAGGGGACGCCCGGGGAGGAGAGGACGTCTGGGGAGGGGGGACGCCTGGGGAGGGGGGGACGCCCGGGGAGGAAGGGGACGCCCGGGGAGGGGGACGCCCGGGGAGGGGGGACAGTGCACAGAAAAGCAAGAAGGTGTCACGGAGGCCCCTCGGGTTCCATCCAGATGCCAGGACAGGGAGCTTGGGGACACTCTCTGTGGGGACACCCAGAACCGCCGGCTGCAGATGGAGCTTCTCCCTGGAACACGAATTCAGCCCATCAGCAAGGGGTTCGAACTCACATCTGTTGAAGCCAACGAGAATGTGTCACGGGGCGAAAGCACACGTCACATGGTGTTTCGAAGGATTGGATTACAAAGACTCAAACGCATCTGTGCCGCCGCAGGCCGTGCTGGAGCCTGCGGGGGGGACGGCTTTGGTGCCCACGCCCGTGGACGGAAACCTCGAGGGGCTCCCGGGAGGGTCTTACCTGGGGGCTGGATGTGAGCAGACCCACGGCGGGAAGGTCTGTCCGGAAACAAGCGTGGGAGACGGAAGGCAGGGTGCACGGCCCGTGGGGTGGGGGGACGGCGGGGACGGCAGGGACGGGAGGAGCCCGCAGCCTCGGAGCCCACGGCACTCCCGCCGCCTCCCTCTCCAAGAGCACGCCGTCCAGCCTGGATCGGAGGCCCTGCCGAGTGTCCCACGTCCCATGCGCCCCGCCCCGCGCTGTCGTGCTGTGTGGTCACACCGTCAGGGACGCTGGAGGCGCGCCCAGCTCTCGGCTTGTTTGCCGTTAGGAATGTGTTCGCCCGCGCCAGCACGAGGTCCCCAGAGAGTGGCCGGGGCTGAGCGCGTGGGGACAGCGCCAGAGCAGGCGCCCAAGGAGGGCGTCCGGGCGTGAGGCTTCATCGCCATGGGCCCAGGCGGCTGGATGTCCCGGGTGTGTGTTTCTGGCGAGAAGGCGAATGAGCAGTGTCTCTCGTGAAACTTTGTCCTTTTATTCCGGAAGGGAGACGCTCACCGAAATTTCCATCTACTCTCACGGATGGGAGCGGAGGTGTGTGGCCCCCACGGCCCCGAGGGAGCCCGCGGAGGCTTCTGTCCGGGTGCGTGGCCACCCCAACCAAATCGGGGTCCTCCTAGCGAAGAAGGGCATTGTGGGTGTCGAGTGGGCACCTGGCTGCGTCTCGCGTAACGGGCGCTGGTTTATGTAATTCTGGCAGCGCTCCGGTGCTGTCCTTTTATGGATGAGGGAACTGAGGGACAGGCTCGTAGGTCAGGTCGTGTTTTCCCGAAGACGATGCAGTAGATGGAGGAGTTCGCCGTAAAACTGAGATGGGAGGAGGGAAGGAGGGAGGGACCGCGTATTTGTTCCTGTTCTCTGTCGCTGTGTCCCCGTCACCTGGAGCAATGACCTCATGCTTCATTGACAGTCCGGTAGCGTCCGTGCCCGTCTCGCAGCCGGCCTCCCGCTCCTCCGTCTCAGGGGAACGGGGCCCGAGAGACTCCCCACGCCCGGCTTGCCGTCCTCTGGGCCCGGTCAGTCTCGACCCGCTGGGAGGGCCTGGTTCGGCCGACCGCCAGCCCGCCGGGTTCGGCTGAGCACACCAGGACCTAACAAGGTCGGGATTGTTTCAAGGAGTGTTTGTAACGAGTTGTAAATATATCTCCCCACGTCCCGTCTTGATACAGCTGACGAAAAGCAATCATGATCCCGTGAATCATTTCTGTTTACGGGAACATTTCCTTCCTCATCTTCCAGAAGGAGGCACAAAACACACTTTAAAGGAAAACGTATTTGATACTGACATATGGTAAGACCGTGCCGCGTTCCGCTTCCTCGCTGGCTCCTGTGGTATGTGAGAGAGAAGGAAAACTCGTAATTACTCTAGATTTTTTTTTCAATACCCGCAGATAATTTCTTTTAAGTATAAACAAGGGCATTTGCAGAAATGATGATCTTATCTCCACTTGGTTTGCCTTAGGCTAAGAAATACGGCCGGTGCTTGGGATGTAATTATTTGCTTACGGGCCTCTCTGTCTCACTTAAAGAAACGGAATGTGTCTTCTCGTGCTGATTTATAGCCACCCCGCGCTTGTCCCCCATCATGCCTGCCAACGCTGAGCACAAGTCTCTGTGTTTAGTGTATGAACTTAAGGAATAAACCTTCTGGAAGAAATAGTGAATAACCCCAACGAGGAAGTCTTTCTTGTTTCCAGCAATCGTCTCTATGAGCGTCGGGCTTATGGAGTGAGCAGGGAGGGCTTGAACGAGCAGGGTTGTGTCAGTCAGCTAATGAAGCCATGCTGCGTAACAAAGTGCCCCAAAACTCAGTGGCTTAAAGCGAAATGCATTTCTTGGAACCATGGACGTGCGGGTAGATGGCGGTATGGCTAATCTAGGTTAATCTAACTCAGGATACAGGTCAGCAGGGCAGACTCCAGGCTACGGGGAAGACTCGGTGTCTTTCTCATGTTTCTCCTGGGCCCCGTCTGAAGTGGCAGCCTCTGCCTGGCACCTGATCTTCTCGGTGGATCACAGGAGTCACAAAAACACCCAACTTCAGTCACACCAGGATCTTGCAAGCCTCTGGTTGCATCTCGTTGGCCCAAACGAGCCACATGGTTCACCCGGAAGTCAGGGAGTGGGGAGGGCCGTGGGGAGAGATGTCGTAAAATGTGTCACGTAAAATGTGTCACAAAGAAGTGAAGCGTTGGGACCCCAGATTCAGCCTGTCCCACAGGAAGCCGTGGGGTAGAGAGTAGGGAGCAGATACACAGAGGAGAAGCAGAGGGCATAGAGCGAGGTGGGGAGCAGGTGGGGTGCGAGTGTGACACACGCAGGCCTCCGAGCGAGGTTTCAGTCCCAGAAGAGGTGAGAGCGCCGCGGTGGACGATGGGCATCCCGGGGCCGCGGCCCGGAGCCCCTCCGGTGGGGAGGCCGGCGCAACACACGTCCCTCCTGGAAGAGCAGAGCGTGTAGTTTCCCCACGTCGGTCGCCTCTGATGAGCAGAGACCCCACGGCAGGGGGAGGTCCGCGCGGTGGCCGCCAGGACACCTGCACGCGCCATGCGTCTGCCTCCTTCCCCGCGCCGCTCCGGCGACACGTCCCCCCCGCGGCCCTTCCCCCCCGCGGCCCGTCCCCCCCGCGGCCCGTCCCTCCCGCGGCCCTTCCCTCCCGCGGCCCGTGCCTCCCGCGACACGTGCCTCCCGCGACACGTGCTTCCGGCTACCGGTCCCTCCCGCGGCCCGTCCCTCCCGCGGCCCGTCCCTCCCGCGGCCCGTCCCTCCCGCGGCACGTGCCTCTCGCGGCCCGTGCTTCCGGCTACCGGTCCCTCCCGCGGCCCGTGCCTCCCGCGACACGTGCCTCCCGCGACACGTGCTTCCAGCTACCGGTCCCTCCCGCGGCCCGTCCCTCCCGCGGCACGTGCCTCCCGCGGCCCGTCCCTCCCACAACACGTGCCTCCCGCGACCGGTCCCTCCCGCGGCCCGTGCCTCCCGCGACACGTGCTTCCGGCTACCGGTCCCTCCCGCGGCCCGTGCCTCCCGCGGTCCTTCCCTCCCGCGGCCCTTCCCTCCCGCGGCACGTGCCTCCCGCGGCCCGTCCCTCCCGCGGCACGTCCTCCCGCGACCGGTCCCTCCCGCGGCCCGTCCCTCCCGCGGCCCGGTGGCGTCTCCGCGCCCGGCAGCAGGCCCTCGCCGGACTCCCTTGGCGTGTGCAGCGCCTGCGCCTCTCCTTCCGGGAGCCCCGCTTCCCGGACCCCGCCTGCTGGCTCCCGTTTGCGTTTCCGCCCCGTCTCCCCAGCGTTTCCTGGCTCGGGGCGGGGGGGGAGGCCGGCGGCGAGACGCAGAGGAGCGCGGGGCAGCAGATGGCCCGCCGCCTGCTCGCGGCGTGCGTGTCCGCCGTGACACGGGGGCGGGTGGGCGGCCGGCTCGTCTGTGACCCGCGGCCGCGCCGAGCCGCGCCCCTCCCCGCCCCGCCCCTGAACGCAGACCGTGCGCTCGGTGGCGGTGGCCTCGCCATGTCCACCCTTCTGAGCCCCCCGGGGGGGGGGCAGGCTGGCGGCTAAGTCACCTCCACGCCGCGTGCGGCGGGCGGACCGGATCCTGGGGGCGCGCTGCGGGGGGAGGGGCGGGCCCCGACCCACGGACACAAAGACCTGCTTCCGCCACAGCCTTCCAGCTGCCTTGCGGCCCAACCCTCCGTTCACACGCCACTGACGTTGCCCCCGTGGTAGTCTGAGCGCGCCCTCCCCCCGCCCGCTCCCCCTACACAGTTCAGCACGAACGCCACCTCCTCCATGAAGCCCTTGTGGATTCTTCTGCTGCAGGAAACCGCCGCGCGGCCCCGCCTCTTCCGGAACAGCTACTACCGCCCGGCTCGCGCCGCTGTGTCTTCTGTCTGCGCGTGCGCGCTTGCCCGCCTGCTGCGCCCCGAGTTCTGGTTTTCCCTGGTCCTCAGCCCGTGATTCGCATCGAGTGGGTCCTCGATCAGTAGCCGGGTAGTAATCACGCGGCGGGGGCAGTGGCGATCGGAGAAGTCCGACGCGTTCGGAGAAGCTCCCGCTGAAGCTGTGGCTTTGGAAGAGACGAGAGCAAAATCGGATTTTATTGAATCTGCGTGCCGTCTCTTTCATTGGGCCAATTACGTTTATGAAGATGAATCGTGACAGGCGCCGGCGGCTTGCAGGGGTTACTGTGCGCCGTACTTAGCGGCCGGCGTCGAGGAGGGAGTCTGTTGGATGTTTCCATCAGAAAAAAAAAAAAAACAAACACATTACGATCCATAAAAAACAATGAGCAATGATAATTTCATTTTTATTGGTCATTTTGAAACATTCGCTGATAATTTCCCCCATGCCTGGTAGGCATATGTTTGCCTCCTTCGAAATATATCCATAAACTTGTTGCAAAAAAACAATCTTACATAATCGCTCATCCTCCTTCCCTCGTGAAAGACCAAAGAAAGACTCGCAAAGGCAGTGGGGTTCGAGGAGGGCGTCTACGCGGGCGTAGAGGTCAGCGGGTCGGCAGGGCCCTTCCCGAGGACGAAGACTGACCGTTGGGGCTTCACCCCCAGGGGGTTGATCCTCTGTCCAGCATTTGAATTAAAACAGGATGAGCCCTTGTGACCGATCTGGTAACCCGGCCTTTCCATCGATAATCACCAGGGGGCCTGAGGTCCTTTCAGGGGGGCGGGGACCCCCGGGCCAGGCCGAAGGGAGACACACGAGTGATAGTAAACGGTCAGTGTACGAGTGAGTGGCGCTGGGCAGGCGGGCGGGTCCGCTGGAGCGGGGGGACTCCCCACATCCCACTTGGTCGTCCCCACAGAGACCGTCCATCCCCCGCCCCGACTCCCAGCTCTTGTGCTGGAAAAGCAGGGGCCTCGGGGAGGTGGTCACAGCCTCCAGAGCCTCCCCGTTCAGGAAGGAAATCCCTTCCCAGTGTTTCCAGAACCACCTCAGGAGGGTACTTGTCTTCCCCAGTGGAGAGGAAATTCTCCGTACGAAGCGTGTTCCTTTCTTCTCCTTTGGCCATTCCACCCGCTTCGCTGGCGCCCCTCTGGCTCCTGGGCCCCCGGGCCCACCCTCCTGCCGCGTGCAGGGCCGGAAGCCAGCGCGGGTGGGATGGAAGACGGTGGGGGGGGGGGCACCCACTCACCGGCCTTCGGGACAAGCTTCTCTCCGGAGACGAGATCCACCTTCTGCTGGTGCCATGAAGCCCGACGAACCTTCCGGGTGTGAGTGCGTGTGAGCATGTGCGTGACCGTGTGTGCGTGAGCCTTTGCACGTGTGTGTGCATGTCTGCATGTATGTGAGCCTGTGCATGAGTGTGTGAGCATGTGTGCCTGTACGTGTATGTGCACGTGAGCCTATGTGCTTGTATGTGAGAATGTGTCTTCATGTAAGTACGTCTAAGCATGTGTGTGCATGTGAGCGTCTGTGAGCCTGTGCACGTGTTTGCATATAAATATGTGCAAGCATGTGAGTGTATGTGTGTATGTTTGTGCATGTATGTGTGCATATAAGCGTGTGGGACCATGCACGTGTGAGTCTGTGAGCATGTGCATGCATTTATGTGTTTGCATGTGAGCGCATGTACATGTGCGCATGCACATGCATGTGAGCGTGTGTGCGTGCATGTGTGTGCGTGAACATGTGCGTGCATGTGAGCATGTTCGTGCACGTGTGTGCATGCATGTGTGCACACCTGTGTTCATATGAGTGTGTTTGTGTTCCCACGTCTCCAGAAGTCCCCAGGGTAAGAGGACGAGGGCGCCCCGGGGTCTGCCCCCAGCGGAGCGTCGGGCAAGGCGGGGTGGCGGGCAGTGGGCAGGCGCGTGGTTGCTCCTGGCTGTGCCCCAGGTGCACGTGGCCGCTCTCCGAGCAAGCGTGTCTGCCGCCTGCTCGCCAGCACCCGAGGCCTGTCTGGGACGGACACGTGGGTCACCCCTCCCGTGTTGCCGGAGTGGCCGCGGCTCCGCCAGCGCCTGCGGTTCCGCACGAAGTCGCGCCTGCGGCCTGGCGTCCGCTCCAGGGTGGCTCTCCATCTGCCCCCTCGTTTCCCGCGGCCGCCTGGCTTCCCGTGGCTCCGCGCGCACTTCCTGCCTGCACTGCTCCCTGACACGCGTGGCCGTGGGCGGCCCGCGCTTCTCCTGGAGGTTTCCCTGTGGGGCTGCGGCCCCGCCAGCCTGGGCGCTCCTCTAAGTGTCCGTCTTCCTAGGGCCATTGCTGTCCTGGACCCGGGATGGGATACCCTTGTCTGTGTCCCTCGGGAGCACGTTGGCGTGAGCTCACCGTGTGGCTTCCCTGGCAGGTGTATCGGTGGGATTTTCCCGAGTGGGAGGGAGGCCGGCCAGCGGAGGCAGTGCCGACCTTCACCGTGGATTCTAGGTAGTCGACGAGCCGACCCTGTTCTTTGTGTGATGTCCCCCCCATTACTCATTTAGTCGTTAATGTGTTTGAATATTCAGTCACCAAACATTTAATGAGCACCTAATGAAGCCAGTGGGTCAGGGCTGTTAGCTCAGGAACCAAGTTCAAATCCCAGCCCACCATCCCACCCACTCTCTCGGAACCCCATTTGCCTATCTGTGAAATGGGCATAAACATAGTATGGGCCTCAGGAGACAGATCTAAGGAAGCCAGTAACACCACAGTTTAAAGCCCCGTAGCTGTAGCTGCTGTTACTGGCGTTGGTGTTGTCACTGTCGAGGCAGGTGTCGGGCGCCCGCCCCGCGGAGGCCCGCAGTCCGGCAGAGGCGGGGCGCCCGTGATGGGGAGCAGCATGTGATGCGTCAGATGGGGGAGACGCCCACCCTCTCTGCCTGGGGGGCGGAGGAGGCTGACAGAGGAGGCAGGGAGCTGGGCCTTGAAGGACATTTAAACAGTAATAGTCAGGGACGGGGAGGAAAGCCATCCCAGGAAGATGGAGGGCTTGAAAGGCCAACCGTCTAGAGTGGCCAAGCAGATTGAGGATGGCGGCCACGCAGAGCACGATTGTGCGGCCAGATTACAGAGAGCCCTGAATGCCAAGCCAAGTGGGCGTCTGGGTTTTATTCCGTCGGCCACGGGGAGGGGTTCCGGCATCTTAAACAAAGGAGCAGTGGGATCCGATCGTTGCCAAGGGTGCAACTTGGCGCTGTAGCGGTAACTACGTTTACCCAAGACTAAGAAACCTGGCAGCAATAAGCGGCGTGAGTCCGCTTCCTGCCGCGGGACGCAGGGCCAGGAAGGGTGACGTCACGGGCGCTCGGCTGCCTCGTGTCCAGAGCAGGCAGCCAACTGGTGCTCGCCGGGGACCGCGAGGCCGGGGAGGTGGCGCAGGCGGCATCTGGCTCCCGCTGGGCTTCCTCCAGTCCTCGTGGCCTCAGTGGCTCCTGGAGACTGGAGGAAGCCCAGGGGAGAAACTGAGGCCGCGGAGAAGCAAACAGGGCACCTGGGGCCCGGCGGACCCGCCTTCAGCCTCCTTCTGCCATTTAACTTGCTCTGTGCCCAGTTCACTCACTTTTCCCGGCGCTGTCCTCGTGGGGGAGGCGGGCACAGCCCACTCTCACGGGGTTGTGGGGAGGACTCAGGACAGGGGGAACCTTCCAGGCGCCCTGCAGGGCTGCGGAGGTGCTCTTGCGGGGCAGCTGAAGGTGGGGCCTCGGGGACCTGAGCACAGGCTCGCCCACCGCCTCCCGCACCCCTGCTGCCTGCACCCCATGCCTGCCGCACCCCTGCCTCCCGCACCTGTGCCTGCTGCACCCCTGCTGCCCACACCCCTGCTGCCCGTGCCCCTGCCGCCTGCACTTCTGCCTCCATCACCCCTGCTGCTCACACCGCTGCCTCCCCCACCCCTGCCTGCCAGCAGGCTCTGCCCCAGGGCAAGTGGGCTGGACGGGGCGGCCTGCCCTGGGGGGGTTGGCATCACAGAGAACCAAAGCGCATCGTGCTGGTTTCTCCACTGTCTCTCCCAAGAGGGTAGAACACGCACCTGCATCTTTTCTTCTGGGACCTTTGAAGGTTTCGCTCTAGGTGGTAAAACACATCAATGAATTTCCCCGAGAATATTGATTGAAACGGCACTTTCAATACAAAGCCGTTTTAGTGAAACTCCCAGGAAATGCACTTTGTGCAGCTATTGATCCTAAAATATTCACTATGAATGTGCTCATCTCGGAAACGTCACACTCTTGTCGTCGTTCTGGATGAAACCGCAGGGGTCTCGCCCGCGTGGCTTGCGACAGGCTGAGCGGGGCGGGCAGGGCGTCCGGCTGCCTCTCCTCCTGGCCCTGGTTTGTTGGTTTTGCCACCGCTCAGCTCGTCTCTGGTCTTCCCGAGCGGCTGGCGGGGAAAGACGCACGGTGGCAGGCGAGCCCTGAGACGAGGCGCTAGAGTCACGGACACCTGAGCAGGACGGGGCTTGGGGGTCACCTTGCCCGACGCCCTCACTCAGCCAGGAAGGAGCCCCTTCGCCGCCCGCCCGCCCCACTGGCAAGCCCACAAGGACGCGGGGAACGGTTTCGTACCGTCTGGGGGGGTAGGAATTGCGAGATGAGGCCGCCCAGGATCCGAGTTAAGAACGCCTCCCGGCCCCGGGCCGCGTGCCCCTACCTGGAAGTGCCACACGTAGATGTCAGCGTGGGGCCACGCTCGCTGTGACAGCGGGTGCAGGGCCAGCCAGCAGCGTGCACACCTGCCGGGAAGAGCCCTGCTTCTGCAGACGGCCGGCCCCGAGCGCCCCCGCGCCTCCAAAGCGTGTGTGTTTCTTTGCGTGAACGAATGGCTTACAAACAGCTGAGACAAAACACGGTGTGTCCGTCCCCTGTGCCAGTGGGGAGTACGGACCTCGCGCCGGACGCCCTTGCTGGACGATGTCGGGGGTCTCGTTGCTGCAGGAACAGGATGGCCTTCGAAACCCTCCCGTCCCGGTCGGTCTGTGGACTGTGGGCCACGTGTCGTGGGCACAGAGCTGGGTCCGGACGCACACACCCGCCTTCGTGCCTTTATCCGCGTGCACAGAACGGCATGGGTGGGGTGCTCCTCTGCTGTCCCCCTGGAACCACAGTGGGGGCTGATGGGAAAACGGGAAAAGGACGGGAACGGGGGAGACAAGGGATTGAGAAGGTAACGCAAACCGAGAAGACGCTGGTGATACAGGCAAACTAGGGGAGGAAGTAAACGGCGTGCATGCGTCCACACGAGGAGGTCGGCGTGAGAGACGGCGCCAGGACGCTGCGGGGCGAGCGCAGTTGTGGATGGGACGCGGGCGCGGTGTAGTCTGGGGTGTCCCTTATCACCACCCCGCTCGGCTCGCGCACGGGACATTCCCTTCCAGGCTCTCGTCTCCGCACAGAGGCTGTTCCCGGTCCCCCCGCAGGGACACCCACGACCACACGTCTTCCCCGCGCACGCCAAGCAGACGGGCTGGGTCTTTTGGGCCCAAGTCCTCGTGCTGGAAAGAGAGAGTCTGACTGCCCCGGGTCAGGGTGGGGGCACGGTCACGGGGTCAGAGCAGGTGTGGGCTCCGCCGCCCCATCCTGCACAGACAGACACCAGAGCCTGAGCCCCCAGGTCCCGGGTCTGGCGGCCTGTCCGCTCATCCGAGTCTCCTCGTTCCCCACGTCCGGGGGCCGGAGACAAGGCAGGATGGCTCAGCGACCTGGGGTGCAGACAGTGGTTCCTGTGGGAACAGAGGGACTCACAGCAGCAGGTGGCTGTCACAGAACACGTTTCCATCGGCGGCTCCCCTGCGATCAGAACTCGGCACCAAGCAGCTCGCTTACGGCCGCTGTCCGGCGCGGCCGTCAGGTCTGGGGTTTGCCGGCCTCCTGCGCGTCAAACGTCCCCCTTCCAGGCCCTGAGCAGGGTCAGCAGCTCAGCCTGAGGACGGGGACAGAGACAGAGACACAGGGAGCGGTCCCAGCAGAGGCTCCTGAGGGCCTGGCCGCCGTGGCTGGGATGAGCCTCGTCAGTGCCCTGAGGGGCAGGGGACTGAGCCTGACCCGCACGCTTCCTCCATCAGACTCTGTGGGTCGTGGGCGGTCCCCCTGCCCTCGGCTGCCAGGCCGTTTGAGACAAAAATTGAACTGTAACCCTATCATTCTCCACCATCTGGAAACGTGTCGTAGTAAATAAATGCTAATGAGGTGGGGACGGTACATGGGTCGTTTCCCCAGAGATCGCACTGCCCCGTTCAGGTCAGGAGGGCACCGTCCCCAGCGGCCTGGGAGGGGTGGGAGCCGGGCCAGCGCAGCGGAGCGTCCAGACAAAGACGAGGAGTCGATCAGCGTTCTGTGTTTGAACATCTCGTTAGACTCTGTGTCATCCAGGCGTGTGGGCTGGCAGAAAGGTGACGTTTAAGGTGTCTCACGGAGAGCCAGGCCCTTAATTATGTGATGGAGGTTCATGTGGCCTTGGAAGAGGGGAGCGTGGGCGACGGGGACAGCGGGTAATGCTGAGCTGCTCTGCGGGTGAGCCCAAGGACGGGCGTCCCGGCGGGACGTAGGGGCAGAGGTTTCGCCCGCCTGGGCCCCCTTCCAGGCCGAATGTGAGGGACCAGGACAGTTGTCTGCGTCCGCACTTGGAGGGTGGGGGCGTGCGGAGGTGGGGCCGCCATGCTTGGCCTGGTGTGCGGGGCTGGGGGAGGGGGCTTCCGAGGGGGCACGGTTCCCAAAGGGGGTGCCTTCCGGACGGCGTGCCCCTGCGCGGCCCCTCCTCTGGGCGCTTCTAGCAAACGCAGCAGAGGGACGGGACCCGTGGGGGTGGGTCACAAGACTGGCGTCCGCGTTGCTAACACCCTGTGCCTCCCCCTCCCCTCTCTGGCAGAGCGAGCGAGCCACAAGGTGAGGGCCTTACGGGGAAGCCTCCGTCCTACCTCCCTTGGGGACTCTCGGCGGCGACCGGTCTCAGGCGTCCGAGGGCCGCAGGACCCTCGTCAGCGGTGCCTGGACTCCTGAGCCACAGAAACAGAGTCCCCGAACGTTGGCTTCACGCTGTGGTTTAACGTGGCTGGTTTGGGGTGACTTGCCGCGTGGCAACGGGTCACTAACAGTGAGGTTCAGACCCTGCGGCGCCGCTGGGGTTGGGGTTCCGGCCGCCTGGGAGGCAGAGACCTGCCCCTCCCCCCACCCCCTCCCCCGCGTCGTGGGGCTGGGAGAGACGCCTGGACGCTCCCGCCCTGGGCCGGCGCGCGCGCCTGTGAGTCCGGGGGGGCTGTGGCCCTCTCCTTGGTACGCGCCCAAACACCTTGCCCTCCTTTGCTGCCCTTGGGAGGAGGGGTGTCTCGGTGTCACACCTCGGGACCCGTGACGGAAAGGAGGTTCCCGTGTAGAGCAGGTGTGGCTCCAGGTGCTGACCCGGGGTGGAGGCAGGGGGGGTGCCGGCAGGCCGACTTCCCGAACACCCACCGACGGGGCTTCGCACAAAAACCCTGCTGCCGGGTCTCCTGTCCTGCAGGCGCAGGCGCAGGGGGGTCTCCGGAGGGCGGAGGGTTATCGCGTTTGCTCAGCGGCCGCGCCCCTGCGGGAATTCAGCCGTGGCCCCCAGGCCACAAGGAGGAGGGCGAGGCAAACAAAAGCCAGGTGGGTCGGGCTTGTCGTGCGTCCCTGCCTCCTTCCCCGATACTTGCTCCGCCTCCCACTCGCCGCCCCCCGCCCGGAGCCGCGGCGGGAAAGGTGAAGACGGAAGCCTCGCCGTCCTGTCCTCTCTGCTGGAAGGCCAGCGAGGTGAACGTGTACACCTAGCACTTCCAGTGAAAACGGTGACGGTTCATCAGATTTAAACCACGAAGAACGGGAGGAATACACAAAAGTCATCCTGACGGTAGTTCACGTTTTCCCCCGGCACTGTCCATTTTGGAAGGACCCGGCAGAGACCAGCCTCGGAAGCGGAGGTCTGTCTGTGACGGGATCACCGTCGAGGCCGGTGTCCCAGCAGCGGCACGGGTGGTCCTTCTTCGCCGGGTTGTGCGGACGAGATCAGCAGAATTTTAGAAGGCCCCGGCCGGTGAGGTCTCCAGCAGTTCTTCTTCCAAGCTTCTCAGGGTGGTTGTTGTTGTTTTTATCTTTATTTATTTTTGAGGGAGAGGGAGAGGGAGAGGGAGAGAGCGCAAGCAGGGGAGGAACGGAGAGAGAGGGAGACACAAAATCCGAAGCAGCTCCAGGCTCCGAGCTGTCAGCACAGGGCCCGACTCGAGGCTCAAACTCACAAACTGCAAGATCATGACCTGAGCCCAAGTCAGACGCTTGACGAGCTGAGCCGCGCAGGTGCCCCGCGTGTTTGTTTCTTTAATGAAGAACTTAAGATTCAGAGAGGAGAAGACATTCGTCTGGGGTCACACAGCACTTGCTTGGGATGCTCCTGGGTCACCTGATCATCAGGGATCTGGATCCCACGGTGGTTGGTGAAGCAAGCACGTGCTGAGCTCTCCGGTCCCTGAATCAGACGCCCTGACGTGTCTGTGCTGGAGCGCCGGGGAGGGGGGGGTGGTGAGGAGCGGGCAGAAACGGAACCCGCCCCGAGAGGCAGCAAACAGACGGGGAAACGAGGCGGAAAGAGCCCAGGACACAGCCGGGCTCAGGCCTCAGAAAGGCAGGCGCGTCCCACTGGGAGCCAGTGGGGTGGGGGAGCGGGAGGTGACCTGGGGTGACTCCCAGGGCCGCCAGGGTGGTTGGCTGTGCACCCCCTCTCCTGTGACGCACGCGCACCCGTCAACGTTTGGTGAAAACCAGGCGCTTTCGTGGGGGAGACGGCCCGGTGGACGCGGAGGAGCTCCCCCGAGGAAGCAGAGCTAACGGCTCGGAGCGTACGTAACGCCCTTGAGGAGCTGTGAAGGGGCAGCGTCCGCGGAGCCGTTCAGATCGTGATCAGAGCCGCTTAGGAGCCCCAGGATTTAAAACCCCACGTAATCATGGACGTCAACAGGCAGGTTGAAGGAAGTGTTGCTGTGGGGAGCACGTGACAGTTGTTGACGATCAAAGTGCAGAACGGCCACGAGACCCCAAGCCGTGGGGTTGAGAGACGGCCCCGCAGGCTGATGGTCCCAGCTTCGCGAGCGAGCGCTCGAGAAAGGATGAGGGGGCGGGGGGAGGCGGGGGGGGACACTGAGGCCCGGGTAGCGGGAGACCCACTCTGCGCTGCACCGGACTGATTAAACAGGAGCCTGCAGGTGGCCAGTGTGGACTGGGACCCAGCCCTGACTGGCGCGGACGCCCCCAGATGCCCACCACACTGCAGCTGGTGGGCAGCGATGCCCCACGGGCCCCGTGGAAGGCACAGGCTTCTGGACTCTTCCACATTGGTGTTGGGCAGACAGACCCAGAGGGGGTCCCCGGGGGCCTGGCCTCCAGGCGTTCATGCCTTCGTGGGGCCCCTGCCCCTGGGCGAGAGTAGGGCTATGGCGTGCTCCTGTGCAGTGGGATAGGACACAGGCCACGGATGGCGTTCCCATGATGCTGTGACACAGGTGGGACCCCGTGTCCCCCTCCCACCAGCCACAGGGAAGCCAACAGCCACGTCCTGACCCTCCTAGGAGGAGGCCCATGTGTCAGGACTGTGCGTGGGCCGGAGGGACCCGGGGCCTCGGTCCTGTGGCCACAAACGCAGTTCAGCCAACAGTCTGGGTGAGGCTGGGCGCAGACACGGCCTCAGTCAGGCGTCTCGTGGGGGTGCGGCCCGCTGATGCCCTGACAGCAGGCAGCCTGCTGAGGCCCGGAAGTGGAGACCCGGACGCAGAGGCCCAGCTGAGGCCGCGGAAATGGGGACCCGGAAGCGGGAACCCGGAAGCGGGGGCCGGGCAGAGCCCCACCAAGTCGCCGGACCCCAGGGAGATGCAGGATGATGCCTGTGGGTTGCCTGGAGCCCCGGGTTCGCGGTAATTTGTCACGTGGCCGTGGAAAACCAGTGCAGGTGACTGGTGAGGTGTGATGTCAACCCTGGGCCGACCCCCGGGCGCGAGCTGCATGGCAGGGGCTGGGCTGGGAGGGAAGCAGCTGCCGATGTGTGGCCCTGCAGCTTCCCCGCTGTGTGCGGCGGCTGGGCCGGGGGCTCTGACTGTGGGGAGTGGGGCAGGTCAGGTGACGGGCGCCTGTCCTGTGGTCAGGGGGGCGCCTGGGGTGCACCCTGTGTGCACAAGTGTCTGCGAATGCAGCCGAGTCTTGTCCATGGTGCCCTGTGAGAGCAGGACCCTTCTGCTGCCCGGGGCGTCCATGCCGGAGGGTGAAGACCCCGGGCGCATCACGGCCCCTGCCCCGCCTGAGCAGGTCATCCTGAGCAGGTCATCCCGGGCAGGTCAGGGGCCAGCCGTGCTTTGAGTGAACGGCTCTCCGCGCCGAACTCAGGCGGCCACCCGAGTGCACGCGGGCACAGGCTTGTCCTCTTCCGGCTGGAAGCCGTCGAGGTGTCCCGGGACTCGCGGGTCGTTCCCAGGTGCGCTGGGGCAGGTGCACACTCACCGTCTGCAGCAGCGTCTCCCAGTCACGGGGATGCTGCAGGGGGCATGGGGGGGTGAAGCGGTTTCCGGGAACGAGCCCGCACTCCCCCAGGGACCTCGGAGGAGACCCGACCGCGCCCAGTCCCGTCTCCGCCTGAGATGGAGGGTGCGTGCTGGGGCAGCCCCACCCAGCAGCTAAACTTCCCCTCCTCCGAAGTGGAAAGAACAACGTGCAGTCCGCCCACCCAGCCAGGCGCGCGTGGGCCGCCGTCTCTGGGGCCCTGTGACCCCCCACGCCACCGGTCGGTCCCTGCCGGAATCTGAACCCGGGACAGACGTCTCAAGGACTGAGGACTCCTCGGGAAGGGAGCGCCTCCAGCTCAGAGAGTGTTCACAGCGTCAGCCGGGATCCTTTGTATCTCTGACGTCCAGATCCTGCGTTTTGTGTCCACGATCTTGGGGGTCTGCTCACACTTCCGCGGTGGGGACCCAGATATCTGCAGTGGGTTTGCACAGGAGGAGCTCCCAGACACGACCCCAAAAGGGAGCACTGGGGACACAGTGATGACTTCCGGGCATCCTGGGCTCACGTCCACCTGGGGGCCGTGGGCCTTGAGGACAGGACGGCACAAAACACCGTCAGGTGCTCCCGTTAGCGAGGGAAGGGCAGAGTCAGAGGGGGCTTTTCAGCGGCCTCACGCCCCCACCCCAGCCACGCGCCCCCGGCTCATGCTGGTCTGAGGCTGGTCTTCACCCGCATCAGCCGCAGAGACAGTGACACCCAGCGCCGCCCGCCCGTACGTAACAAAAGTCCAGCTCGGCCCAACGTAAACAAGAAGGGGATTTATTGGCTCATGTAACAAAACTGTCCACGCGGAGCGCAGCTGCTGGCACAGCTCGCTCCTACGTACTTCGCAACGTCACCAAGGCCCTGGCTTCCCTGTGCCCCGACTTGTCCCCTCCAGGCCCAGCGCCAGCCCCCAGTAGGCAGAGAGATGGAAGGAGCCGCGAGCCCCGTCCAGGCCAGAAGTCCCACCCTGGAAGCGGTGACCTCGAAACCCCCCAGTGGAGCTGGGGGCTGCAGCCACCACCACACCCCTTCGTTTCCCACGCCAGCTCGCCCGGGGCTGAGGGTGATCTGCGTGCGTCCACAACAGTCGATTTCTCCCCGGACCCCAGCGAACCGTGCTGCAGGCCTCCCGTCCCGACCCCTCCCTAGCTTCTAGCCTGAAGAGAACAAGCCTGGGCCCCAAGGCTGTGGCAGCCACGAGGCCACCAGCACTGCCATCCCCCCCCCCGACTCCCCAGGCGGCTCCTGCTACTTTTCAGGGGAAAGCGCGTCGTGTGTGCAAATGGCCGTGCGCTCCGGTCTGGTTTCAGCTGCCGAAGCCTTCATCACCAGACACTTGGTGGTTAGGGGGCGTCCCTCCGGGGCCTGGCTGTTCCCTCGCATGTACGCACACGTCACTGCGATGATCAGAAACGCGTGCCAGGTTCTTTCTTAAATGCTGTAGTTTGGCTTTCCCAGAGTGACCCGCAGCAGGGGACGGGAGCCGTTGAAACTAGGTTCTCACGCAGGTTTGTGTGACTTCACGGCCTCGCCGTCGGGGGTGGAGCCTGCAGGCGGTAGGCGTTCTGCCTCCAGGTCTCCCCCAGATCACTCAGGCTTTCACTCCTTGGCTGCTCAGGGTGGAACCCGCTTGGGAGAGAAGCTGGGGGGCTCTGGGAGGCCGCGCTTGCAGAGACCAACGGACGTGCCCCAGGGCTGGCCCGGACCCCTTCCCCTGCCTCCAGGCTCCCCCCCGGGGGCAGGCCCTGGTGCCAGCGCTGAGAACAAGCTGTTGGGGCCCTGACCCCATCGTACGCACACGCAGTCTGGCTGAGGTGCCCAGCGAGCCGCGAGGCCCTCGGAGCGGTGGCCGGCCTGGAGGGGACCGGCCTTCCGCACCTGCGCCAGGGAGTGGACCACCGACCGGGAGGGACTGGCCGCACCGCTGCTGCTCTGTCTCCCGGGAGGGAGGAGGGAGGGCCCTCCAGCCACACCTCTGCCCTTCCCGGCCTCCTGGGTCTTCTCCCCTGGGCCATCCAGGTGGCCGGGGCGCCCCTGGGCTGCCTTCCGGGGCAGGCGCGAACTCCCGGTGGGCCTCACCCCCTCCCACGATTCTGGGGAAAGGGCCTCAGTGGGGGCCGGCCCGCGCAGCCGCTCCAGGGCGCCTTTATGAAAACCCAGGTGTTTCCGGCTTGGAGCCGCGGGGGGCTGTGGGGAGGGCCCGGCCCAGGCTCGGCACTGGTGTGGCTTTGGCAGAGCCTGGAGGGACGTGGAGGCTGCCCCTGAGGAAGGCAGGCCGCCGGCCCTCACTCACCGGGGTCGCTCCCAGCTTCCCAGGGGCGGCGGGGAGCGCGGGGCAGGGCACGCTGATGGCTGGGTGTTTCAAATCTCTCACCCCCTTTTCTTTCCCCGGTGCGGCTTGGCTGTGGGAGGTCAGAGCCAGGGGCCCGGCTGGGGTCACCTGAGGCCCGGAAACGCCGCTGAGTCCCTGCCCCCACCTCCAGACGTGAGCCCTGGTCTCCACTGAGCACCGAGTGGCCGCAAGCACAGTCCTTTCCTGGGTCCCCAGCTCTGTCCTCGCCGCCCCCCACGCCTGTGGCACGGACCCTGTTCACCTGTTGTGCAGAACGCAGCGGAGTTTTCTAAGCCTCTGAGCCTCCGTACATGCTGTTCTCTGCCTCCATACCCTTCCCCTCCGGGTCAGTTCCTAGAGCTTCCTCAGGACCAGTGCAGGCTGCGCACTCCCCGGAGACCCGGGCCCCCGGCGACCCCCGACACGCTGCTCTGGTGCTGGGCTCGCTCCCGTCTGTGACCACCCTCCCCTGCCCCCACCAGGCAGGCGGCCTCCCCCCACCCAGCGCTGTGCGGATGGGCCCCCCTTGTCCCCAGGTTGAGACCCCGCAGGTCAGTCCGTCGCCGTCTCCCCACGCGCAGTCACCGGGCGTCAGACGTGCGGTCGCAGAGCCCGGCTCCCGCCCGCGCAGGCGTCCGGGCACGAGCGCGCAGCAGGGGCGCGCCCGGCGGGCCGTCATCTGGGCACGTACTCGCGCGGCAGCCCCGGCCCGCCGTGCTCGCGCAGCGCCCGGTCCACCGTCCGGATGTAGCCGTCGATGAGCGCCCTCATCTCGGGCGTGAAGGGCTCGGGGTCGTGGGGGCGCCGGCCGCGCCGCCGGAAGCTGCCCTCCTTGTTGTTCTCCACGCACAGCAGGCGCTCCTCGCTCACGGACACGTTGAGGAAGGCCACCATGGCGCGCAGCGTGGGCACCAGGCTGCGGCGCAGCTCCTCGTAGTGGACCACCAGCAGCCGCTTGCCGTAGCGCAGCCAGTCCAGCGCGTGCGATGACCACCAGGCCGCGTAGCTGTGGACGAAGTCCGGCCACTCTGGCGGGAGAGACGGAGGTGTCAGGTGGCAAGGCCGCCCCCTCCCCCCACAGACCTAAGTGACCGTGGTCCCTGCCATGTCCCGCGGGGACCGTGACCCTCCCGGCGGCAGCGAAGCCACCAGGTGTACCGCGTGCGACTTCTCTTCCGGCAAGTTAAAGGAAGTAGTTTGGAGGGGACGCGGGCAGAGGTCAAGCATCCCCCCGGCAAAATTAGTTGTCTAGTTGTGCCACCAGCACACCTCAGGTGCCACGAGGTCTTCACAGCAGCCCTGAGACCGGGCCGCCATGGCGTCTGGGACGAGGGCCCTGAGCCGAGGAGGGACCAGACAGAGCTCAGCCTCCTGCGTCCAGGGGGGCGGGCAGGGCGCAGACCGCGGGGACAGAAGCACAGACCCGCCGGCCCTGGAGCCCCGCCCGCACCTGCTGGACGCACCTTCCCCTCTGCCCTCACCACCCTGTGTCGCTCAATCCGGGGCCCGCCCGCCGCCCCCCCTCGTCTACCTTTGCTCTTCCAGTTGCGGTCGGCCGCGTAGCCCAGGTGGCCCGCACACTTGCGGTTGAACTCGGCCACCAGGGAGCGGTACGGATTCCGGATCAGCAGGATGGCCGAGTCGAACATCTCGATTTCCCTGCGGCCGCTCTCGTGGGTCTTCACGCAGATGGTGCGCCGGCTCCGCCAGTGGTCCTTCTCGCCCTTGAACCCTAGGGGAGGGGGAGGCCGCTGAGCGAGGCGTCTGGCCCCCCCACCCCGGCAGCAGAAGAGCTGGACGCGCTTCCAGGAGACCCCAGAAGCCAGGAGTCTGACCTGAATCACAGCTCAGGTCACGGCCAGTGAAGAGACAGAGGCTCAGAGAGGGTGTGTGGCTCGCCCACGACCGCACAGCACACGGCGGAGCCTGTCACACATGTACCGTCGAAGACAACCGTGTGTTCGTCTGTGCTGGACTTGACATTGGGGGCGACGGGGCTCAGGCGGGTCTGGCGGGACAGCAGCCCTGGGGCCGTGCGCAGGGCTCATGGGAACGTGGGGGAAGGGGCCAGTCGGGGCGTTTGGAGGGACGTCACTGAAGGATTCCCAGAAAGGTGTCCCCGAACCTGGACTCCTGGCCATGTCCTGAGCCCAGGTCGCCCAGCCCGGGGGACACGCTCCAGAAACGAGCACAGGATCGTCCTGGGCTCCTGGGGACCAGGTCAGGAGGCGGGGGGAGGGGCTCTTTGACGCCGGAAACACAAACCGCCTTTGAACCTGGGTTCGCCCGCTGGAACCCAACACGTTTCAGACACACCCCTGCCACGGCCAGAAGCCACGGGCCTTCGCTTTGGCTCCTGGCAAAAAGCTGGGAAGGTTCAGGGAAGAGGGGCCAGACTGCGGCCGTGTTCACGCCCAACACTGACACAGAAGCGCATCTCGCGGAACCGAGAGCCCGCTCTCGGCGGGCATATGAGTCTAGCCGCGCCAGCTCACGCCCGGGCACAGGGAGCCTCGCTAGCCCCCGTCTCCACCCGCTGCAGCGCCCCCCACTCACCCTTGTTGTACAGCGTCCCGTCAAAGTAGTAGCTGCCGGTGTAGAAGCCGGTGGCGTGCTCGATGAGGTGCCGCGCCCACGTGTTCCCGGCCCCCGGGAAGCTCGACAGGGCCACGAACACCTTGGACTTGGCGGGCAGGAACCTGCGGTCCGTGCAGCGGGTATCTGGAAGGCCGGAGGCTGACCACCGCCCGCCCCACAGGCAGGGAACCCGAGGCCCGGGGAGGGGGTGCCACCTGTGCCCCGGCCGCGGAGACAGTGCCCCAACGGGACCGCTCACCAGCAGGCCGGGATTTTGCCCAGACGCCTCCCCTCCCACCCCTGCTCCGCACGCGGCCACGCGGTGTTTGCAGGCGCCCGAAGCACAAACGGTGGTAGAGCCCGGGTGGGGGGGGGAGCAGCGGTCGGAACTCACCCTGCACGGGCGTCTGGTAGACCTCGCAGTACTCGGCCAGCCCCCGTGCCTCGGGCCCCCGGCCACACAGCGAGCTGTCCACGGAGTCACGGAGGCTGAACTGGGGGGTGGGGTAGGCGCAGTGGCACTCCCCGCCCCGGAGGATGGCCAGCGGGAACTCCTGGGGGGGAGGGGAAGAGCCGCACCTGGGGCGGGTGCTCACGACGGCACCCCTGCCCGCCCCACCCCTGCGCAGCCAGCTCCTGGCCCCTCCTGCAGCCCCGTGTTCCCTCCGGGGAGGCTGCCTCCGCGGAGCAGACCGCCGGTGCACGTTTGTGTCAGGGCCTGGCGCACGCACCTGCTGTGCACCCCACAGGACACGAGACGCTCGCCCCTGCCCGTCCCCGCCTCTCGCAGCTTCGGCAACGCCGCGCCGGCCTTTGTATTTTTTGTCCACAGCGAAACCTCATAAATAATGAATCAAAGAAAATCAATAGCGTTTGCTGCGCGTGGTTTGGCAAAGCCGAGGCCTCTGTCCACGCTCAGGAAAGCAGCCGGGCGGGGACCCAGTGGTGGGAGGGCGATGCGGAGCCAGGGGTGGGGGCCCCAGCCCCCCGGGCCCGCCGGCGCGTGCCCAGCGCTCCCCCTCGGGACTCCGCCGTCCTCTGACGCTCGGGCACCTGCGGGTCCGAGTCCTGAAATTCCGCCCACGGGCCCCCCCCCCAGCCCCCGAGGCGCAGGATGGACGCAGGTGGGAAGCCGCCCCCCCCCCCGTTGCACATGTGACCCTCTTTCTAGGTCAGACCGGCCGAGAACAGACCGCGGTGAAGACTCAGGCGGCGGCGGCCCCAGCCCTCGCTGGTCACTCGCTCGGCCATAGCGCAGGCCGGCTTTGGGGTGCAGGGCTGGGACCTGGATGGGGGCGCGGAGCAGAGGCTGACAAGCCCACCAGCAGCTGCGGTGGGGCTCCCCGTGGCCCCCACCCGATGTTCTAACCCCCCCGCCAGAATGTGACCGTATTTGGGGACAGCGTCTTTAAGGAGGGTAGTTCAGTTAACATATGGCGGGGCTGGGGCTTCAGTCTAATCTAACTGGCATCGTTGTAAGAGATTAGAACGCACACGGGCAGACGGCCATCTGTGAGCCCGCAAGGCAGGCCTGAGAAGGAGCCCCCCCATCTGGGGCTTCTGGCTTCCAGAACCAGAGAGACAAGCCCGCGGGATGTTGTTGGGGCAACCTGCGGAGCCCCCACACTGGGGTCCTTAATGGTCCATGCACGGCAGGCCCCCGCCCACCTCGGGACCTTTGCAACGGCCGTGCCCTTGGCCTGGAACGTCCTGCCCCCAGATGCCCCGCTTTTTCCAGCCCCTTTCTCACAGAGGCCTTCGCTGACCACCCCATTTCATGCCTCAACATGCGTCTCACCATCACGGGACCCCTCGCCTTGCTGAGCCACCGGGTTCCGCCTCACCGCGAAGTAGGGCTCGGGGGCCACAACGAAACACTGCCCCGCACGAACTGTCCAGTCAGCTGGCACGCACATGCGGCAAGGCCTGCGGCTGCTGCTCCGACCTCTGCACCGCAGGTCAGCCCTGTCTTTCCAGCGTCCTCTGGGCAGGATCCCTCGGTGCGAACTGGGCACCTGGTTCCCTTTGCTCAGAATCACATGGGCAACCCCCCCCCCCCAGGCTAGTCGCTGTCAGGAGCCCGTTGCTTCCTGCTGCGGAGGCGGCGTCCGCGGGCCACCCCACGCCGCTGCACTCGCCCGGCGGGGCGGGGACCGCGCACGGGGACTGCCACTGTCGCGGCCCCGGCGCAGTCCGCGCCCTGGAGACGCCTGACAGACGAACACGAGGAACCAACGAGCTGATGCATGAAGCCCCGCCCCCCAGGTGCTGGTAACACACTCGGGCCTGAGCCCTCCTGTCACCCGGGCCCCGGGCCGCTGTCCGGCGTGTCCTGCTCAGAGAAGACGCCAGCACGCGACCCCGCGCCCCCCCGGCAGCGACCCCGGGGCCCTCCGCTCCCTGAGTGGATTAAACGGTCAAGTTTCTGGGTGTGTGCGGAGCAAGGGGGAGCTGGGGACAGTGACGTGGTTTTATTTACAACGTAACCGCTTCAGGACACCACCGGATTCTGAAAGCACAGAACAATTTTCAGCCCCTCGGGGATTTCTAGGACACGATTTCCATAAAAATTAAATATTGATGAATCTGCTCTCCGCCCGCGTCCCTGCTGCCCCTCCCCCACCCAGGCTTCAGAGTTAGAACAAGAGCGAGGCGATCGGAGGCGGGAGGTGGAGGCCGGGACGCAGACGCAGGGCCGTTTCGGTCACAGGGTGGAAGGGGTGCCTGCTCAGGCTACGTGGGGTCGGGGGGACGCGTCCCCCCGGAACTGCAGGGAGGGCCTGCTGTGTGGGGCGGCGCTGTATGCACGGGCACCGGGTCACAGCAAGAGCTGGGCTCCCAGGGTGCCAGGGGTCCACATGCGAGGGCGTGGTCAGGGGCCAGGCAGGGGACGTCCCCCCAGGCCCGTCTGGGTCTCACCCCCGTCTCGTCCCCCTGGAGCGCGGTTCTTGGGGTCTCCAGGATTGCGGGGACTTACAAAGATGTCAGGTTTCAGAAGGGGAAATTGAGGCGTGGAGGCAGGTGGCGAGGAGCCCAAGACCTCGGGCCGTGAGAGGGCGCGTGGGGACAGAAGCTTCTGGACCCCCAGCCGGGGCTCTGCCACGCTCTACCTTCAACCCCGTGGACACAGACGCACGAGACAGTGGGTTTTTGGTGAAGTCTCCCAACCAGACAAAGCTCACTGGGACCCTTCCCTTCGGAGGCCAGTCCGGACATCCAGGCCCAATCGGAAAGACACTGCGGGCGGCGGGGCTGGGGGGCACTTCCCTTCTCAGGCCAGAGTCACTGAGCGTGTGTCCCTCCCGTGTGGCTGCACAGTGGGGGCCGCGTGGGTGGAGGGAAGCTGTGGAGGCGGGACCAGCGCACACTGCCTGGCAGGAGCCTGGGGCTTCGAATCACATCCGCGAGAATGCCACGGCTTGGGGCCACGAGACCAGCCAGACCAAGGTGGACACGGCCGGCCAGGGACACGCCCTCGTCACTGACTCAACCCATCGTCCTCAGAACGGGGCCAGAAGACTCGCTTCTCGGAATGTGCCGGAAGGCACACGAGCACATGCGAGAAAGGCACAAATCCTTTGCTACAGCGATTCCAGAAAGGTCTGAGGACGCAGCCCGAGGAGACAGTTGTGACCCTCCTCACAGGCCGGCCTTCAGGAACATGTTCTACGAAACAGCAGGACAGGCACAGCCCAGAGGCTCGGGGGGCGGGAGGCTGCAGCCCCGAGGGACGCAGCCAGCAGATGGAAGAAACGGAGGGAAAGATTTAAAGAACCGAATCCGCATACACTTGGAATAGAAAACCAGAGGGTGTGAAACGCGATTAGCGGCTCTCCCCGACGTGCGAAGTTACAGGTGAGGTTTAATTTGAATTCTCCACCTCCAAGTTTTCAAAGTTTCCTGAACTAGACATGCATTACTTTTGTAGCTACCCCCCCCCCACACACAATAATTGTTCTTTAAAGACACACGTAGCGTGACGTGGACAGAAACTGGGTAAGAAACCCAAAGCCGAGCCGGATGGTGCCCCGCGCAGGGAGAGCTGCCCGACGTCAGGTGCTTGGTCCACAGAACCCAGACCCTTACAGACCCAACCCCTGGCAAAGGGGGAGGCAGCGCCCCCCCCCCCGGGACAGACTGCACCTGCCAGGATGCAGGTGGGTCAGGCGGGCCCGCGGCGGCGCAGGGAACCAGCCGGCCTTCCTACGGTGCGTGCTGGGTCAGCGCCACGATCACTGGCCACAGAAAAAGCCTCAGAACCGACAGCGGGAGGTGTTGACGCGGGCCACCGACCGTGTGGACAAAGCATGCGCCCCTGCCCCCTCGCCTCCGGCCCTCCCTCAGCAGAACCACGAGCGGCCGCGGGACGCGAACCTCAGACCCTCGATCTCCGGCAGAGTGTGGCGGGTTCGGAGCGGGATTCCCTGGGTGGCCCCAGCGCGGGGCCTGCACACAAGCGCCAGGCGGGATCACCCACCCCAGGTCCAGAAGGGCAGCAGCGGGCATCCCTGAGCGCCCCCCCCCGCCCCTGCTCACCTTCCTCTGTCCCAAGGAGCCGGTGACGGCACCCCCGAGAAAGGAGGCAGGGCAGGTGTCTCCCTACGACCCCCGAAAACCCAGCGAGATTGCTTCACCACGTTCAAACTGACAGGATGCGGGCCCAGCCCCCCACTGCCAGAGTCAGAAGGTCCAGACGCGAGAGGCCCCGAATTGTTCTTTCTCTGTCCGGCCGCGCTCCTGGAGCTCCCCGAAACCCTCGTAACCAACTGGCGAACAGCGGCAGAGGCGTCCCTCTGGCGCTCGGGGGCGGCCCCCTCGGACCCACCCAACCCCAGCCTTGGCTCCACGGGGACCTGCACGACAGCCCGAAGGCACCTCCGGGGGCCTGTGGCCCGCTGCGCCTTGTGCCCGCGGCCGAGGGGGTCTGCACCTTCCGGCCAAATCAGCAGGAGGCCAGAGGGCCCCTGGACGGCTGGGCCCTGGGGCCACCGGCCTCTCTGGGGGGAGGGCGCTGGGCACTCCAGAGGGGGACGACACACCTTTCTCACCCCCTCAGCGTCCCCGGAAGAGTGAGAAAACCGTCCCTGCGAACAGGTCCCTCTGCAGGCTGTCGCCGGTCCGGCGACCCCACGTCCCCTGACCACGGCCTGGAGGCAGGCTCGCTGCTGCTCCTGAGGGGCAGTTAGGAAAGGCGGCTGTTCCCGGACGCGACGCGGGGCCGTGGGCGGGCCGGCGGCTCTGCCCGCAGGGGCCAGTCCGGCTGTCACGCCGGGTGGGGTGCTGCCGGCGGGCGCTGGGTAGAGGCGGGAGGTTCCGACACATCGAGGATCCACCGGAAGCGCCGCCACTGCTCCAGGAACCCCGCCCTGGAGTGAAGCGCGAGCCCCCGCACTCCGGCCGAAACCGCACTACACGGGGAGGCTGGGCCCCGTTACACGACGCGCCGAGGGGCTGGGGGCCGCGGTCTGGGTAGAAGGTGGCTTTACCTGGATGCGTCACACCTGGGTGTCACCCCTGCCCACCTGGGTCTGCCCCCTGGTCGAGGCCCCGCCCCTGACTGCGCCCCCCCCCCCCACCGCAGCCTTCGCCCTCTGGCCGCAGCTGTCTCCTGACCGCTGCCCCTGGCCCCCTGCGCCCCGGGGGTCCACACCGCAGGGCGTCTCACCTGCGGCCATGGGGCTCCACCCAAACCGGCCCTGCCGCACACGGTCACAGCGCGCTCTTTCCAGCCTGGACGCGGCCCTGGGCCCTCCAGCTCCGCCCCTTCCCGAAGCTGCCGACCTGCTCCAGGGCGCTGACCCCATCCCCCGGCCCATCTCGGCCCCTCACAGGCTGTGAGCCCCGCGTCCCCGGCCCCGGGCTCTGCCCGCACCCCCGTGGGTCTGAGTCTGCTCGTGGAAACAGCCAGAACGCTCAACAGCGGGGGGTTGGTTAAATACACCACAGGACGTCCGCGCGGTGGACAGGAGACCCGAGGCCCCTCGGTGCTCACACGGAGCGGTCCCCGAGATCAACCCTCGGCCCGGGAACAGGAGCGGCCCCGTCCCCTCCGCCATTCCACTGGTTGGGGGACAGCGCAGGAAGCCCAGGGCCTGGTGTGGAGCCCGGCTTCCAGGAGCCTGCTGGTTGTGGGGGCACGCGGGGGTCATAGTGTCTCCCCAAGAATCCCGGGGAGGTTAAAGCAGGTCACACGGGGCACCTCCAGGTTTGCAGAGGAGGCAGCCTGGTCTGGACCCGCCTGCTGAGTCCCTCCGATTCCTGGCGGGGAGGGGGTGGGGGGTGTCCTGTGCCAGCAGGTGCAGTCTCCCCCTACCCAGGGCTCTGCTCCTGTGCAGGGAGCAGGGGCCCCAGCCGGATGTCGTGAGCCCCGAGGACGCCCCAGCACCGGGAATTGCTGGCGATGCAGAGACCCGAGTCAAAGGCTGCGGTCTGGGAGGACAATACAGATGAAAGGCTCTGTCTGGGGTCCAAGGGACGCATCTCAAGAGGAACCAGGGAGGGCGCGTTCCTCTGTGCGCCCTGGAGCCCGCCTCCTGCACCTCCCGACCTGCAGGGTCAGAACCACGGGGCCCAACTGGGTCCAAATCCCAGCTACCCTAATTAGGGGTGCTGAGACCTCGGGCGGCACACTCCAGCCTCTCTGCCTCCGTTCCTGCCCCTACAAATGCAGAGTCCCAGCACCCACAGCTTCCTGCCACCCCCCGGGGGCCCCTCTGGGGCCGGCCGCTGGACCCAGCCCCAGACCTCCGTGCTCTGTGGGCCGCAGCACCTACAAGCCCCATCTGGCCTTGACCAGCGTCTCCCACCCAGAGCTACCGTGCGAGGCAGGGACGGTGGCCTTGGAGCCCGGTCCAGCCTCTGCGGAGTCCCACCTGCCATGAGCCCGGGCTGAGCCAAAGGCGCACCTGTGCCCACAGTCCCTGAAGCCAGGTTCATGGCCTGCCCTGTCCCCGGGGACAACAGATGACCCGACCACTGGCCCCGCTGCCCAAGCCAGCACGACTCACTAATGCCGTCAGTTTGACAACAGACACGTGTGTCAAAGCTCCCATGGGGGAGGCACAATCCTTCCAGCCTCCCGGCCCTGCCGACAGCGCCCCTGCCAGCCTGTCACGGCCACGCGGCCCTCGATCGCTGGTCTCCTCGGCCCCCAAGACACTGCAGTCGGCACGGCACCTGCCCTCGCCCCCTGCCCCCCCACGCCCGCGCACACTCTTGTCACAGGACCTTACTTTCTGGGAACAGAACCCCGAGCACGCCTCCACGGTCGCGTTGGGCTGCATCAGGGAGTCAGGGAAGGTGTGGGTGCCGTTCTCCGGCAGTCTGAAGCACCCGCGGTACGTGACGGTCCTCCCTGCCGGGACAAAACGGGTTTCTGGTGAGAAATGGCGCCTGTCGGCAGGAAACGGTGGCTCCACGGCCTGAAACGGGCGCTCATGTGCTCAGGGGGGGCAGGTTTCAACCAGAAAGCAAACCACCCTGGGCGGGGCGGGGGCGAACCCGAGACCACAGTGCCCAAACCTCGTCACCCGGGGTCACCCTCGTCACAGGGGCCACGTGGCTGCAGCTGCTGACCTCAGGCCTGCTTCTCCCCCCAGCTCTGGGGACGGTATCCATCCTCCCTCCCTCCCTTCCTCCTCTCCTTCCTCCTCCCTCCCTCCTTTCTTTCACAAATCTGAACCAAACATCCCTAACGTGCTGGATTCTACACTATGTGACCCAAAAGGCTGATATTCTGGAAAATTCTACATACGCACAGCACAGGTGTGAGAACTACATCTGTTCATATGCAATCTTGCCACGGCCCCCTCACTGTGCTGCCCGGTCAGACCCACTTGTTGTCTCTGATCCTGGATTCCTGCCAGGCCCCACCAACGGTCTGGTGGAAAAGCCTAGCCCCTAGCTAGCTTCCTCGATGAACCTTCTGGAATGTTCCAGCTCCGACGGCTTGTGCCCCTTCCGCAGCAGCCAGCAGCCCGGGAGGTGTCTCCCTGCACAACTTTGAGGCAGGACCGGGCCTGGGAGCCTGCTCGGTGGCCACAGCTCTGTGGCCTGGGCGCCGGGGCGTGCCCCCTTCCCCGACTGCAGCAGGGCCCTGCAAGTGTCCAGTGAGCAGATGGCAGGGGACAGGGCGGGGAGGCGCGGGGTAACCTCCAGATTGAGTGGCATCAGCTGCCTGCGTGCTGCACCATGTCACTGTCGGGGGAGACCCTGCCGTCTGGGGTCGTCTATTCCACACGGTCCCCTCCCACCCAGGGACCAGTCCAGGGCCTCTCAGGGCACAAGGGCACCTCCAAGGTGCTCCAAGTGCTGCTGTGCTCCACTTCAGGGCACTCCCTGCCCAGGAGCTTGTCCACGGGTCTCTCTCCTGGGACTGCTCCCTGCCAGCGAGAAGCTGAAATTCAAGGCGGGTGGTCGCCTGGTCAGCTCATGACAGAGACCCTGTGGGCTCAGCCCCCCGGGGGAGGGTGGCCCATGGGCTGCCGCGAGGGGCGGCCTCACAGCTTTTCCACGTTAGCCGTGACATTGGGTGCAGCCAACCCAAGACCTGGGGCTGCCTGAGTGACGGGGCCATGTGGCCCCCACCCAGTGGGCAACCCAGAGCCAAACAGCGACGTTTGAGTTAGTGGCGGGCACGCAGGAGGGGCCGGCAGGGCAGCCCAGAGCCCCCATGCGGACGGTGCCTGAACCCAGGGAGATTAGAGGTCCAGAGGCCAGCCAGGAAGCCCGTGCAGATGTGCAGATGACAGGACAGGGCCCGGCACAGAGTGGGCATCGATGAGTGTCTGCTGAGTTGATGGCTCGTCGGAGCCTCCACGGTGCGTGGTCGGGACCCCCACGCCATCGCTAATGCCCGTCCCGAGTCCTTGATCACGTCCTGGCTGAATACAGACGCCCCACGCACAGCACCAGCACTGGCTTTCATGCTCACCCAGAGTTGGAACGGTGGGGCTTCCGTAGCGCTGGGCAGCTCGCTCATTGCACGGGGAGCTCTCCAGGGACCAGCCTACAGTCCTGGCCCTCCTGGAGCGTGTTATTAGTGTCACTAGGCCTACGGCCACGAGGCTCTCCAGGTGGACGCTGGGCGGCCCCACAGCAGCCAGGGGTGGGGGAGGTCTCCCAGGATCTGACTTCTTCCCACTCCCAGCCTGGCCGTCCCCATCACGACAAGGACGCCCCGACGTGGGCGGGTATTTTAGAAAGAGGCCTTCGACAATCACGTTAAGTGAATCTGGGGTGAATCATCTTGCAGTGAGGACGCACCCGAGTTTCAAGTGCACCTCGCTGGGCACTGCAATGGAAATCCTTGGGGGTTCACCCTCGCTGCCCAGATCATCAGCCCCTTGCCCCTCGCGGTGGGCGACTGCCTCCTGCGTTCTGTACTTTGGGGTCGTGAGGTCATCTTCAGTGAGGATTTATCTACGGGAACCCCATTCGCCGGGGTCGGTGGTGCTCCTCGAACGAGACTGCATTTGCTCGGTCGGTACCTCCACGCCTCCCAGAGCCAACTGTCAAGTCGGGGCGTCGGGACCAGGCAGGCGGTAAAAATTTGAATGTCAAACAAAACTCACCCAAATTCAACCCTGCAATTACAAATTCTCAGCAAGAGTCTTGCTTTGGTTTTTGTTTTGTTTTTAATTTCACCTCCAGCTGAAGTCAAAACACACGGGGTTTTCTACCCTTCTGAGCTGGTAGGTGGTATTTTCTTCTGAACCTAAGATTGCACGGATTCATACTTGAGTGGAATTCTGTGCGTGGAGCTCTCAATCCGACTCCACCTCCCCACAGGCCCACAGCCTCCTTTCCTGCCCGACTTGGACACCAAAACCTAAGCTGCACTTTCTTTCCTTTATTGTGGGAACTCAGCTACACAAGAACAACGGCAAAGAAACTTCCAGACGCTCTGGCCGGCCTCACTGCTGCAGATCGAGGTCGGCCTGTGCACTTTACGATGGAACCAGCGAGGCAGACCAAGCTGCCTTAGACCTCGCAGCGTGCCCGAGACATACGTGAGCCGCCAGATCAGGTCCCTCTCCCGCAGCCCACGAGGAAGCTACTATGCCTGGCCAGGAGCCCAAGCAGCCGCTGGCGGAGCCTAACCGGCCCCTCGCCCCCACGTGAGCCCCGCTCCTGCCCCACGTGACCCTGCCCCCCCAGTTCCCACGCGAGCTCGCCCCCTGCAAAGGTGATGGGTAAGAGAGGGCACTGGTTCTTCCCCAACTCCATCCCAGTCCTGGAGGAGGGGCTGTGGGCGGGGAGGCGGGGCGGAGCGCCGGGGGGCGGAGCGCCGGGGGGCGGAGCGCCGGGGGGCGGAGCGCCGGGGGGCGGAGCGCCGGGGGGCGGAGCGCCGGGGGGCGGAGCGCCGGGGGGCGGAGCGCCGGGGGGCGGAGCGCCGGGGGGCGGAGGCGGGGCGGAGCGCCGGGAGGCGAAGCGCCGGGAGGGGGAGCGCAGGGCAGGGAGGCGGGGCGGAGCGCAGGGCGGAGCGCCGGGAGGCGGAGCGCAGGGCGGAGCGCCGGGAGGCGGGGCTGCGGGCGCGGGACTGTGTGAGAGCACGTGACAGAGGGCGTGGCGCCATGCAGGGAGAAGGCGGGGCGTGGGTGGGGCCTCGGACGGGGAGGCGGGGCGAGACGCGCGGAGGCGGGCGTGGGGCGGAGTCGCACACTCACGCTTCCGGGAGCCGGGCTGCAGCTCCTGCACGCGGTACACCGACAGCCGGCCGACGCCGCCGCACGCGGAGCCCTTCTCCCCTTTGCACTCGTGGTTACAGGCCTCGGGCCCGACGCTGGTCACAGGGAGCCGGTTCCCACAGTAGCACTCCGCCCCTGCCTCCAAGCCCGCGTAGACGTAGGACCTGCGGGGAGGGCCCCTTGCTGAGTCCGGGCCCAGGTGCTGCAGCACCGCCCGAGGTCTGGGTCAGGGTGGTCTGGGGTCGGGCCTGGGGAGGAGGCGGGGCCCGCGGCGGTCAGCACGCGGCTGGCCTTTGGGGCGTCCTCAGTCGATGTCAGGGTCACCGGCTGAATGAAGGGGCACGTGTCAGTCCCCGAGGTGCAAATACCCCAGCGCAGACGCCTTCAGGCTCGGAGGGCGCAGCCCTGCGCTCACCGCATGCGCACGAATTCAGCGCCCAGGCTGAGCCCGCACGAGTCTGAAGTGCCCCCACCTGCCCCCACCGTGGCGGGGACGCAGGTAAGGCAAGATTGCAAACGGCGCCTGCGTGCCACACAGGATGTTAGCTCTGGAGAGGGGCCCACGAACCCGGACTGATCCCCATCCAGCCACCTGCTAGCTGTGGGGCCCCAGCTGCCACTTAGTACCGCTCGGTCTGTCTCCCCAAGAGCCAGGAGAAGGAGAGGGGACCGTGTCACTGTCAGTTTTAACTCTATCCAGACTGCAAAAGCACATCAGAGCAGGGACCCGCCCTTTCCAGCCTCAGTTTCTCCATCTATAAAATGGGCACAATTAATTGCAACCAACCAGAAGGTGGTGAGAACTTAAGTCACAGCAAACGTGGACAACTCTAATGTCACAGAAACGAGTCACCCGCAGTGAGCTGGGTGCCGTGGGGGGAGGGGCCGCTCCCAGACACACGGCTGCTGTCTGCTGTCGGCGGGGGACAGGCGGCATCAGAATCGGTGAGTCTGGACGTGAAGTCCAAGACGGACACGCTTCTCCTGTGGCGCTAGAAAGATCCTCGGGGAAACGCGGGGGGAGGCCCGTGACCGTCGTTTAAACACCGGAGGAAACCGAGGCCCAGGGAAGGACAACAACTCGCCCACGTGGCGGTGAGCCCCTGCCGCCTCGTCAGCCCCCGGCGGCCACGGACCGTCTGAACCTCCTTCCCAGCGGGCTCGCACTCACCGCTCAGCACACGCGTCCTGGCAGTGGGAGACGGTCATCTTTCTCAGGTCAAAAAACACGGCCCCTTTCAGGGCTCTGTCCCGGCCACTGTCGCTGAAGCATCCGACGTATGTGCCTGTGGGCAGGAAGCACAGCAGAGACTCAGGCCCTGGGGACCGGCAGGGGACAGGAGGGGGACAGGCAGGGGACGGGAGGGGGACGGGAGGGGGACCGGCGGAGGATGGGAGGGGGACCGGCGGGGGACGGGAGGGGTCCCAGCCGTGGGATCCCCCCAGGACTGACCAGCTGACCCAGCCTCTTCTCAGAGGCCCCGCCTTTCCGGTGTCTCTGGACACCCCCACCTCGTTCCCTTCCTGCCTCTTTCCTTGGTCAACGGCCTACAGTCCCTACAGACACGTGCCAGGGGCTGGCGTCAGCCCGGGTACCTTGTTCTCCTCCAACCCCCAGCTCTGTCTGTCACCTCCTCGTGACCCAGAGGGAAGACCTCAGTTACGGGAAGTCTGACCTTCGCTAAGATACAGAAGAGCTGGCAAAGGGGAAGAGATATTCCAAAAAAAACATCCACGGTCCTGGGGGACGTGTAGGCGCGTGTGTTGGGCGGAGCCGTCCCATGTGGGAATCGATAGCGCCAAGGGACGGCTGAGCCCTCGCCCGGACGCTGGGGGGACGTGACCCCGCCAAGCGGGAGCCTGTAACAGCCCTGCCCGTCACCCCGACTCAGAGGGTCTCCCAGAGATGCCCCGAGAAGGCGAGCACGGAGCGGGCACGTGCGGCGTGTGAACGCACCGCCACGTTGCGCAGGGGCTCACGCGGTCCACGCTGCACACTCAGCCAGGGGCGGGGCCAGCCGTGGACGGGGCGCTGTGACGCGGACGCCGCCGTCTCCCCCAGGATGTCTGGCGGGGCACCGCGCAGCACACGCGGCTTCCGGAGACCGGCTGCCTCTGGGGGGGACGCGCCCACGGTCCCCCGAGGTGGGATCACCCAGAAGGCCGGGAACCCCGAGGGCAGGAGAGGCTCACGGTGCTCAGCGGGGGGCCCTGGGCCGCCTGCCGAGGCGTCTGGAGAAGTGGACCCACCAACCTCGACGCCTGGGACCGAATCCGGGAACGACCGTCCTGTCCGCGAACACACCTGATGCCGCCTCTGACCTCAGCTAAATTACCGTCACGCTCTCTGCCTCAGTTGCCCCAGCCGCCTGCCCACCTGCCTCACCCGGCCCCGGCCCCTCTTCTCCTACCCCACGTGGACCTGCGCCCACCCCGACCACTCCTGCCACCACGGCTGCGCCTTCCTCCAGGTTCTCAGATTTTGTATCTAAAACGGGCCACACCCGACGATGATAACACTTATCATTAACTGCTGTCGTCCAAGGCGCTTCATGCCCACGTGTCCCGTGTCCCGTGTCCACCAGGACCCCGTGCCAGGGTCACGCCGTCAGCACCCGCCCCCATGTCCGCGGCAGCTCAGGGCTCCAAAAGCAGCCTGACACCCTGCCGGCCACCCGGACGCGGCCCCCGGGCCCCGAGTTGGGAGAGGCAGAGGGGGGCAAGGGCAGCGGAGGCTGAAGGCTGCACTCGGCCGTGCCCGGGTCCGTCGAGGCATTGGGGGGAGCGAAGGTCACCCTCGTCAGGGTCTGCCCGCCGGGAGGGGCTTCCCTGTCCCTTTCCCCCAGGCCCGTCCACAGGCACCGGGACCCCCAGGGTCCCGTATGCGTCAGGACCGCTGAGACCCCAGCGGCCGCAGCAGGAATAAGCGCCTATGCTCGGCCGGCTTATTCACTGAAAGAAAACTAACATTTGAGAAATTTCTGGTGTGCTGCTCGGCGAAGAAGCAAGCCTATCACGGTTTTCAATTAAACGCCCAAAACACGAGCTCGGGGGTTGTTAAACATTTATCACCAATGATGGGAAATTAACCGAAGGCGTGTAACGGGGTCCGGCTCACGACCCCGAAGGCCAAGGCTGGCGGGTGTGCAGTGTGTTTGGGGGCGGGGTGAGGAGCACGAAACCCGCCCGGGCTGCGAGGCCTGGCCCGTGCAGCCCCCTCCCTGCCTGTGCCGCAGTGTCCCCATCCGTAAAGCGGGCTCACGGAAGGTTGAGGGGGGACGCCCCTCCTCATCTGCAGACGGAGGGGACGGAGTTCTCGGCAGGGACGGCCGCCCCCGCGGTCCTGCGCTCCAGCCGGCGGACCACGCGACGGAGCGGGGGGAGGAGCAGCCGGGCCTGGGTTCCCCGGAGAACGAGGTACCGCCGTCTGACGGTGCGGCCGGGTCTGCGGTGCCCGGCACGGGGTGCGGGGGGGGCCCGGGACCCCCGCGCTCGCTCCGGCGGCGAAGGGGGTCGGGGAGCCCTCTCTCCTGGAAAAACACCGAGCGGCTGTTCCGGCTCCGACAGAGGCGAGGGTGCGCGGCGGAGGAAGGGCGACGAGGGACACCCTGGGACGCCTTCTGGGGCGGATTTATTCCTTCCGGCTGAAGCGGAGGCAGCGCATGGCCGTCTGCGCCCCCGCATCTGTTCGCTTGCACATCAGAACGGACGCGCCGCGCGGCCGTTAGCGATGGCCTCGGAGGTGGCGGGAGGCCTCTGGAAATCGCTATCGCTAAGACGCAAACTGGCTGCGGGGAACGTACTGTGTCTCCCCCGGTAAACGTACTGACGTTTTACTCCGTTATGGACGCCGTCCAAGGGGTAATGAAACGGCCGGTGATGGATGGGCCTCCTGCAGCTCCCCGGCCCTGCGGGAGCCCCTTTCAGGAGCGCGGCGGGCTGCCCGGCCGCAAAGGGACGCCCTCTTTGTCCGCGGCCCCAGCAGCTGGCCCGCAGGCCGGCGTCCGCCGCGAGGAGCGCCCCCCCGAAGCTCTCCCTCCAGCCCCCCGACACCGTGGCCTCCCCAGAGCACAAATGCCCCTCACGTTCTGGGGGGGGACTCAAAGCCGTTTTAACAGCCCACAGAGAGGGGGCGCTGACCCGCTGACCACCGGCTGGCCGCTCGGGCCCCCCCATTCTGCACGGGGGGGCCTCAGACTCCTGCCATTAACCCTCAGTGCTGGGCACGGGGAGGCTGGGGGTCGCCGGGGAGGAAGCCAGAGAGCTCCCAGAGGGCACCCCAGGGGCTCAGGGCGGTCACCAGCCCAACCGGCTAAGACCCCCGCTGCTCCGTGTGACCCTCAGGCCCGTGCACGTCTCGCCCCGGTCTCCTCGGCCATCGCTAGACCCGGCCCACCGTGTCTCTAGGTCCCCGGACACGGCCTGAAGCCAGAGGTGCCCCCAGGGCCGAAACTGGGTTGCCTGAGCCCGGCTGTCTGCTGGCCAGGTAATAAAGACCCAGTCCTGCGGTGCAGGGTGCGGATCTGCCTCTGCCCCCACGAGTGGACAGAGGATAGTGGACCGGTACACGGATCCTCGACAAGGGGAACTGAGAAACGGGGAGGAACTGCAGCCAATCTGCTCAAGGTCACTGAGCCAATAACCAGCTTCACCAAGAGAGAAACCCAGGTCCGTCTTCAAAACCTGTGCTCTTTCCGTGGCTGCTTCTCAAGGACGCGTGTTGACTTTGTCAGCCATTCACACTTTAGTCTAAATGAGTGAGGGTGTAGTCTGCATAGAGCCCCAGCTTCCTGGTGTGCTGGGGCAAGCCTAGAGAAGGCAGACCTGTGTGACGTGAGCTGCAGAATCAGCTCCTCGTGCCCCCTCATTCTTAGGCAGCAGCCTCACCGAGGGACCCCCCAGCAAGGGCTCCGCCCTCCGTGACCTCGGGAGAAACTGCCTTCCCGTGGAGACCAGGGCGTACCATCCCCCCGACTGGAGGGCCACGGGGCTCCTCCCTCTTCCCTGGACCTTCTCACCATCCTGAGAACAGAGCCAGACTCCCAGGCCGGGCGCTCCTTCCCCTCCCGCCGCCTCCAGGCTGATCCCGAGATGCACTCTCAGCCCTCGCGCCGAGTCCCTTCCCTGCCCCCTCCCCGCTCCCTGCCAGCGTCCTGGGGTCACATCCCAAACAGGCCACGGCCACAGGGAGCCCGAACCCGGACAACGACCTAGGCAACTTGACCGAACTCCTCTGCCCCCGGGCTTCCCCTGTCGGAGCGGGACGTCACGAAGTCGGCAGTCCCGCCAACGCTTCGGTGGCAGCTGCGCCGCAGATGCCGCGTCACGCGGCCACTGAAAATTAGTATTAACAGCTGCCTGTTCCTGGGCGCCAAGAAACGCATCCGGTCCTCCAGCCCGGGGACGCGAG
>CM053565.1:756017-779206 GCA_028646485.1 Cryptoprocta ferox
CCCCCCCCCATACACACACAAAGGGCGACCACCTACCTCGGCCGCCCGCAGCCGGCCCGGGGGCCTCGGGGCGCGGGGCGGGCGGGCCCTGGGGGTCGCCCACGAGGGGGTGGAACCAGCCTCGCCGCGGAGGGTGCGGCTCGGAGCCCCGGGGCCGGAGCCAGCGGGGGCCGGGCCGGGGCCGGGCCGGGGGCCCGCGCAGCACGTCCACGCCGAGCAGCAGGTCCGGGCCGACCCGGGGGCCCTGCAGCGCCCGGCTGTCCAGCAGGCCCACGCCCAGCGCCACGGCGGCCACGGGGAGCGCGTGCAGGGGGCCGGGGGCGCGGGGCGCGGGCGGCAGGGCCCCGCGGGCTCGCTGCAGCAGCAGCAGGCTGCCGGCCATCAGGTAGGCGGCCGTGAGGAAGAGGAGCAGGAACTGCGTGCGGCGAAGCAGCTTCTGGAGCCGGAAGGACGGCTTGGCCATGTCCGGGGGGGGGGGGGGCTCCTAGCGCCCGGCGGGGGGCGGGGCCTGCGGCAGGCGCTGCTCCATCACGCGGCTCCCGCCTCGGGGCCCCACGGCTGCGGCCTCCGCCCCCGGGCCGCCGGCTTCGCCATCGCCGAGCTCCGGCACCTGGAAGAGCAGAGAGAGCGCGCTGACGCGAGCGGAAGGGCCCCCGCTGCGCCCCCCCCCCCCCGCTCCGGGCCGTGAGCCCCTGGACTAGGGACCCCTGTGCCGCGGGGGGCTCAGTCCCCATCCCGCCGCGGGCTGCCACGTGACACCGGGCGGGTCAGTTAGGCCGCAGCCTCCCATCCGCGAAACGGGAGTGACGCCCCCACCGGGCAGCAGCGCAGGGCGCCCGGCGGCTCCGCACCGAATCCTCACCTGTGTATCATCTCATTTACCCTCAGGGCGACCAGCCAGGTGGACGCTGTAACAGCCCATTTCACAGACGAGGCCAAAGGAGGCAAAGTCCCAGAGCCGGCGGCGAACTGAGGAGCCAGGGTTCGGAACGGCCCGGCCAGTGATGGACACCAGCACATACGAGGGCGCCCGGCCCAGGGCGGGCGTACGCAGCGGGCGCTCAATACATGTGTCCCATCTGCCAAGTCCCTCCGGGGTGTGCGTGGGGACAGCAAGCCGAGTTCTGCAGAGGCTTGGGGGGGGGGGGGCGTGCACCTGCTCCGCGGCCTGGGGCGCCCGGCGGGGGCGCAGCAGGGCAGGGGCGCGGGCTCCCGCCCGGGGGCTCCGCAGCTGCAGGAGGCGGGCGGCCGCCCCGGGGAAGCCCCGAGCACAAGGACAGTCTTGTCCCGGGAAGAAAAGCTCCCGGGAGCGTGACTAACGCGGCCCGGGAGCCCCGCCAGGCCCCGCGGCCCCTCAAAGGCCGCTCTGTGCGCAGGGAACGGCAGCCTGGCGTGCGTGGAAAGACAACGTTTGGGCCCCCGCGGGCCGGCGTGCGGGGCGAGAAGGCGGGGCGGCGGGGCCGGGAGAGGGCAGGGGACCCTCGGGCGCGGGCGGCGGCCGCCACGGCCTTTTCTTTCCCGGGGAGCCGCGCCCGCCTCGCAGGGCTGGGAAGCCAGAGAAAACCCCCGGAGATCGGGCCGGGCCCCCACCCCGAGGCCACCGCGGCGACGCCGCGCACGCACACGCACGACTCTGATCACGGCTCCCCGGCTCCAAACCCCTTTCGCTGGCTCCCCGCGGCGCCCCTCGGCGCGACCCCCAAGGCCCCGTCCGGCCAGGCCCCTCGCTTCAGCTTCTCGTCACACGCGCGTGCGAGCGCGTCCTCCCCCCGCCTTTACACACACCGCCTCCTACGTCTCTTCCACCTCCTCAGCCCAGCGAATCCCTGTGTCCGCCAAGGCTCGGCCGCTTCCAGGAAGCCCTCCCTGACGACCTCCCCCACCACACACAGGACCCAGCACTCAGCACCGGGGACGGCTGTCGGGCATCCACGCGGGGCTGGCAACAGCTCCGGGCCCCGGGCTGCCCCCCAGCCCTGTTCGCTCCTGTAATTCCAGGGCCGGCACGAGGCCTGGGCAGCGCCATGCGCCGAGACCCTCGTTCCGAGTGCGGACGCGCTGACAGGGCCCGAAGTCGGAAACGCCAGGGCGGCGCGAAGCCAGAACAGCCTGGCTCCTTTGGACCCAGGGACGCCGGGCCGGAGCCCAGGGTGTGCGGGGACGTGCAGCTGAGCCCAGGACTTGGGAACTCACCGCGGGAAGCAGGTGGCGGCCAGGGCGCTGTCAGGGCCCATCGGTCAGGATTCGAATGGCCACACCCGGCCTCCCCAAGGACCCCCAAGGCCCTCTCCGGGGCCACCCCGTCCCAGAGGGGCGTCCTGGTCTGGGGAGAGGGGCCTGGGCGTGGAGGTGGGGACGTTTGTGGGAAAACGTTTGTTGAGCGACTGCAGGTGAACGTGGCGCGGGGGTGGCTGGGTGACCTGCAGCACCTGCACAGGGGGCTCCCGGCGCGTGCCCGCCACCGCCCGAGAGCCCACCTGCTGTGCCCGCTGCCAGCGCCTGCCCGCCTTTCCGGCGTGAGCGCCGGGGCCGGCCGCGCCCCTCACCTGCCCGTCCCAGCCTCTCGGCACGCCCCACCCCTGCGGGCCCCCGTTTCAGAGCCACAGCCACCAAGGCCCCGCGGTCAGACACCAGGGCCGGCGCGCTGCCCGGGCCGCCTGCTCCCGCGCCCACCCGGTGCGCGAAGCCACGGGCCCCCCTGCTCACGCCGGCTCGGAGAGCAGTTCCGGGCACCCCCATCAGCACCTCTTTGAAAGCAAGCCAGGTCCTGGCTCAGGGAGTCGGGGCCGTGCGTGGCGTGCCCCCCAAACACCCCAGGTGCCGCCGTGGGGGCAGCATCCGCGTCCCGGGGCCCCTCCTGCGGGCACGCAGCCACGGGCTGGGCCAAGGTGGACATCGGGCCAGAGCAGGGCAGGCAGGGCCTGGGGGTCACCCTGAGCCCCGCTCAGGGATGAGGGAATCGGGGGGTGTCAGGAGGTGCCCAGCCTGCACGTGGCCCAGCTGAGCCGGGAGCCGGGCACTGGGCAGGTGAGGGGTGGCAGCGGGGAGAGGCCGTGGGGCCTGAGCCCTGGCCGCCGGGGTCCGGTCACGTGACTCTGCCCCGTCACTCTCCTCCCCCCCAGAGAGGACAGGCAGTGGCGGGGGGGGGGGCTCCAGAGCCCCCAGGAGCACCTCAGCCTCTGTGGCTCAGAGCCACGTCCTCCTAGTCGGCAAGGGGCCTTGACGGCCAAGAAGCAGGCCCAGCACGTCGCTTTCCCGACGGGAGACGGGCCGTGGGGAGGGGTCCTCGGGCCCAGGACCCGCTGAAGCCACAGGGGGGAGCCTCCAGCTGGGCTCCAGGCTCTGGACTAGCTCGCCTCTGCCTCTTCTCACCCCTGCAGCGCCCGCCTCTGCCCTGCTCAGGCTCCGCACACACAGTCTGCACACTCCCTGCTCCCGGAGGCTAAGAACGTGGTCTTTCCAGAGGAAGAGCCAGTAACGCACGGCCGGCAACGTGTCCGCAGGACTCGGACGGCCGAGCACGGGCGCCTCAGCCTGACACGCGGTCTGCCAGCCCCTTCTCTCAGTGACCCTCCCAGAAGGCCACGTCCCGAGCTCAGTGCCCCAGCCGGCACGCTCTTCCACAGGCCAGCGGGGCCTGTGACCCCTCGCACGGCTCGGACATGCTTTGTGGCCATCAAGGTTCCGTTCTAATGCCACCTCCTCCAGGCAGCCCTCCTGCTCCCCGAGGCGGAGCTCGACGGCGGGAGGGGACACCCTGCGGGCTGACCCTGGGTGCCGGGTCCTGCCTGGAGTCAGCGCTCCGAGCTGCTCTGCCCACTCTCCCAGCCCGTGAGCCCCCTCGCGGGCCCTCCGGGGGAGCCCCGGACAGACCCCAGGAAATCCATGCCTCCACCGTCCTCTGGTGCTCAGGGCCACGGCACCCACGTCCTGGGCCCCCCTCTCTGCGTCCTGGAGGCGCCGACCAAAGAGGCCAAAGGACCCACGAGAGTTCAATCTCTGGACCCGCAGGCAGGACAAGGTCTGGGAAACGGGGAGGGGGTGCGGACCCCGACTTAGAAGAGGCGGGTATGTTGATCCTCTGAAGGCAGAACTTAAGCGGAAAAGTGCAAGACGAGAAATGTTGCTAAAAAGCTCTAAGACAGAAGGGAGAGGCCAAAACCCGGTTCCGTGCAAAGCGGAGGGGCCTGTGATCACGCCCGCCGCGGCCGCGGCTCTCCCGCCACACCACGGGTGTGGGAACCCCGGGAAGTCAGCACCACTGCCCCCCGTGACACAGACGCGGCACCTGGCGGAGAGCAGGTCCCGGCTCCGGCGTCCACCCAACAGCCCTCACCTGCCTACCCCCAGGGGCAGCGACCCGTCCGGGCATCGCGCTCCGGGCGGCGAAGACAGCTGGGAGCCCCCGTGGGGACTGGCGCGTCCCCTTCTCAGCTGCTCCATCTGGAGCGGGACCCAGTCTGGCAACAGCCCGTCACCACCTCGCTGGGCCACCTCTTAGATAAAAACCCTGTTTTGTTCGTTCGCGTTTCTCGCCCTCGACAGTGAAGCCACCGGTTATTCGAGCCCCTCTGGGTGACGTGGACAAATCTGGGCGAGTGAGCGGAGGCGGGACCCAGCCTCGGCCTCCCCCTTCTCCGGCTCCTGCGGTCACGGTCACGGGGACGGGGGACTCGGGAGGGGGGCCGTGGGCGCCAAGACCGCCACCCTCTGGGAGGGGCTCACGTCCCCGAGGGTCTCCGGCGCAAGAGAAGAGAAGCCCAGAAGGAAGGCGCCTCAGGGGCTGACAGGTGCGCTCGTTAGTAGCTCGCTAAACGGACCCGGCCTAGTCTTCCACCCGCATCACGCGTCCACACCGGCGGCGGTCCCTCGCCAGCCACGCTCTGGCCCAGCGGCGGGCTCCCCACGGCTGACTGGGGTCTGAGCCGGGCGGGAGCACAGCCCGAGGGTGTCTGCAGGGAACCAGCCCTTGCGGAGGAGGGTGCCGGCCCAGGCGGGATGCAGCCCTGGCCTCCAGGCAGGGGGAGCCCCAGGCAGGCCAGGCCGCTCGCTGCCTCTCCCCCTCCAGGAGCCGCCTCTGTGACTCTGTGACTCACCCCCCGGGGCCGGGCCTCCACTGACCTGGCAGGAGACTCGGGCCTTAGAGCCGAGCAGCTGGCGGCCCAGAACCTGATGGGGCAGACAGGAGCGCAGGGCCACAGGCCACGCCCCGCAGGGCTCCAGCACCCCCGAGAAGGGGGACCCCTCACCCCAAACCAACCTCCCAGGGGAGCTGGGACACGCTCAGGTTGGGGATGGGGGCTTGCGGCTGTGGGCGGGGGCCCGGGGGCTTCTCCTGGGGACAGGGGGCTGCCAGGCTCAGCCACCCGCCAGGCTTCCTTCAGGGAGCACGCTTGGGAGACCAGCACCCTGCTGCCCCTCACAGGGGCTCTGGGGGCCCCGGGGCACCTTCTCCAAGGGGCTCCTGAGGGGGTGGCGAGGGGCACACTCGGGGACCCTCCCCCTGCCTCCTCTCAGCACTTTGCAACCATCAGACAGACAGCTCTTCCCTCCTCTCCCCTCCCCACCGCCCTCACTTCCCGGCCCGGGGGCCTCCCAGGCAATTCCGAGGAGGAAACAAAGGCCCCATCTCTTGAGCCCCGCGGTGGGTCCCTGGGTCCCTGGGTCCCGACCCGGGCGCCCGACCTCTCCGGGAACCGAGGCACACGGTTCCAGCGACAAGAGGGTGACAGCGTCTGCGTGTGTCAGAAAGTACAGCGGAGTTCCCAGTCCCCAGCCTCGCAGCAGCCCCGCAGGGCGCCCAGCGCCCGGGGCTCCCGCAGGACAGGGGTCCCCCGCCCCCCGCCCCAGCCCCGCGGCGAGCGGCTCCAGGCTTGGGAAACAGACCACCGCGCGCGCCCTGGGCTCCAGCGCGGTCCTGCTCCGTCCACACCCGGGCAGGCGCAGAGCTCGACTCCGGGTAATTTTCCGGGCAAAATACATAAATACATACGTTCGCCTTCGCTCTGCCTCCGTTCAAGTTCACCGAGAGACAACGGACAGAGCCCTCCGCTGACCGGAAGCCTCGCTCGGCAGCGCTGCTCTGGGTGAGGGAACGTCTCCTGCGAGAGGCAGCGCGCACCCCAAGCCCCGCGCTCGCCCCCCGCCCGGCCGGAGCCGCCTCGCCCTCCGCCGACACGGCCCGGCGCGGAGGGTGCCAGGAGGGGACGCGGCGGCCAGCGCTGCCCCCCGCGCCCCCGCCCGCCCCGGGCCCCCCCGGCGCTGCCCCCCGCGCCCCCGCCCGCCCCGGGCCCCCCCCGGCGCTGCCCCCCGCGCCCCTGCAGCCGCCCGGAGCAGGTGCACCCCGCCCCCCCGCCCCCCCCCCGGCGCTGCCCCGCGCGCGCGCATCCACCCCCCCTCCCCGGCCAGCCGCCCGGAGCAGGTGCACCCCCGCCGCGCTCCGGCCGCGTCTACACAAACTTGTTCGCGGGCGGCTGGGAAGGAGCGCGCCCGCCGCCCGCGCGGGGGTCCCGCTGGGGGTCCCGGCGGGGCGCCCCGGACACAGGACTCACTCACCCCGGGATCGCGGCCGGCTGGGGCGCCCGCTCCCGCGGCCCCGCCGCGCCCGGAGCGCCGGCGCCCCCCACCCCGCGAGCGGCCCGACGCGCCCCCGGGCACAGGGCGCCGCCGCCAGGCTCGGGGCTGCGGGCGTCCGGGCGGCGCGGGCGGCGGGCTCTGCACATGCTCACTCGCGCGGCCCGGGGACAGCGGCCGGCCGCCGCCGGGTCCTAGAGGCGCCCGCGCCCGTCGCCGCCCGCCGCGTGGGAGGGGTCGTGCCGGGGGCGGGGGTCGGGGCGAGCGCTCGCGGGCCGGGAGGGGGCCGGGGGCGGTGCACGCGCGCACACGCCGTGACACACGCACACACACCCACGGCGCTGCCACACGCACTCAGACACAGACACAGGGACAGACGCTCCGTCTGGTGCAGACACTGAATCACGGCCCCGCCACGCGGACAGCCACGCTTTCTCGTGCGGTGCGCACACACGCACACTGGGCTCCGTCCCACTCACTCGCAGCCCCCCCCCGACGCCGTGACGGGCGCACACGCCGTGTCACACAGACACACGCGGGGCCACCGTCCCCACGCGGACAGCCGCAAGCACGGGCACACCGAGACGCCACGGGCGAGCACACGGACACCACCTCCGAGCCCGCGCTCAGGGCACAACCCCTGACGCTGACCCGCGCCCTGGTCCGGTGGCCCAGGAAGCGGAGCCACACACCCCAGCCCGCCGCCGGCGCGCTCCTGTGCGGAGTCGCGAGCGGCACTGAGCCCCAGGCACACGCGCTCGGCGGACAGGCTCCGACACACACAGACGCCCACCCTGCTGTCCACGGTCCCGCTCTTGAAGTAGGGCTGGAGCCAACCCTCAGGGTTTCCCCTGGAAGCGTCCGCCCTGCCCCTGCTCCTCACAGGCCCCCGAGCCACGGTGCCGCCGCTGTGGGCGCCCCGGCGGGGCCTGTCCTCACCCGGGGCCGCTGCCCAGATGCTCCTGGAGGCTGAGGGCCCGCAAGGCCGCCGAGCTGGCGGCGGCGCGGCTCCAAGCCCGGCTTCCTGCGCGGGGGCGTCGTGCCTCTGGCGGCCGCTAGGGGCAGAGCTGCCCGGCGAGGCGCCCGCGAGCCCGCCTGCAACAGGTGCGGGGCGGGCAGGGAAGGGGCCGGGCCTGGGCCGGGCCGGGCAACCAGGAGGGGGAGGGGCTCGCTGAGGGCCACGCGGCCCGCAGGCCGAGCGCCAGCGCCTCGGCCCCGTCCGGAGCCTTGGGGACACCGGGCGAGGGCAGCAGGGCTGACAGGCACATCCTGGGTCCCGCGGGCACTCGGCTCCGCAGAAGAGCCCCGGCGCAGTCCTTGCCGAGCGTGCGTGCCTGCGCACGTGTCCCGCCGGTGACGCTGGCCCCGGCTCCCTCCTGCCCGTCAGCTGCCCGGAAAGCCGCGGCGCGTCGGGGGCTGCCCTGCCGTCCGGAGGAAGCTGCTGAGGCGGGTGAGCGAGCCCGGGGGGCCGCCTGGCGGAGAAGTCCGTGTGGCCGCCGGGGGGGGGGGGGGGAGAGCGGCCTCGGGAAAGAAGACAAAGCCCGCGGGCTGCCTGTGGCACTTCTGTGCCCAGTGCCGCGCCCGCCGTGCGTGGACGACAGGCAGGAGCACCTGCGGACTCCGGGAGACGCGGGGAAGGAGGAGGACGGCGGAATCCAGGAAGTGGTTGAGGAGGCGTGGGCTGCGCGCTCGGCCACCTGCAAGGGGTCCAGATGGCGGGGGTGTTTCAGGGTCGGGATGAGGCCCTTCTCTGTGGCAGCGGCGACCGGGAGGAGGCCACTTGGACGAGGCGTGACTGGGGGGCCGCCTCCAACCCCCGCCAGCGCTGCCTCGCAGCTGCCACGTCTGCCTTGCCGGGACCGTTGGACGGCGATCTGCGCAGCACCTCAGCCCTTATGCCAGGAGGGACCCTCACGCCCCCGGGGGTCCCTGACTGCCCCCCGCAGGTCCGGAGCCGGGGACCAGACCGCCTGCTCCCATCTCAGTCCCACCTCTGTGTTTGGCTTTGGTTCTACCTGCTTCCCTCTTTGTGGATCCCAGCGACTGGGCCCCAAGTATTCACGTCACCTCCCAGCTTCACGTCGTCCACTGACTTATCTACGCATCCGCCCTTCCTCCTCTCCATCTCTCCATCCGCCCATCCTCCCCTCATCCCTCCATCCTCCCCTCCGTCCGCCCGTCCGCCCTTCCTCCTCTCCATCTCTCCATCCGCCCATCCTCCCCTCCATCCACCCATCCTCCCCTCATCCCTCCATCCTCCCCTCCGTCCGCCCTTCCTCCCCTCCATCCGCCCTTCCTCCCCCCGTCCGCCCTTCCTCCTCTCCATCTCTCCATCCGCCCATCCTCCCCTCCATCCGCCCATCCTCCCCTCATCCCTCCATCCTCCCCTCCGTCCGCCCTTCCTCCCCTCCATCCGCCCTTCCTCCCCCCGTCCACCCTTCCTCCTCTCCCTCTCTCCATCCTCCCCTCCATCCGCCCATCCTCCCCTCCGTCCGCCCTTCCATCCTTTCAGTTATTCGCGTCCATTGTGTTAGACTTTGTGTTGGGCCCCGGAGACTTTTTGAGAAGAACCTTCCCCGAGTTTCCAGCGTGAAGAACTGGACGAGGAAACACACCCAGGGTGAGAACGTACCACCGAGCAGGAGCTGTGCTGCATCAGCTGGGACGCTTGCAGCCTCACCACGTCACCACATGGTCACCGGGATTCCTCCGGCGGGAGCAAAGAGCAAGCTGGGTGCTGGGCAGGCAAGTAGCTGTGTGCACGTGACGCCGTGAGTCAGGGGGACTTCAGGGAAGGCTTCATGGAGGAGGTGACATTTCAGCTGTCTGGGTTATAGGGAGCAGGGGCCGGTCTGGGCAGGGAGGCCTCCTCTGTGAAGACAGGAAGCGCGACACGTGCGGTGCAGGAGTGGCTGGTAACTTGCCTGCTGCAAGGCCCGCGGTGGCTGCAGAGAAGGCCGGACCGGGCCCGGCCAGCTGCGCCCTCACGCAGACCACTGACCGCAGAGGCCGGGCAGGGCCGCCGCCACCGTGCTGCCCTCCACAGGCATCGGCCTCGGGAAGCACTCAGTCACCTGTGAGCCCGCGGTCACCGCCTCAGGGTGACAAGCCCAGGCAGGGGCGGGTCCCAGCTCCTCCCCTGCCCTCTCACCTTGAGGGGGTCGCCGGCTCTCTGAGCCCCCATCGCCGGGCTCTTTGAGGACCCAGAAAACACTCGTGGCGTGGCTACCACGTGGCCTGCCACGGGATAAGCACGTAGCGCATTTGAGCGAGTGTCGTAGGACGAACTTCCTCCCAAGCCTCTTCGATCCGGAAACGCCACGTGTGGGCGCCGTCTTGCCCTACGGGGCGGCTGCGTGCACCGCCCCGGGGAGCAGCCACCGGGCCGTCCGGTTCCGGGCGGCCCCGAGCACCTGGCCCCGCCGTGACCTGGCGCACCCGTGTTTTTGTCCGCCCCTCCCCCCACAGGCCCCGCAGCCAGAATTTCAGCCACCGCAGAGCCACGGAGCTTCCTGTCTCGTTCAGACTATTCTTAGGGTCCAGCTTCATTCTGGGCACGTCGGCACGCTCGCTAAATATTTATTAAATAATTGATTGATTTTTAAGAACGCGGTAAGTTTAGCGTGACATCTTTTTAATGAATCCGACAGCGTCCCCGGTGGTCGCCGTGGTCCTCCCCAGGCCCTCAGGGACGGCTCCCTCCTGCTCAGGTCACAGACTGATCCCCGTTTACGTCCAGCCTGGCAGTGGTCATGGGATTCTGCCGGCCTCCAGGGAGCCCCCGGGGGTGGGGTCTGCACGGCTCACTGTGCCACAGCCCCCGCCACGGGGTCACGGCCGATGACGGGGCCACCCACCCTCGTCCTGACCGCCAGCCCTTGGCTGCTGTCCTAGGGGACCCCACCCCACTGCCCCAGAGCGGCTGCGGAGGCTGCCCTGGTCCTGCGGAGCACGGCGTCGTCACAGAGGCAGCCTCCTTCGGGGACCTGGGGACCCGAAGGAACCTTCCAGCAGCACCTCGGAAGGTGGGGGTGGCCTGGGTGTGCAGCGCCGAGGACCGATGGGCCGCTCCGTGCGCTCAGACCCCAGCTCCGCTGCCCACGGGCTTGTCTCTCCCAAAGATGAGGGGCCACAGCCGGCTTCCGGGAGCCTCCAGAGGCCACCGAGCCACGCAGCCCGGATTGGCGGCAGGAGGCAGGGGCAGCGGCCGGGAAGGGCGGCGCCCTGGCTGTGCGGGCAGAGGGGCCCCGGGGTTTCGAGAGGGCGCCCTGGGCTCGGCAGGACTCCCCTCGCTGGGTCCCCATTTGCCTTTGTGTAAAGGGGCAGGTTGTCTCGTCCATAGGGAAGGGCCTTCTTCAAGGGACGCAGGGGACAGGACAGTGCTTTGGGGTCAGCTCCATTTCTCCAGGCAGGAAAGTCACATGGCCCCCCACCCCTGCCCCGCCACCCCCAGGTAGCTTCCTCATCTGCAAAACAGCGAGTACGCGCCAGGGCACCGTGCCGGGCACCGGGGGACCCCTGGCGACTCTTCTGTCTGGTGGCGGATTCGCGAACCCTGTGGCGCGTGGGCTCTGGTGTGGCAGGTGCAGGACTAAGGCTTGCCCGGCTGGGGCTATAATCGCCTGACCCCCGGCTGGACAGGACCGAGGGACAGACAGCACGAGGGACGCGGCGAGTCGGGTCAGGCTGGACCCGTGTCGGGAAAATAAGATCTATTCGTGCAGAAAATCTGCCGCTCGCCTACGGGCCTTGACGCGGTTTCCTTCCGCCAATACTCCTCGAGGGGCCAGCGAGGTCCTGACAAAGGCTGGCCGCCACGTGCGTGGGGGTGTCAAGGGCACCCTCCCCGCCTGCCAGCACCCGCCAGCGCCCCTGCGGCCTGTGCTCCGGCAGCTGCTGCGATGGGGGACCCAGGGGCCAGGGTAGGAGGCATGGGGGGGGTGTGAACCTGGAAAGCACCTGTCCCACCCTCTGCCTCCCGTGGCCCCTGGCGGTGGGGGACCCGGTTTGCTGGGTTGGACACATTTACACCCTCCACCCGGAAGCCCTGCGACACGTGCTGCTTTAGTCCCACTTCGCTGATGCGGAAAGAGGCTTGGGCGACTTACGTGGCTGAGCCCGGATCGCAGGGCCCCACGGCGGAGCTGGCTCCCGTGGCTGCAAGGGGCCCGTCCCCACAGGGCCCTGTCCCCCGTGCCCCCACCTGCCCACCCCTCGGACAGACAGGCCAGCTGTCCCTTCTGGCCGCCTTCCCTGCGCAGCCGCCTCGTGGCCACACGCACGTGCGTGTCCTCTGTCGGACCTGAAGGGACTTTATGGGGAGGACCCTGCTGGGTAACTCACAGAGGACGTGGCCAATGTCACCGCCAGAGCCCCAGGGAGCCAGGAGGGACGGGGGCGGACGGCGCTTGTCTCTGAGGCGCCCTGGGCCTCACGGAGGGACCTCGGAGGACAGGCAGCAGGGAGAGCCGGCTGGGCCTTGGCAGAGCGCTGTCCCACACGGGACAAGCGCAGGGCAAAGGGTCCACCGTGTTCCAGTCCCTTCTGTTTCCTTTTGTGTGTGACCCCAAGGAGACCCGAGGGAGGACCTGCTGTGAAGGGGGAGCTGAAATTCAGGGGAGCAAGACTCTGCCCCGTCTGCCCCGCTCACCTGCGCTCTTGTCCTTGGGCAGAGCCCCTCGCCTCTCAGAGCCTGTTTTCCCTTCTGAGAAGTGGAGATAAGGAGGAGAGGAATCTGAGGCTGGGAAAGCGGAGGGGTTTCGGGATGCTGGCCGCGCAGGGGGGCGGGCGGCCGGGCCAGGCAGTGCCTGGGGGGGGTGAGTGCTGAGAGGTACCTGGCTGGCAGGTGGGCGGGGGCAGGGTGCTGGGGGACATGGACACGTGGGGACGGCAGGGGTCGGGGTCCCGACCATCGGACCACAGTCCCCAGGCCTGCCTGTTGTCATGGTAACCGTGGTGGGAGCCGTGGGACCCCCTCTTCTTCGTTCTCAGGATGAGTTTAAGACAGATTTCCGCGGCCACCGAGCCTCCTGGAGTCCCCAGGTTCCCCGCCTGGTCGCCCGCCTGCCACCTGTCATCACAGGGCTCAGGCGTCCATCAGCCTCCTGAGCTGCCTCCGCCCAGCCCCCACCGCGCTCTGGGGAGCAGGAATCGGAATGTGACAACAAGTGCCAGGAGCCACTAGGTCTCCGTCACCTGGATCTGCAGGCCGAGCCGGCGCCAGTGAGCACGGCACCTCGGAGCCGCCCGCGCCCCTACAGGAGCCCGGCCCCCCCAGCCCTGCCTCCCTCCCCGAGGTCGGGCTCCGCCGTCCCCTGGACCCTGGAGCCCGCGTCCAGCCGCGGCCACCCCCACGCCGGGGACTGCCCCCCCCGAAGGCAGGCCTGGCCCCCACCCCACCACTGGGACCGTCCCCTCAACACCCACGTCTCTAACACGCTCTGCAGAGACAACCGCTCAAAGTTTTGCTACAAGAACACGGACAGGTCTGGGGCCAGACTCCCAGGAATAATTAATTACTCCATCTGCGTCCGGTTTCCTGGTTTCCTCCCACGTTTCCGTGGACAGATTGAGGGGTTCAGGCGACCACGTCTTTCCCCAGACGGCCCTGCTTTCCCCAACAACCTACGCAGTGTCCTGTGTGTTACAAGACGGACCCCGGAAGGAGTCTCTTCTGAGCAAAGAGTCGGAGAAAACTAACCTCCTCTTAGACGTGGCCATTTACGTCTCAACGGCAGACGTGGCCAAGTCGCTCCTCCTCAGGATCCTTCAAGGTGGAGACCGTGAACCAGACCAGGCCTGATCCAGCCAGACCTGCTACCCACCTTTTGTCCGCCCTGCCCAAGACGGGAGTGTCAGCCCCTGGGTTAAGTTCTTTGCGCCCCCCCCAGGCTGGGCTGGGTGCCCCCTCCCAACCCGGGCACACACGCACACGTGCCCCCACGAGCATGCACGTGCCCGCGCGAGTGAATACACAGACGTGCATGCGTGTATGCTGCACATGCATGTGCACATGCACACACACACACATAGGTGTTTGTGTTGCGATCGTAACCCGGGTACTTTGTTCTTACCAGTGACATGGGGTCTTCTTTTACTGGTCTGTCCCTCCCCCGCGTCCCAGTGAGACACTAATGGGCACGTCCGGCCATCGGGAGGTCCTGGCTCTGCCCCTGCCCTGCGGTGGATGGGTCCCTGCCCCTGGTGGAGGCCCTGGGCGTGGCCCCGGCGGGGCAGCCCCTGAGTGTCAGGCGGGGAGGCCCGTCTGTCCCTCCCCACTGCGGCCGCTGCGGCCGGCGCAGCCCCCACCCCAGCTTATTTACGACGCTTTTAGCTCTGAGCAGACCCATTTCCGAACTCCTCTCCGAGATATAAATTATCCTGAGGGCTGGTCTGTATCACTGTGGTTGGACGACGCCTAACCAGAAAGCACTCCTGCCTTTCAGCACTTTCAATCCAGGGAGAGGGATGGGGTTTTTTTTGCCTCCTCGTTGAGCACTTCAGAAAGGGGGCCGAAAATCTTCAATAGGGTTCGTTTTTAGGGAAAGCGATTTTGGCTTATTAGGCACTGTTGGCTTCGGAAATACACTCACTAATGACTTCTATTTAAATATTTTCCTCCGGCTGAGACTTTTTCAAAAATACTGTGTTAATGGATTCAACAGCCCCCAAATGGGTGTCTCCCCACCTCAGCCTCCAAACTTCCCGGCTGGATCCTCTACGGAGTCGAGAGTTTCCCAGGCGCCGCTGTTAATGGCAACCGTGTCAGAATCACGGGCAGAAGCGACTCTCCCCGCCCTCGTGCCCACGGCCACCAGCTCCGTGTGAGCACAGGACTCAGAAGGAATCGCGGGTCCCTCAAAATCCTTCGCTGGCTTCCAGGCTCCTCCAGGATGAGACCCAAGCCTCCGGGCTTGCACAACTGGCCTTTGTTTTTTTTTGTTAAGTTTATTTATTTATTTTGAAAGAGGGACAGAGCGTAAGTAGGGGAGGGGCAGAGAGAATCCCAAGCAGGCTCTGCGGGTCAGCACGGAGCCCGACGCGGGGCTTGAACGCACACAACCGTGAAATCGTGACCTGAGCCGCGATCAGGAGTCGAACACCTAACTGACTGAGCCCCCCAGACGCCCCCAGTTTATTTTTTAGGGCAGTTTTAGATTCACGGCACCAATGGGCAGAAGGAACAGAGTCCCCACTTACCCCCTCCCCCAGACACATCGTCCCCCTGCTACCAACACCCCCCATCACGGAGGGAGCTTCGAGGCCCCGTCGTCACCCGGCGTCCGCAGTCCACGCCGGTCCATGCCTGGCAGTGTGCACTGAGTCTGGACGTGAGCCGCCCCTCGAGTGTCTTACGGCCCGACGTCCCCCGGCGGCCGCCAGGCTTTTCCCATCTCCGCGGTGGTGCCTTTTCCAGAAATCTCTGGGGCCAGAGTCGCGCAGCACGGAGCCTCTTCAGACCGGCTACTGTGCCCCCACCATACGCATCTAAGTCTCCTCCGTGTCTTTCCGTGGCTTGAGGGCTCGCTTCTTTCTCGTGCTGAGTAATAGTCTGCTCTCGGGGTGGAGCGCTCACCCCTGGAGGACGTGTCCGTGGCCTGCAGGTCTTGGCGATGGTGGACAAAGCCGTGGTAGACGTCTGTGTGCAGAGTTTTTGCAGGAAGAAATACGTCTCGATGCTGTTCCTCGCACCATCCCCAGTACGGCGAGTCCCAGCCGGCAGGAGACATGATTCCCACAAACGCTGGAATCCATAACATCTGAAGTGTGACGGCTGTGGCTCGGGGAAGGCAGGGAGCGAACGAGGCCACGCACGAACCACAGATGAAAGCGGACCACGAACTGTGTTGTGTGGCCCCGGCTTCGCCCGCGCTCTGGAAGCTGGAGGTCCGAGACCCAGCTGCCCCCTCCCGGCGCGTGCGTTTCCAGGATCTCTTCCTCCTCTTTTAGGACCCGGCTCCTACGGGCTCGGGATTTAACCCTAATGACCTGCTCGACGGCCCATCTCCAAACCCAGTCGCACGGGGAGCTGAGGGCTCCACGCACAGGACTGGGGGCGAGGTGACAAGGAAGGCCGTGAAATGAAACGGGCAGGGTGCCCGGTCCCATCCTGGGCGCCTCACGTTCAAGAACCAAAGGCCGAATGTACCCACGCACCTGGACACTGGGACTCAAGCGGAGGCTTTCCGCGAATGTTCACAGCAGCCAAAAGACGGAAACAGCTCACGCGTCCATCAAGTGATGAACCGACGACCAAAACGCGGTGCGTCCGCGCGATGCACTATTGGCCGACCCCGGGAAGGAGCGAAGTGCTGCCACCCAGCACCGCGGCCACCACGCGGGGTGGAGAAGGCAGCCAGCGCGGGACAGGCCGCGCCGGCCTCCACTCCCGTGAGGTCCTAGGAAAGGTCACAGGCAGGAGACTCGGGGCTGCGGTGGGGGGAGAGCAGGGCTCGCGAAGAGGAGGGAATTTTGACACTGACGCGGGGGGGGGGGGAGGTGTGATATCGTGGACGTAATTTTGTCACTGAATTTATGCTTAGAAACGGTTAAAATGGCAGGTTTTATGCTATTTGTATTTTATCGCGCTGAAAATAAATCACACAGGGCCGCCTGGGGGGTTCATTCAGTCAAGCGTCTGACTCTCGATCTCGGCTCAGCTCACAGTCCATGGGTTCGAGTCCCGTGTCGCGCTCTGTGCTGACGCTGGGGAGCCTGCTTCGGACTCTCCCCCTCTTTTCCGTCACTCCCCACTTTCTCTCTTTCTCTCAAAGTAAACAGATGAACTTAAAAAAATAAGTACATGGAGAGGCCAAGGTGGGTCCCCGTTGTGGGCATGTGTCCCCGAAGCCCCGCCCTGTTTAGCTGACCTCACGTCGGCCTCGCACGTGTTAGATGCTCACTAAGTTGATGAAGAAGCATTAACGGAAGGTCGGAAGCACGTCAGCCTCGCCCTCGCTGCGTGCACACGTCTGCCGGCGACTGCCCAGGTGCTTGCGGAAGCGATGGACTAGTCGGGCGGGTGCACGAACGCGGGAGGGCAGGCCGCGGGCGGCGTCTGCCATTGGGCACCCTGCCCTTCGCTCCCGGCGAGGTGACTCAGCGGAGCGTGTGTCCGGTGGACAAACATGGGAGTGGATGAGGGGATGGGCGCAGGGGTGCAGAACGACGGAGGGGAGGCGCTTGCCCGCCTGGGGGTGGTGGGAGCTAACCCCGGGGTCAGGTCCGCACGCTGAGAGCGGGTCCGCAGGAGGGGAGCGTCAGGCAGATTTCTGAACGTGTTGGGGGAGGTGACCCTCCGCCTTCAGGCCGGCAGGGGGAGGCGGAGGCAGACGTGCCCTGGGAGCCCCAAGGAACCGTCGAGCGAGTGCCGACAAGGCTGATTTGGCCACAACTTCAGAATGAAAAACACCCGCGTGCTCCACGCGCCAAGCAGTCTGCGAGTCATTCAGCAAACACCCAGTTACGTCTCCCCACCTTCCCGACGCAGGCACGACCCCCCACAGCTCATACTACACCTGCTCGAAGTCCCGGTTACACCAGGCTAAGGCAGGACACGCACGCGGGAGCGGCCGGCTGGACAGCCTGCACGGTTTGGGGCAGGCTTGCAAGGTAGTGAGTTCCCCGCCACTGGGGGTGATCAAGCAGAGCCCCAGTCGATGGCTCGGTGAGGCCAAGGGAGGCCGGGCCATAGAGCTGGGGGACAGACGCAGCTGGAGTCTGTGTGGCTCCCCGGCCGGGGCCCCGCTCTGGTGTCGGGCCCAGCCCAGCACCACGGCACTCAGCCCATGGCCTCGGTCGCGAGCCCACCTCAAGGGAGAGCCACCTGCCCTCCAAGCCGCGCCCGAGGCGTCTGAGGAGCACGTCAAGTGCGGTTTTTATCTCATCTTATGCGGCAACTTGATCCGGGGGCTGGGGCCGCCCGCAGGGGCCCCGGGTCCCAAAGCTCCGTCTCCACGGGCGACCGGGCTTTGGTCAGTGCCATCCGCGTGGCCTGGAGCCGGCACACGGGGGCCGCCGCGTGCCAGCCTGGCGCCTGCACTCACCTAGGGAGCACCCTAGTCCGTCACCTTCACGTAGGGACGGGACACCTTCTCCACGGGAAGATGCCAAGGCCTCAGCGTCACGTGACCCGTGTCCCTCCGGGCCTGTCCTTCCACGAGGGGCTCTGCAAGCCCCGTGAAGCCCAGCAGCCCCGCCATCTCTCCTGGGCGGCTTTAGACGGTGCACGCGACGCGGGAAGGGACGGGACCCCCCGCGGTCCCGAAGGCAGCCCCGCCTCATCCCTGAAGCCGACGGCCGCCCCCGCTCCCCGCCAGAGCTGGGGCGGCACCTGCACTCATTCCCCCGTGGATGGCGGGGGTCCGGCGCTCCGCAGCCCAGCCTGTCCAGGCGTCCCTGCCGTCCCTGCCCGTCCAGCACACCCACACCTTCCTATAGCTGCCTCGGTGGTTAAAAAAGTGGGGTTCAGAGCCTGACCACTGGAGGTTGGGTTCAAACCTTAACTCTGTCCTGTACTTGCTGTGCTACTTTGGGCAGGTCGCTAAACCTCTCTGAGCCCCACTGTCCCCGTTCCTACGGCGGGAATAATCCTGGAGCCTTGTGACGCCGTCAGGGGCCTTTCCCCCCTGTATTCGCGCCAATGTCACTCGTGAGCACCACCTGCGGGCGGCACCCGGCTCCGCGGAACTTGTGTTTTTTAGGCCAGAGAAGCCAATGTTTGGATTTGGGAGCGTCTTCTCTGCCTGCGTGGGGACATAAGTCAACTCGGAGCAGATACTCTCCGTGAGGGGAGCCGTGCTTGGGGGGCGGACCGAGGGGCAAGGAGCCGTCGTTACCCGAGACGATTATCTGGTTCTGTCCACGGGCGGAAAGGGACCCCAGGTCCCGGAGAAGCCTGAGGGCAGGCGGTGGGCTGGGCTCAGGCTCCGAGCGTGGGCGGCAGTGAACCGGTGACCCCAAGCCCCTCTTTCCAAGCTCTTCCCAGAAGACGTTCTTGGGGAGACCCTGCCGCACGAGGGGAGACTGAGGGGACCCCCCCCGGGGAACGGGACAAGAATCACGCATCGCACTTGGGAGGCGGATCTACTCTGTTCAGCAGGTAGCCGCGAGCCGCACGCAGCTGTTTACCATCACAGATTAAGACAAAATCAAACTGGTTCCTCAGGCCCAGTGAGCCACGTGTCAAAGGTTCAGGTGCCACGTGTGGTTAGTGGCCACGTTAGACCACGCAGAGTCACGGAACGCTCCCACCCCTACAAGAAGTTCTCCGGGACCCGCAGTCGGCACCACCCCCATGTGGGGCCTGGGAGCTCTTGGCCGTGGCCGCCTGTCCACGTACCATGGGGGGTGGAGGTCTGGCAGCATTTCTGGCCTCTACGCGCCGGATGCCAGTAGTCCCCACCCCCAGGTTGCCGGGCGTCCTCGGTGGGGGGGGGACACAAGACACCCCCCCCATCCGGGAACCCCTGGGCCAGACCACTCAGACCACCACGGGCGTTGCCGGGGAGGGGGGGCGCGGAGGACAGACGCCGGCTGGACCAGCTTTCTTCAGGGCCCTGGGGCGGTGACCTGGCCTGGCGGCAGGGAGTCGGTGAGGGTCACCCGGGTCCGTCCTGCCTTGGCCACTGCAGCGGCCTCCACGGCCTCCCAGCCTCCTGCCTCCCCGCTCCCCGTTGCCCGCCCGCTGCCCGCGCACACGTGCTTCCGTGAGTTCACATCCGCTGCTCCCCGTACCTGGACCTGGAGCGCCTTCTCTCCCCGCTGTCCCGTCACCCGTGCCGGCCAGGGGTCCCGAGGACCACCCACACGCCCGACTCCCGGGGGGACCACAAGCGTTCCACACGAACCATGTTGCAGGCACGGCGTGGGTGCCTCAGCCAGGACCCACCTTCTCCGGCCGGGTCTGCAACCCTTCCTTCCCCGACCAGAGGCTGCGCGCGTGCGCAAACCCTCCTCGCCCCCAGGTGAAGCTGGCCCAGCTCTCTGGTCTCTGCCGCTTCCTTCCTGCGACTCCTTGTTTTGCAAAACAAACCACGAGGGCCTCGGGGCTCCCTGTGTGCTGCCCCCTGCAGACTGTGGGCACCTGGAGGGCAGGGACTGGCACGGGGCCTGGTGCCCGGCAGGGACTCCGGTGACTCAGACTGTAAAATGCTAACGTACCAGGAGTCCGGGTGCAGGGGTACAGACCGGAAACGACACGGTCCCAGCCCTGGCACACTGGGACGGAGCAGGTGAGCACAGCCAGACGGAACGCCCGCCCCGAGGCCGTCGGTCAGACAGTGGGGCGAGCAGCTGCCTGGCCCCACACCGGCCTCCGCGGACATCCAGGCGCCCACCTTTCCCAGGCGACTGCTCACGGCCGGGAGACCCCGCCCGGCCTCTGTGGGCTGGAGAATAACGCCCAGCATCCCTTAGGAGAAGGTTCCAGTAAGATGCCACCAGGGCGAAGGGACTTCCAAGTCCCAGGACCCTGTGGTTGAAGAACTGAGTCCCTGCCCATTCCCGACTTGGCTCGGCCATTGGCTGCGAGATCCGGCAAGCGCCTGAGCCTCTGGGGCCTCAGCTGCTGCATCTGCAATACGGGAATAACACCGCCTTCCCGAGGACACCGTGAGGCTCAGTGAAACCAGGCGAGCGCCCCGCGCCCAGAGCGCCGTAGGGCCAGGTCGCCAGGCGGCCAGGCTCGGCCTCGCTGCTCCCCGGTGCAGCCTGGACCTCACCACGCTGCGCACGCCGTCTCCCTCGGCAGGCTGGACCCTGGCCAACACCAGCCAGCAGCTGCCCAAGCAACAAATGCCCCAGAGACCCCGGGGTAACCACGGCAACTGCCTTGGGAGCAGGACGGCTGCGGCTTTAGCAGAAAGTTCCCTTTTCCCGTGACTCTCGGGTGCCCCAAAGTTCACGGAATTTCTGACTGTGGCTTTATTCTATCTCGGAGCCAACTCTCCCCCTGTAAACCCTTCCCCATCCGGTAACCAGGCGGGCGGAGCAGGCCCGAGGGTGGCTCCTCCCCGAGCCGCCCACGCCGCCGTCTGTGTGCCCCCCGGGAGCACGCTCGGGGCAGCGCGGCCTGGGCACTCGTGTCCCCCTGCCGGGGTGGCCAGGTCTACGTCCCTGTCAGCTGCTGCATCCACGGCGGCCGAGCCTGGGGCACCTCGGGGTCAAGGAAAAGCCTCCTCCGGGCAGGGCCCAGGCGGAAGGCCTCCTCCTCCGGGCAGGGTCCAGGCGGAAGGCCTCCTCCTCCGGGCAGGGTCCAGGCGGAAGGCCTCCTCCTCCGGGCAGGGTCCAGGCGGAAGGCCTCCTCCTCCGGGCAGGGTCCAGGCGGAAGGCCTCCTCCTCCTCCAGGGGCCACTGAGGAGGGAACCACATGACTGAGCCACGGGCCCTGAGCTCTCTCCACCTTGTCACTGTCCAGGGAGAATCGGAACCCTGGGGGTCAGTCCGTAAGATGAGCCACCCCAGAAAATGGCCCAGAACGCGGGGTGTCCTTCACCCCCGGGAACCCCGCAGGGAGGACATCTGCATCGCAAAGCGCTCGGCTGGGTGGGGAGAGAAAGGGGGTTCCCGGCTCCAGCTGGTTTGGCAGCAGGGCGGGGGGGGGGGGGGCGAGGTGCCCACAAAGGGCCCGGACGGAGGCTCTCAGCCCAGCTCGTGCCCTGCTCCACGCGGCCGGCTCAGAGCTGGACACGCCGCCGTCCCCGCCACTTCGCCCCGGGGTCAGCCAGGGCGGGGACGGGTCTGGGGACTGACAGGGCCGGTCCGGAGCAAGGGCGCGTGGGGCAGAGCGGAGCCCGTCCCTGGCAGCTCCCTCCCGGGGGTCCGGTGCGGGGGGAGGGGCGAGCCCGCTCCCTCTGGCAGCGCCCTGGCAGGGACCCCTCCTCGGGACCAGGCCGGCCCGGGTGCGAGTGAGGCCGCCGGGCATGCTCTCTGCGACGCCCCCGGAAGGCCGCCGTCCCCGTCACCCGCTGACGCCGGGTCTAAAATTAGCGGCTCGATGCTGTACACACTGCGGAAAGGCCAGGCCTCCGGAGCCGCGGCGGGAAATCTCGCGTGAGCGCGTGAGCGGGCGTGGGACCCGTGTCGCCGTGTCCTGCTCCGGCCTCAGCACGCACCTGCAGGGTCGGTGGCTCCCTCAGCACTGCGGCCCGCTGCCCCGCCCCGCCCACATGCCCCCGCCCCGCCCACATGCCCCCGGCCCCGCCCCACGCGCCCCGCCCCCGCCCCGCCCACACGCCCCCGGCCCCGCCCCACGCGCCCCTGCACCACCTGCGGGAAGAACACGTCCTGCTGTTAGATCGGATACGCTCGCTCGCTCGCTCGCGGCCCAGCGCGGGGCACTTACAGGACCTCACGCCCTCACCCCTCCGACAACCTCGGACAGAGACAGTGTCGTCACCCCATTCCACAGACGGGGAAACCGAGGCTCAGGGTGCTTGAGCGAGTAGCTTCAGGGCCACAGCCTTTAGTCCGAACCCCACACCGGGCCGCGCGTCCGCGGGCGAGCGAGGCTTCCTCGGGGGCTCCGTGTCCCGGGCACACGCGGCCTCTTGCAAAGCCGCGGGTCACGCGCCGTTCCGGGCGGACAGAGTGCGCACGCGCAGAGCTGGCCGCCGGGCGCGTGCTGACGACGTGCGGCGGTGCGGCGTGGACCACGGGCCGGAGGGGCGTTTTACGCGGAGGCCGCAGCGTGGGGGTCCCCGGGGCGCCGCGTGAGTCCGCTCTGGCCCCGGTAGCGGGCGACCAGGCAGCCGGAGGGACGCACGGGCCGCCGACGCTGCTGCCGCGTGGGCCGAGCTGCGTTGGCGGCAGCTCCGTTTTCCCTGGGACCAGACCCCCGTGCGCTGCCGGGCTCCGGGGTGCGTTCCTGCTGCGCCTCGCCCAGCAGCTCCCGGCTGTCGGCGCAGAGCCCGCCAGCCGCGGGGTCGTGACCTGAGCCCCCCGGGCGCCCCCAGGGTGACTCCTTCTTAAACATCATGTCACTGTTGTGTCAAACCCTCCAGAGGCCAAACCACCGCGGGGCAGAGCGGGGGACAAAGACGGGCCGGCCTCAATGCCCCTCCCTCCCCCAGGTCTCCTCTCCGGCCGCGCCGGCGCTGCCCCGGAGCCGCCACGGCTCTGACCTGGGTGAGAGCCCCGCCTCTGCTACTGACTCCCGCTCTGAGCCCGTTTCCTCATCTGCAAAGTGGGCACAAAAGGTCTGTCCGGCGAGGTACCCGAAGGAATTAAAGTAAATGAGGTCCCGTGTGCACACAGAATGCAGGCCGCGTACTTGGCGCTCAGCAAACAGGCACATGCAGGCACGCAGGTGCACACAGGCGGGCACACTCACGCAGGCACACACGTGCACACTCACGCAGGCACACGTGCACACATGCGGGCACACCCACGCAGGCGCACGCGTGCACACATGCGGGCACACCCAGGCAGGCGCACACGTGCACACTCACGCACACCCACGCAGGCACACACGTGCACACTCACGCACACCCATGCAGGCACACACGTGCACACTCACGCAGGCACACGTGCACACATTCGGGCACACTCAGGCCTACTCGTGCAGGCACACACGTGCACACATGCGGGCACACTCACGCACACTCGTGCAGGCACAA
>CM053565.1:779706-829297 GCA_028646485.1 Cryptoprocta ferox
CAGGTGGGGGGAGGGGAGGGAAGAGGAGGGCAGGTGGGGGAGAGGAGGGGGAGGAGAGGGCAGGTGGGGGAGGGGAGGGGAGGGGGGCAGGTGGGGGAGGGGAGGGCAGGGCAGGGCAGGTGGGGGGAGGGGAGAGGAAGGGAGGTGGGGGGAAGGGAGGTGGGGGGAAGGGAGGGCAGGGGAGGTGTGAACGAGGGGAGCACAGAGGATTTTAGGGCAATGAAAATACTCCATATGACACAAGTCATCACACGTTTGCCCAAACCCCTGGGTTGTACACACCCAAGTGAACCCCACATACACTGTTACCACCTTTGCGTGATCGCGACAGGTCAGTGTGGGTCCATCATCTCTGACAAGTGCTGAGCTCTGGTGGCCGAGGCTCCGTGCGTGTGGGGCTGGGGGCTTGCGGGACATCTCTGCACCCTCCTCTTAATTTCACTGTGAACCTAAAGCTTCTCTTAAAAAGCATATTTTTAAAATATGTGTCTAAGGTTAAAAGCAAAAGAAATCGCATCAAAGCATTGTCTAATGTAGCATCTGATAGGCGGAGAACTTACGGTGGCCTCATAGAGTCGGGGGACAAAAATCAGAATTCAGACCTCAGCAATATCACAAATATGCCAGGGCTTTGGTTCGGCCACATCGAAGGACCAGTGACAAGCCAGGAACAGACCGGCCTCTTAGCAATGGGACCCCGGGTCCAAATTGCTACATGAATGGACTACAGGAGAAAAGTTATAGAATCATCTCCATAAATGCAAAAATGCACACAAAATTCAATATCCATTTTGACGTAAAAAAAAGAATCTAAAGCCACTCCTGGGGACGCCTGGGGGGCTCAGTCGGTTAAGCATCCGATTTCAGCTCAGGTCATGATCTCAGTCTGTGAGTTCGAGCCCCGCGTCGGGCTCTGTGCTGACAGCTCGGAGCCTGGAACTGCTTCGGGTTCTGTGTGTCTCTCTCTCTCTGCCCCACCCCAACTCACGTTCTGTCTCTGTCTCTCAAAAATAAACATTAAAAATTTTTTAAAAAGACACTCCTGAACCTGGTAAATCTGCAGCAAATACTACACTATTTAATAACAAAATATTAGAAGCTTTTCCCTGGAGTTTGAGGATAGTTGGCTATCAAAACTTCTTTTCTGCAGCGAGGTCCTTGTTCGGGCAATAAAGATGGAAAATATTTCTAAATGTATGAGATTAGAAAGAAAAATATTGACTTGTCATTTTTCACCAATGGCATGATTACATACGTAGAAAATCTGGAAGGATCTACAGATAAATTATTAGAGTAAATTCACGAATTTAGCAAGGTCACTAAGCATGAGATCAATATACAGAAACCAATTATGTTTCTCCATGCAAGCCATAAATAGGGAAAAAAATGTTTTTAAGTCTGCCACTTGTAATGGCATAAAAAACCAAACACTTATATAAAAATCCAACGGAAAATTTTAGAGAACTCTGCTGTAAAAACCATAAGCTATAAACTATGAAACGTTACTGACATAAATTAAACAAGGCCTAAATAAATGAGGGGACACAGTGTTTATGGGCCAGAAGACTCAACATTATAAAGACCTCAATTTTCCCCAAATAGATTTGCAGATTTGACGTAACACCAGTAAAAATCCCAGAAGGTGCTGGCAGTGTGGAGAGATTGATAAGACAGCTCTGAAACTCATACAGAATTAAAAGGGCTGAGAATGTTCTGATCGCTACGCTCTCAGATAAAAAATCTTTAAAAATAAAAGTGTGCTAATTAAGACAGGATGGTATTGGTACAGGGGTGAACAGAGAAGACACAATACGGCCCACTTGCGCGACTTATGACTAAGACGTGTCTGCGCCACGGCGGGGGAAAGGTGGCTCTCGTGGACCCGGGGCAGACAGGCCAGCTGCTGGATGCCATGTGAGGAAAGCGAGTGCTAACCCCTACCTCACGCCACACACAAACACGCATTCTACCCGGGTTATAGATGGACGGAGAGAAGTGAAAACTGTAAGGTTTCCAGGACAATAACAGAACTATCTTCACAACCTGGAGTCGGCAGAGACTTTTCAAACAGGACACAAAATTGCTAAACTAGTAAGAAATGACAGCATTGGGAGGGAGGCAGATGGGCCAGGGTGGAAAAGACATTTTCGACACATACACTGATGCGAGACGCTACAGAATATGCTGAGAATACCTGCAAATTGGAAAGAGAAAGAGACTAAAAACCAGGACGACTATTTGAACCGGTGCTTTAAAATGATGACATTTAAATGACCAATAAACTGAAAATCACTCAAGGTCATTGGCAATCAGAGAAACACATTAAAACCACTGTTCTCTGAAGTCCAAAATAAAAGAGACTTAAGGTCCCAACAAAAGTGTGGAGGAGCTCGATGTTCCTGCACTGCTTGTGGGCTCATGGGAAGGGGAGTTTGTGCAACCACATTAGGAAAGAGTTTGGTAAACTTCCCAAAGTCAAGAAGATGCAAAACCCTTAACGAGCAATTCTTGTCGTTAGCACGTGAGCAACAGAATTGGCTGCCTACACCTGTATCAGTACGTACGAGATTGCCCACAGCAGTGATACCACGGTGGGAGAAAAATGAGAGGCAACTCTAAAGTCCAGTAATAATACATAAGTCATTCTATTTCATTATTCTATTTATCCTGTTGGGTAAACAAACTATAGCATATTCATAGCATAAAATATTAAACAATAGTGAAAAATACACGCAACCAAGATTTGGAATAACACAGATGAATCTCAGAAACAAGGCTGAATAGAGAGCCAGACACAAAACGCTACTCTGTGAGTCCATTTACACAACATTCAAAATCAGATGAAACTAACTCAGGGTGTGTGGGAGCGTCAAAAGAATGATTCCCAGTGGGAAGAGCTAGGGTTTCTAGGGGTTCACAATGTTCTGTCTTGCGATCTGATGTGCTCACTGTGCAAAATCATAACAAATGCTCTGTGACGTGTGTGTCGTTCTCCAGTAAAACAGGTAAGAAATTATATATATATATGTAAATATATATATATATATATATTTAATGTTTATTTTTGAAAGAGACAGCGTGAGCAGGGAAGGGGCAAAGAGAGAGGGAGACACAGAATCTGAAACAGGCTCCAGGCTCTGAGCTGTCAGCACAGAGCCCAACTCAGGGCTCGAACCCACAAACTGTGAGATCATGACCTGAGCCGAACTCGGATGCTCCCCGGAGCCAGCCACCCAGGCGCCCCTGTTTTAAAGAGCATATGTAACTCATCTGGACATGAGGCAAACAAGCAAGGCGTGGTAGGGGTAAGGTCCTAGATGGATCCCGGGGCTGGTGCAGCGCATGGGCACCGAGGGGCGCTGGGGACTTGGGGGGGTGGGCAGGGAAAGCTGGGGTAGGGGGAAGAGGCTGTAGCGTCCCCCAGCTTTTCCTCCACGTCCCAGGAGATGAAATTGTCGGCGAGGCTCTTACCCGATCGGTATTCACGACAGACCCTTTAGCACTGCGCGCTTCGGGGAAAACACACGCACGCGTCCCAGCGACTGAATGATGATTTCGTTGCCTTGGGGGTTGAGGGTATTACTTCTCGTCTTCTGCCTCCTTGACTAAACGTGTCACCAACCGCAGTCACGCAGCCCCACTGAAGAGAGGGGAAGCCCGATAGGGTTCGCTGGGTCCGACCTCGTGACTTGCCAGCACGGAGCAGCTTCTGAGCCGGGACCCAGAGAGAGGAACAAATCGCCGCGCACGCTTACCGCCCCGCTTCCTTTCTCTGCCACCTGCGCGTCCGCCTGGGAGTTTTAGACACGCGTCTTCCTCAACGTTGCGCCAAAACACGCGCACGCGGGCAAATGTGGCTTCGCTGCGTTTCGCCAGCACTGCGTCTTTGGCAAAGTGAAGGTCTGGGCAGCCCAGCTGGGAGCACGTCTGTCCACACCGTTGGCCCAACAGCGTTTGCCCACTTCCTGTCTCTGGGTCACCTCTCAGTGATTCTCACAATATTTCTAACTTTTCGCTATTATGTTTGTGATGGGATGAGTCCTCGTCAGTGATCGGGACTCGCTAAATGCGCAGGGGAGGCCTAGCGGTTTTAGCAATAAAGGCTTTTTTAATTAAGGCGTCTACATATTTTTAGACAGAACACTATTGCACACGTTACAGATAACTCACATATGCGTGGGGAAGCCAGAAATTCACGTGACTTGCTCTGTTGTGATATTTGCTTCACGACAGTGGTCTGCAACCCGGCCCACAGCATCCCCAAGATATGCCTGCGCGCGCGCGCACACACACACACACACACGCATGCACACATGAGCACACACTCGCACGCACACATGTATATGCACGCACACATGCACACGCACACACATGCACACATGAGCACACACTCGCACGCACACATGTATATGCACGCACACATGCACACGCACATACATATGAGCACAATCACACGCGTGCACACGTGTGTGTATGCACATGCATACGTGTGTGCGCGCACACACATACACACATGCACACACATGCTTTTTTTGCTCTCAGCCCACACTTTTCCCCTTCTTCCCTGCATCCTCCTTGGACATCCCTCTGCCCTGTTCTGAGTGACTCATTCATGCCATGTTCTTGGCCTCAGTTTCCCCACCAGCACAAGGAAGGGGCTGAAGAAAATTATCTCTGGCCCCTTACTCAGACCTCAGACCATTCCCTGAATCCCCTCTTGTCTTCTGGAAGCAAGCACGTCGGCGCAGCACAAAACAGGGCACAGCCCAAGCCCTTTGATCCCGATCAGGGTCAGGACCCCACACCCCAGGCCGAGAAGCGACGGCTGGGGCCCCAGCGAGGCCTTGGGGCTCGGGCCTCACCCTCTGCCGGCGTCTGAGCTGCTCTTCCGTGGAACGTGGCGCAGACCCAGCCCGCAGACCTCGCCGCGCCTGCTCCGCGTTCCGCACCAGCCCCAACCTGGTCTCCTGCCTCACCCCTTCCTGCCTTCATCACTCGTGCCTGGGCTCTGCCCACCGTGAGCAGGCCCGGGGCCTGAAGAGATGCGCAGGCGCATCAGGGACAAACGCCCCCCAGCGCGCCACGGTCCACCCGGCGCCCATCGAAAGCCTCCGCTCCTCCTGCAACGTCAGCCGCCAGGGACGGCGCCGCCCTCCCGGGAGCCACCCTGCAGGCCAGTCCCGTGAGGTCACCGAGGGGGCTGGCACTGGCGGCTCGCGCGACGCCCGCCCAGGAAGCAGAGAGGCCGGGCTCTAGGGCGGCCAGTGTCACGCGTGTGGCAGCTGTTGGCACTCCTGTGACCTCGGCGGCCAGCTGCTTCCCCACCCCCGTCCAGCCTCAGCCACCCGCCTCCTCTCAGCAGACGCCCTGATTTCCCGACTCTGATGCGTGACAAGGCCTCGCTCACAGGACACGACGAAATTACCTTTGGAGGCTGGCCCCGGGGGCGTCACAGACACGGCTCCCTCTGCAGGGCCTGCCGGGCAGGGCAGGCGAGAGGAGTGGGGGTCCCCGGTGTGCAGGGGTCGCGCAGCTGCCCTGTGGCCGGCAGTCCCGCCTCCGCGGCCAGGCCCGGGGCTCAGCGGGGCCGCGTCAGGACCCTCTGTGGCCGTGAGCTCCGTGCAGCTGCCGTCTCTGACCTCGGGCACATTCGCTCCCTGCTCTAAGCACCGGCCCCCAGGCCTCCTCTTCCTCCGGCCAGGACCCCCGCGGGAGGCTTCACCGGTCATGCGCGTGGTCTCATGGGCCGTGGGGGTGGAGTCAGGGCTGAGCGCGGGGCGGTCGAGGGGCCCCGGCCTGGAACAGAAGAGACGCGGCCACACCACCAGGGGGAAGGAAGGCCCACCTTCCACACGGCCGCTGGATGCCCTCCGGGGTGAGGGAGCAGCGAGGCCGCGAGGGGGCTCCTCTGGGGGACAGCCCCTCCCACGACAAGTCCAGGTCAGAGCATCGCCTGGGCCCGCAGAACTCTCCTTCCAGAAAGACACGGAGGCGTCCCAGCCGCCCCCTCCCACAGGGCCTCCATGGCACTGACAGTCTGCACGTCCGGAGGATGCTGGCGGCGAGGGGACGCCTGCCGCCCAGCCCTGTGACCCGGGGCCGCGCGAGGACATGGCAGGCGCTCAACTGCCCTTGTCCTTCAGCGAGTTTGGGGCTGGGATTCGAGAAGCATCCGGGCTCCGGGTCACAAAGTTTCTGTCGTTCCCAAGAGGATACAGAGGGACACCAGCCCTGGGCTCCACGGCCCCCACTGTGTCTGGGGTTTGGGGCGCCCAGATCTCTGGACCCTCCTCCAGGGTGGCCGTCGGGGGGTCTCAATGACACCAGCTTCGGCCCTCGGCGAGCGGGCCACAGCTGAGGGAGCCCCTGGGGCCTGCTTGCCTGGCTTCTGCACAAGCCCCTCGACCCGCCGACCTCGCTCATAGGTGGGGACGGGGCTGCGGGCAGGGGCAGGGTCCAGGCCGGTCCTAGCACAGCGCCTAAGCGGTGACTATTGCATCATGGGAGCTGGGGCAGCAGGAGACGAGAGGCCTGAGCGGGCAGCTCGCTGGGTAAGGCCGCGCAGGGTCAGATCCTACAAAGTCAGGTCTGCAGAAAAGCCCGGCTGCGCACCCAGGGCCCCCCTCGCTGGCCGGCCCGCCGGAACCGTGGGTCCACAGGCCATCGCGGAGGTGCCGCTTGGCGCGGGCCGGCTGCACCTGAACCGCCCGTGTGCGACTCGCACACCCGCCAGGTGTCCATGGAGCGGCTGCACCGGCCCATCTGGATATTCAGGGATCGCGGCCCGGCCGGGCCCAGGTTTGGAGCTCCGAGTCACGACCAGACACGCGGGTGGCAGAGAGACCTAATTTTAGAGTCGTTTTGTCATTTTCCCAGGGTTTGTTCACTGGGACCTCGGAGATTAGGAGCCTGGAATTAGGACGTGTGAGACTCCTCTCTGTTTGCGTCAGGCTCCCCACTGAACTGTGCGGACTCCTGTCATTTTTCTGCCACACGGGACGCAAGCCACACCGACATTTGCCGGAGTGCAGGCTGGGCCCCGGGGAGGCTGGGCTGCCGGCTTCTCACCGAGTGATTAAATGGCACATCACAAACCTGTGGAAGCACAGCCTTCCCACAGCCACGGGGCAGGAGCGCAGCCTTCCCACAGCCACGGGGCAGGAGCAGCCTTCCCACAGCCACGGGGCAGGAGCGCAGCCTTCCCACAGCCACGGGGTTTAATCAGACCTGAACGCTTGCAAGATGCTCAGAGCCTTTGTCCTGAAGGGTTTTGTAGCCCCAGACGGGGAAACTGAGGCTCAGAGCAGGACGGCTGCCTGTTCAAGGAGGGGATAGTCATAATCTGTCATGTTTCTGTGGGGGGAGCGAGCTTCCTCCGCACCCTCAGGACGGGATGCGACTGGAGGGACGTTTCCATGCATCTCTCCGGCCCCTTCCTCCCAGAAGAGGGAGACCCTCATCTTGTGTCTGTTCTCTGCACCCTCAGTGGGGGCAGGAGGCGATGCCCAGGATAGGCAGGCCGCCTGCCACCCACCCCCGCCAGCCCCCCGAAGTGAGAGAGGACCCGGGGAGGAGCCTGTGTCCCAGCTGGTGCCCCATTTCCTGCCTGGCCGACTAGGCAGATGGGAAGACGCTCGCTCGCTCGGAGAAGACAGCAGGTTCAGAGACGAAGGTGAGCTCAGCCTTGGCCGTGGCGTCTGAGGGCGCTTCACGGCATCCAGGTGGAGGGTCCAGGGAGCCCTGGCCTGGGGACGTCAGGGCACAGGGGTGCCCTGGGGAATGAAGGAAGGGAGGTGAGGGCGGAGGGCGGACTTCCGGCTCCAGGGTGAGCAGTGGGGGGAGGCAGTGGGTGGCCCGCAGAGTGCGGTCCTCGGTCCTCAGTCCTCGGCCCAGAGCAGCAGCGTCACCTGAGAGCCCGGCCCCACCCCCCGGGCGGGCAGAGTCCACCCTCGGGGCCGAGGCCCGATCGACATCGATTGGCGTTTCGACAGCCTTTGCGGGCAATCCTGCCGCATCGCGGAGGTTTTAGGACCTCTGCCCTAGAGACCGTCCCTCAGTAGAGTCACGTCCACGTGTTTTCTAGGCACCGGGTAGGCTTCGACGTCATGATGAACGTTCTTTTTAGATTTATTCTTCCAGTCCTTCGCGGCTGGAGGAATGCAGCCGGTTTGAACTGGTCTTGAACCCAAACAGCCTCGCAAGATCCGCCCACGGGCTCTTCAGTTGGGCTCACGGGCTTGTCCCTCGACTTGCCTGATCGTCGAATGAGACGGGATGAAGCCGGAGAAGAAGGTTTGGAAATGAAGGGAACATCTGTAAACTCAATAAAAAGCTCTTTCTTTGGAAAGAAGGCGTCCGAGGCAAGGCATTCGTCTGTGTGCCGTGCGGGCGTGCGTGCGTGTGAACCTTCCAGAATCGCCGTAGGTGAGCGCCGGATGGCAGGCAAAACAGAGTCGCCCCCCCCCCCCCGCCGGGTCCCACCGGACTCTCCCCCTCGGGCGGAGTCAGGGACGGACGCAGGTTTGTGAAGACAGGGCCACTCCCAGCTTTCTCGATCTGCGCGGGATTCTGTGGCAGCGAGCGTGAGACTATTAACACTAACTAGTGTCACTTAGTGACTATTAACTATTAACACCTCGTAGTCACTTTTCCTGCTTCCAGGACTTCATTTCCCAAACACCTGCACTCAGGCCGCTGTCTCGGGGGCTCAAGCTCCTTAGACGGGAGGACAGGGGCGAGGTGGGAGGGGCCGGGGTAGGGCAGCAAGCGTGTGGCTCCGTGCACGGCACGTGGACGTGGACGTGGACGCCGCGGCAGGTGGAGCTGGTGGGGTGCTGGCCGCAGAAATTAGCTATTTTAATTCTCTCTACCTCTGCGATTATTTTTCTCATTTTATCCTTGGGGTTTTCTCCACTGTCTCATTTCTCTTTTAACATATTTGCGTTGCCTTTTTTTTTTTTATGTGTCTAATTAGATTAGCTGGTGGTTTACTTATTTTACGGCTTTTCGCCCCCGAAGCAGCAGCCTCCTCTTTATTTACTGGTTCTGCTCTTGTTAATGCATCCATTTCTGTCCTTATCTCCGGCAACTCCTTCTTTTTTTTCTGAAGCTTATTTTGTCTTTCTCGGTGGTTCCCCCCCAACCACCAACTTTTGGAGCTGAGCCCTTCATTTCTTTAATTTCATTCCTGGAAAGGAATAACGTCGGTATTTAAGAGCCCGACTTGCGTGGTGACCGTGGCTCTCCCTGGAGCCCATCGGGATCGACTGATGTTTGCACTGATGTTTGCACGGGTATTTACTCTTGTTAAATACTCTGCAATCTTGCTTCGAATTTCTTGACAGTGAGGATTCGGGAGCAGGGGGTGCCCGGTTTTCCACGCACAGGTTTTCTTGTGGATGTATTTTATTGTCCTGATTCTGTGATGTGGACAAATTAAGAGCAGGGAGGTTTTTTCTTGGTCATTTCTACCCTTTGGCCTTTCCAGGCTTCTATGCGATCTACTGTCCTGTGTGCCCGACTCATGAACGTCCCCGCAGACGCGTCCGGGCTGGGAGACTAAGTGACCCGTTACTGCCGTCTCTCCCTGTCTCACTGCTCTTTCTTGTCGTTTTCCTTTCATGATTGTGTCGCCACGTTTTGACTTAAAAACACGTATGACAGGGGCGCCTGGGGGGCTCAGCCTGTTAAGCGTCCAACTTCGGCTCAGGTCATGATCTCACGGTTCGTGGGTTCGAGCCCCGCGTCGGGCTCTGTGCTGACAGCTCGGAGCCTGGAGCTGCTTCGGATTCTGTGTCTCCCTGTCTCTCTGACCCTCCCCTGCTTGTGCTATTTCTCTCTCAAAAATAAATAAGCATTAAAAAGAATAAAATCCAAAGTACAAATAAATGTGCACACACACATATCGATATGAACAAGTGATGTAACAAATAAAGCAATAAAAGGGACAAGTTTTGTTTACAGAAGATTCCAAATGACTGGATATCCCCTCCGCAGGACCCCCTCTCCCGTCGAATGAGGGCTGGGTTTAGGAACTTGCTTCAAAAGATAGAAACAGTACTTTCCTAGTTTCGACAAATGTCCTGTGGTCAGGGAAGGTGTGGATATTGAAGGAAACTGGGCAAAGCGTACGTGGGAATCCTCCGTATTATCTTCGGAACTTTTCAGTAAGTCTAAAATTACTCCAGATGAACCATCGATCGGACGTAGCAATCACCCTCCTAGCTATTTACTCAGCTGATTTCGAAAACGTTTGCCCCCAAATCCCACACGTGATGCTTCAGCAGCTTTATTCACAGCTGCCCCAAAGTGGAAAATGCCGAGGCGGTAGGCTGGTGGCTGAACGCACAAAGCGTCCTTGTGACGGGCGCTGCTCATCCACGGCAAGGAATGAGCCGCCGAGACTCGGCTGAGCCTTAAGGGCACATTTCTGAGTTGAAGAAGCCAGTCTGGAAAGGCTCCACCTTGTGTGATTCTGATTAGCTGACATTCTGGAAAAGGCAAAAGGAGACACAGTAAACAGATCAGTCTGGGGAGGAGGGGGAGGCACTGAATTAGCAAAACACAAGGGGTTTTTTTTTTGGCAGTGACATCATTCTGTTTACTGAGCAGATGAGTATAGGACACCAGGTGTCGAGCCCGCGGAACTTTCCAGCACAAAGACCAAAGTTGAATGTGCACACAGGCAAACCAAAGAAAACACCGAGGAGGTCAGGGGATTCTGGGATGGAACGCAAAGGGAGCCGGTCACCTCACAAATGGATGAAACAACCTCACTAAAGGAGGTCGAGCTGAACCACCTGGAAATGAACGGCGCCTGTGAGATCAAGGGCAAGAGGAAGCGTGTGTAAGGCTCCATCCGTGAGGTCATTTCCCACGGGAAATCCCTGCGGGTCAGTTGGTTCTAGGTTGAGAGCAGGAAACGTATGTGACAAGCCTGGAGCATCTTGTAGTGCTGGAGTCAGGAGGTGCTCAGAGCACGCACACGCACAGATGCACATGCACGCAAGCGCACACGTGTGTGCATGAGCACATCCACACGCAGACATACGCACATGCACACACACATGCACAGATGTATGCACATGGACACACATGCACACAAGTATGAGTGCATGTGTATGCACATGCACGCACAGGCACGCACACATACGCACAGAGACGTACGCACATGCACACACGCACACACATGCACACACAGATGTATGCACATGGACACACAGAGTACCCACATGCACACGTGCGCACACAGGCACGCACGCATGCGCACGCACACAGACATGCACACACGTGCGAGTGCACACATATGCACATGCGCGCGCACACATGCAGAGACATGTGCGCGCACGCATGCACACGCATGCATGCAGAGGTGGGGATCTTTCAAAGGGACACGGGAATCACCCGAAGGAACTTCCGATGGTCAAGGCAGGAACAACTTGAGCCGTAAAAGCCTGTGGCGCTGGGTTTGACACAAGGCATAAAATAAATACGCACGAGTCACCACTGATTGAATAAAGAAGTCGGTGGTGAAGGGACAGATCCCTCGTGCAGAAGAATTCCAAGTACTTGATGCGGAGACTCTGCCTTCCAGCCCGGAAGCCGGGACTGCGCAGAAGGACTGCTTCCGGAGAGCACGATGTTAAAAGCAAGAGGAAAAGGGTGAGTTTGCAGCACAGGAAGCTGACGGAGCCCTGAGGCCAGGTGGCTGGGTGGCCGGGTGGCCAGCAGCAGAGGTGGGGCATGCCGATGGCCTGGATGTGATGGGGCAGGAGTGACACCTTCCTGCGTGGCCTTCCTCCTCCAAACCCATAATTCGACCCTAATTATGAGAGAAACGGCGGACAAATCCAAATTGAAGGATATTCTACCAAATGCCTGGTCGACACTCCTCAAAACTGGTAACCTTGTCACATGAGCAAAGTTCGAGACACTGCCCCCCACCCCCCAGGAGACACGATGACCGAAGGTGAGGGGTCACTGGAGCGGGGTCACCAAGCACACGGGGAGCCCTGGCAGGCAGGGCGGGCAGAGAATCGGCGTCGGTCGGCGTCAGTGTCTTCATCACTGCCCACACCCCGCCCCCCACGGGAGACCCCTTCCTGGGATCATTCCTGAACAAACCACAACCCGATTCACAAGGACAGCCTGGCACCCCGCTGCTGACACGGCTGAGCCGGGTGCTGGCGGGACACTGGGAACCCCCAGGCTTACGGGCAGAGGCAGATTCCCACCTCGAGCCCCACGCTGTGCCCGCGCACGCTCAGGGCAGTAGGAGGGAGCAGGGCAAAGCCGTACGCGAGGTGAGTGGCCAGGACCCCACGTGCCAGACGAGGACGAAGGGACGGTCGTCACGCATCACAGACCCAAGCTTCCGGACATCAGTAATCAGCCCGTTACTCTCCCCTGCACCCCCAACCCAGAAAGCGGGGCCGTTCCGTCTTTCCCGTCTTCCCTGCTCCTAGAACCTCCCAGCAAGAAAAGAGAAAGGGCAGAGTCCAACGTTTTAAGGCTGGAAGTGATAAACTTTTTATTACAGCAGATTCTGCTTTTATCATTAGCATGTAATGAATTATTCTCAGCTTTCAATGTCTTGGTAATTGTCTCTCTGAAGAATCTCATTAAACATTGCTGGATACTTTTGATCATTATTAATAAAAGTGATAACTTGGAATCATCTTGCGTCTCTCAGCTGAGGCTGCAAACCTGAAGCCGTAGATAATTAATGATGGTGGAAATCTCCAGGGGAAAACACCTGGGGCGTCTCATCTTGCTGCTTCTCGGGGGGCCCCCCTGAGCCGGGGAAAGGTCTGCCAACGACGCGAGGCAGTCCGTCGGTCTGACCAGTACGTGCACTCCCGCCTCGCCCCTTCCTGGCCCTGGCCCTGTGGGCTCGTCCCCTCCCCGAGCATCCACTTTCTCATCTGGGTTGTTTTAACAATTCATGAGGGAGTGAACTTCAAGGCTGAGACAGAAAACACTCACAAAATGCCAAGTTCTATTATTATTAGTCAAGAAATATGCACTCCGATATTTTTATTCAAAGCTCAGAACTGCGAACCTTTATGTGGAGGCTCCGACGCCAGCCAGCGTGAGTTCATGGCAGCCATTTGAACCACGATCCCTCTGTTGTTACGTACGATTACCTGCGGCTAACGGGTGCAATGCTGTTTCTGAACGCCAGACGCTCTGCTAAGACCTTTAACGCGAATGATCTCATCTGACGCTGTGGCAATTCTAGGAAGTGGGAAGTATTTGTTGTCCCCAGTTTACGGCTGGGGGAAAGATCAGAGAGGTTGTTTAACGTGTCCAAAGCCACACAGGTGATAGGCAGTGGAGCTGGGATTCAAACCTGTGCACCTGCTAGAGTGCCCCACCCCCTTCTCACATTTATTTCAATCTCGTGGGGCTCAAAGGAACCCTCACGAGAGCAGAGAACTGATGGTCTTGGAATCCACTCTATCCAATCCCCCCCCAAGGAAGATCCCAGTCCAGTCACGGTCCTGTCCTCACCAGCCGGTGTCTAAATCTTAGGATCGAAGGCAGATTGTATTTTTTTTCTCCTTTTTAAATTTTTTTTAATGTTTATTTATTTAGTTTTGAGAGAGAGAGCAAGTTGGGGACAGGCAGGGAGAGAGTGAGGGAGACACAGAATCTGGAGCAGGCTCCAAGCTCTGAGCGGTCAGCACAGAGCCTGACGCGGGGCTCGAACTCAGAAATCGTGAGATGATGACCTGAGCCGAAGTCCAGTGGCTTAACCGACTGAGCCACCCAGGTGCTGAGATTGTATTTCCTAAAACTAGTCCATCAATATCTCCCATTGCACATGTCCCCTTGGTGCTCTGACTGTGACCCTCTCCCCGCTCAGAGGCGGGGTCTGTGTTCCCTCCCCTAACCTGGTGGACTTTGTTCCTCTGGGAATTCCAAGTCGGTCATGAAAATGTCCGCGTGATTCTCCCGTGACGCTGGTGCTTGGGACAGGTCACCACACCGTGGGGAGGCGCCCGTGTCCTGCAAAGGGATCCCCCCCAGGCCTACCTGAAATCCAGGTGGCGGCCCTGCCCACCCAGCTGGGCATGTGAATACACCACCCGGAAACGACAGACCAGCCTCCTCACCAAACTCTGTCCACACTGCAGACTCCTGAGCTAAACAAACTGTTTGTGGTGGGTGTGTTTTGCGGCAACAGATAAACCAGACAGGTCCCGGCCTTGTGTCTGGTTTCCAGACCCACGGATCCAACGGCCTCCTGCTCACACTCACCACCTGTTCCCACGCCACTTCAGACTCACCATGTCTGGGGCGTTCCGATGCCGCTTGGAACAGAGAAACACCCCCAGAAATGTCACTCCCACCTTCGTTCTGTGAAAAGGCACAATTGTCTGCAGAGTTGCACCTTTTTGAGAGCCTGCAGGGAACTGAGCGCTGGGGCGGCCCCTGCAGTGCGCATGGGGGGAGGAGGGGCGTGGGAAGGCTCAGGCCAGCGGTGCAGCCGTGCGGGTGCCGCTCAGTCACAGCCGGGTCGGGGGCACAAGCCCCTCTTCCCCACACGTTTCTCTCCGGAAGCAGAAGCCATAGCTCTTGGGAGAAGTGAAAGGCATCCCTCCTGCTCCCAAGGCTGGAGCACAAACCCTGCACTCAGTGGGGAGACGCAGAAGCCAAGGCACCTGATCCTCACAAGGCTTTAGCATCTGCCCTTGGGGCCGGGGCAGGACCAGGGGCCGGGGTGGGGGCAGGGGCTGGGGCTGGGGGGTAGGACCAGGGGCAGACACAGGACCAGGGCAGGACCAGGGGCAAGGGCAGGAGCTGGGGCAGAAGAAGGGCCGGGGCCAGGGGCAGGGGCAGGAGCTGGGGCAGGGGCAGGGGCTGGGGCTGGGGCAGGAAACCCTCTCCGGGCCAGGCCCTTGCTGCTGGGGGAGGACAGGCGGCCCATACACACCAGGCCGCACTGGCTGCCCGGGGGGAGATCAGGACTGAGGATCAAGCCCTGACCTCTGAGGCCGGGCTGCGGAAGGCGTGCCTGACACTGGAGATGGACGGGAGGTGAGCGCCGATCCGTCAGAGCAGCAGGAGAGCAGCTCCAGCTCCTGGCGTCGGTGTGAGGACCCGAAGGCGCGGTCTGCGTGCGGGGCCACCGGGCGCGGAGGGTGAGGGCACTGAACGCGCCCGCCTGCGCCCCGGGCCTGATGCTCGGCACAGGGGCAGTGTTCAGATGGAGGGACAGCGGCCGAAACCCCGGCCCAGCTCAGTCCCCCCCTTTGTGGACTCGGTCCCCCCCGCCCGACTCCGACCGAGGAGGAAGCGGGCCCACGTCCAGGGGCAAAATCGCTGCTTCCAGCCTCCGCTCCTCTTCCACACACGTCTGACGGTCCATAAAAACTGTGAGTCACTCGCACAAAACAAAGAATAAATAACCCGTTATCAAGGGATAAAACAATCGACTGAACCAGACTCCGAGCTGACTTCCAGATAACTGGGACTAATATAATAAATACGACTGATGTGGTAAGTATAATATATAATATAAATATAAATAAATATTTATTATAAAATATAAATATAAATAAAGTGTCTACGGGGAAAGGTGGAGAGGCTTTATAGACTGATGGAGAATTTCAGCAGAGGAAGGGAAACTATTTTAAAAATAGGAAATTGAAATGTTGTAAATAAAAGATAGGGACGAGCTCACTAACTGAGTAAATACAGCCCGGGGAGAACTGGGGGCTTGGCTGTAAGTCAACAGAAACACAAGGTGCAGAACGGCGGAGGCCATCCCAGGGCTGGGAGACACTGTCCATAATTGGAGTCCAAGGAGGAAGAGGAAGAGGAAAATGTGGAGGAAATACTTGAAGAGATAATGGCTAAGAGTTTTATAAAATTAATAAAATACAGCAAACCATAGATCCAAGCAGTTCAAAGAACAACAGAGTAAATTACCACACACACGTGCACACACACACAGATTCACACACAGACACACTTGCACACACTCCCATGCACAGGCACACACTTGTACACACGAACAGGCACACACTTGTGCACACTCACACTCGTGTGCATGCTCATGCTCACACTTGTGCTCGCACACTCACACGGACACACTCACATGCACATTCACACAGACACACACGTGGGTGCACGCTCACTCACACACGCTCGCACACAGACACACTCATACACATTCAGAGACACACTCATGCTCACACGCACTTGTGCGTGCACACACACACTCGTACACAGACACCTAGATATATAGAAGACAGAGAAAAAAAGAAACATTACAGAGAGAAAAACAAATAATTCAACAGACCTCTCAGAAAAAATGATGTAAACCAGAAGAAAATGGAGTGACCCCTTTAAAATACTTTTTAAAAACCCTGCCAACCTAAAATTCCTTATCAAGAGAAATATACTTGAGAAATGAGAGTAAAATAGAGATTTTTCAGGAAAACAAACACTGAAAGAACGCGTTGCCAGCCGCCGGGCACTACAAGGAGTGTTGGAGGCACATCTTCAGGCGGAAGGACTGTGATACCAGATGGAGATCGGGATCCACACAGAGAAGTGAAGTGCACACCAGAAAGTTTAAAATGTGGATAAATATAAAAGACATTTCGAAACTGATTTTTAAATTGCTCTAAAATACAATCGACTGAAGGCACAGAAGGTCATAACGTATCTGGGGCCTGTGGTGTGTGTACAGGTAAAGTCTATGTCAGCTATGGAACAACAAGGGAGTGAGGACACGGAAATGCATCACTGTATGGTGCTTACACTATGCATAAAGTAACATAACAGGAGGGAAGGCTGCGCTAAGCTGAACCTGTGTATTGTAAACCCAGAGCAACCACTAAAAGGGGAAAAAAAAAAGAAAACAGATATAACAGATAAGCCACTAGTGGAGATAAAAATGAATTATGAAAAATAGCCAACTGGGGCGCCTGGGGGTCTCAGTGGGTTAAGCGTCCGACTTCAGCTCAGGTCGTGATCTCAACGGTTCGTGGCTTCGAGCCTCCCGTGGGGCTCCGTGCTGACAGCTCGGAGCCTGGAGCTGCTTTGGATTCTGTGTACCCCTCTCTTTCTGCCCCTCCCCTGCTTTGACTCTCTTTCTTTTTCAAAACTAAATAAACATTGGGAAAAAAAAAAGAAAAATAGCCAACTGATCCAAAAGAAGGCAGAAAACGAGAACAAGGTGGACAAAAAACAAACAAAAAACAGATAAAACAAATGGCAAAAACCCCAGCAAGATGAATAAGAAGAACGCAGTTTCCTTCGGCTCTATTTGGCCCCAAGCCTGACACAGCACTTGGGGAAGAGCCCGGCATTGTCCGTGAGCAGGACCCCTTCGGTCACCGGACAGCTCATGGCAACAGAGGACCAGCTTTAGTCTTTACAAAATGTTGTTGCTTTATCATGGTGGACCAGGGTCCAGCCCCTGTGTGAGTTCAGGGCTGCGTAGCAAGGGAAATACCACCTAGGAAATGAGGGGCTCCACACCCTCCCCCACCCTTCATGCTTGGCTCCTCCCCCTCCCCCTCGTCCTCCATGTTTGTGTTCAGGCTGACATGGAATTTCAAATAGAGACATTTTTAGAATAAAACCAGGTGTTTTGAAAAAGTAAAAGAAGAAAAAAATATATGGATATCGTGTATTTAAATATGCATACTGAATACAGCTAGATCAACAATTGAACTAAATATAAATGGTCTAAGAAACTCAATTGTTTTATTTTTATTTATTTGTTTTTAAATTTTTAACATTTATTTATTTTTGAGAGACAGAGTGTGAGCAGGGGAGGGGCAGAGATGGGGGAGACACAGAATCTGAAGCAGGCTCCAGGCTCCGAGCTGTCAGCACAGAGCCTTGACAAGGGGCTCAAACCCACAAACCGTGAGATCATGACCTGAGCAAAAAATTGGCTGAGGCACCGACTGAGCCACCCAGGTGCCCCTCAATTAAAAAAAAAAAAGAAAATATCATATTTAAGTAACAAAAAGGAAGACCCAACTCTATGCTATCTACAAAAAAACCACACTTGAACTATAAAACCATGAATAGATTAAAATGGAAATAATTGAATATATATATGAAAAGTAATCAAAAGAAAGCTGGACCAGCTATATTAATACCAAATCAAGTAGTAGAGTTTAGAACAAGATATATTACCAATGATAAAGAAAGACACTACATAATTTTTAAAAAATTAAATAGCACAATTATGGGGCACCTGAGTAACTCAGTTGCTTGAGCATCTGACTCTTAATTTTGGCTCAGGTCATGATCCTAGAGTCATGAGATTGAGCCCTGTGTTGGGCTCTGCACTGGGTGTGGAGTCTGCTTGGGATTCTCTCTCTCCTTCTCCCTCTGCCTCTCACCCACTGTGTGTGTGTGTGTGTGTGTGTGTGTGTGTGTGTGTGTGTGTCTCTCTCTCAAAAAGAAAAAAAGAAAAGAAACAAAACCCAACCAACGTAATATATGATAACAACAAACTAAAAAAATAGAAATTATATAATCATATCAATAAATGCTGGGGACTTAGAACTTGGAACTTGGAAATATTCAATAACCATATATATATATATATTTTAAATTTTTAATGTTTTATTTATTTTTGAGAGAGAGAGAGAGAGAGAGACAGCATGAGCAGGGGAGGGTCAGAGAGAGAGGGAGATACAGAATCTAAAGACAGGCTCCAGGCTCTCAGCTAGCTGTCAACATAGAGCCCGACACAGGGCTCAAACCCACAAACCGTGAGATCATGACCTGAGCTGAAGTTGGACGCTTAACTGACTGAGCCACGCAGGTGCCCCCATGTATATGACATTTTAAAATGCCCTCCACAATCTGGGAATAGAAGAAACTTCCACAACCCAATAAGAATCATCGATACAAAACTTACAGCTCACATTATGCCCAGTGAAGAAAGACTAAATGCTTTCCCTCCAAAACTGGGAGTCAGCAAGGATGTCTTTTTTCATCAACTTCCTTTATCCATAATTGTTCTGGAAGTTCTATCAGTGGAAAAGCCAAGAAGCAGAAATAAAGGCATACAGATTAGAAAGGAAGAACTATAACTCTATATTAGCAGATGCATTATTGTCAATATAGAAAAATCTTAAAAATCTGCAAAATGATCTCTTTTTTTTCAAAATATTCATAAGAGAATTCGATGACATTGGTGTCAGAATACTCTGAAACCAACGAAACATTTGCTGAGAAAAGATGAAGAGGACCTTAAAAAAATGGAGAGGTATACCATGTTCATGAATCAAAGACTCTATATTGTTAAGATATTGATTTTCCTCAAATTCACCACAACCTCAATCAAAATATCAGGAGGTATTTTGGTGAAAGATTAGCAAGTTTTATGGAAAGAACTAAAATAGCCAAAGTAAATTTGGAAAAAAACAAACAATGGTAGAGAATGCACATGATCTGATTTCAAGACTATAAAATCATGGTAATCAAGACAGTGTTTATCAGTGCAAGGAGAGACATGCAGATCAATGGAACAGAAGAATAAGATATTTAAATGTATAGTTAATTGATTTCCAATGAAAGTGTCAAAGAAAATTCAACAGAAGAACCATGCCCTTTCCCACAAATAATGTTGGAAATATTGGACCTCCATATGCAAAAATGTGTAGATAGATTATAGATAGACAGACAGACAGACCTACCTCAACCCCTCACTCACACCATACACAAAATTACCTCGAAATGATAAAACTAAAATGAAAACCTAACCCTGGAAAACTTGTAGAAGAAACCGTAGAAAAAAAATAATCTTTATGACTTTGAGTTAGGCAACGATTACTTAGGATGCAAAAAGCAAAAACCATGAAAGGAAAAAAAAATTGATAAGCTCCTGGCCTTTGAAAGACATCGTAAAGAAAACTAAAAGACAAGTCGCAGAGACTGGTAGAAAATGTTTGCAAAACACCTGTCTCATAAAGGACTTGTATCCAGACTATAAAGAACTCCAACAAGTCAGTAAGAAGAAAACAAACAATATGACAAAAAAATGGGCAAAAACTCAAGCACGTCAAGACGATATCTTACAAATGGCAGATAAGCACATGAGAAGAAGCCCAACGTCATTAATCGCAGGGAAATGCAAGTTAAAACCAAATGGAACCATAAGATCTCCAGAATTCTGACTCTTACTTTGCAAACTCGAGCGTTATCATTGACAACAGATACTGCCAATTGTTTTCCTTGAAGCGACAAGTTTACTTTGCTCGTGTCCCACAAGTGTGTGCAAAACACTCAAGTTTGAGTACTCATGACTCGGCTATCAGTTATTCTTCCAAGGAGACTTTGTGTTTCGTGACTAAAGGGGCTGGTTCAGTTTGGAACCCCAGCAGCTGTACAGGGACGGCTCCACTGACGACGGTCGTGCTCCGGCGCACAGCAGAAGCACTGGGTCTGTGCTTCCTGTCCCATCATGCAGAATGCTGAAAAGGTGTGCACTCAACTTTCAAGAGCTAATGAGATGAATGCCATTTACTGCTTTATGAAAGACATTCATAGCCGACATAGACCCTTGATTTCCCAAGTGTCTGGGGAAGAAAAGTGGCTGCCGTCACGATTTGGTGCTGTTGCCGAAATTCACGCCGGCCGATTTTACCCACCGTTGCTTTGGCAACATCACTGCAAGTACCTGACTGTGAAATCAGATCTTCACATTTTCATGGGATTTGATTGACCTCGTGGGTCCCCTGACGTGGTCCCGGAGACCCCCAAGAGCCCCGGCCCTCATTTTAAAATTCGCTCCTCCCAATCTTAAAATGTGAAATTTGGCCCATTCTCATGGGCTGATCTGTCGGCCTGCAACGGCCATCCGGTCTCCTCCAGCTCTGAAAACTCCCTCCGACCTCCGGTCCACATCTCGCCCCCTCCCTCCTGGGCCGGAGCTGACCTGCTGGGGTCCGGGGGCGGAGCTGGCCGGTAGGAAAGTTCTTCGGAGGAATTAGCAGAGGTGCACGGACAGGTCTCTGAAACAGACAAAATCAGGAGGTGGATTGTAGAATATCTACATTCTTATGACCAAGACCGTATAAGACAAGTCCAGAGCACAGATTTTGACCAAGCAGGTTAAGGCCCCACCAAGACCACCCCCCGATCGCCCGGGGCAGTACCGTTGTAATGTTGTAATGTACGGCAGAACGTACATGTGCAGTTAGCAACATAAATGTCCGGCTGGCTTCCCCCCGGGCAGAGACTGCAGGGCGTCGTGAGCCCCCGGCTCTTCCGGATCCGTGCTCGTTTCCGAGGCTGCTTAAATGACAGAAGCCCGTTTTCACACAGCAGTGGAGGTCGCAGGTCCAAGATCAAGGTGTCTGCAGGTCTGACTCCTTCTGGAGACTCTGTTCGAGGCTCTTCTCTCAGCTCCTGGCGCTGCCGGTGAGGCCTGGCATGGAGATGGGTCACCTAATCCCGTCGGTTCTCCCCACGCGCCTGGGCACCTGCTCTCCGAGTGAGGACACCGGGTACGCTGCGTCAGGGCGCACGCTGACTGACGACCTCTTGTTCGTGTGGTTACATCTGCAAAGGTCTTATTCCCAAAGAAGGTCAAGTTCACAGGTACTGGGGGTTAGGGCTTGAAGGGATCTGCTGGGGGGACACGACCCAAACCGTCACAAGCAGAGAACTGTGAATCCTGGACTCGCACAGGACCCTTCCCCGAGGCAGACGTCCAAGCAGGCGTCAGCCCCTCCAGCGACCCCACGGGCTGTGGGTTCCGGCGAGGGAGGTCGGCGAGACCGCAGCAGGGAACCCCAGACCGTAATAAGCCAGAAGGTGGGTGGATCGTCAAGGTTGGAAATTTGGGGACAATGCAGGGGGACCCTGTTTCTGGCTGAGTCCCTCCTCAGGGCTTCTGAGAGCCCCCGTCTGGGTGTGTCTGGGTCCGTCTGCCCTTGTAGGCTGCAGAGGTCTCTGCCCTGGAGAGAGGAGAGTGCGGGGTGGGGGGGCAGGGATCCAGGGGAGGCTGACGGTGCCCCCCCCACCCCAGTGAGGACATCGCCGCTTCGGAAGGCCCCGTCTTGAGCCCAGGTTCTGCCTGTAGAATGGAGACAGGTTCCGTCCGTGCTGAGCGGCACACCCTTGTCACCCTGGGCCTCTGCAGTGACTCACTGGTCTGGGCAGGCCTCTCCCCGCGTCTGGGCCGGGAAACACGGACCATGCCGTGGGCCAGCACCCTCTAAAGTCACCGCTGTCCGCCGCGGAAGCTGCTGGGGGTCGACGGTAAGTCGGGGGCTAAAATTATTCAAGCTCTTAAAATAGGATAATAAGGTAACTTTCCTCCTCCCGGTATGAGCTCATTTAATTGTAAAGATCTTAATAAATTCAGCCTGATTAACTCCAACCTTGTGGGGGAAGGTTATTCAGTGTTGTGGAATTAATTTTAAACAGAAGCCAAAAAAAAAAAAAAATCAGAGCAAAGAAGAAAACCTCCCGCTCAGGATGAGGAAGGCAGGAGGCTTCTGTGCAGGAAGTCAGCGGGGGGGTGGGGGGCGCTGGGGGGCCGAGGGGGGCCGAGCCTGCCTCCGGAGCTTCTGAGCCCTCTCCTCCACCCCGGCTCAGACCCCAGGCCCCCCTCCCGCCACCCCCTCCCTGTGTCAGCTCAGCCCTGGACAAGCACAGGCCCGGCTGAAGCAAGCGCGTGGGTGCAGAGCCCCAGGGGGCGGGTGGGCGGACCCCAGAGGACCCCTCGCCCCACCTGCCCGTCAAAGTGCTTCTTGGATGCGACCTCCTCTCCATCCGCATCCCCACCGGCTCTCCTGACCCCTGCACTGCTGCAGCCAGACCTGCAGGACTGCCGCCACGGTCGTCGGGTCTTGCCCCGCTCGAGGACGGAGGCCACAGGGCGGAGGAGTCTGGCTCCGACCAGCCCTGCGTCCGCCGGGGAGGCCCCGTCCTCCTCTGACGCCTACGGGAGCGGTTTCTTTGCCCGCATGCTGCTGCCACCTTACACACCGGCCCCCGTGGATCGCCCAGACTCTTCCGTGTGCCCTGTGACCGCCAGGACCGGGCCCCCCACCCTCACCACTGCCCCCTGGGCTCCTGCCACATCTCCTTCCCTCTCCCTGCGGGCGTTTGCAAAGTGCTGCTGCTGCCCGGCCAGCGACGACGTGTCTCCCGCCAGCTTGAGCGCCCCCTCTGCGGAGGCCCTGCCCAGTGAGGTCACAGAAAAGCACCACCGTCAGTGTTCCTGTCGGTTGAACCAGGGGTTATGACCCGTGGGGAGTATCAGGTTGCCACCAGCATTTTTAGAAAAATACAAAGTTGTGGAGAAGACGGAATGTCTGGGGAGTTCCGCTCCACAGCCGTCTGGGGAACTGCTGAAATCCTGTGTGTGTGTGCATGTGTGTTCACACACATGCACCTGCGTTGTCACACACCACGCGCTTCCTGCGGACGGCAGTCCAACCTTCAAAAGCCACAATGGGCGGCAGCTCCGCAGCCCAGCCAGGCTGAGGTCATGGCTTCGGGACTCTTGGACCCACGGGGCTGGTGCCCGGGATGGACGTTCAGAAGGACGGGAGGGGAGGCAGGGGCTTGGGGCCCCCGCTGAAGTATATTCCAACTCTGCCCGGATTACATTTCCGAGTCTTCCTGCTCCCTGCACGCCGCTGCCGTGCACATGTGTTTGCAACCCCGCAAAACCGATGCATCCAAATGCTAACCCCCCATGGGCTGCTATCAGGAGACTGGGTCAGGCGAGGTGGGGACAGTGGAGCTCCTGTGACGGGACCAGCGTCTGTGCAGGAAGAGAAGGAGGCACCAGAGCCGCGCTCTCTGCCAGGCGAGGGCAGAGCAAGACGTTTGCCTCGTGGAACCAGACGCCAGAGCTGCCGGCACCTGGGTCGGGGCCCCTGGCCTCTGGGACCGCGAGGAATGAGTGACTGCTGTGCCAGCCGCCCCGCGGGCTGAGACAGCCCCTCACCCGGCTGGGTAAAGTCCTCTGCGGGTGCTGGCGGCCACAGGCACGTCACCTAGGCTGAGTCTCCGGGGTGGTGACAGAGGCTGTCATCAGCTGCCACATTTTACTGTCCCCCCAGCGTGAAGCTCGTGGGACCTGCACCTGGCGGGCGGCATGTGTGTGGCCTTCCTGTCCCCTCTGTGGGCTGTGCCTGCTGAGGGGGGGCGGTGAGCCAGCCCCACGCGTACCCTGCTCCCTATCAGGCCCGTCACCCCCAAGAGCAGGCTTAGGCGGCTCCCATAAACAGGGACATCCGTCCGCGTCAGCCCTGATGAACTGCATTTGCCAGACTGGATCCAGGGAGCGGCGGCGCCGGAGGGAGACAAATCACTTAATCCACGGCTCCCGGCAGCCGAGACTGTGGCATCTAGCTGTGCCGGGACCGGGGTCGCCGGGGGCTGGGGTCGGGGACTGCGTGCGCGGCTGGGGCTTCTCTCCCCCGCGCTGCACTCGTTCTGGGGGCCGCGTCCCGGGCGGGAAGAGAGACACCGGGCGGCGGCCTCGTTCGCAGCACGACTCAGACACCGTCATTCTTTCTGGCCCCCAAACCGCTTCCTCCCGAGGTTGTTTAGGGAAGACTCTGGAAGCCAGGCACGGAGCTGGCGCAGAGCGGATGCGCCAGCCCGCGGGTCCAGGGCCGCACCGCCTGGGCTCCGGGGCCTCGGCACCTCCGCGTCCTCCCGAACAGCTGTGTGGACGGCAGGAGTCCCGTGTGCGCGTGCGTCCGGGCTCCTCCTAGGTGACCCGAGCTGCACTGCTCGGACGACCACGAGGTCGAGGTCAGGGGCTGAGAGCAGACGCTCAGGCGGCACCAGGCCTGCGCCGCCCCTCGAGGAACAGGTGCCGGCCAGCAGACAGGCTTCCTGGACCCCGTGGGGGCACCCGGGCCACTGCACAGGAGGCCCGCCAGCCTGAGGCACCGCGCTGAAGCCGCTGGTGGCCCTGCCCCGTGCCGCTGTCCAGTGTCCCCAGTGAGGAGCCCACCAGGCCCCCCACGGGGAGCGAAGATGGCCCAGTGGAGCCTTGCCCTGCCCCTGCCCTCGGGCCACACTTGGGCCTGCAGTAGCCCGTGTTGCCATCAGCCACCACATTCTAGAGATTTTGTGACAACGCGGTGATCACCAGTCCCCCCACGTAACTCAGGATGCACCCCTCCGTGCATATCTGCCGAGCACGCGCTAAGCCCAGCCCCCCGCGTCTCCCCTCCTCTGCATCTGGGGCCCCCGGTTCTGTGCGGAACCTGTGTCCGGTCAGGGTACGGCCCTGGGGCCTCGTACTTGGCCCCCCGAACCCCGGGCACCACTGGCCACTCAGGCGCCTTCCACAGGGGATGCCAACCTCCCGGGGCACGGGAACAGGTACAAATAACAGAAAAGCGTTTCCTTGCATTTCTGCGTGGGTCCCGGGCACCTGACCGGCTGCCTGTGGAGGGGGAACAACCCTGAAATAAAGTAGCTTTTCTTAAGAGGAAGCTTGTAAGACTCAGGCGCTGGGCACAGGCGAAGGGGAAAGAAACCCCCTGGAGGGAGGGAGGGAAGGAGGGAGAGATGGAACCGCAGGGGCTGGGGGAGGGGAGCAGGGCAGGCAGGGGGAGGAGGGGAGGGGTAAGAACTGTTTGTTAATATTTACTCCAATTAATATGAGGTTGAGCAACAGTCTCTACATAAAAGCCACAGTTAAAATTAGTAAGTAGTTCATCCTGGTCTAACAATGTGGAATAATTAATTTCCACACTCGTGTGCTTTTTCCCACATAAACAGTAATTAAAGAGAAATATTATATAGCCGCACCTGTTTTCCACTTCGACTCACCACAGTGAGTAAACCCGGTCTTTTCGTGATGAGAAGAGACACAGGCAGGAGAGCGGTGGGAGGAGGAGCAGAACGCCTCCCGCCTTCCCCGGAGACGCGTGACAAATCCCAAATGACCGAACCAGACGGAGGGCGGACGCGGGCGGCAGTCCCGCGGCGGGGCCGGGTCTCGGGGCTCGGCGCCTCTGACCTTCGGCTGCTCTGAAAGGTCAGGGCCGGGGGAGGATTCACCTCGCCTGCCCGCGGCAAGGGCGCCGCCCTGCACCGTCGTCTCGAGGACGAGGTCAGAACCACGCCCTGTTTCTGACTGGATCCTGGACCCGAGGTAGGGGGTCAGGGCGGCCGGGGAAGCCGCGCGGGTCTCCGGCCTCGGCTGCACTTGAGCCTTCCCTGGTCATTCAAGGGCGTCAGCCGCGCTGACCTGCGAGGCCAGAGCAGGGAAAGGCAGGGAAGTGGGGCACCCCCCAGTCTCCCCTCGGCCCCCCACTCTCCGCGCAGCTGCTCTGTCCTCCAGCCAAACCCGGCCTGAGGTTCCGATTTCCACGTGGGTCCTGGTGCCGGCCGCCCGGCCCGATGCCGGGGCCGCCTCTGTTTACGAAACCCGCCAGCTGGCTGGCAGGGTCCGTCCTTCACCCCTGCAAGGGGGCTGTAGGTCAAAATAATGCGAGCACCCTCCAATCTGCCCCCCGGCCAGGGACCGAGCTGTAACTGGACGCCCTGAGCCAGGACTGGAGCTCATCTTCCAGATGCAGACGAGCCCTCTGACTTGGCTCCCAGCTGCCCTGGGGTCCCGGGGCCCCCACGGCGCCGGGCTAAGCCGCACTAGTGCACGATTAAATGTGCTTGCCTGTAGCCACCCCCTCCCCCGCGGGCCGCGAGCTCCCGGAGGCCAGGAGGTGCCTTCCTCACTGGCAGACGCCGCAGGAGGCCTGGACGAGGCCTGGAGCCGTTTGGTAAACTGACTGCTGGGGTTTCACGCAGCCCCTGGGAGAGGCCAGCACCCGCCAGAGACGCGACCAGAACCAGGGCCCCCTTCTTTCTGCGCCAGAACATTCCGGTGCTAAGACCGCTCGTGACTTTGACTTCCACCACGTGACTCCCGCCCGAGCACCCCGGGGCCCAGGGATGAGGGAGGGAGCCCCTGCATCCCCAGCGACCGACTCCGGGGGGCTCCTGCCACACAGCGCTGTTAAGGGTTACAGACCAGCCGAGGAGGGTCAGCCTCCCCGGGTTGATTCCTCACAGCAACCTGTCCAGGGAGGGAGGGAGGCCAAGCCCCTGGGGCCCCTCGGGGGGCGGCTCTTCACACGCATCGCATGGGCCCTCCCAGGGACCTGTCTCTGGCCCCAGCGCCCCCAGGCTGTCTGTGCTGGTTGACTATGGTTTTCACCTGACTTCGCCCCTGGAGCCCCTCCTGACCTCTCCCTCCCTCCCTCCGACCCTCCCTCTGGGGGCAGCGAGCCCCCAGACGCCCACGCCCGCTCCCCAGCACGGCGAGTGTGTTTGGGCGCGTGATGTCCCAGAAGAGGAGGCTGTTCTGCACGGTGCGCGCGGGCCCGATGCGTCACAGGGTCCTCGAAGGTAGACAGGCCGTGTGAGGGGGGCTCAGGCCACGGTGCTGGCTGTGCAGATGGCGGTCGGGAGCTGCAGGGAGCATACTGTCGCTGCTTGAGGCTGTGACTCAATCAAGGACTGAGGGCTGCGCTCGTCTCCTGTTCTGCTGGTACCCGTTGGTGACGGGGGACCCCGTGCCGGCTGGGGCTACCGTTCAGTGCGCCTTGGGGCCAGGTCCCTTAGGCTGACGATGGCTGGGGTCCTGGGTCATTCCCGGCTTGGGCAGAGGCTGACAGAGCCACGAGCAATGTCCCAGAGATTACCAGGGCTGCGTCCAAGGTCCTGAGGACTCTGGGGGACTTGGGGGGACCGAGGAGAGGAGAGAGTTCTGGGGCACGGGCACGGAGAAGCTTGGGCAGACTGGCCATGTTAGCCTTTGTTCTGAGATCGAGTCCCCTCCCCTGTGGATTTTTTGCATGTGGCCCGTCTGTGACCCCAGCCCCTCGGCAGAGACACGGGCGACCCCCATCACGACAGCAGCACGGAGCTGAGGCTCAGTCGGTGGCTCGCCTCTCAAGTCGGTCTGATTGGGAGTGGTCCGCCTACCTCTGACCACAGCACTGACACACTTTGAATTGTCGCCGCTATAAACGATCCTGCGTGGCCGTGGCCGGTGGGACCGGCTTGGCAAAGTGGATTCACGACTCCAAACATATTCAAATCTTTTGACTTGGTAATTGTCTCCCCGTGGGAATCGCGCTGTCGGGAACCTGGACAAAGACTTTGGTCAAAGAAGTTCCCCACAGCACAGTTTGGAGTAGGAAGCAGCCACCAGCCAAGTACTTAGATGTTCAACAAAAGGAGGAAAAACCCCATAGTGAAATATTTTGGAGCCGCTGAAAGTGAGGACAAAGGCATTGTTGGAGGCGCCCAAATGCCTGCGACAGGAAATTGCACTGAAGAAAAGAAAGAACACCGGAGTTGCGGAGTTTGGACGCCTGCTCTGACTGTTCCACTCTTCTGCATTTTCCGAAATTTCCGCCGTGATCACATGATTCTTGTAGAACCGGAAGGAGAGGAGGAATTGCCGCTTCCTGGGGCCCGTAGGGAGCTGGTTTCCTGAAGCCCGTGTCCCCGCCAGCCCCTGCCCCGCGCCCCCAGCGGGGAAGTTCTGCGTTTGGCTCCAATTCCTAATCCCAGTAAAAACCACAGCTGCCTCTCCTTGAATTCTCAGGCCTGCGGGAGACAGCCCTGCCCCCACGCTGCTGACCCCCTTCTGCACCGCCAGTCTCTCTCTTCGTGCAGATACTAAATATATTTTACTGGGTCCAGATCATTCCTGATGCAGCCCAACGCCGGGACACCTATCGGCTCTGTCAGCTGAGTTCTCAGACTCTGAGATCCGTACTCTCAAGTCTCCACAAAAGGGCGGACACGAATCCAGTCCAGGCCTGAGAATTGTCCCAGTTCAGGCTAGGAAAGCTCATTCAACCTGGCTTCAACCATAAAGGAAACTTAATGTCTCCTCGAAACAAAAATTCCCGGGGTGGCAGGCTTCAGGCACGGTTCGATCCAGAAGTTCTTTGCGGCATCAGGACCCTGACACCATTTTCTCCATTTTCTCTGCTGCGTCTTGGCTGTTTCAGCCCTGGGGCTGCACCTCCTGCCACAGGGTCCCGTTCAGAACGGCGGGTGGTGTGGGCCCCGCCTTCGGGGGGGGGGCAGGCATCCGCTCTGATCGGACCAGCTCTGCTCCCGTCTGCCCCTGAGCTGTGGCCACAGGGACAGATGCAGGGATGATCTCGGGCCGTCAAATGCCTGGACCCAAGCTGCAGGTGGAGTCACTTTCTCCAGAACCACGTAGGCGCCCGGACAGAATCCAGGACTCGCTGGAAAGGGGACGGATGCCAAGGGCCAGCCTTCGACATTCGTCTGGGGAAGAGGCGTTTGCGAGCATTAACTCCAGGAACGTTCATGAATGTTCGGCTCTGGTGTTTTGCTCAGCGAATGTGCACCATTAATCTACAAATCCAGCTAAATAAGGTGCTTTGACTTTGCGCTGTTTCCTTCACTTGAAGGAAATTAAGGCTTGAGGGACATTGACACGTCGGTGGCTCAAGGAAACAAAGACCAGAAACCTAATTATAGCTTTTCTTTCTGGAGAGAAAAGAAACGATGGATTTAATCAATGGACGGATGAGATCCATCCGTGAGGACAGACTCCTCCTTCAGGGTGTTACTGGCCTCCAGCGCCCTCTCACGCCTCCTCTGGGAAGCCTGCCTGGCTTCTCTCCATTGGGTGGGACGGGTGATTTGGTTCACCCCATGCAGCCACCCCTGCACTTGTGACGTGTGTGACAGGGCGTCGTGTCCCTGTCTGCCACCACGGAGGACGGAATGACTGGGGGGTGGAAGGCCGGTGATCTCGGAGACGTGCGTGCAGGGAGCCGGCCAGGCCGTCGGCCAGTCCTGACACGTGGCATGCAGCGGACAGCATTCTGGAGAAATTCGGGACCGGGACCTTGTTCCACGTGCACTGATGAGGGCCGGAAGGAAGGTCACAGCCGAGAGAGTCAAAGCATAAACGGGGTGGGGGAGGGGCACCTGGTCCCTTGGGCGCCCCCCAGGTCGGGAGAGGGGCGCCCGGATCTCCACCTCACACGAGGACCCCTGGGAGCTGGGCTTTCACGAGTCACATGACTGCCGGCATTTGGACACCTGACATCTGGGTTATCTTTTGATAAAAAAACAAAAGCAAAACTATGTACATGTTTTAATGCCCCATTCCAGCATCTAGAAGTTTCCTACCACCCAGAGACCCCCCCCCCCACTCTACTCTGGCCACCGAAGGAAGCCACCAGCTTTTGAGAAGTCACTCGAAATCAGAAAAAACGCTGATGAAATCACCCCATTTCTGCCTGAACGCTTCTCCTTCTTACAGAATAAAGCAAAAAGCTGAAGCTGCTCGTTCAAACCTGAAAGCCCCTCTTCGTGTCGTTCAAATACGGAGAGGAAACGGCGTTAAGTGCGTTCTCCGAGCCAATCAGCCCAGCCACTGGGATTCACAGGAAAACGGCCCACGTTTGCAAGGTGTCCCAGAGGGCGTGGGCCTCCGCCGTGGCTTTGAAGCAGATTCCCCAGCTGGCAGAGCTCCCCTCACACACACGCCACAGCTTCGGGAGACATCTGACCTGAGCCGGCTTTGCGGCCCCCCGGGGCGGACCGGGGTCCCTTCCGCAAGAGGCCTGGGACGGCGTGGGCGGGGGCAGACCCCCACAGCTGTGCACGCTTGGACAAGTACCTGCCCTCTCTGAGCCTGGGGCTCGTCCTCTGAGCAACAAGAACACGCAGAGGCTTCAAAGGAATGTGGGGGGTTAAATAAATGATACAAAGTTCACGAGCGCGCAGGGATCCCACCTAACACATCCCTACCGATCGATCGGGAAAGAGCAATGCAGGAAAACACTTGCTTCCCGTGAAACTTGAGCCTCTGAAATGGAAACGCAAGCTTTGTGGTTTCTTAGCACCTTTGTTGAAAACTCACCGAGCCCGTCCGCCGTGGTCCCCCCGACACACTCAGACCCGTGTAACACGCACGAAGTGCTTTCCCGGTGCCGCGGCCGCGCTCTGCACACTCACCCTGGGTTCTCAGGACGCCCCCGCAAGGCGGGTGTTGGGATTGTGTGTCCCCACTTTGCAGGTGAAGGCCCGTGGCACAGACGGGGAACAGGTGGTCAAGACGGGATCAGAACCCAGACCCTCCAGTCCAGAGCCCACGGCCAGCTCCATATTGTCCTCGGGACAGAGACGGGGAAGTAAACCCTGGGGGGAAGTGTGGAGTGAATGAATAAATGAACACATTCATGCCTCCCGGCCAGCTTGGTCAGGCTGAGGGCGTGCACAGAAGCCGGGGGGAGGCCGGGGAGGGGGGCAGTGGCCAGGGCTGGCTCGTGAGGGCTGGCCGGGGGAGCGTGTCTGCCACCGGGCCGTCTGACGCATCCACTGGGCACAAGGTCCCCGCCCAGCCCCCAAAGGCAACATTTGAGGTGCCAGAGAAAGGTCCAGCGGACGGGGGCTCAGCACAGGGCGCTCTGAGCCCGCGAGCTCTCCTCGCCGTGTTAGATGTCGCTCTAACTCAGGGGACCCTGCAGGAGGAGGTGGAGGAAAACCCTTTGTTGGAGATGCCCGCGCCCACAAAAGAGCAATTTGAAGCCCCAGGAGCACCTGCACTACCCCAGAACCCCCCAGCAGGGCCGGGGCCCCGCTCGGATGTCCTGGGGGCCCTCCAGGGACTGCTGGGGTGGGGTGCGTGCTGGCAGGTACCCCCCCCCCCCAGTTCCAGGACGCTGGGACAAAGCAGCAGCACCTTCTGCCTGGGGCCCATATGCTCCCCACGCTCGAGACAACCGGCTCGCCTGGGATGAAGGGGGTTTGTGTGGGAGAAGCTTCTGGGCTGCCGTGCAGCCATCGTGTCCACGCTGATTGGGGCCAGGACCGTGTCCACCTATGAGCCTCTGGGGGAGAAGGGAGAGAGGGAAGGACACAGTTTGATCACATACTGTGATCCAGGCCAGAAAGCAGCATTTTATACTCGGGAATAGTGGTCAGAGCACAGATTTGGGGCCAGAAGACAAGGGTCCGGGTCCCCGCTGTGGAATCGACCAGGTTTGCGATCTCGGCAGATCATCTACCTGATTTCCACCCGTTAGCCGTCTGCTCCCGGATTCCAGACGACGTTCAGACCGAAAGCCTTTCTAAAACAAGAACAGCTTAGCGCACGAGTCGAATCTGCACGTAGGAGGGGGCTCGGTGGGGCCGCTCCTCCGCGTCGCTCGGGATGAAGGAGCAGCTCTCGAAACGGCTGGGAGGCTGGGGCCCCGGTGGGGCCGGTGTGAGCTCCCTCCTGACAACCTGGCACGTCCCCGGGGGGACAGGGAGGGCCTGTGGGGCGTGCACTTCTGTCCTGCTCTGTGGTCCAGGCAGTCCTCGAGGGACAGTACCAGGGTGGTCCTGGCCTGATCAGGTGAGCCATTTGAAAGAGGATCAGACAGTCAGAACCTCTCCCCTGCCGGCCTTGAAGGAGCAGGTGCCATGAGCCCCACAGACGAAGGAAATGAACCCTGCCGTCAGCTGCGCGAACTTGGAGGAGGCCCCCTCCCCAGGGGAGACCCAGCCTCCTGGAGGAGGGCAGCAGAGATCTGAGCGAAGAAGTCCAGGCTCTCTCGCTCTAAGACCAGTGCCCGCTGCACCAGACGCTGCAGCCAAAGGGAAGTTTGTGAGACGGGTGACCAGATGCGTTAAGGGTCACAGCCACCACGGCCAAGACGTGCTCTCGACCCCCTTCTCCTGGGTCAGCGGGTTAACCCCTTGCTGCCCAGAGGGCTTGGAATGACCCAGAGACGAGGGTCCTGTCCAGACGCCCCTCACAGCCCGGTCTGCAATCTCCCCGGAACAAAGTGATGTACCAGCCTTTTTCCGGGAAGACGAGCTTCCCGGCCGGTGACGGGCGCCCGATGAGAGGCCGCGTGTTCTGGCCTCTCTCCGCCATCTGTTAACACGACCCCGAGCTGCCCACACCTTACTGGACGCAGGTGCCTGACTGTTTTCCTCCTACTCAGGCGTCCGTATCCCCCTCACCTTCCTGCCTCCTGGGGGGCGGCCGGGCGACGACAGAGCACAGAGCCAGGGAGGCGGCGGCTCTGCACGTTCAGGTGTCCCGGTCTCACTACTTTGTGGCCGGGTTCCTGCATGATGCTCACTTAGGGCCGAGCTGGGTTCCACAAGACGGCCCTTTACTGATGCACAAATACGGCTCACACACTCCACACGCACCTCTGCAGACACTGAGGAGGGACCCAAACCCCTCATGGAACGGGGTCCCTCATCGAAGCCCGGGGGGAGTCGGGGTGGGGGCCGTGAGCCACCCCAGCCCGCGACACAGGCACCGTCTCCTTCTCCCACCTCCTGATAGAGGTGAAACGGACATCGATGTCGGGGGCAATTACTTCTTTTCAAACCATTTTACAGGAAATCCAATCCCTTCCGATGTCTACACGGAAGATTGACCGCCTGCAAGAAATTAGGAAATTGTCTTCATAACAGTGACTTAAAGACACAGCTCTTCAGTATGTTAATGAAAAATCCATTGATGTTTTGCATTTATCATGTGTCGAAAATTAAATTTAGCTGTCCTGTGACTTTAATTAGCGGGAACCCGGTTAGGCCAGCAGGTAGCTGTGTGCAGGCGCTTCAGGGAAGGGGTGGGTGGCCCGGGGCGGGCGGGGACTCTGAAGGAGTTTGACAACTCAGGAGTGGGGCTCATTCCAGGAAGAGGGGGCAGCACACGCAGAGGGGTGGGGAGTGAGAACGAGGCACGTCCCCGGTGAAGCCAGGGGTCCTGTTTGCCTGGAGCAGGAATGGGGGCGTCAGAAGCTCTGGGGCGGCTTGCGATCTGGTGGCCTTTCAATTTTCCATAGAGTCAGAAAGCCATTTTCAACGACTGACATCAGGAAATTCCATCGCTAGAGTCCAGGGTTCAGAGTCTGGGTCTTTGCCGTAGACTGAGTGTCCGTGTCCCCCCAAAGCTCATAGGTGGAACCCAGTCCCCGACCTGCTGGTGTTAGGAGGTGGGGCCTGCGGGAGGCCAGCCCTGGTGGGGGGGGGTCAGTGTCCTCATGAGACCCCGCCTCGTGCGCCCTGAGGGGACACCGCGAGGAGATGCAGTCAGGGAGGGAGCGAGCGTCCTCGCCAGACCTCGCCCGGACTCTCCCCGCACCTCCTGGGTCACAGCAGCCCGAGAAGACGGGCACAGCCTCCCTGCTCGGCGTCCTCGGCGTCACAGCGCCTCTGCTGCTGCCAAAGCCAGAGACCGCATGTCCCCGTTCCCGACTCTGTCTCAAGTCCAATCGTGGCAGGTTTTACTGCTCTGTCCTCTGGCCAAACCTCGAGGGAACCGCCAGCCGGTCTGGGACGGGGCTGGGGACGGGGCTGGGGACGGGGCGCAGTGACCAGCCTCTGTGATAACGGCCGAGTTTGTGAGAATCGCGTCCTGAGGCTCAAAAGTGAAAGCGAGCACAGAAATGACTTTGCAGGCATGTCCTGCAGAGACACTCGGGTCTGCGCACAAAGAAGGTAAGTGCGAGGAGGTTGATCGTGTTACCGTTTGAAGCAGCTTCAATGGCCGTCAATCAGGAAATCGTTAGGTCAGGGGTATGGTAGGGCCCCGTGCGGCGTTTCTAAAACGGAGGTGGGTTTATGTGTGTTGGCATTTTCCTTTTTAAAAAAATTTTTTTAACATTTACTTACTTGAGAGACAGAGTGTGAGCGGGGGAGGGGCAGACAGAGAGGGAGACACAGAATCCGAAGCAGGTTCCAGGCTCCGAGCTGTCAGCACAGAGCCCATCGCGGGGCTTGAACCCACAAACCGTGAGATCATGACCTGAGCCGAAGTCGACGCTGAACCGGGAGCCGCCCGGGTGCTCCTGGCTTGCTGCTCAGTAACACAAATCGAGTCGGGAAACTCTCCTCATTCTATGATCCTTGTCTCTGACAAGACCAAAGGCTCCAGAACATATAAATTCTCAGAATGTGTATTTATATACGTAAATGCACGGAAAATGGTCTCTACCAGGCAGAGGATGGCCGTCCTTGGCAGACACGAGAGTGACATTAGTCCCAGGGACTCCCGCCCAACCGTGTTGCTAGAAGTTTACTGTGAGACCGAACATGTTATGGGTGTAATCAAAATACATTGAAAATAATTTCATGCCATTTTAAACAAACGTGCGAGGGCCACGGATTACCCAATTCTGCTCAAACGTACCGGGAACACACACGGCGTGTTTCCTTCTTTACGACGGACCTAACCTTCCTCGCCGCCCTGCGGCTCTCGGGCTCAGGGAGGGTAGGAGCAGCGGGAAACGGACAGACGTGAAACTCTCTAGTCGATACTGGCTTGGTGCCTGATGGTTTGGCGGTCCCTGCTTTCCAGAACGATCTTCCATCTCGGATTTCCTCCCTCGGCCTCTGTGTCTGTCTGAGAAGGTGTCTGAGTGCGTGCGTCCCCGTGTGGCTGAGCGAAGGGGCTTTGAGCCTAACGGGGTCCCCTGGGTCGTCCTTCTGTCTCAGGGGCCACACATGCCACCTGGCCCTCGGGAGCCGCGCTGGCACCTCCCTGGAGCCCGGGGTCCCGCCGGATGCACCCGGGGGTCTGCGCCGTGACCACATCCCCGGCGTGTCCTCTCCGGCTGCAGAATGCCCCGCTCCCTGCATGGTGCGTGCAGACCGTGGGCACCGGGGACGCTGGGCGGGCACCCTCGGCCAGGGCGCCCCCTGCCCGTTCGTTCCATGGATGCACAGGCTCAGGATCAACCCTGAGGACCGGGGCCCCGTTACCTGCCACCGCTGCGTCTAGGATGCCCACGCCTCGGGGTCAACAGAGGCAGCCCTGTGGCTGGGGCGCAGGGGGAGGAGCAGCCTGGGAAGTTAACCCAGCAGCCGGGACCCTGCCTGTGGCTTAGAAGGATAATTTTCCTCTTGTAACAGGAGCTCTTTCAGCCAAAAGTAATGTCTCCTTGATGTGACATATGTGGTTGGAAGAGTCGCTTACCTTCAGCAAAGCCCACACAGGGCACAGGGAGCCCCACGCACACAAGGAAAGAATTAGTCAAAGGCAACAATTGGGACCTAATTCCTGAGCAGCCAGACAGGAATTAGGAAAAGGGGCTCAGGCTTTTTGAAGAATCTCTTTTCCGGCATCCAGAAAATGTATCTTGAGTCACGTCTATTGCTCTTGCTTGCCGGTGAGAGAAAGCTCAGAATAAACTCGTGAAATTAAAAAAAAAGAAAGAAAGAAAGAAAGAAAAGTCAGAGCCACAGAACTGAAGAAATTGAGCATCAGGCCCGGGCTGATCCAGGTCCAGGTGACATCAGCACGGGCCTCTCTCACTGTCTTGGTTTCGCTCCCTCTGTCTTGACGCCTTTCTTCACTTGGTTTCTTCCCTCAGGGCTGAAAAACAAGCCCCCAGAGCTTCTGGGGCTGCATCTGGGTTTGAATCCAGTGGGCAGGGGGACGCGGGGGCATCTCTGGCCTCCATTCACAGTAGAACCGTGCTGGTGTCTCCGACTGGACTCGCTGCATCAGGAGTCGGCCGTGAGCCGATCTTCCGCGTCTGGGGAAGGCGGGTGTCAGCCTGTTCACACCTGGGCTGGACGCCCTCCGCGGGCGCATAGACGGGACCGACGGAGGGACAGCTCACGAATGCACCTGGAGCTGTCGCCCGGGAGCCAGGGAGCCCGTGCGGCAGCAGGAGGAAACAGCCCTGTCCTTTCTCGTCAGCACTCTTTAATGGGCTCCAGCTGCGTGCACAGCGGTCCCTACGCCACATCTCGGGTCCCTGTCAACACCACGACCCTATTGTACAGATCACAAAACCGAGGGTGGCCACAGCCCCAAATCCTGGCCCACACCGCGCAGCTCATGAGTGGCGAAGGCGGGATTTGAAGCCGGGACCCCAAGCCGGTGCCTCTAAGATCTCCCGGAGCCCCACCTCGGACACCCTCAGACGCCCCTGAGGGACCCGCCCCAGGGGCCGCCGCGGTTACGTGGCAGCGCGTTTTTGATTCTCGGTTAACGAGTTTCATCTGGGTTTCCTGTCACTCGAAATGAATCGCGTCCTATCGGACACGGCAATGACGGTCAGCACGGCCGCTCCGTTTTCAGAAGGCGAATTTGCGCTGAACCCCGAGTCCCGGAAGGGGCGAGCAGTCTGCCTTTCCTGGTGCCGCCACACCGCCGGCTCCGGGCACATCAGCACGTTCAAACTCGTCGTAAGAAAGAAGCGTTTATTTTCCAAGTAAGCCAGCCCCACCCCATCTCTGGTCCTTCCCGCCGGTCACAGCACAGACTCCCTGCGCCTGCCTTCCTGCGCAGAGTCCGGAAGCTTCTTCCCTGGACCAGACGCCGCCCCCGCAGAAGCCGACGTCAGCCTGAAGTCTGGGCGAACCCCCGACCTGGGGCCCCCGTGTCTCCAGCTTCACGAGGGGCGGGGAGCCACGGAGATCAATCCAATACGATACAATACGATACGGGAGCCAAGAGATGAGCTTGCGCGGCGCGGAGGTCAGATGACAGCCAGCACGGTTGACGAAGTCCAGCAGAGACGCTGGAAGTCGGCGGTCCTGGCTGCGGCTGAAAGTGCGTGAGACCCCCGCCCCCACACGGCCAAGCCTGGACGCTCCTGTCTGCCCTGCCCCGGCTCGGCCGCCGAGGTCACAGGGGACCCAGGCTCTCTGCTGGGCTGTTGTGTGTCCACGGATAGTCCCTCCTTCCAACCCGCTGGCTGCCCCCCCGCCCCCCCATATAATGACTTTGGGGAGTTAACCTAATCTGATTGGTCCCTAAATCAGTACTTCTCCACGTCGGCCACAGGTCAGATTCACTTGTAAATTTTGCTTCCTTTTTAATCCAGAGGCCTGGACGCCCCCTTTCATTTCTGGCAACACAGTTTAAACACCTTGCAACTGGGACGCGTCGAGGAAATGCACCGTATCCACATCTGAATGTCGAAACAACACATAACTACCCCGCTGCGTGGAAGGTTCTCTGATCTTTTCTACCCTGTTGTTTTGTCTTGTGTTAATGCTGGCCATGATCTGCTCGGAGCTCGCGCAGATGGGGAAAACGCTTGTTTGGGATATTAATTTGTATCGCTCTTTTCTCTGATTCTTCCCATTTCAAGTCCGCAACCCGGTTTTCTGCCGTTCTTCGCCTCGGGGATTTTTTGAAGGGCAGAATGCAGACGTTGCCTGATGTCAAAGGATTTTCCAGACACTGTTAAAAACCTAAACTCTTTGATGAGGTTAGGCTTGATGTCCCCAGGGGACAGGAAGAAAGGGCCTTGGAGGGTGACAGGAAGTTAGAAGCCAATTTCTGCAGGGCTGGAAACGGAAAATGCCGTAGGTCCGGGAGTAGCGGGGAGGGAGCTATGCCCCGTGCCCTGGGAAGGGGGCAGGACCCCAGGGTGGGGCGGCCGCAGGGTGTCTCCGCGAGGCTGAACCCTCCAAGCTCCCAGCTGAGGCAAAGAACAGAAAGCGGGGGACCCCTCGGGGAAGGAGGGTATCTGAGGGTATCTGCGCCGGTCACGTAACAGCCCAGGAACGAAGCCCCACCCTGCCTGCGGGTGCCCTTCCACCCTCGAAGTAGTCGAGGAATTGGGGCGGGGCTGGCTTTGCCACCATGTTGGTGGCGAGCACATCCGGTTGGACTTAAGTCATTTTAGAACAGAACTAAAGGGGATACCTGGGGGGCTCGGTCCGTTGAGTCTGACTCTGGATTTCAGCTCAAGTCATGATCTCCTGCTTGGTGGGTTGGAGCCCTGCATCAGGCTCTGCGCTGACAGCACAGGGCCTACTTGGGATTCTCTCTCCCTCTCCCTCTCTCTGCCCCTCCCTTGTTCTCTCTAAAATAAGTAAACTAAAAAAAAAAAAAAAAAAGACTAGAACTAAGGGATGGAATATTTCTCTGATTCCCCGGCGGGTGAAATGATTTCGTACCCACAATGCCTGGATCTGCTCCCACTCGTGCCCGCCCTGCGTCCTCCCCCCGCGGCCCCCTCTGCTGTGTGACCCGCAGCAGACCAGTCCCCGCCCTACTGCCCTCCCCGCTTTCCAGACAGACCGATGAGACCCACGTGGATAAAGGACTTGGTGGGTCACTCAGCAAGTGTCTGGCCTCCAAATCCAGGGTCTGCCATAGCCCCCGGGGGTCTTCCCTGGGGCCGGAAAATCCCCATAAAGAGAAACACCACGGAGGTGAGTGTCCCGTGACCTCGGAGTACTGCCCTCACCCCTGCCCGCCCCCACCAGTCCTTCATCAGAGCCGCGTGAACACGGCGGGTCAGAGGGCAAACGGCCTGCAGACAAGGCAAAACCTCAGACCTTCTGGCTTCTTGACAACCATCTGGGTTCCCAGTGGCCAATGCGGGGAAATGCAGCTCAGGCACGGCCCGCAGCGCTGAGCACGTTCTCGGCCTCTGCCGAGATCCCTTGCACAGCACCTATTACAGCAACCCTTTCCCTGCCACTTCCCCTCGGTGGGCTGCTGTCGGGAGCACCGAACCCCGGGGCTAACTGGCCTGGAACCCCTGGACCGCCGAGGCTGCGTGGGGGCTGGGTTCCCTGACCGGACGCTCACTGCCCACCAAGTGGCAGGCCACTGTCTATTTCTTACAAGAAGCTTAATCCTTTGCCAATGCTCCAAAATGTCATTTCCAATCAGGGCTCGTCCGATGCACCTCAGGGCCTCCCGATCGCCCACAGACATTCCAAGCATCACGGGCTTTGTTTGCCCTTGAACTGCAACCTGCACACCTGGAGATCGGTGGCTACTATTTTACAAGGCAAAGGGCAACGAAGGTGGCCCACGGAGGCAAGCTGCTGATAGCTGACCTCAGAATAGGAAAGAAAAGGTTATCCCGGCAAGCCCAGCATGATCGCGAGGTCCTTAAACCGGGAGAGGGAGCGGGGAGCAGGGTGAGGACTCGGCTGCCCGTCACCGGCTTTGGAGATTGAAGGGACCCGCCAACCCAGGAACACGGGGAGTTTGCAGAAGCTGGAGAAGAGGAGGGTCCTCCAGAGCCTTTAGGAAGGAGCAGAGCTCTGCCAGCACCCTGGCTTTGGCAGTGAGACCCACGCAGACTTCTGACCTCCAGAGCTGCAAGGCGCTAAGTCTGCTATTTAAGCCGCTGCATCGGTCGTGACTTGAAACTGCGGCCCCAGGACACAAGGCGAGACCTTCCCAAGACTTTTCTGAGCTCTGGGGGCCACGCGGAGCCGCAAGTAAAGGTGAGTGACCAGGTCAGGACAGGACAGGTCCCAGAGGTGGAGGACGGCACTCCCTCGTGCTTTCCGGACGCCCCACATTTCCTGGTTGGCAGTAGATATTTTGTGTGGGCGTCGAGCCCGAGGTTACTCTCACTTGAACCCGGAGGAACGTGTCGGCAGGAAGCGAGCGGCCCGCACAACAGCAGGGCTGGCCCACGAGGTCTCCGAGCGGCGGGAGCTCCCACCGCTGCCTGCCGATCCCTCCACCTGGCCTGTGGTGTGTGTCCCATGGTGTGTGTCCCCTTCGCGTCACGGGGCCGCTCCGGGCATCGGCTGGAGCCTGGTGCGGAGACAGTGAGAGCCCGCACCCGCCGAGCCCACTCCCACCTTCGCTCCCGCCTTCCGTCACAAGCTGACGCGGCCGTGGGGGGGGCAGCCTTGAGGGTGGAGCTGGGGGGTTCAGACCGAGACCCCGAGCGGGAAGCCCCCCCAGGCGCACACGGGTCCTCTGCCTGCCCCCAGAGAGCATGCGTCCTAGCGCCCAGGCCTCCGGTCTGTTGGACAGAGAACTAACTACTCACTCCAGCCCCACGTTCTCCACTCCGGTGGGACCGAGCCCGTAGCCCAGGTGAGCTAAGGCCCTGGGGCAAGACCAGACTCCGGTGCGGCCAGAAGGGAATCCAAATGAGGTCGCCAAGGCAGGACAGGAACGCTGAATCCGCTGCCCTCGCGTGGCATCCGGAAACACACCGCTCGGCCAGCGGCTGCGTGCTTGCACAAACCCGCGGCCACGCACGGAGCTCTGTCCTGACCACGTCGTGTGAGGCCACAACAGCCCTGTGAGAGCCAGGCCCGTAGCGGAGATTACAGTGCAGGGGGAGGCCACTGGCCGGTGACCACACGGCCGGTAGACGGCAGAGGTGAGGTCTGAGCCCCCGCCCCCCCACGCTGGTGGTGAGCGATTTCCTCCCATGGCCCCGCCCTCAGCACACAGGACGTCTCCATCTGTGCATGGGGGCGCGTTTTCTTTGCACGGGTCTTGGTCAGCCGGCGGCTTTCTCAGAAGCCCCCGCCTCCCGGGACTGAGCACGTCCGCACGCGGCCCCTCTCCCAGCAGAGTCTTCGCCGGCTGGCTGTGCGTTAGCAGGTACTTAGCATCTAGGAGCCACAGATGGTCCTGAGCGGTTTCACAGCAAATAAAGGACTAACCTCCTCCCCCTCCCCGGGGGTGAAACTCAGCGCTGCCGCCCAGTTGGCGTGGATCCGGGGTGACAGTATTTTCCACATTCTCCCCGGCGGCCCCCTGAGGTCAGCTGGCGGCAGGCGGGTGGAAGGGGCACTTGGAGCGCCAAGTGAGTCCCCAGAGCCCTCTGGTCTCACCCGCAGGCCGCCCAGCCCCCCAGGTCCCGGGTCTCAGTGTCTGTGCTCCCGAAGCTTCACGTGAATGGGATCATGGAATATGGGTCCCTGAACAGGACGTGTCCGAGGCCCATCCAGGCAGCAGCAGGGGACAAATGCTCAAACACCTGGCTGTGCTCACAGGTGGGGACAGCGCGTGTCCATCAGCGGCGGAGAAACAGACGGCGGTGTGCACGCGCCACGGAATATTACTCGGCCCTGAACAGGGAGCCGCTTCCCAGAGGCAGGGAGTAGGCGGTGGTTTCCAGAGCTGGGGGAGCTCGCGTCTAGTGGGGACTGAGTTTCAGTTCGGGAAGATGGGAAGGTCCTGGAGGCGGCTGGGGGCGAACGACCTTGAGGCCACAGAACCGTGCGTTCACTAACGGTCAAGACGGTCGCCACAGGGAGCAGAAGGGAGCAGCTGACTCAGGCCTCCTGGGTGAACCCTGGAAACATAATGTCTGCTTCCTCCCTCCCGGGACACTGCTTTTGTTTCCTGTTTTGTGGTTGCAAAGAGTAAGCTTTTAACACAACTTCCTTCAAAACAACGTCAGGAAATTCCTGTAGGGGACTTTGATGTGTTCACCGGAGCAGCTGCGTGCAGAGGGACCGGGACACTGGAGCTGCTCAGATTCGGACTGAACAAACCTTACGGAGCTTCTGCTCCGAACGGGTCCTGGGCGCTTCACCCCCGAGGATTTGCGCAGGGGTGGGGACACCACCCTCCTCCTCATTTACCAGGCGTGGAACCTGAATCCACAGTTCTGGTTTTGCAACATGACAGAGATCCTGGAAACGGATGGGGGCTTGTGCTTAATGCCACTGGGCTGTGCACGTAAAAATGCTTCCGATGGTAAATTCGGGGTGCATTTCGCCACAACTCTAAAAAAGGAGGGGATCTCCCGGAGCCCCACAGGGAAGAGTCCCGGTGGCCAGAGCGAGGCCAGAGGGGCGGCAGCACCCAGGCGCAGGTCCAGGCGCCGGGCTCTGGGCAGGCCTTCGTTCATTCACCTGTTCTTTCTGCCTCTAGAAACAGACACACCTTCTGATTCTCTGATTCGGAGCGTGTGTCCGTGGACTCGGACGCCAAGAGCAGGCTCACTGAGGCACGCGGGCTCCGCGGCAGATCGAGCCCCAGCTCCTCATTCAGGCGGACGGTGCCAGGCGCTGTCCGCGGTGCTGCCGCCTGCGCGGCCGTGACGGTTTAGGACTCTGAGCTCCCCGGAAGGCCGGCTGGGTCTGGGTCGAGGAGGGACCCAGAGCGTTTGTTTGAAGCTCCGTCCAAGAGTGTCCCCCCTCGCGGCTGGAAGGTAACGAGTTCTGAGCCACAGCAGACTCGGACGGCCTGTGAGTCTGACACAGGCTGGTCTTTGAAGAGAAATCCATGAGTGTTAATCATGAGGAAGGAAGCGGAATGGCGGAGCGCCACGGTTCACTGGGCAAATATTTACCCAGCGCGGCTGCTCCTGGGCCCTGGAGGCGAAGCAGAGGCAAACAGAAGGGACGAGTCCCTGGCTTCAAGGAGTTTGCCTGCTGGTGGGGACCTTCTGCCGGAGAGGAGCCAGGGCCAAAAAGCCAGGGACGGGAAGAACAGGAAGAGTGTCGGGAATGCTGCTTCAGGAAGGGCAATCAGGAGGCTCTCCTGGAGGAGGTGATGTGTGAGCCAAAGGCTGAATTGCAGGGGGAAGCCGCCAGCAGGTAGAGCCCGGGGCTGGGAATACGGCCTCCGCGTCTTCCAGGGCCGGTCCTGGGGGGCACCGGGGTCCTGGGGACACGGGGGTCCTGGGGGCTCGGGGGTCCTGGGGACGCCGGTTAGACACAGCTCGGTGAGGCTGGGCAACCAGCCCAAATCTTCCCAGGCAGCCAGAGCTTGGCTCCCGTCTTTCCTGCTCTCTCCACTCGGCTCCCCCTCCCCCCCGCAATCCCGTTTAGATTTAGGAATGAGCCTCGGCCTCCCCTCCCCGGGCCCGGCGGGCCCCTCCTGCCCGCTTCTCTCCAGCCAGCCGCCTACCCTGGGGTGCGCCCAGCTGGGACCTGCCCCAGGGCCTCTGGGCGAGCCGCTCCCCACTCAGGGCCCGTCTCCAGCCCCCTCAGAGTCCCTCTGTCACCCGCTCTCAGCTCCAGGGTCTCCCCCTCGGAAAGGCCTTCCTGGCCACGCGCTCGGGAGCCCCGCCCACCCGGACGTCAGCCTCACGGCCCAACTCCCCCCGGAGCACGTCTGCCTCCCCAGGAGAGTGCGGGCCCCACTGAAGGGAGGGCTTGTCTGGGACATCGCCTCCGTCCACGTGTGCAAACCCCAGAACACACCCAGGCGCGTCCACGCCCGGGACCCACCTGATGGGTTAGGGCTGGGGGAGGGGGAGGAAGAGGAAGGGAAGGAAGAACGAGAGAGAGAGAGAGAGAGAGAGCCTTGGCCCCTGTTCTCAGAGACCTGTAGACAACGGAGGGACAGGTGTGCAAACATAAAGTCACCGTGAGGCACCATACGTGCTGAGGTGCTCGGCAGACGGGTGGCCGCCAGGGCTGGTTTTGAAGGATGAATAGGAGTTCTCCAGGGAGACAAAAGATGTCATTTCGAGAGAGAGGCAACCTCATTGGAAAAGCCAGGGGCTGCGACACAGCCCCAGCTCCGGGGCGAGCGCCTGTGATGGGCTATTGGTGCAGGACAGGAGGCCGGGGTGCGGCGGGGGGTGGACGGAGAGGTTAGCTGCCCAGAGCAGCTGGGCCAGGCCAGCGGGAGACCCTGGCCCAACAGGGGTGACTCACAGTCAGTCAAGGCGAGAAGTGGTGCGGTTGGTAGTGAGGGGGACACTTAGGGGGCCAGGGCCTGGTGACCACACAGGCGGGTGAGGAGACGGGGGTCTTGGAAAACCTGTGTCTCCGGCTTAAGGGCCAGATGTCTGAGCTGGGAGCGGGGGCGGCGGGCTTGGGTGGGGTCACTTTGAGGGTGTGGGGCGTGTCTTGGGGACAGATGTCCAGGACGTGCGAGGACACTCAGGGGTGCGCCCCTCGGGGACCTGAAACACTGGCCCAGGGGGCCCGCCTCTGCAGATGGACACGGCGCTCAGGGTCCTAGAGGCTCGCGAGGCCGCCCTCTCCCTCCCTCTCCCTCCCTCTCCCCCCCCTCCCCTCCCTGTCTGACAGGCAGGGAGCCCCGGGGGCTGAGGAGGGACGTGTCTCACGGTCCAGGGCAGCGGCCACAAGCAGCCGTGTTCCCCGGGTGCCCGCGGCCCCGGTCCCGGGAGAAGTACGAGCTGCCTGAACACCAGCTTTCCTTCCCTTCCCCACGCTGGGGACCCACACTCTGTCCCCACATCTGTGTCCACTCTGACTGCTGCTCACCCCCCAGCCCACACCTGCTTAAGTCCCTCTGTTCTCGAGGCTGCACTCCAGTGCCACCACCTCCAGGAAGCGTCCCGTGATGCTCCGGCGTTTGCATCTCGGATCACGCTCTGACCTTATGTCCTCCCCGGGGCCCCGGGGCCGTGGCCAGCCCACCAGCAAGATGTGGGGACCACCACAGCCCCAGGCCCGGGCGCGGTGCAGGGCAGCCTTTGACAAAGATAAGCTTCCGACTGACCAACCGGCAGAGAGCAGGACCCGTGAGCCCCCCCGGCCCCTTCATATACTTAACACGTCTTATAAATCACGTGACGATTCATAAACCCTGTGAATTGTGTTTTTATGAAGCATGAAAAACCCCTGTGAGGACACCTCGTGTGGAGGCAGCCGCAGACACACCTTGGTCACTGCAGGGCCCCCCTCCCTCGCCCCTGCCCTGTGCCCTCACATTTGCAAAGTCGCGCGGCAGCTCGAATCAGTACTTCGTGTCATGTCCTGCCGTCCGTGTGTCCTGCCGTCCGTGTGTCCTGCCGCACAGACGCCGCGTCTCGCTCGGAGACTTGCATGTTTGGCCGCTGCCCATAACGCGGCCGTGGACGTTTGTGCGCGGACGGGAGCCGGCGTGTCGCCTGGGCGCACGCGGGAGCGGAGCCGCCGGCTCCCCCCGGTGACTGTCTCACGTCCTGAGGGACCTCGGGCGTCTCCGGAGGGGCTGCAGGGTCTCAGGATCCCACCAGTAGCGCACGACGGGTCCCCGCTCCTCCACGTTCTCCCCAAACACGTGTGTTCTCTGGTTTTTCAGTCACGGCCACGGTGACGCGGGTTGAGTGGTATCTCGTGGCCGCTTTGACCTGACGACGCATCGTTAGCGATTTTCTGCACATCATTGTTCCACGTACTTTCACATCCCTAATTCATATTCATGTATGTATATGTGAAAAATAGTTGTTTTTAAAAATTTTTTAATGTTTCTTTTTGAGAGAGAGACGGCGTGAGCAGGGGAGGGGCAGAGAGAGAGGGAGACACAGAATCCGAAGCAGCTCCAGGCGCCGAGCTGTCAGCACAGGGCCTGACGCGGGGCCCGAACCCACGAACCATGAGATCGTGACCTGAGCCGAAGTCGGAGGCTTAACCGACTGAGCCCCCGCCCCTGCCACTCTCGTATTTACATGTCTGCGGCCACCCCTCGGACACCTCTCTCCCTGCCGGCCGGTGCCAACCCCAGTTCTCCCCACCGCCGTCCCTCCCCACCTCTCCCTGTCTTCCCTTCTGTTCTTCTCTCCCCGGAAGCGGCCTTCCCCTCCGCAGCCCCAGCCTTCCTACCGTCTCCAGTGCTGCGTGGAACCAAGCCGGCGAAGGCAGAGCTCGGCCTGGGGGTGAGGCTCCGGGAACGAGAGCAGCAAGAAGGGATTCTCTTCCGCCACGGGGGGGCCGGGGGGGCCCACTCACACATCAGTCTGCTGGGCCGGGTCCTGCGCACACAGGCCTGGGGGGGGGGGGGAGGGACCAGCTGGGTTGGATTTAAGTCTTTAACAGACGGAAATGGAGACCCGGAGACAACGGAAGGTGTGTCCGTGTTGCATAGCAGGTCACTTGGACAGAGAAGGTTCTAGAACCCTGGTCTTCTGTCCAGGACCAGCTACATAATTTGCAGGGCCCAGTGCAAAATGAAATGCGCTGCAGCAGGGCATTAAACAAGTGTGGGGCCCCTGCCACGGCCCACGTCACGTGTCCCTGAAACTGGCCCTGCCCTTAACCCTCAGCCCCGGGCCTCCCTTCCATCCACACATCTGGGGACAACGACGGACAGGAACGGCGCATGGTGAGCCCCGCCCCCCAGGCTCACCGTCCTGTTCCTCAGGGTGGGAGCACGGGGCCCGGGAGCCCGAGAAAGCCTGGGCCGGGCTCCCAGACGAACGGGTCAGAGCCCTGGGACACACGCAGCAGCGGTTTCCAACACCTCCCAGTGACTCCAAGCGATGGGTCCCCAGAAGCCCAAACTGGAAGAGACTGAGCCTCCTGGGTGTGGGGACCCCAGGACAGGGCGGCCCGTCCCCCTGCCGTCCCCAACCCTGCCCGGAGCAGGGGTGCGGCCCCCGTGCAAGCGCTGCTCAACACCAGCGTAACCCGCACCCCAGAGACGACCCAGCACGTCACTAGGTCGGCCTGAGCGCCTGTCGGTTTATCCAGGCCTCCCGGATGGACACATACGCGGGGAACTTTCTGGCAAATGTAATATTGCGTCTCTTCAGAATTGCCGGGTCCACTGGGAACATAAATACTGAAGAGGGCGTCAGACGTGTTCCGCTTGCTGGGCGGTCAGGAGAGGTCTGGCGTCGGGTCCCTGTCGTCACCCGTGGGAGGACAAGGGCTCTGTGGCCTCACGCACAGCTCCTGCAACAGCCCCACCCCGGCCGCCCAGCTGGCTGCCTTGGGAGGACGCTCCCTCTCTGGGTCCCAGTGTCCTTTGTGTCAGAACGGCACCTCCTCCTAGGGCAGCCTGCTCTCTCGCTGGACAGCTCGGACTTCTAGAAAGTTCTGTTTGTACTGACCTCCGTCTGCCACTGCCAGGCACGGTGACGTCTGTTCCCTCAAGCAAGAGAGGGTCCTGATGGGTCTCCCACCCTCCACGCTCCCGGGTTGAGCCGCCGGCCACTCCGTGACCTCTCACGCAGGACGGCTTCCGAGTCCCGTTCGCAGCCTCCAAGGCTGACAAAGCCAATCTCTGGATGCCAGGCCCCGCGTTGGTGTGGGAGGGATGAGACCGGAGCATGCACGCTGGGAGGCAGGGACACGGGGGGCTGCCAGGGCCACGGCAGCCCACAACAGCCCCTCCTGGGAGACGCCCCACCCTGACCCCGTCGCACACAGACCACAGACCACTGGCCACAAACAGTCCAGGTCCCCACCCCAGGATGGTCCTTTCCGTGGGCTGCCGCAGAGACCGATTCCACCCAGCCCCCCGGAAGTAGGTGAGAATGTATGGAGAGGAAAGCCAAGGTTCCATCTGATGAAGGATTTGTCAGAGGTGACCAGGGAGGGAGCAGGCCGCCCCGGGAGGGAGTGATATCTCTGTCTCTCGAGGTATGTAAGGACAGCTGGAGTGACCACTGAGCAGAGTTCTGTGAGGGGAGGGGGTCGGGAGGAGAACGTGGGGACTTCGGGACCCGGCACAGACCCCGTCAGGGCAGAGGAGCCCGTCACCCTACAGTTCCTTCCCCACCCCCGAGCTCCGGGCCAGGAAACAGGGACACGGAGCCAGCGTCCAGGGTGCCAGCAGCCATGCCCAGGGAAGAGGCCTGAGCCAGGTCCCGCCCACGCTGTGCCTGCGAGCCGCTGTGACTGGGTCCTCCCGTCAGTTCCCTACAAAGTCATAACCAGTTACCCGGAATCCACTCCCCACGTGAGAGAAATCATTTTTAAAATGCAAGTCGTTTGCTTCAAGTCCTTCAGCAGCTCCTCCTCTTCCCTGCAGCAGATCCCACACCTCTCAGCTCTGCCTGGACGGATGTGGCCTTGGCCCCGCTGCCCTTCCCCTGTCAGTGACCCTTGCTCTGTCAGTGACAGAATTAACATTCCCCAAACCTCAAGACCTCCCCTGAGTCTTCTTGCACATCCAACCCTGGCTTCTCCAACCTGGGACGATCTCCTTCTCTTTCTAGGCGGGGCAGGGGGGCAGGAAGATGGAGGAACCGTGGGAGGGGTCAGACGCCTTGGGGAAGCCCAGGACAGCGGCACAGGGTGGCTCACAATCATGGGGCGTCCTAACTTTCCGGGTGCTTCCAGCACACCACACATTGCTCTAAGAACCTCGGAGATGTGAAGGCACTTACCACCCTCAGACCTGGAGTGCACACAGCACGTCCCTCTCACCTTCTGTCTCTTCTGCTCACGCACGTGTGACCGTGTGGATGACGGCATATTTTCTCTCTCCTCACATCTGCTGTGCCCCTTTTGTCCTCTTCCCGCTTGGCAGAGTCTCTACAGTTTTCTCTCCTCCACTAAGAAAATATTCATTCTGTTTTCATTCATTCAAAAATCTTTGCTGAGTGCCTACTGTTTTCTCATGAGTGGGATCAGTCCTGACTCATCTCTGACTTGCAGCATCGAGTGTAGAGCTAAGTGAGAACTTGGCAGAAGTGTGTGGGGTGGATGGAGAGACAGACAGATGCATGGGGTAGATGAATAGTTGCATAGATAAATAGATGGGTGAATGTGTAGATACATAACAGATGGAAAAAGAGAGAAGAAGATGGATGGAAAGACGATAGGTGGATGGTGAATAGATAGATGGGGGAAGATGGTTGGAAGGATGGATGGAAGGATGAAGGATGGATGGAAGGATGCATGGAAGGAAGGAAGGAAGGATGGATGGATGGTTCAAGGATGAAAGATGGATGAATGGAAGGAAGGAAGGATGAAGGGTGGATGGATGGAAGGATGGATGGTTGGAAGAATGAAAGATGGATGGAAGGAAGGAAGGATGGATGGAAGGATGGATGGTTGGAAGGAAGGAAGGATGAAGGATGGATGGATGGAGGGATGGATGGTTGGAAGGATGAAGGATGGAAGGAAGGAAGGAAGGATGGATGAAGGATGGATGGAAGGAAGGATAGATGGATGGATGTTTCAAGGATGAAGGATGGATGGATGGAAGGAAGGAAGGATGAAGGATGGA
>CM053565.1:837221-862456 GCA_028646485.1 Cryptoprocta ferox
CGGGGCGTGGGCGGCCGGGGCGGGGCCGGAGGGGGCGTGGCGGGGCCGTGGGCGGAGCGTGCGTGGGCGGGGCTTTGGGCATCAGCCGAGGATGTGGCAGCTACGGGTCTAAGTGGGGAGGGGGTTGTGACCGGATCTCAGGGGCAGGGACACAGACTGGCCCGGGCTTCCTTGCTGTCACACTGGGGACACACGTGGGCCAGCGGGGGGGGGGGCGTCCCACAGCAAGCGATCCTGCGACACCAGCTAGGTGTCCCCCTGGCAGTGGCCTCAGACCCCAAGGCAGGACGGTCCCCCGCACGGCTCCGGATGTCAGGAGCCCAGAACCACCCGCGCTCTGGCCGCTACAGGCCGGATGTTCCCAGGCCCCGCCTTGGGTTTGATTCGCTGCAGCGGCTGCCAGGACTCAGGGAGGCCCGGGCTTCTGTTTGCCGGCTTATTTTAAAGGTCTTGACAAGGCCGCAGGGGAGCAGCCCGGTGAGGACACGCACGGCGTGAGGTCTGGGAGGGTCCCGAGCTCGGAAGCGTCTGTCCTCGCAGACTCGGGCGTCACCCTCCCGGGGTGGACGCGTTCACCAGCCTGGAGGGTCCCCAGCCCGGACCAGGCCGGTGTTCGTGGGCGTGGTGGACTAGGAGTGTTTCCAGCCCCCTCCCCTCTCTGGAGGACGGGGGTCTCACTTCCCGTCCTTCTGCTGACCGTCCCGTCCGGGAGCCCAGCCAGAGTGGAACGAAAGAGGCTCCCGGTGTCCTGGTCACTCGTGCCAGGAACAGGGGCGAAGACTGAGCGCATGTTCGTTATTACAAACCACAAGGTCACGGTCGCCCCCGCCATCGGGCAGGGAATGGGTGGAGGCAGGCCGTGAGGCCGGGCTGGATGGACGCCGGGGCTGGTCTGGAGCCCAGGCGGGTCGGTGGGCTGGAGGGGGGGCACAGGGGAAATTCGACCGGATCCGAGGTTCCCTCGAAGATGAGTGACGCGGAGGGAGTCGGGGCCGGGGCGGTTCTCCTGCGACATCCAGCTGGTGAGGACTGTGTTTAAGGGATGGATTCCTGGGCAGCAGGTGGGTGCGCCAGGGGCCAGTGAAGAAAACAGAATCCTTACTACAGGGAACGTAAGATGCGGCATCGGTTTCACAGGTGTTAGAAAAGCTGGACACGCCACAGGGGAAGGTGAGGCGCCCGGAGACCAGCAACTAGGGGGGCAGCTGTCACCCCAGGGCGGCAACAAATGTGCTGTTTCCAAATCCCAGAAGCCACGGTCCCGGGGTCCTGAGACTACAGAGGAGAGGTGGACACTGCCAAAGACACTCCCGAGATGGGAGGTGAAGCCAGGGTGCGGGATGCCCGCCTCTCCCCTCCCCCTACCTCCCAGCAGTCACGGGCCAGAAGTGACCGGCGGCCCAATCTAAATGGACCCAGGAGGCAAGGGAGTCTGGGATGTGCTGTGTGCAGAGGCCGGTGATCGAGAAAAGAGCAGGGGAAGGACAGGGAATAAATCTGAAAGCAAACAGATGTCCCTAACACCTCCCTAACCAGACATCTAACCAGATCCCCAACCAGATCCCTCACCAGATCCCTAACCTGATCCCTAACCAGACATCTAACCAGATCCCCAACCAGACCCCTCACCAGATCCCTAACCTGATCCCTAACCAGATCCCTAACCAGATCCCTAACCAGAAAGACTGACAATGGGTCCTACCATTGGTATTAAAATTTGCAATTTGAATTATGACGATTCAAAATGTGAGGATCTCCTTATATTCAGTTGATCCACATTAAATTCCCAAGTGTTTTACGGTCAAACGCTGCCCAATATGGGTCCAGTTATGAACCCCGATCTCTCCGGAGGTCGCACAACACCTACCCCAAGACCGCGTGGGAGCAGCACTCTGCTCTGACCCCTCTTGTATTTTTAGAACTTTGCACCCATTTCAAAGGCAAAAATACAAATGTTTTTCAGTGATGCCTACAGCGTGGCGGCATTTATGTAAGGATTTCACTTCTGAGGTTAGCATTCCGGCATTGGTGGTGGGGAGGGCAGGGCCAGACCCCAGAGGGAGGCGGTGACACAGAGCAAGCGGCAGGAAGGCAAGAGCCGACAGGTGCACGCCTCACCAGCGTGGGGAGCGCGGACATTCGGTGGGGGTGGGGCGGTCAGAGCCTCTGGAAAACGTCCCTGCCACCTCACCGATCGGCTGTATGGTCTTGGACATGTTACTCAGCCTCTCTGAGCTTCAGGGGTTCTCTGGACCCAAAGTGGGGGCCATTGTCGCTCTTTGCTGTCAAGGTCACCGTGAAGGGACTGAAGGAATTCCTTAAATGTGATGAAGCCTGAACAGCCCCGAGGAGGGTAGCAACTGCTTATTCAGACAACAGCACGGTGTGGAGACGCTCCTGACACCTTTTAGCCTTGACTCCTTCTGTAGAGCCCCCCCCCCCACCGGCTCCAGGCACAGCCGCACTGGGGCTCAGGCGGGGGCTGGGCCGGGAGGGGGGGAGGGCACTGCACTAGTTTGGTCTGTATGGCCAAATGGGCCAAGTCCAGAAGGCCGCCTGCCCCTCCCCCGCTCCTTCCCGCGATCATTCTGGAAAACAAGACATGCTTCTTACCGCAGAGAGACGCGCAATATTGAAATTGCTCCCCTAATCTTTATGCGATTGCCTTCTCGCTGATAGAAATATCGCCTCTTGCTGACTATTTATTGTCTGCTTCTCTCCAAAGTATTGACTTTATGTAACAGTTTGATATACATCAAATCCTTTACGGATTTAATAAACTCCTCTGGTCAGCCTTCTGTTGTGAACACAATGAGATTTACGGCCGCCTTGGTGTAAAACCCCTTTTCCTTGAAATTTTCTACTTCCAGATATCAAAAGATAAGAAGGGAAACATTTATCATCTTAGAAATCGCACCCCACGTCTGCCTGCCGGGCGTGAGTCACAAATGACTAGTCCTTTAAGGACTAAAATATGACAAATGCCTGACTGCCCAAACAGCTGAGGCTGGAGGAACAGCGGGGTTTAAACAGAAATCCCTCCTCTTCCCCTCAAAAAGGATTTGTCTTCACAATTAATCATGACCGCGTCTGGGGCAGAGAGCAGCCTGATTGGGGGTGGATTCATCACCTTGGCGGGACTCTGCCGTGAGGTTAACAGGTGGGTGCGTTCGGAACACACTTAGCAAGTGCCTGTTTCATACCGGGTGAGGGCTGAACACCTGCGGAGCGAGGCGGTGGGGCAGGACCGTGCAGGTGCAGGTGCAGGGAGCCGGGAGGGCTCCTGTGTCGCCCTGACTTCCCCCAGGTGCTCTGGCTCCTTCCAGGTCCGTCCCTGAGGCTCTTACCCCAGGTGTGGAAGCACCAGTCTCTGCCTTAGACTGAACCAGAGCAGGCGCACACCGTCCACCTCTACCTCCACAGTGTCTCGAGAAGAAGGGCGAGATTGAAAGGCCATTTGCCGAAGGAAGGAAGGAAGGAAGGAAAAAAGGAAAGAAGGAAGGAAGGAAAGTGTGAGTGAATGAATGAATGAGTGAATGACTGAATGAATAAATGAGTGAAATGAGTGGATGGATGAATGAGTGGATGGATGAATGAGTGGATGGATGAATGAGTGAATGAATGAGTGAGTGAATGAGTGAATGAGTGAGTGAATGAGTGAATGAATGAGTGAATGAATGAATGAGTGAATGGATGGATGAATGAGTGAGTGAATAAATGAATGATCGAGTGAATGGATGGATTGATGGGTGGATGGATGGATGAATGAATGGATGGATGGATGGATGAGTGAATGGATGGATGGGTTGGTGAATGAATGAATGAGTGAATGAATAAATGAGTGAATGAATGAACGAGTGAATAAATGAGTGAGTGAATAAGTGAGTAAGTGAATAAATGAGTAAGTGAATAAATGTGTGAGTGAATAAATGGATGGATGGATGGATGAGTGAATGCATGAAGGCATGGATGGATGGATGGATGGATGGATGGATGAATGGGTGAATGAATGAATCTGGCCTAGATTGCTTGGGAGAAGTAAAGGCAGGAACAGGAAAGCCATACAAGACGGGTCGGAAGGATAGGGGTCTTTATAATTTTCTTCCATCAGAAGGAAACATTCCTCTGTGACCAGTTTGGAAGGGTCGGGAGGGACACGCGCCCTGGGCATCCTAGATGTTTCCAGGAACCGCTGATGGGAGGTCAGGGTGTGGAGAAGGAACGGAAAGGAGACTGGCTGAGCCTCGAAGCCTCCCGTTAAAGTGAAATGGGGTGAGAAAAGCGGGTTTCTGCAATTAATTGTCTTTTCACTGTAACCGTGTGTCACTCTTTTCTAAGAGCCATTAATTCTGTAATTTACCACGGCAGGAAGCAGAGGGGCCGAAGAGCCCCGAGGGTTTTCTCTCCTCATCGACTACCTGTCCTCCCGTGTGGATGTTAGGGCCGCTTTCTCCTCGAACGCTCGGAATGCCCCAGATTTAAGCGTTTTATGGTCAGTTTAATAATTAAAAAAACGAAGAAACTGCTTGCACATCACTCAGCAAAAATGGGGCCCGTGACACTGCATGTGATAGTTTTAATTGCAGCTAAAAGTAACCAGGCTTGGGAAGGGCCCTGCGGAAGCCGAGTCCGGGACAGAGATGGCCCAGGCCTCTGCCCAGCGGTGGGGGCTGCTTTCACATAAGAAGGTGCTTTATTAACGTGGCCCCAATCCGCTGAGCAGCGCACCTGTGTGCCGTTGATAAATGGCGGCGACACGCCCGGCCCCGGCCGCCCCGCTCAGTCCGCCCCTGTGGACTCTGTCTGGTCCTGTGTTTCATTAGGACTTGCAGGGGGGACGGGGAAGGGCGCTCTGGAGCCGCAGGCAGGGGGGTGGGGCTTGAGGGACGTCTCTGAGCCAGCAGCGTGAGACAGGGATGGGACCCAGCTCTGCCTCCGGCCAGCCTCACTGGGGCCTTGAATCCGTTTCTGGCTGAAACTCTGGGCGTCAGCTTCATTCATTCACTGAGCACATGTTGGCTACTGGCTGTTGTGTGTGAGTCCCTGCGCACGCCGGTGGACCGGGCCAGCGTCTGCTCTCGGGGCAGGGGCGCAGGGTGACTGTGAGGCGGTCAGCCCGGGCAGGAGGGGCAGGGAAAGCAGGTGCGCTGAGCCCAGTCAGGAGGGAAAATCCCACGTCCAGCTTACACACGCAGTGTGGGGGAACCCAGGGTGGGCTGGGACCCAGATCCCCGAGGGCTTTCCATCTCAGTCTAGGACCTGGGGAATTTTTTTAAAACATTTTTACTAATTAGTGAGAGACAGAGAGAGACAGAGCATGAGCAGGGGAGGGGCAGAGAGAGGGGGAGACACAGAATCGGAAGCAGCTCCAGGGTCCGAGCTGTCAGCACAGAGCCCGACGCGGGGCTCGAACCCATGAACTGCAAGATCATGACCTGAGCGGAAGTTGGATGCCCAACCGACTGAGCCCCCCAGGCGCCCCAATTGTTTTTGCTGAGCATGATAAGGCAGCTGTTGTCTACGGTGTAGTTTTGTGGCTTGGGGTGTTTTTGTGTGTTTCAGGTGTTTTTCTTGCTATTATTTTGTGGGGGATGTATATTGAGCGCACATAGAGTATAAGCATTGCACGTGCTGAATTCTTTTCCATCAGTGCATCTTTCCTTAAAAACGCTCACTTTCTGACTGTGCTGGCTATATATTTACCAGGAAGGATTCCGGAAAATTGCAAAGGCACAAAAGATTTAAACAACAAAACTCGGATACAAGGGCATTTTCGAAGCGTAATTATTCAAAATTAGAAGCCTCGTGTCATACACCACCCCCTCCTCTGTCCTGTGCTGCAGCGAGCCTCGCTCGGGCCGTCCTTCGGTGGGATTGCTGAGTCACAGCCCGGACTTGAAAAATATTTTCTGTAGACCCTGCCAAGGCCCTGGGCAGATTCTCCATCATTTACCAAGAGGTCGTGAGCCCGTCCGTTCCCCTTACATCCTTGCCGAACCTGAATGTTATCTACCTTTTCAGTTCTGCTCAGTGGCATGAACCAAAAATGTCTCATTCGCATGTTCTTAATTATTGGCGAGATAAATTGGCGCCTTGTGATCTCCCACTATCGCGATTTTCCTTCTTTGGCTTTCTCTGGATTTTGGCCTATTTATTTCCTTGGTCCCCTTGTATGCTTGTGTTTTACTGACTGAGTCCCAGGAGCCCCTCATATAATAGGCACGTTAACTTTTTAAAATTCATTAGTGTATCAAACAAGCTTTAGCACTTTTATACAGATTATAACACACAGACATGATTTTTGCAGAAGAAATTAAAATTTGGATGTGTTGACTTACATGAGAAAACATTTACCCTCGATCAAGTAAAACGTCATAGAAAGATAATCTGTACAGGATAATCCCAGCTATGGAAGCAATGTGCGTCCGGAAAAGACCCAGAAGAAGGGGAGGGGGACCTAAAACACCCCACACTAACTGTTAACAGTGGTTCTCAAGAGTAGGATTACCGGTGATTTCCGTTTTTTATGACATAGTAATTTTTTAAGTTTATTTATTTTTTTAACGAGATAGAGAGCAAGCGGGGGAAGGGACAGAGAGAGGGGACGGGGAGAGAATCCCAAGCAGGCTCCCAGCTGTCAGCGCAGAGCCCGACACGGGGCTCGAACTCACAAACTGTGAGATCATGACCTGAGCTCAAACCAAGAGTCAGACACTTAACCGACCGAGCCACCCAGGCATCCCTATGACATAGTAATTTTTTAGCCTGTAGTATGTGTTTAAAACATATGTAGATACACATCCATGTGTGCTTTAATCTGTTATGTATATTACAAATACCCATTTTCATTCCAGTGTTGGTCTTTGGATTTTATTGGAGGCTTTTGCTCTGTCAGAGTTGAAACGTTTACGTAGTTAAGTGTAGAAATCTCTTCCTTCGCAGCTTGGAGGCTTTGTGTGTTGCTTAAAAAGACATATCCAACCCTAGATTATTAAATTATTCTCCTAAACTTTCTCTTAGTCCTATTGTGATTTGGGTCCTTTTTTTTTTTAACTTTAGATTTTAGATTTTTTTTTTATCCATTAGAGATTCATTTTTATGTAAGGTGTGAGATAAGGATCTAAAATTTATTTTGCTCCAGATACATTGCAAATTGCCCGGCACCGATTTACTGAACAGATGATCCTTTTTGCTCTTGATTTAAGGCACCTCTTTTATTATATGGAACATTTCCTTACAAACATGACTCTCTTCCTTAATTCTCTGTTCTGTTCCACTGATTTGTTGGTCCATTTGTGTGCTAATGTGTGTTAATTATTTCTGGAGCTTCATAGCACGACTCCAAAGAGTCGGCATTATGACACTTCCCCGCACCAAGAAATCGGTGGAAAATAATGAAGGGGGAAAATTAGAGAAAGATAAACAGAAAGCACCCAAGAGAAGCCGTCTGGGGCTGGGGGGGGCGGAGCTTCAAGGCACAGGTCATGTCCTAATACGCGAGCAGGGGACCAGCTCACAGGTGTGTCCTATTACTCTTTATTATTATGCTTTATAGCCAGTATTATGTATAGGCTTTTTGTATATGTAAGTTATTTCATTTTATTTTTTTAATTTCTCTTTTTAATGTTTATTTATTTTTAAGAGACAAACAGAGTGCAAGCAGGGGAGGGGCAGAGAGAGAGGGAGACACAGAATCGGAAGCAGCTCCAGGCTCGGGGCTGTCAGCACAGAGCCTCATGTGGGGCTCGAACCCACGAACCATGAGATCATGACCTGAGCCGAAGCCGGACGCTCAACCAACCTAGCAACCCAGGCGCCCCAATCTCTTATTATTTTAAGAGAGAGAGAGAGAAAGGGGGGGAGTGGGGGCAGAGGGAGAGGGAGCGAGTCCTAAGTGGGTCCCGCACTGTCAGCATGGAGCCCACGACCCTACGATCACGACCTGAGCCAAAATCAAGAGTCAGACGCTCAACCGACGGAGCCACGCAGGGGCCTCTGCAATTATTTTGTTTTAACAAAGAGTAACGAGGCAGCATTCCTGGTCCAAGCGGTGGACTAAGGCAATGCTAACCCCCCACTTTCTGCTCCAGACTCCGGGGTTCAGGAAAGACACGCGCGTGCGCCCGAGGTACCCCTGCAGCTCTCGAGGCCACAGAGCGCGATGAGCGGACACGCAAGCCACGCGGCTCCCCCGCAGGAAGGAGGTTGGGAGGCCCACCGCCCACGTACCTGCTCGCACTGGCCCCGGGGGCAGCACCCAGGGGAGGGCAGACGCTGCCGGGGAGCCCTGGCTCAGGACCTGCAGGGGGACTCGAAACCAGGAGGCACAAGGGGGCTGCCAGAAATCGCCGCCACATCGCCGGTCTCGACAAGCTCGGTGAGAGACTTAAGCGGGTCGAGAAGGGAACCGTGGCGAGGACCCCGGGAAGAGAGCAGCGCGCTGGAGGCACCTGGGCCCTGGAGGCACCTGGACCCTGGAGGCCTCCTGGGCCCTGGTGGCACCTGGGCCCTGGAGGCACCTGGGCGCTGGAGGCACCTGGGCCCTGGAGGCACCTGGACCCTGGAGGCACCTGGGCCCTGGAGGCACCTGGGCCCTGGTGGCACCTGGACCCTGGAGGCACCTGGGCGCTGGAGGCACCTGGACCCTGGAGGCACCTGGGCCCTGGAGGCACCTGGGCCCTGGTGGCACCTGGATCCTGGAGGCACCTGGGCGCTGGAGGCACCTGGGCCCTGGAGGCACCTGGGCCCTGGTGGCACCTGGGCCCTGGAGGCACCTGGACCCTGGAGGCACCTGGGCCCTGGAGGCACCTGGGCCCTGGTGGCACCTGGGCCCTGGAGGCACCTGGACCCTGGAGGCACCTGGGCGCTGGAGGCACCTGGGCCCTGGTGGCACCTGGATCCTGGAGGCACCTGGGCGCTGGAGGCACCTGGGCCCTGGAGGCACCTGGGCTCTGGAGGCACCTGGGCACCAGAGACAAAACGGTGAAGCCATGAAGCCGTAAAGCTCAGCAGAGAAACGGACCAGGACGCTGGGCGCAGCTGAGCAGAGAAACTGGAAACTCGGGGGTCGGACGGAGCATAGCCAGACGGGCCTGGGAGATTAAAACACACCAAAGAGGGGCGCCTGGGGGCTCAGTCAGTTAAGCGTCCGACTGCTGCTCAGGTCGTGATCTCATGGTTCGTGGGTTCGAGCCCCGCGTCGGGCTCTGTGCTGACAGCTCGGAGCCTGGAGCCTGCTTCCGATTCTGTGTCTCCCTCTCTCTGCCCTTCCCCTGCTCACTCACTGTCTCTCAAAAATGAATAAACATTAAAAAAAGAAAAAGAAGAAAAAAAAAGCTGGTGGACGTGACGAGAGACCCCAGAGCTGCAGGGACGGGTCGGCGGAGGGCCCGGAGAGTCAGCACTTGAAGACGTGGCCGCGAGAATCTCACAGACCTTGAAGGAGCCGCAGGCCCGGGGTCGGAACATTCTACCAGGTATCACAGAGGGTACAGGAGGACACTCCACTCCTAGGACACGTGCGGTGGGGACAGAGATGGCAGAGAGGCGCCCCCTCCGGAGGGCACAGCGCTGAGGCCAACGGCCGTGCCCAGCTACCACGTGAACTGGGGCTCCTCACCGCACGGAGTCCTCCCCACCAGCTGGCTACACCTGCTCCCGCCCGCCAGGCTGCCGTGAGGGTCCCGCGGTGGTGTCCCCGTGACGCCCCCGTGAATTCAGCCCCTGAGGGACGTTCGCTTTAATAACTGCATTTCTGTGTCCTGTTTCTTTCCGATTTTCCCTCGGCAACACAGGACAGCGGGACCAGCGCGTTTCCGTGCCCGCGGACAACGGAGTCTCCTCCGGGACCGGAAAGAGGAGGGAAGGACGTCTGGATGTGAGATCACTCGCGCGTCAGGGGACTTCGCACGCGCCCGCAGCCCTGCCTCATCTTCGCGACACCTTGAGGTGACTCATGGGAGTGACAGCTCTCACAAGATGCGCACCTGCGCGGAGAAGCTGCCCTTTCACCCGCGTCCCCGAGCCGGGAGGCAGAGCGGCCCCCGACACCGGACCCCCAGCCCTGCGCTCGGGAGCCCCATGGGGAGGACAGACCCTGGGGGAGGCCGGGGTCCTGGCCGAGTCTGCCCGGGGCTCCTGCCTTCACGGGCGCTTCCTCGGAAAAGCAGGAGGGAGAAAACAAGCCGTCCTGGCTTCTTACAACAGCTTCAATGACCAACGTGACATTGTGAAGGACGCGCCCGTGTTCGTAATCTCCCCTGACAAGTCGTTAAGTATTTATAGAAACGTTCTCTCCCGGCCCCGCTTAAGGAAAGTGCTGCATCTCATTTCCTCCGGAGACGCGCACCGGGCGGATCGGAGCGATGATCTGTCATCACAGACAGCCCTGAACGCTCACCGGAAAGACCTGCTTGTTTGGCGAAGTTGCCTGCACATTCTCAGGTTCCCCTCGGCCATGCCTTTGTGACAATAAGCCCTGGGGGGGGGGCATGAGTTGGGGGCGCTGGGTTTCCGCGGTCCTGACGTGAGGCAGGGAGCTCAAGGCAGGGGGTACACCCTGAGCCCGGGTGCAGACGCAGGATCTGCACGGGGACAGCACCGACGGTGGGGATGAGGGGCATTTCCAGGGGCCAGAGCTCCGTGAGGACCGCAGGATCCGCACACTCGTGGGGATCTTCGACGTTTCCCTTTAGGGCAAAGGCAATCTCACTGAACTTGAGAAGCAAGCGGTGTGGGCTCTAATTGTTTCTTCTTCTGGGTGACAAATCCGGTCCCTTCTTGGGGACTCAGTCTTCCCCGTGTGTAAAACAGGAGCAGAGGTTGGAGCAGCTGTGACAGTCTCTCGGAAAGGCCCCGGAAAGAGGGGATCGCAAACGGCGCATTGGCCCCGGCCCCGAGGGGCAGAGACGAGCCCGACCAGACGGGTTGTGTGCTCGGAGGCCCCTGCGCAGCACCCCGTGCGGCTACCACACACCGTGTCCCTCCTCGGCAAGGGCGTGCAGTGAGCATCTTTCTAAGGCATTTCAGATCCAGGGAGAAGCTCCCGACTGTATTTGGTGTGTGAGTCAGGCCGTGATGGATAATCGGGCTCTACGGGCCCCGCGAGATGAAGAGAAAACTGGGAGCCACGCGCCCTGGGTGGTGCCGGCTCTGAGGTCACGCAGCCCGGAGACAGCGAGGCCCCGGTGAGTCTGCAAATCCCTATGGGGTCCACCCGGTGGCCCAAGGCTCATGGTCACGTGGGTGGCCCCTCGAGGGAACCGATCTCAGCTCGGTAGGTGGAATAAACTGATGCTTGTGGAGATGCCCAGAAGCGGAATGAACTGTGTCAAGGGGTGAGTTCCCCACCATCCGGGCTGTGCAAACACAGGTTCACTGACCACCTCTCAGGAACGAGGGAGCAGAACTTGCTAGCCTGGCTGGGGAGGGGGGGTGCTGAGCTAACTTGCCTTAAGGACCCTTCTTATTACAGAACTCTCTCTCTCTCAAAAATAAATAAACACACATAGATGAGGCACACGCCGGCCACCGAAGACTTGCGGAACCCGGACTGCAGCCTGTGTCACACTCCGCGTCTCCAGGACTGTTGGTAACACGTGCCTGTTCTTTCAACCCACTGAGCTTGCGCTCATGCGTTACGGCGCAGAAAACCAATACGTACGGTAAACAAAGTAATCCTGTGACATCCACGATGTCAGGCAGTAGAAAGCGCTAGTGAGAAAACGGAAAGCAGGGGTGGGGGTGGGAGATGTGGGGTGAGGCATTTGGGGGTAGAAGGAGGTTGATTTTGACCAGAGAAAAGATAGGATCTAATTTGGGTTTTTTTAATGTTTATTTATCTTTAAGAGAGAGAGCGGGGGAGGGGCAGAGAGAGGGAGACACAGAATCGGAAGCAGCTCCAGGCTCCGAGCTGTCAGCACAGAGCCCGACACGGGGCTCGAACCCACGAACCGTGAGATCGTGACCTGAACCGAAGTCAGACGCTCAACCCACTGAGCCCCCCAGGCGCCCCCCGGATCTCGTTTGGTTTTAACGGGATCTCTCCGGCGGCGGTTTTCCCAGCAGACTCTGGACAAGGGCCCAGACGTCGTCTGGATCCGCTGAGTGCCCCCTCGCCCACCCCACGAGTCCACACAGCATCTCATTTATCACGGGGGCTGCGGCTCTCAGAGCCAGAGTGAAGCAAACCCGGCAGCCAGCCTCTGGTCTGTGGGGTGGGACGATTTTAGAGCGGGGGACACACGTGTGGGTCAGACACCTGCTGACCGTGACCAAGGCGCAGACGCATCAGAAAAGCAGAGGCGCACGCGGACTTCAGTGCGGTCGTCCCTACGCCTCCCAGTGCTCTTGCTCAGCGCCCCTGGCTCGGAGGGTAAGCGGCTTGCATGGAGCGCCCGGGGGGAGCGGGACCCGGGGCGGGACGGCCTCTCTCTCGCTGGCCCGTCTGCAAATCGTCACCCCACTCCGGCCGGTGACTCCCCGACGTCCAGTCCCTGTTTCCTGCTCGGCACCACTGAACTTCCGGAAATACAGCCAGGGATCTCAGGGGCTCCCTGAGCCTTGGGACACTTCTCAGAGCCTGTCACCAGGTAGGCCTGCCCCCACCCCCGCCCTCCCCGACCCTAAACTGCAAGGAGCCGCCCGCACTCGAGACCTTCTACAGCTACCGTTCACTAGAGAGTCCTAGACGGCGGCTGATTTTCACTCCACTAACGGAGTTAACGAAGTTCGGAAATGAACCGAAATGGGCGAGCGACACGTGTAGCGTGTCAGAGCCCCAGGCCTCTCTGCCCTTGGGCCCACACGCCGCGCAGCCATCCCCGCCGTGGCCCTGAGTGGACGCAGCACCGCCACACGCCTGAACGGAATCTACCAGCCTCCCCAGGACAGGACACGGAGGGGCACGGGGGCCCCACGCTCAGAACACAGACCAGTGCAGAACTCCCAGCACAGGGAAACCCGGCATGAGCTCCGTTAGGACCAGTCACCCCTCTCCTGGGCTGGCAGGGCCTCTCCAGCATCTGCCGCCGAAAACCCCTGGCTGCGTTTCGCTGGCAGCATGCGGGGAACCCTGGGGCCTGGGGTGGTCCGATGGCCTCCAACCCTGACCCAAGGAGGACCCCAGGACCAGGGGGCTCAGACGGGCTGTCCCTTGATGGTGGCACAGTGCAGGCCCAGGTCACAGGCTGGGAGGACGCTTGTCCCTCCTGGCGGCGCTGCTGGGCTCCAGTAGTGGCTCCGGGGACAAGCCGATGCCGGGGTTCTTCAGGGACCTCGGGATCCTCCGAGCACCATGCTCATTTCTGGTCCCTATTGTGTTTCCGCCAACACCCGGGCAGATAGAAATAAACAACAAATATCAGGGGGAAATCTTTCCCAAGCCATGAAATAAAACCAAATAAAACATGAAAGATTGTCCGGGTAAATGAGCCTGCCCCTCCCAGCAGGTGAGTCTCACCCAGACGGTTCACATGGGCGTTTTCCACAAGCCCATGTGGCTTTCCTGGGATCACGTGGTTCTGAGCCTCAGGGCCTCAAGGCCAGTAAAAGGCTCCACCGAAACCCCAGTGCTTCCCAGAATAACGTCCACAGGCTGGACAGGAGGTGGGCCACGGCGCGTCTCAGCAAAGAGGTTTATGTGTCCGGTGGTGCCTGTGGCCCCAGCATTTAGCAGAGCACCTGGCACATAGTGGATGCTGGATAAGTTTGTTGAAACACATCCTGGGATTATCATATGCTATTAACTGACACATCCTTGGCTTGTGAGTAGAAAAAAAAGTGGGGGAGAGAAAATGCTTACAGATATAATCAGTAACATATTATTTGTTCCGTCGTGTCTATCCAAAAGCAAAGGTCAGGACTTTTGCAGGAAGAAGGTCATGCAGGTAGCAGGAGCACAGACCAGGGACACACGGAGCAGGTGCACGGAGCAGGGACGCACGGAGCAGGCGCACGGAGCAAGTGCACAGAGCAGAGACACACGGAGCAAGTGCATGGAGCAGGGACACATGGAGCAGGTGCACGGAGCAAGTGCATGGAGCAGGGACGCATAGAGCAGGTGCACGGAGCAAGTGCATGGAGCAGGGACACATGGAGCAGGCACATGGAGCAGGTGCACGGAGCAGGGACACACGGAGCAGGTGCACGGAGCAGGTGCACGGAGCAGGGACGCACGGAGCAGGTGCACGGAGCAGGTGCACGGAGCAGGGACGCACGGAGCAGGCGCACGGAGCAGGGCTGGGATGGTCTCCTCGGGAAGGCCTGCTTGCAAGGTGGGCCCCCAGGCTGGTATCTGGGAACCTGAACGGTGAACGGTTCCTCACGGCGAATAAACCCTCCCCTAGAACCCGAGAGTGACTTCCTGTGCCTAAACCATCTGGGGGAGGAATATGCTTTATGAGAAATGCCTGCTTCCTGGGAGGCTGCAACTCTGGTACTTGCCAGGCACAGGGTCCTAATGAAAACCTGGGGCGCGGAACCTCCCATGAGCTGCCCTGCTTGTTGGGAAAGGTCACCAGAAAAGACGTGACCACCAGATGACCCGTGAACTGGACCCGGGCCCTCGGAGGCTCCCCGCCCCCTCCCCTCGAGCACACCTGCCCCGTACACGTGACTGAGCCCAAGTAAGGCGTCTTTATAAACTTTTAAGATCTGGAGGGTGAGCCTGGGGCTCCCCTGTCTTGCTGCCGCTCAAGGCAAGCCTCGTGGGTAAGCTCCCTTTCGTGATTAAAACTGCCACCTGGCAGCCTCTGTCTTCGGTCCCTCCCTGTCCTCTGACACCGGAGGCCCCCGGGGGCTGGGAACCCACCCTGGTAGACAACGTCTCACACGTGTTGTCAGAACCCGTGTGATCCCACAGGAGGAGACTCCGGGAGGCCGGAGCCTGGCTTCCTCACACTTTGCCCCGTGTACCTTCTCCTTTGCGGACTCGCCTTGTTCCTTCTGCGGCAAGAGACGACGCGGTGCGTGCCGCTGCAGGCGTCCTCCCAGCACGTCACACCGGAGGCAGCCTGGGGCCCGGCAGGCACATTGTAGTTAACCTTCCTTAAACAGGCTTAAAGCACCAAACCCAAATGCAGCAAGCATATTTTTTTCTTTTTTTAAGTTTATTCATTCATTTTGAGAGACTGTGTGTGCACAAGCAAGGCAGGGGCGGAGAGAGATGGGGAAGGGGAGTCCCAAGCAGGCTCCGCACTGTCAGCTCAGAGTCCGACACGGGGCTCGAACTCACAAACCACGAGATCATGCCCTGGGCTGAAATCAAGAGTTGGATGGGGGCTCCTGGGTGGCTCAGTCGGTTAAGCGTCCGACTTCGGCTCAGGTCATGATCTCACGTTCGTGGGTTCGAGCCCCACGTCAGGCTCTGTGCTGACAGCTCGGAGCCTGGAGCTGCTTCCGATTCTGTGTCTCCCTCTCTCTCTGCCCCTCCCCTGCTCACACTCTCTCTCTCTCAAATAAATAAAAACATTAAAAAAAAAAGAGGTGGATGCTTCACCGACTGACCCACCCAGGCACCCCAAACACATTTTCTTACCTTAATCAATATACAGCATCGTTTTTACCCCTGCATATACAGGAATTTATATCATCCTCATCAGGACCCAAAGATTAACCTTTAAGCTGGTGAATCTCAGAAGAGGAAGTCACGGCGATGCACAGATTACCTTCGCTTCCGCATGCACCCGCGTCAGCCTTCAACCCTGTGGCCACACCATCGGCCCTGGCCGCCAGGCACCGTCCTCTCGGCCTGTGGGCCGCGGACTGGGGGAAGCCACAGAGCTACTAAGTACTCTCTGTACAGAGACAGGCTCTCCCATCAGTCCTACATCTTACATCAAGATGCAACTACGTTTCCAATGCATATCGTGCTGAGTTTAGCAAAACACGGACTCATTTACAAGCACAGAGCATTCCCGGAGACGCTGGGTGCCTGCAAGTCTACAAAACGAAATCCAACACTTTTTTAAATCTGTGATAGGCCAGTGAAAAAGTGATGCTGGTACGTCAGAAACGGTGAAGAAACGTGGAAGGTTGTGAACAAATACGATTTGATCTGAAAAGAAACCAAATGAGAGAAAAATTGCTGAAGGGAAAGGACCATTTTGGAGGGAGAAGCCATTCCAGGGATCACCAACTGCAGGGCACCAGACAGGAGAGAAGGGGGCTCTTTGGGGAGCACCACTCAGGGCGGCCGGACCAGTCGGCCCCTTCCCGGCCCCTTCCTTGTCCCAAGACAGAGAGAAGCGAAACCTAGAGTGTGAAGCTGTGTCCAGCGCATCCCGTGAGGCCCCAGATGATACTGACGGCCAGGAAGGATGGGAGTCTGCAACGCCGCCAGCCACCCTCCACCCCTGCCTGCGGGGTCGGTCCCGCCTGTCATGAGCCCCACAGGCAGGCACCGCGGGGGACGACAGGCAGGTGTCCCTGGATATGAGGACTCATCTGAAATTCACCAGGTGTTCATGGACAACCAACGCTATGAAAGCCAGGACTCAGACTCAACAACCTGATGAATTAAGAGTTAAATGGCTCTTGGGACACCTGGGTGGCTCGGTCGGCTAAGCATCCGACTCTTCGGCTCAGGTCATGATCTCACGGTTTCATGAGTTCGAGCCCTGCCTCAGGCTCTGCGCTGAGCTCGGGACTCTCTCTCTCTCTCTCTCTCTCTCTCTGCTCCTCCCCTATTCTCTTGTCTCTCAAAATAAATAAACTTTAAAAAATACATAAATAAAATAACTGGCTCTCGGAACAGACTTGCGAATGGGAATAAAGTACCTCCTTAAAAGTAATTAAATAACTTGCAAATCAAAATGGTGGCCACCAAAATAAAAAATTCAACAATAAAATACTAAAATATTTTCTCTCTGATTTTAGGATACAGTAATTAAGAGTGTGATAATAGACAAACGCAGAAGCAGAACAAAACAAGAGAGCGGACTTGATCAATAGAGTCAAAGCCTTTAAAAACACTGATGAGACACACAAATCTCCAGTGGCAATGAAGAAAAGTAAAAGGAAAGGAAAAATAAATGACATGAAAAATGAGATAGTACACCTAGTTACAGATATGGAAAAGACTTTCAACGCTATAATGACTTTATTCCATAAATTTTAAAATCTAGATAAAGTACATAATTTCCCAGAAAATCTGCCTAAATGTACTCCAGCAGAGACATAACTCCTAGATGAGCTAAATGTGGAAGAAATTGAATAATCAGCCATTACTTCCCAAGTAGGTACTGCCCCATAAGGATCTGGGGGCCGATTATACCAAAATCTTGAACAAACAGAAAAATACCTAATGTCGTAAAATATTCCAGAAATCACCCTGGTTCATTCCAGAAGGCTCAGCGTGACCACAATACCAAAACTGAGTAAGTATAACACCCAAAATATATTCTGCGCACCAATCTCATTTAAATACATACGCGCAAATTTTTTAAAGAATACATTCGCATGTCAAATGCACCACCATGTTGAAAGAGCAATACATTAACATTTAGAAGAACTTGTCTCTTGTAAGAACAATTCAATATTGGGAAATCAGTAACTGCACATCACCACATTCATAAAGTAAATGAATAAAAACCTAAGTTTATCTCAGTTGAGGGCAGAAAAGCATTTAATCAAATTCAACATTACGTTTGAGGTATAACTGACATATAACATTATATTAGTCTCAGGTGTGCAACATAGTGATTCGATATTTGTACGTATTGTGAGATGATCAATATGTCTAGTTAACATCTGTCACCTCACATAGTCACAATCTCTTTTCTTGTGACGAGAACTTGTAAGAGTTCTCTTAGCAGCAACCAAACCGACCGCAGTCCCCACGCTGTACGTCACGTCCCCAAGACTTACTATTTTGTAAGTGGAAGTTTGTACGTTCGACCATCGTCACCCATTTTAGTCACTTGACATTCGTACAGCCCTCGGTACCTTCAGAATAGAAGAAAACCTTCTTAATCTCGCAAAGCCCATCTGTCAGTGCCCTACAACCAACAGCACCACGAAGGGTGAAAACATCTGAAATGTTTCCTCCAAACCAGAAATTACAAACACGAAGATGGCTGGCATCACCATGAGGGCTGGGGTCCAGGTCTCGGGCAGGGGCACCAATGAACCACTCACACTAAAGGATGAGATCTCAAAGAGCTACATCCTAGGAGCAAGGGTGAACCGGAAGCCAGCCAGCCCTCACACAGACTGCCTCTCAGTTTCAAATCACCAGGTGTTCCAGAATATTCCACCTGAAATTGGATGCGGGTGGTCCAAGGTTGCCATCACCTGGCAGAACCAAATAGAAAGGAACCAGCCATATGCAACACGTCAGAGCAGATTTGAAAAAGAACCAACTAGAAATTCTCGGCTGAAAAGTACAATGATTGAAATTCAGAACACAAGACACAGCAGAAGAGAGAATTAGTGAACTGACGTACGTATCAGAAGGAAATACTTAGGATGAAGAACTGAAAGATGGGAAGCTGGAGATCACAGAGCAGATCGTGAGAGACGCAGGGGTGCAGTGGGCGGGATGAACGCAGATTTAACTGGAGTCCCGGAAGGAGAATAGAGAGAGAAAGGTCAGAAGCAATACTTGAACAAATAAAACAGCCTTAGGATCTCCAAAGCTAATGAGAGAAATCAAAACCATGGATTTAAGAACCAATGACTCTAGCAAAATAAACAAAAAAACATACATTCAGACACATTGTAGCAAAACCGCAGAACACCAAAGACAAAGACAAGATTTAAAAAAATTTTTTTGGTGTCTTTATTTTATTGTTGAGAGAGAGAGAGAGAGAGAGAGAGAGAGAGCGCATAAGCGGGGGAGGGGCAGAGAGAGAGGGAGACACAGAATCCGAAGCAGTTCCAGGCTCCGAGCTGTCAGCACAGAGCCCGACGCGGGGCTTGAACTCGTGAACCATGAGATCATGACCTGAGCTGAAGTCGGACGCTTAACTGACTGAGTCACCCAGGCGCCCCCAAAGACAAGATGTTAAACCAGCAGGGGAGGGAGAGGAGGGACCCGTTAGACCTGCAGCCGACTTCTCAACGGCAATAGCAGAAGCAGAAGACAGAGAAACGGTGTTTTCAGAAATGAGGTTTTGAAATACAGACATTTGCAAAAAAAGCAAAAAACAAGAGACGTCACCACTGACCAATCTGCAGTAGAGAATCTAAACGGACGGAACACCACAGGGGAACAAAAAAGAGAGGTTTTTTTTTTGTTAAGGTAAATATTTACATAAATCAAAGTGAAAACCAGTTATGTAGGACACTAGGAATATTGCTTTGTGGGGGCCTGAAGTGTGTATAGAGTCGAAATACCCCAGCACCTGAGCCAAGAACGGAGAGAGGAGGGGGGCTGCTCTCAGGCCCTTACCTTCTGCAGAAGGAAAATATCGTGAGTCGGTGGGAAGTGCTGTAACCTGGAGAGGCCATTAAATAATAGCAGGAAAGTTGGGGCACCGAGGGGGCTCAGTCGGTTAAGCGTGCGACTTAGGCTCAGGTCATGATCTCACAGTGCATGGGTTCGAGCCCTGCGTGAGGCTCTGCGCTGACAGCTCAGAGCCTGGAGCTGCTTCGGATTCTGTGTCTCCCTCGCTCTCTGCCCCTCCCCTGCTCGTGCCCTGTCTCTTTCTCCTTCAAAACTAAATAAACATTAAAAAATTTTTAAAAAGGAAATCATAAAAGGATTGAAATAAAACTATTAAGTAATTCTCATAATCCTGGTGTTTAAAAGATTTTCCTGAAACAAGACATATAACCCAGAAGCCACATAATAAGAGATTAAGATATTTAATCTCATCAAAACTTAAAACACTGTGCTGAAAAATGACACCTTAAATACGAAGTTGAATTACAAGCAGCAAATTAGGAACCAATTATATGTCGCACATTGAACACGCAAAGAATTTACAGCCAGAATACATCGGGATCTTATACAAATCAATAAAAAAAAAAGACCCACAACACAATAAAAATTGGACAAATTACACGAACAGACAAGTCACAGAAGAGAGATATGAATGTCAACAACCTATGAAAAGACACAGAACTTCCGCCAGCAACCAGCGAAATGGAAATTAACTAAGGAGATACGATTTTGCCCTCACGATATTGCCGAATCTTAAAAAGATTGATAGTAATAAATATCAGCAAGAATATGAGGAACGAGTTGCTTCCAGATCCTTGCTGGAAGCGACGTGAACCTGTCAGTTCACTCAGAAGCCGTCAGGAGTCACGGCCAGGTGGAAACGCGCGTTCCCTTTACCCCAGCGACGTCACTGCTGGAAAGCGGCCGGAGGACGTGCGGGCGCCCGCCCACGATCGTACACACGCCGGGGGGGGGGGTGGCCTGCTCTGCCACAGGGGAACCCTGCGCCCCCCGACGTGGCCACATACATGTCAGAACGGCGTTCTCTGCACACATTAAATGACATGTAGGCATCTGCGTAGTGACACAGACAGACGCTCAGGACGTCGTCCCGCACAAAGAGAAGGATAATGCGTTTGCTGCAAAACCACCTGCGCTTGCGGGCCCGCGTGAGGAGGGGACCTCGAGGGGCCCGCGAGGTGCCTGCAGGGAAGGGAAGGCAAAGATGGGCAAGGAAAGGGTGCTTCCCATGAGACAGAAGACTTGCTCACAACTGAGACCGGGACACGCTGTTCAGCACCTTCGAGGTCCCCCGGGGACGCTTTCTGGGGGGCCCAGGGCAGGTGCGGAATCCGGGTGGCCGGCTCTGTCGGAGGAGACGCCTCGTTGCTCAGAACATCCAACGGACGGCCCCAAAGGGACTTGTTCTCTGACTTCTCTGACTTCGCAGACATGTGTCCTGATGCTGTGATTAATGAGTCATGTCTGGCGGCCGGCCAGGAAGCGGTCTCTCTGCGCTCGCGGGGCCCGGCAGCCCCTGGGCCGTGTGCACGGCACCCCCCAGTGCTGTGAACTTGACCCGTGTCTGGAAGTGTTAATCGACCCCGGTTTGCTCTGTACTGTTGAAATCTTATAAAGCAAGAACATATTAACATAATACCTATGAAATATCTAATTATATAAATAAATGTCCCCTAAGAATAGCTTTCTATTCGGTGCCTTCTTAACCAGTGGATATTAAAGAACTCTCTCATCTGCAAGTTCAGAAAACATTTTAATGTTGCAAATGGACTTTTGCATTCAAAGGGGCATTTGGGGCCAGCTCGCGGGCTGGCGACCAGTCTTCTCGTGCAGGGAAGGGGGTGAGGACGAACGAGGAGGGTGTGCAGATAAACGTGTCTTCCGACGTGGGGCTCACACCCAGCAAGGGAAGGGCCGTGACCAAGCCCAGATCTGCCCTGTAACAAGCCACCCAAGGCCCGTGCACACAGACAGCGCCCAGGGTCCCCAGCTGTCACCCCGGGGCTGCGGCCCGCAGACCGAGACTCCCTGGGTGGGTGGGGGCCCCCTTCCCCCCTCCCTCCCAGGGCTGTGCGTTAACACCCAGGCAGCTACAGATTGCCAGAGAAAATCACTTTAAATGAGCTGATGAGTTAAGCTTTAAATTCATGCCGCAGACAAAATGCAAACAGGAGTGGGGGCAGGGCGGGCATGGGGGGGTGGGGTGGGGGTGTTGCAGAACATTGTTCTCTGTGTTTCCTCCCCCTTACCTCCTCCGACCCCCCTGAGGGCACCTCACCCTTCAGGGAGGAGAGAAAAAGCCATCAGCAGACCCTCCCGCCCCTGCCTCGCCCCTACCCGATGGCTGCCCGCACTCCTGTCTCATGAGGAATGAGTCCCTACTCCTCCCTGAGGCCAGCGCCCCCCGGACTCCATCCTCCCTCGCCTTCCCCGAGAGTTCGCTCCTTCCCTGCATTTCACAAACTACACCCAGGCCCTTCCACTCCTCCCACTTGAACCTTCCGCGCCTCCCCTCAAACATAGAAGAGCATCCAACCAAAGCCCTTGCCGTGCTGCCTGGGCGGTGGGCTCCTGGCGAGACGGTGGGCTCCTGGCGGGATGTGGGCTCCTGGCGGGATGTGGGCTCCTGGCGGGACGGTGGGCTCCTGGCCCACCCGAGACACATGGTCGGTCCCAGCCCACCGGCCGCTGCCCTCTGCCAGGGCCCGGGTCTCTCTGCTTCTCGCCCAGAGAGCGAGCCCGCTGCACCGGGCACAACTCAGGAGCGGAGAAGCTGGTGCCCTCACAACCGATGTGAGAATGGGGAGCAGACACCCCACCTCCCGCCTCCAGGTGGGACATCACCGGGGCTCAGAGGTCCCCTCTGGGTGGAGTCCCAGGCGCCCACAGTGGCGTCCTTTCCCTTCTTTGACACAAACTTTGCTGGCTTTTCTTCCCTCCCCTGCCTCAGTTTCGCCACCTGCGAATGTCACCTCCTCAGCCCACCTCCCACGCCGACTGCCAGCTCCCAGGTCCTTCCCACCGTCAGGTGAGGCCTGTGTTTTCTTGTGTGTTTTCTGTCTCTTCCCACCTCCTCTGTCCTGTTGCCTCTGTGTGGTCACTGCCTGCACATCACGGGCCAGCCGATCACACAGGCTCCGGCACGCCGCGTGGACACACATGTGCACACACGCACAGGCCCACGTGTGCCCCGGGTCCTGCAGAACCGGAACCCCAAGCCTCAGGACGCACGTTGCACTTTTCATACGTGTTGAGTTTCCCTGAGGCCTCGTGCTCCAGGGGCTGTGGTCACACCCCCGCCCCCCAGACACACTCTAACCTTTAAGAGGAAGAGGGAAAAGTTACTTGTGATCTCCATTGCCAGAACGTTCCTCCATTCCCGGGTCCATATCGCCTGACTTGTTGGTATTTTATAGTCTCTTCCCCGCAAAAGTCTTCGGTGCGCTTTTCCTGAAAGGCTCAGTTCAGACCTGTCTGGTATTTTTTTACGTTTTATTTATTTATTTTGAGAAAGACAAAGACAGCAGGAGCAGAGGAGGGGCAGAGAGATACGGGGAGAGAAAGAATCCCGAGCAGGCTCCGAGCTGTCAGCGCAGAGCCCGACGCGGGGCTCGAACTCACAAACCGTGAGATCAAGACCTGAGCCGGAATCAGACACTTAACCGCCTGAGCCACCCGGGCGCCCCACAGCTGTGCCTGGTATTCAGGAATTGTCTGTACATCCTGGACTCCGGGTTCCCTCCGCTTGTATCTTCACGTAAATGGGCTCTTCCTGGACAAACAACCCCACACCCACTCTTGTGCCTCCTGCTCTGCACCCAAATGATGCCTGATACACACGACCCTCTGTGAGTGCGCAGGGAACGGAAATAATACACCCCTTGGCAGCAAAAACCCTTCTAGCTGACGCCCTGTTTTTAGCGTTGGGTTCTGTCCACCTGGGCACGATTTTCTTCTTCTTTTTTATTCTGATTTGGACTTGCTGAAATGCATGAATCTGAAAATGTCTGGCCTTCCGTGAAACGTTGGCAGGTTCGGGCCATTATTTCTTCAAATAGCTTTTGTCCCGTTTTCTCCCTCTTGCCCCTCTGGGACGCCAATTATTCGTATGTTAGAGATTTCGTTAGTGCTCACGCCTGTCCCTGAAGCTCTGTCTTTCTCCCCCGCCCCCAGTCTTTTTTCTCGACATTGTTCAGATTCAGCCATTCTTACTGATCTGTCTTCGAGCTCACTGACCTTCTGGGACATCCACACTACTGTTCAGTCCACCCAGTGAATTTTTTAATTTATTTTTTTAGTATTTATTTATTTTAGAGAGAGAGAGACAGAGCATGAGCGGAGGAGAGGCAGAGACAGAGGGAGACATAGAATCCGAAGCAGCTCCAGGCTCCGAGCTGTCAGCACAGAGCCCGATGCGGGGCTCGAACTCCCGAACCATGAGATCATGACCTGAGCCGAAGCCAGACGCTCAACCGACTGAGCCACCCAGGTGCCCCTGGATTTTTTTATTTTAGATATTTGGTTTTCGGTTCTAGAATCTGTATTTGGTTCTGTCGTATAGATTCTGTATCTCCGCTGAGAGGTCCCTCTTTGTCACTCATTATAAGCGCGTCCCCATGATTGGAAGAGTTCCTTTAGTGTGTTGGTTTGATAATTGCAGTATTTAGGTCATGTCAGAGTTGGCTTTCATTGGTTGTCCTCTGCCTTGGGAGTTGGTTCCATTTTCCTGGCTCAAAGTTGTGTCAAATAACTGCGCGTTGTAACTAAGTCATGTGGGTTCTGTTCTAGAGACTCCGGATTCTTTACATCGCTCTGAAGCATGTTGATGTCCGTCTGAACGGCACCTGAGTTGCTCAGACCCACACTGCCGGCCCCGTCCCGTCTGTGGGGGACAGCATGTCAGATTTCATTTTGGTCCCTTGACCTTAGCTGTATCCCACAGACTCCCAGAGAGCCCGGCAGAGATGGGGCTCCCCCTCCGACTTTCTCCCTCACCTCCAGGGGCCTCCTCGGCTCTGTCCTCTCATCCCTCAGGCAGGAAGGGCGGTGGGTTTTCTCTCAGAATTTGTGCTGCCTCGTGCTGGGTCATAGCTTCAGTTGCCCTCAGAATAAATCATAAAACTGGGAACATACCTCCACACCCACCCCCTCTTCAAGGTCTCAAATACCCTACGAAATCTGTCTGCTTCTGTTTGTCCCTCAAAGCCCTTGGGATTTTTACATTCTATCCAGAATTTATGGTCATTAGAGGGAGGGTCAGTCTGTTAGACACTTACTCCGCCGCAGTGAAAGAGGGACCCAAACATACTCAGCACGTTGGCTTTAGAATAATAATCAGCATATCAGTATGTTTATACCCGTACTCACTTATAGTGCAGACTCAAATCCCAGAAAAACAACGTTTGGGTGGGGAGAGGCCAAAAACTAAAGGCAGATGAGTATCGGAAAGGTATATGGAGAACTTTCCAGGGAAGGAATGCTCTAGCGGTTGAAGGAAATTCTAAAGTCTTCTTACAGCCGAGGAAATAAGGAAAATTATATGCATTTTCTATGCTTCTAGGGCTGGGAATAGGAAACCTGTAAATTCACTGAGGAATTTGCTTCCCTGGCCCGGAACTCAATGGAGTGACATGGCCTCTCCTGTCATATGATAATCATGTACACAAAGTTACTCCTGGGACGGAAACATTCAATAATTCAAGTAAAGCATTTCCCACAGTGCACATAGAGAGTGATGGTGATAGTGAGGATGACGGTGATGGTGGTGATGGTGATGATGGTGAGGATGGTGATGGTGATGATGGTGATGATGGTGATGATGGTGATGATG
>CM053565.1:862956-918994 GCA_028646485.1 Cryptoprocta ferox
GAGACAGTCGCCAGGCCCCTGTCCCAGCCCCCCCCTCTGGTCTGTCTGGAGGCATTAATCCCAGTATCGAACGGTCAGCCCCGGGGAATGAACTTTTAACGGCTTACGGCGAGGTGGGTTAATTAAAGTCTTTGGTCGAAGCCCCATAAACAGCATAAAACTTCTCTCCCTTAATTATCTCGGACGGTCTCGCGAGCACCAGGCCAAGGGAGGGGGCTGGGCGACGAAGAGGCCGGGGGAGGGGCCGGCGGACGACGTGCCCCCATCAGCTGGCAGGAGACCGTCCCTCCCTCTTGCGGCGCTTCCCCGCCAGCACCTCCCGTGCACCCACCAGAGGCTGGGGCCACAGTTCAGACCCAGACGTGCCCCCGAGGAGCGGATACTTGCCGTGCCAGCCTGGGGGACCACGGATCGCTTCCCAAGACGGTGGCCTTGAGCCCAGACCGGAAGGACGCGTCAGAGACTGAGACGAGCAGAGAGGCCTGGAGGTGAGGACGGGCGGGGTTTGAAGACTGGACTGTAGGGTCCCGGCTGCGGCTGCCAGATAAGACCAGAGGGCTGAGAGGGGGAATGAGCTGCAGGGGGTGAGTCAAGAGGCAGGAAGTTCAGGTTGCTGACTGTTCAAGTGAGAGAAAGTGCCATCCCATCTCAGGCGATGGCAGGGGAGGGATGCTGGGACGAGACAGAAGTGTGCAGGGGTGAGGCCCGGCTGACAGGGTGTCCAGCTGGGTGACAGTGACACTCACGGAAGGTGAACGTAGGAAGGAGCGCGGGCCGAGGGCTGGGAGATCACGGAGTCCATTTGGACGCTCTGAGTACGACGGGTCAGTGACCTGGTCACAGCCCCCAGCTAGTCGCTCAGTGACGCTCCGCACGTCTCTGGACGCACCCAGCCCCGGCTCCCCTCACCCCCGCCCCGTGCACTCTCCTCCTGCAGGCCGCTTTCCGGCCACCTGCACATCTGCCCCGTCCACATGAGCCCCGGGCTCCGTCCCATCTGGCGCCCCTGTTCCCCGATGTCCTCCTCCCTGTGCCCCCATCATTCATTCCCGGTGTCCGTCACAGAGGCCCCCCCACGTCCACTAGCAGGGACTAGAGAGACTCGGGGCCCCGCCCCCCACCCCTCCCCACGTCCAGACTCTGACCCAGCAGCTTATTTTCACGACCCCGGGATCTGCATTTCCGGCAAAGCGAGCTCGGCGGTCCCCGGCGGGATCTGAGAGGCCTTGCGCGCCCCGTCCACCGTCGGCAAGCGCGGCACCCCCCCCCATGTCCGTTGTAATAATTTCTGAAAAGGAAAATTCACGTTTCTGTCATCTGTCGTAAAATGTACCTAAAACGTACCTCAGGAAGCTATTTGTATTGACCTTTATCAACACATAATCCCGGTGGTAACGACGTACTTTCTAAAGATTTCAGCTCAGGGATGATCTGGCTTCACCCCTTCCAACGACGCTGCGCCCCCTTATCCTCCTGCGCACAGAAACCCGGGCGTGGTGTGCTGAATCGCGTGTGAGCCCCGCGCCCGGGGAAAACGGCGGCCGTCCAGGACCCCGCGCCCCGCCAGCCCTTCTGTGGCAGGGACACAAATGGCCGCCTGCAGACCCGCCCCTTCCCCGTGGGCCCGAGATCAGCGCCCGTGACGGGGTCGGACACAGACCCCCTCGATTCCCACGTTTTGTCTCATGAACAATTGGCTGAAATGCTTGTCCTCCCGGAACCAGGCACAGAGATCAATGCTCCCGACCGGCCCAGACTCCCCCCGCCTGGACCACGGCCGTCCCAGCTGTAACCTCCCCGACCTATACCTTGGCTAATCTTCCCCCACAGAAGTCTAAGGCCAGGCCTCCCTGCGGAGACACGGACGGGCGGCCAGAAAGCTCTCCCGATTGCATAAATGACACCAGCTTCGTCTCTGATGGGCACCAGCACTGTCGGTATCTGTAATCCGGGGTCTGGGGACACGGTTACAAGGTGGCTCCCAGTCGGACAACTTGTCATTGCCCGGAAGGGGGCTTTTGTGACGGCCTGTCCTTCGGTCTCGACTTCCTAACCCGCAGGTGTTTACGGGCTGAGGTTCCGGTTTGCGGCGACACGCAGCCGAGCCGTTAGAACCACGTGGATCCTACTGGTTTAATTAATTTACCGGCGGCCGCCAAGGGGAGGTCCGGTGAATGACACTCTTCCGCCTCCTGTCTGCGCCCGTCCCGTTTCCTCCACGTCACATAGATAGGCTCGCCCCCTTCTCTGCCGTCCTGCTCTCTTCCTGGGAATGATCCAAATGGCCCCTCTTCCAGGAAGCCCTCCGGGCTGGTCCTCCCTCCTGAAATGCAGGGCTCCTTCTCCAGTGCTCAGCTCACCAGCTGTGCTTCAGTCTAGCCTTTCCCGATGGGATCTGAACCCTGAAGCAGCAGCGCAGAATGGAAAACAGAGACGTAGGCTCCATCGACTTCTGGTTACCTGTGGCCTCCGCAGGCCGTGCAGTTCCCGCTGGGCCTCTGCTTCTTTGTCTGTAAAATGGGCATAAGAATCTGGCCAGCACTCCCCTGCGGACCTGGTGGGAATGCAGATGCAGATGCAGCGGGTCTGGGGGGAGCCTGATCTCCGGGTCCCTAACAAGGTCTCAGGCGATGCTACTGTTGCGGGTCCATGACCGCACTTCAGTAGGAAGATCTGGAGTGTTCTACGGGGCCGGGCCCGTATCTGGAGCTCAGCAAGCTAGGGGCCCTATCGATACTGTTAGCATCCCTACCACCAGTGCCTGACAGGCGGTAAGTGCTGGGAAGCTTGGTAGCTGCGGTCACCGTGGTCACCTCCCTGCTCCGGGCCAGGACCCTGAGGGCAGCGTGTGCAACCGATTCCTCCTCTGAAGTGTCTTCCTTCACGGAAGGAAAAGAACCAAGTAATTTCTATCAAGACTTGGGGGAGAAGGGGGTCTGCTCTGGAGGGAGCGGGCTGTCCCCGGCTCTGAGCATAAACAGAAAACCCCGGCCCGGGAGGGGCTCCGGCCGCTGCCCCCCCCGCCAAGCCCTCAACCTCGCCCCGCAGGACGGCCGCCGGCTCTTCCCCCAAAACCTTCCCTCCTCGGAGGCCAATTTCTGCTGGAAATGAGCTCCCTGCCCGGCGCAGCTGTAAGCCCAGGGGAACAGTTGGCTTCGTAACCTTGGGGGAGAAAAAGACAAAAAAGAGAGTCTCGAGAGGTTGATCAGGGACCCCGCGACGCTGTAAAACATATGCTGTGACATTTTGGTCCTTGACAGGTTGGAGCCACCGGGGAACAGCCTTTTCCTCCGCGCTGACTCAGGCCAAGTTAATGAGGCTCTGCTCCACCTCCCTCCCCGAGGCGGGGGCAGACCGGTCCTCCCCACCCCCGCGGGGACCCCATCTGGAGAGCCCCGCCTCAGCCTGGCGGAGCAGGAGGGGGGCCCTGCACCAGCGGAGAGCTTCTGCTGCCCTTAGAGCCTGTGGTGCAGGTGCGGGTGCAGGTGCGGGTGCAGGTTCGAGCCCAGGTGTTGGCCACCCCCTCCCTCGGGCCCTGGAGCCCTTCCACCTCCAGGGACAGGGAGGTTAGGCCACTGCGCCAGGGGTGGGGAAGGCAGTCACGGCCTGGAGCAGCGGTTCTCGGTCCTGGTTACACATTAACCACCTGGCGGGGGCTTTAAAAACACACAGATGCTGGGACGCGCCCTCGGGAGTTCTGCATCCTGGGCACTGCTGGGCATCACAACTTTTCAAAGCTCCTGGCTCGTCCCAATAAGCATCCACGGGCGGGAACTACTGGTTGAGAAAAAAAAATTTTTTTTGGTTCAGATCTAATTTTCAAAACAGCTTTTAAAGATCCCACGTAGCAATCGTCAGAGCATTTTGATTTGCAACAGATGCAGATTTTTCTCTTTCAAAGCCACCAAAAAAGATCAGAGCCCGGAGGACCAGATCGCAAAGCCGGAGGCCGCGGGTCGGGAGGCGAGGGCAGTGTTTCCACCCCAGAGGAAATAAAGTCCCTCAGGAGAAGAGAGCACTGGCAAGGAGATGAATCCCTGCGCCCCCAGAGAAGGCCACGGGGGAGAGACTTGGGGCTGTTTCCCGCCTGGAAATCGGGCAGTCCCCCGGGGAGGAACGGGGATGACATCGTGGGATAGAATGGCGGCGGCGACTGTCTCCTCCCCCCTCACCTCTGTGCGGCTCGGGGACTGTCCCCAGCCTGCACGCACTCCGGCAGGTTGGGGTCTGGACACGGAGGGGCCAGTGACAGGTGCAATGGCCCACCCACCGCCGGGCAGTGGAGAGGCCAGGACGGGAGGGGGACGAGAGACGGTCCACCCACGAGTCCCGGAGCAATGAGTTACTTTGAATCCAACAGTCGGTTTGTTTCTGCCCAGGAGCCAGCCAGGCTTAGTTACAAAAAAAGAAGGAAGTTACATTTCCGCGCTGCTGAGTGTGACTGTAAATCTTCAGCCGCTGTGAGGTCTGTTCAGGAAAGAAGAAAGAAATACACCCGCCGGTGAGTGGGAAGAGACAGTCGGCCTCAGCGCTAATCCAAGGAACACCAAGCAAAACACCAGTAACACAGCACGTGGGCCCCTCGATGGGAGCAGTTCTAAAATCTAATGCCCACGCCACAAAGGTGAGGAAGCCGGGCTCCGCAGTACTGGTGAAGAAATGCCGGCCATCTCCCGGGGGCACACCTGCCCCGTGAGAACCGAGAGAACCGTAACAAGTACATTTCGGTGCAGTGATTCTAGGAATTTGTCCTTTGGAAATAATCAGGCTCTATAGGAAGCTACGCAAAGAGGATTGTTCATCAGAATTTTTATTATAATCCTGAAAAATGGGTATAAATATCCAATAATGGAGAACTGGGCAAAGTACGCTATGTTAGAAACATTTCACGAGGGGAGCCTGGGTGGCTCAGGTCACGATCTCACGGTTCGTGGGTTCGAGCCCCGCGTCGGGCTCTGTGCTGACAGCTCGGAGCCTGGAGCTGCTTCGGATTCTGCGTCTCCCTCTCTCCCTGCCCCTCCCCCACTTGCCCTCTGTCTCTTAAAATAAATAAACAATCTTCCAAAAGGGGAGGACTGTTTCTAGAAACAAGTTTCATTGGCCCATTGGGCTCTTTGTATCATGTACAATTCTGGTTAAAAAAAGAACAAGCAGAAACAAAGTATCCATGCGTTGAGCTTGGCGATCCCACCAATGGATTTCTGGAGACACCTGAGCTGTCACAGCCTGTGACTCCACTACTTCCCCAGGAGTCACGGGAGGCAGCTCCCTGAGCTCGGGACTTCGGGCATCGCCTGTGAATGGTGAAATGACTCCCTGATGTCAGTGAACAGGTCACGTTCTCCTTCCTCTGTGTCCCTACATGGGGTTCCTGTGGGCACACCAGTGCCCCCCGGCCACGGGAATCACTGTAAGGTGCAGACTCAGCCCTGCTCCCACCCTGGCCGGACCCCTGCGTCTGGGCCCCTCGGGGCAGCTCCCGACCCTGCCGGGGACGCCCCAGAGCCCTCCACTCACCGCACCCCGTCTGCGTCTGCCCAGAGCTGGGGCGCACGACCCTGGAGGCGCCCCAGAACCAGCTCAAGCCCCAGCCTTGTCACCACCACCTGCTCACACGTTCATGCCTCGGTGTCTCCTGGACCCATGGGGGCTTCGAGCCAGAGAGCGGGGTCCACCAGCGGCCACCAGCCTGGCCACCAGCACGCACAGCGGCAAGGGCTTTACCGCTGCTGACTTAGCTTCCATTACGCTTAAAATAAAGTGGTGCCATGTGGCCTTAATTCAGGAAAAGAAGCCGCAAATCTCAGGCCCTTTCGGAAGGCGTGTTTTCACAATGAATTAACAGGCCTTCATCCTGCTCGGCACCAGCAAACGGGGCTGCTGAAGGACCCCAAGGAGCAGCTTCCGGCCTGGACCCGGCCGTCGGCGGCCACAAGGGACCGAGCTGCTTGCGCGTAGCAGGAGGGAGGACAGCGAGTGTTTCCCGCGCGCCGACCACGAGTCAAACGCGGTGCTAAGTGCTCTTTGAGCATGATTTGTGCTCGCTTCACAAAAAGTCTCTTTTTTTAAAACATTTATTCATTTTTGAGAGAGAGTACAAGCAGGGAAGGAGCAGAGAGAGAGGGAGACACAGAATCTGAAGCAGCTCCAGGCTCCACACTGTCAGCACAGAGCCCGACGCGGGGCTCGAACCCACGAACCGTAAGATCATGCCCTGAGCCAAAGTTGGACGCTTAACCGACTGAGCCACCCAGGCGTCCCCAGATGCAGCAATTCTAAATAAAATATCAGCAAATTAAATTTAGTGGTGCATTAAACGAAGACCTCCTTTGCACGCACAAGCAGGATTTATTCCAGCGGTACAAGAATTGTTCAGCACAAATAGTAACGCAGTTTCGCTACAAGAAGTCATTAAAAAAAAAAAAAAACCCCACCGGGGGATCTTCTGCTTCCAGAAAGATGGGGTAGATGCAGTTTTCCCTATTCCTCCCGGGGGGGCGGGGGGGACGGTATGTGAGGTGAGCATCGGAGACTCAGGAAGGTGGACAGAAGACGGGCTGGGAACCTTGAGACCCAAGGAACGGTCTCGCCGAAGCCGGCCACCCCGACACCAACGGGGCGGACAGAACCCAGCAGAAGCTGTTCTCTCCAGCCAAGGGACCGGGAGAGGAGCCGCCTGGCAAGGCAGAAAACTTTCGAATAATCCCTGCTTTACTCCCGCAAAACACGGCGTGAGCTACTGTCCCCTCAGCCACCTGCGCTGCACACCCCTCCGGGCAATACCCAGGCTCCCCGCCCAAGGGCTGGGGTCCGAGGCGGCCGGGTGGAGAGCCAGAGGTCGGGCTCTGAGCTGACAGCTCTGAGCCTGGAGCTGCTTCGGAGTCTGTGTCTCCCCCTCTCCCTGCCCCTCCCCTGCTCGCTCTCTCTCCGAAATAAAGAAACATTAAAAAATTTTTAAAAAGAGAGATAATGGACACGAAGACAGACAGACAATGCCATCTAAACATGGTGGCAGAGATCGGAGTGGCTATACACTAACCGAAGATGTCACCAGCAGTTAGGAGAAAGACGTGGGACACATTCTTCCCCCCAGCCTTCTAGAAGGAACCTTGATTTTGGACTTCCAGCCCTAGAACCATGGGAAAATAAATAGAATAAATTTCTGTTGTTTTTAGCTTCCTGGTTCACGGTGTTTGGTCAGAGAACCTCTGGGAAACGAGTGCAGATTTCGACACTGATACGACAGAGACGCTAGAATGATCTGATAAGGATTTTATACCCGTCATCATCAAAATTAATTCAGTGAGCAACTGCCAAGCTCGGTAGAGACAAACAAAAAAGTAGAAAAAAAAAAACCAGCAAAGAAATAGATGATATAAACAGAGTGACCAAAATAGAGGTCAGATGACAGATGCAGCAGGAGAGGAGGGGACGGAGGTCAGAACCAGGGCACTTGAATATGGAACCACAGAAGGCGCTCATTCTGAACAACACGGAGAAACTAGAAGAAAGAAAACTTTTAACAGAAAATCAGGGACTTATAAAACTAGAAGCAAAGAACAGACATTTGTGTCAACAGAGTTCTAGGGAAAAAAAACAACAGGAGAAAAAGAGGGTGAGGCTGAAAAATTACTCCAAAAATGGCCAAAAACAGTTCCAATTTGGTGAAAGACGTACATGCACAGATTCGGGAGGCTGAGTAAATTCCAAACAGGATAAAGCCGAAGAAACCCATGCGCAGGCACATCGTGGCCAAACTTCTAAAAATTAAAAGCAAATTAAAAAAATCTTCTTTTAATTTATTTATTTTGAGAAAAACAGGGGCAGCACAAGCAGGGGAGAGGCAGAGAGAGAGACAGAGAGAGGATCCCAAGCAGGCTCTGGGCTGACACAGCACAGAGCCTGATGTGGGGCTCGAACCCACGAACCGTGAGATCGTGACCTGAGCTGAAATCAAGAGCTGGTCACTCAACCGACTGAGCCACCAGGCGCCCCAATAAAAAATCTTGAGGAGTCGGGGCACCTGGGGGGCTCAGGCAGTCAAGCATCCGACTTCGGCTCAGGTCATGATCTCACGGTTCGTGGGTTCGAGCCCCGCGTCGGGCTCTGTGCTGACAGCTCGGAGCCTGGAGCTGCTTCGGAGTCTGGGTCTCCCTCTCTCTTAAAAACAAATAGACATTTACAAAATTTAATGAATACAAATCACCGGGTGATGCAGGGAATTGTTGAATCACTACGTTTTGCGGCTGAAACGAATCCTGAAGGAGGAAACTACGTTGGGATTGAACAGAAACGTAAGAAAAGAGGGTGCCAGGTGGACACAGCCCCTTACCTGTAGGGGAAAACCCGGGTATTTCATGGGGAATCCGGAGGCCAGAGGCGAGAGGGAAGGTCTCCAACCTCTGCCCTCCCCCAGAACAAAGCCCGGTCAGGCGGGAGGAAAGAAACGGAAAGAAACAAGAGCAGAAATTGAGGAACGAAAACAGAAGCTCAGCGGAGAAAACCAATGAAATAACTGAGCAGCTAGTTCCCTAAAACCCTCGATGCCATCGACAGACTGCGGGCAACACGGGCAGAGGCACGGGGCGCCACCAAGTAACAGCGAGGGTCTCAGACGGGGACGTGGTGGGCAGCTGCGGACACGTCCCTTTGACAGCCACGCGGGGGAGGGGGGCGCGTGAGGAGGGGGCGCAGCTCGCGCAAAGGCCTGGGAGCCTCGGAGCGCCTGGCACGGCCTGGGGGAGGGGCAGGGGGCTCCCGCACAGGGGACGGAGGTGAGGAAGCACTAGCAGCGTGTGTGTGAACGTGTGTGCACGCGTGTGGGTGTGCGGATGTGTGCGTGCATGCGTGTGTGGGTCTGGGCGTGTGTGTTCACGTGAGTGTGTGTGCGCACAAGTGTGTGAATGTGAGTGCACGTGCAGGTGGGTGTGGCCGTGTGTGCTCACGCGAGTGTGCGGGGGTGTGCGTGCACGCACGTGCTGGGGTGGCGGGCAGGTTGGCGGGAAGAGCCATGTCTTTCTCTAAACGCAACAGGACTCCTGCCTCTTACGTGGGAGACGGACGTGCTCAGGCCCGTTTCGGACAAAGCCGTCGGGGGCGGAAGGCCGTCAGCAGAGAAGTCGGGGGCGCGGAGCTCGGCACAGACGCGTGAACCAGACGGACGCGTAAACCCAGGAAGGCGGCTCCCAGACGAGGGGCCGGAAGGTGGGCCACCAGAGCCGGGCAAGGACGAGCTGCTTGGGACACATGTCCCTGGTGCCCACAGGCGCAGTGGACAAACAGGGCTCGCTGCCCCCAAGTGTCCTTATTCACCGGGTCAAGGTCAGCTCAGCGACCCCGCCCTGCGGCCCCCTCAGCCAGCGCTCTGGATCCCAGCCTGTGAGCAAGGCAGGAGCAGGGACTTCCCCACATGGGACCTTCTTTCTCCACGCATCCCTGGGGCCACCAGGGAATGGGACATAGGGTCCTCCCTGCTCCAGACCCCACAGACCCCCCCCAGGGCTCTTCCGGCAGGCAGGGACGGGGGGGCTCACTACCTGGGTCACACATGCAATGACACTCAGCCTTTTCCCCACCGTTTTGGGGACTTTTGTTTTCCTTCCTCCGGCATTTAGGCTTTTGGACCAGACGGCAGCTCCCCTTCCAGATGTGAACATTTCTGTCTCAATGTCCAAAAGAGCTTTCTGTCCTAACAGCGTTGTTTCTGGACCAGAAAGTCCAGGCAGAGGACCCACAGCGGTCTCCCCACCACATACGCCTCTCCCCCGGGGCGACGCCCACAGACTGACGGGCTGCTCAGAATCAGCGGGAGGGCTGAAAAGAATCAGCTGAAGGAGGAAAAGAAAGGTCCAGAAGGTCTGGGAAGTTCACAGGCCGATTATTCATCCTTTCATAACGGGAGGCAGACGGTGGAAATCCGGGGCCCCCCGGCCCCCCACCATGTCTCTGGTGCGCACCTGCTCCTCGAAGGGGATCATGCAGGCGCCAGAGCATCGCGTCCCAGGTGCTAGCGGGGCAGACACCGGGCAGAGGCGCGGGCGGGGGGCTCCTGGGCACCGTGGGGGCCCGGCTGACCTCCACCCCCTGGATGCAACAGCGCCCCCCCCACTCGTGACAGTTAGAACCATCCCCAGACACTGGCTCCCTGGGGGACAAAACCACCCCCAGCTGAGAACATCCGTCCCGAACAGACCGGAGACGCTGTGACTTCGTGCGGCCTCTCCGAGGGCGGCCTGCCGTACAAGGAGCTGGGCGCTGTGGCCATCTCTGCACACACCCCTCCGTGTGCCCTGCCTGCCTCCCGCCCCCCTGCCCTGTCCTCACCCCTGCTTCCTGAGGCCACACTTGTCTCGGGCTCTGGTTCCAGAGAACCCGGGCGGAGGCGATTGCAGGTGGGACGGAACCGAACCGAGAGACCAGGAGAAACGAGGCCCCTTCGGGATGGGGCGGCCGCGCAGAGCGCCCCCGGGGCAGGGCCCGAGTCAGGGAGCTGGGGCACTCGTGCGTCTGCAAGGAGAGAGAACAGGACAGAAGCACAGAGAGGCCGCGAGACCTCCCGGAAAACCCCTCTCCTCGGGCTCCCCCGTGTCCATCTCCGTTTCTTACATCCACAAAGGCCGGAATGAAACATCTGGAAGGAGGCTGGTGCCCCCACACCTCACGCCAGGCTCAGCTCAAGGAGGGGCGTTCTGCCAGAGCTGCTCTCCCACTGGGCTCATTCCGAACGGGGTGGGCGGGAAACACTGCAGATGCGGGGCGCCTGGGGGGCTCAGTCACTGAGGCTCCCGACTCGCTCTCGGCTCAAGTTGTGAGGTCACGGTTCCTGAGTCCGAGCCCCGCATCGGGCTCCGCGCTAACAGCACCGAACCTGCTTGGGATTCTTGCTCTCCTTCTCTCTCTGCCCCTCCTCCATTCTCTCGCTCTCTCTGTCGAAAGAAAAGGGAGGGAGGGAGGGAAGGAAGGAAGGAAGGAAGGAAGGAATCTACGAGGGGCGCCTGGGTGGCTCAGTCGGTTAAGCATCGACTTCGGCTCAGGTCATGATCTCACGGTTTGTGGGTTCGAGCCCCGCGTCGGGCTCTGTGCGGACAGCTCACAGCCTGGAGCCTCCTTCAGATTCTGTGTCTCCCTCTCTCTCTCTGCCCCTCCACCATTCATGCTCTGTTTCTCTCTGTCTCAATACTAAATTTTAAAAAAATTAAAAAATTTTTTAAAAAAGAAAGAAGTCTACAAAGAACAAGGTAAAGCCCTCCGTGTGGGCCCAGACATCTGGCTGTGTCAGCACAGGAGGCAAAGAACTCAACTCTGCATCTGCAGACATAGGGGGAAAAACTCAGAAGAAAATGAGTTCACTAACGTCAACGAATCCGCAGCGTGACACGGCTAGCAAGAAATGAATGCCCTCCGGGCCCCATCAATAGAAGCATGGTGTCCAGAATGTGGGAGGTGGCCGTATGCTATGCCAGACTCACCTGGGGCACTCAGTCTCCCACGCTCTCCAAGGTACATGAGCAAACTGCACTTGACCAAGTGAGCACGGCTTCAGGTAAATAATGAAGGACCAGAATCCACTCTGTTGGAAAACATCGGAAGGAGGTGGGAGTGCTCCTCCTGGAGGAGGGAAGATAGAGGGGAGCAGGACAGCCTGTCACGGGTCAGGACAACAGGCTTCAGCTGTGTGGCTCCATGATCCAGACCCAGTCCTGTCCCTTCTCAGTCCCACCAGACAGCCACAGGGATGCACAGGGCGGCGGGGGATGCACGCTGTCTTCGGACACAGACAGCGGCCGCCCCCGGCCAGCACCCCCGGGGCCCCAGCCCCGCAGCCCGGCTCCGCCTCTCTGCCACTTCACTCCAGACTCCGACAAGGGCGGCTATTTTGGGTGAGAAATGGGGCGGGCAAGAAAAAACTTTCATTCAAGCAATTAAAGAATCACTGCATTTTTCATGATTAACTTCACGGGCACAGGCTGAATGCAAAAAGCTGTTGGCAGAGCCCTTCCATCTCTGCCCCTGACGCGAGCGATGGGAATATCGGTTCTGCCCGGGAGGATTACACCTGCCATTAATCTCCGTTTTATTGAAAGTTTAAATAACAGACAGACACAATGTGATCAATTAGCGGTGTAATTCCGAGGAGATGTCAGAGTAAAATTAAATCTCGAGCACATTCGGGGCAAAGATGCCTGCGAGTTCTCTCCAGTCTCTTTCCACTGCAGTGTGTACGTTTTAATTGAAAGTTTATTCTGCTCTGTGCCTCGTCTACTAAATTTTAATTTAACATCGTAACGAGAAGGGTGTTTTCGAGCGGCTCTTCACAGACAAGTGGAGGAGACTTCACAAATTAAGAGAACAAGGGAATTTGCAGCACTTCCCAGGCAGCGGTGAGAGGAGGGGAGAGCAGACCCCCCCATCCACCCAGCCACCTCTGGAGAGGGTCCCAGGGCCTGGAGGACCAGCCCAGGGGACGCTGGGCTCCTGTGGCAGCTGGGCCAAAAGGCAACCACGCCACCAAGGCCGCAAGGGACCCAAGAGACTGGGGTCTCAGGCCTGGCCACTCACAGGAGCAACAAGCAAAATGAGACGGCGGGGGTGGAGGGGGGGTCTCTCCTCCCTAAGCCCACATCCCTGCAGCGCCTCCTGCTGGCTAAACCCAAGAGGACAGCAACCGGCCAGGTGAGAATGCAGTTTGCAGAGCAGAGCGTGAAGGGCGGGTGTGGAGGTGAGGCGGGAGCTCAGGGGCCCGCTCTGGGGAACGTCACTTTGCCTCCCCGACACTTAGCTTTTCCAGCTGTAAAATTAGGACAGTAACGCCCGGTTCTCAGAGCTGCCCCGGACCGGGACCGTGAGGGGGGTGGGAGGGTTGTTCCCTGCCACTGCCCCTGGGAAAAACCACAGGGGAGCTTTGCCGGGGGGGGGGGCCTTTCATCCCCAACCAGAACGTCATTTCCTGCATCTGAGGTTGCAGGAAGGCCTCGCCTGGACGGGGAGGGGGTCTGAGGCTCAGGCTGCAGGAGCCGGGAGTCGAGGGACAGAGCCTGCGTTGTCCCCAGCGGCAGACCAGCCTGGTCTGTGTCATGGTCACCGCAAGGACCCCCCGCCTGGAGTCTCAGCGTCCCCAGACGGCGTCTCCCCTGCTCCCGGAGGCACCGGTAAGTGGTGCAGGTGCAGGGAGGGTGTGGGGGCGCTAGTGGCCCCTGCTGGCGCGAGGCGGTATTGCACCCCAGCCCTCGAGGGAAGGGAGTGCTCCCGCCACCTGCTAAGGGGGCATCGAGGGGCGGCTGGAAGGGGCACGTGCCAACGGTCAGGATTCAAGTCGTTCGGCACAAAGGGGAGGAAAGAGCCAGAGCACTGCCCCCGCTCCTGCCTCGCTCACTTCCACCCCAGCCCTGCTGCCTCCCGGTGCGCTGGGGACGCGCTGTGCCGGCTCTCCCCCCGCCCCAGGCAGCCCCGCTGCCCCCCGTCCTCGATATTCCCTCTGTCCCTGCCCCCCTGCCCCTGCTTGCTTCTTGGTCCCTGCTCACACGTCGCCTCCTCCAGGGAGACCACCCTGACCACTGCATCTGCAATAGCTCGCTCTTCCCCCTGCAGCGGCTACCTGCCTTTACAGTACTTCTCGCTTCATGTTTTCCTTCTGCGTCTCTGGAACGTAAATCCCCCGCGGAGCTGTCTTCACTGTTCGCTGCTCCGTCCCCAGCACCTACTACGTACGAGGTAATAGCCATTCAAACATCACGTGTCGAACAATTAGAGAGAAAAGAACGCGGTGTGACCTGGCGACACGTCATCCCCGCACCTCCTAATAGACCTGGCGTGCGCTGCGCTGGGAAGACACTTCTCAGCGGGGACTTGGCGAGGGTCCTGCGAGAAAGGAGCCACCACCCGAAAACCAGGAGTCCGTCAGGGCCCTGCCACGGTCCGTCCCGGCCTCCGCGGGTGAAGCGTGGCCCACGGCCCAGAGAGGACCCGCACCGTGTGTCGCATGCTCCCGTTGGGGGTAAGAGGAAAGCAGAGAGGCCGTTTCCCTACATGATAGTGTCCCCGTCTCCCCGTGTCCACACGGAAACAGCCATTAGCCCGTCGTGGTAACACCTCTCTGCCCGAACAGAAGGTAACGGGGAGTTAGGGTTCGCTCTGCAGAAATTGGCTTTGCTGCCAACTTGGCGTCGGTAGAACTCACTGTACAAAGCGACAGCTGTCTGACTCTGCTGTCAGAGGCCCGGGGGGGGGGGGAGGACAGGCCGGGCACCAGGCCGCTAACAAGCGTCTGGTAACTCGGTAACATGACAGAGTTTTGTCACGCGCAGGCCACCAAGTTTTCCTCCTGAATATGGCTGGCGTGTGTTCATCAGACACAAGGAGAAGGGTACAGAATACAGCACTTTCTTTCAGAAACTGCAGTCAGAGCCAGCTGGCCAGGCCGTCAGGTTTGGGGCGGGGCCTCCCCGCGCCACCCGTGACCGTGCCTGCGGCGGGACCGCGTGCCCGGCCCCCGGCCCGCAAGCAGACACGGTCACGCCTCACAGGTAGGACTTTCTGGACCTTGGACTCCTCCGGCCTCCTCACGAGCGCCTCCCAGAATTTTCGTCCCCCGCAGGAATGTTTAGGCCCCGGGGGCCTCCCAACCAGGGCATCCCCGCCGCCCTGCGCCACAGACCCGCCATCTCTCCGTCCCAGCCTTAATTGCTCGCATTGTGCTCCTGGCCTGGAGGGAAGTCTCCCACACCAATCCTCCTCAGCGGGTTTCTGATTTTCTTACCAGAAATGTCACTCTAACACCGCAAATACCGACTGGGTGTCTCCAGTAAGGTGGCTTTGCCCTGGGCCTTCCTTCATCGAAAAAGATCTTCAATTATGACAACCAGGCCTCCAAAAAGCAGGGGCCCCACGCGGCCTCTGCCCGCCAAGGTCAGAGCAAGCTGCACCCGCTCATCCTCTGGGAGCGAAGCCGCAGACAGGGGACAGGCCCGGGGAGCAGGAGCCCGGGGCCTGCAGGTCCCATCTGGGCAGAGAACCCACGTGACATAAGGGGAGGGGTGAGGCCAAGCCCCGGCGCCACGGGCCAGAATGAGGGGCACCCAGAGCTCAGGGACAGTGGAAGGCGTCACCACCCGTGGGCCTAAAGGGGCAGAGGGAGGAGACGGTTACAGGAGCCCATCAGGTAGGGCGTGGAAGGATGCAGCAACTTCCAGGGACACACCCCAGGCCCTCCAATCTTCTCTTGGTGCTTGCTGGCCAAAGCCGACAGCTAACTAGTCAGTCAGGACGCCCCCACCCGCCCCACTGGTGTCCCCCATCTGGGTCAGCCTCCGGGGGCACAGAACAGGGCGGAGAAGGCGGAGCACGGGTCTAGGGTATGGGGCCGGGAGCAGTGGTGGGGGCCAGAATAACAGGCATGCCCCCCCGGCCCCCCTGCCACAGTGCTCTGTCTTGCTTCTGCAGGCTCCGTCTGTCTGTCTGTCGCTCGAGCCCGCAAGGCCACCGGTGATCCTTTCCCTCCTCTTGCAAACTCCATTCTATCCTCTCGACAGGTTTCTCCCATCCCGTCCAGTGCACCTGTCACCTGAGTCCTCGTTCGAGGCAGCTTTGCAGAGCCTGGGGCGCTTGGTAACGCCAGCAAAGCACGGGGGTCCCCTCAAATCCAGGATCCAGGGGCCCCTGATGGGCCCAGGGCTTCACAGCCTCTCCTGTGCCACGGAGCCAGGGCGTGGAAGTGTGGCCTCTCTCTGCGGGGTCTAATCCCAGTGCAGCCACTCACTCCCCGTGAGCGGGTTGTCCTCCATACGAAGCTCGAAGCTGCGGTCACTGTCCCCTTGCGGTAACAGGGTTGGCGGCAAGCCCAGCGCGGCAGCCTTAAACACAGACATCCAGGAACACGCAGCGAAGAAGGTGAGTTCTGCCCGAACCACGGGGCCGGGGGGAGGGGGGGACCTCATCTTGTCACGTGTGCGGCCCCAAGGTGAGCCTCCCTCCCCCCCTCCTGCTTGCGGGGGGCCTGTGGGGTGGGGCTGCGGCGAAAACTGGGCCTCGCTGTCCATCCTACAAGTTCTCAGCCTTGCCTGACAGCTAACAACTTCTGTGGCCACGAAGGGCGGCCGAGCAAGGGCCCAATTACGGCAGAGGAGAGCCTCGGACAAAGGGCTTAACTGCGCTAACAAGCCGTTCTGGGAGGGCAGGGAGCCCCTGACGGCCTGCCTGCTGTCGGGGAGGCCGCAAGCCTGGGGAGCGGACTGCCCGCTCCGGCTGCGGCCCGGTGCTCGTCACGAATCTGTCTCGTTCATCAGTCTCGTTGACAAAAAAAAAAAAAAAAAAAAGAGGAGGAGGAGGAGGAGGAGACCACGAAGCAAGAAGCAATCTCTGCCAAATACAGGTCTGGGTGGCTTCTCCCCACTGCCCCCGCCCCGGCTCCAATACCTTCAGGGCCTCCCGTTGCCCACACAACGCATCGCCAGCTTGTCCTGCCTGGTGACCCGCTCGCCGGGCACTGGGCCTCCCGGAGGGCAGTCAGCGGGCCCCGGGAACTTGCTTAAACGGCAGATTCCCAAATGACAGTCTTGGGGTGGGGTGGGGGCTGGGTCCTGATGCTTGGCCGGCTTCTCTGGGGGTCTCTCAGCTCACTGGTTCGGTCACTGCCCCTCCTCCCCGGGCATCCAATCCAGAAGTTCCTCTGCCCCAGTGCTAGGGGCTGGCGAGCGAGGTGAGCCCTGGCCCTCCGCGCCCCTGGGGGGCTCCCGGGGGGGGGGGCTGTGAAGCGCACGGGCGAGCGCAGGACGCTCGCGTGATCACCGGCGTGGGTGCGGCGGGGGCACACGCACAGGGCCCCGGAAGGCAGCGTCGGCGGGGCTGAAAGCCCGCTCCTGCCGCCTGTGTGGCCCCGGGCGAGCCCCCGAACCTGTCCGGCCTCTGTGTCTTCCTCTGGAAAAGCGGCTGATCATCAGACCTGCCTTCCCGGAACCTGAACTCCGCCCCCCTCGGCAGGTGCGCTCGACAGGCGGCCGTGGAACGTACTCCCGAGGGAGCAGACCAGCTGTTTTCAAGAGCTGGCTCATCCTTGGACGACTTCTATTCTTGTGTGCCAGAACGTTCCATCCTGCCGTCCGTGTGCCTAACGAGGCGGCCGGCGGGCTCTGCTTTGCAGCGGGGAAAGCCGGCCGAGGCCGCAGGGCCCCAGGCGGAGAAGCACAGAGCGGGGCTGTGCCAGCCTCGCCGGAAGCCTGAGCTGAGCGGGGCCCTTGGGGGCTGAGGGGCGAGGAGGCGTTTCCTTTCCTCGCCTCCTGCCTCCATCTCTCCGGCCGGCATTCGCTGGGCTCCCCTGTGCATCGGGGAACCCCAGAGCCAGGCCCAGACCGGAAGGAGGCACAGATAAGCACTCATGTAATGACGACGCCACACGACAAGTCACAGCCACGGGGCGAGCATGCACACGGCCGGCAGCCTGAAGAGGGACGTGCACGGGGGGTGGAGGCCTGGGAGATGATTATCCCCCGACGGCTTGAGGGGTGAGTGGGCCAGTCTGGGCAAGGTGAGACTGTTAGCACAGCGCCCCCTGCTGAGTCCCACGGAGCCCAACTCAGGTGGTCCGTGGGGGGCGACGTGAGCCTTCTCCCCTCCAGTCCCAGAGGAAGGACGCGGGTGACGAGCTGGGCCACGCCGGGTCACCACTCAGAGGGGCTTCAAATGGGGAAGTGAAGAGACGCCAGCGGCCAGAAGGAGCGCCTTCCGCCGAACACGTCCCTGCATCGAACTTCCATCCACAGAAGATGAAACGGGCAATTTGGATCTGACCTCAGAGGTCACTCTTTGACCCGGGGAAGCAGCGATCGGGCCCGGCAGAAATAACAATCCTTTAAATTCGCCTAACGTAATATACGTACACTTCATTTCCTGTGGCTGGTGTCCGCAGGTGTAACCAGTGTTCACCCTCACCCCTGTGACGGCCCTCACCCCTGTGATCGCCCGCACTAATCCTCCGCGTGACACAGACTAAGCCAGGATCCCGCCACCCGCCGGGACTCTCCACCGGATTCTTCTGGTGCCTGTGTGGCCACAGCCTGTGGGACTGAGGCTGGAGGAGCTGGATCCTGGTCCGTCAGCTGGAGAACGAGCCGCCCTGAGTGACCGAAGGGGGTCCAAGAAGACGTGCCATCCTAATGAACAGCTCGCAGGCACCGGCGCAGCGAGGCCCGTGGGAAACGCCTCGCCTCCAAACACAAATGTGGGGTCCGGAGAAAGGCAAAAGGCACCGGAGGCTGGGAGACAGAAAGGACCGAGTGGAGGAAAAGGCCGTGACCCCACACTTGGCCGTGGATCCTTCTTGCGCTGACGGAGCCCCGGCCAGGCACGGGGCCCCACGGGAGAGGGACGGGGGCGCTGGTGAAAGGGGCCCGGGGCCTACTTGCTGTGCGTCCCCGAGGGACCCGGGCGCACCGTGGATCGGTGTCTGACTCACGTCTGAAAAATCTAAGGAGCTAAAGTTGCCTAGGGCGGCCTGGGGGCAGCACCATGGGGCGGAGGAGGGACGGCTCGGCGTGGTCCTAGAGAAGTGTCCCCAGGGGGGCTGCGTGGAGGGGGAGCAGGACCGAGGAAGGCAGTCTGCGGGGGCGAGCATCACCAGGGTACAGAGGCCGGGGGAGAGCCGTAGCTGCCCCCCGGGGAGGGGCTGGTGAGGGAGCCCCAGAGCCAGGTGACGGAGACACACAGTGACGGGTCCCATGACCCCTCCCTTCCTGCGGGGCGCTGCCGTCACACCCTGGCCGGGCCTCGCGGCGATCACCGTCGACGGTGAGCCGGATGGTACTTGCCGTGGCCAGGGCCGAGCTGCCGGAGCAGGGCCACAAAGGCGCGTCCTGCCCGCACGTCCCCCAGGGACGCAGCACAGGGAGAATGCGCTCGGGCGTCCCCTGAACCCCAGCCTGGGCTCCAGGATGGACATGGAGGTGGTGTGAGCCAAACCCCCAGCCTAGCGCTGGCCCAGCACCCGAGCATGGGCTGGGTGGACGGACACACCCCGCCCGCGAGAATAAATAAATGCTGGGTCTAGGCCGCTGTGCGGGGAATTGCTTGTAAGGCTGTCACACCCCAGCAAGGCTGATGGCGCCCGAGATCCCTCAGAGGCAGCGCCGGGAGAGAAAGGGCAGGCGGTGAACAGCACCAACGCCGAAGGGAATAAATGCCAGATTCCCTCGTGATGCGGACGGTTCTTGCCCTCTGTCCCCTCCCTTGCTCCGGCCACGCCGCCTGGCCCACTCGGGTCCTCGCCGGGGGAAGGAGGAGGCGAGCGGGGGTGGTGCGGGTCAGGTTTACGGGTCAGCTGCGCTAGCCTTCAATCCCCCGGTTCAGATACTCATCTGGGGGGTGCTGTCACGGTACTTCGCAGATGCGATGAACGCCTACAGTCAGTCGACCAGATGACCCGAGGAGCCTGACTCCGTCAGTTGAAGGCCTTCGTTCCGGCCCTGCCCAGCCGGCCCCACGCCCGCGTCAGCCAGTTCTGTGCCGTAAACTTCCCAATACGTGCCTCCTGCCGGCGCCGTCTCCGAGCGAACGCCGACCGGCACGGATTTGGCTCCTCGAAGCGGGTGCTGCTGCACCAAATACCCACAGGCGTGGAAACAAGCGGCTTTGGAACCGCTCGGAACCCAAAGGCAATGCGTCTTCGTCCCACGGCGCACACGGCTTAGCTGCTCCGTGCAGCGGCCCCGCCGTTCTGCGCAGACAGGGCGTGCGGGCCACGGGCCTGCATGTTTGGCCGAGCTCTGCGAGTCAGGGCCGGAGGTGTGGGCTGCTTTCCTCTGGCAGCTCATGGTCAGATGCAAGAGAGGAGAGAGGAACCGAGGAAGGAACTGTTAAGAGCTGTGACTGGGGGAATCTCGGACTGTTCACATCGCATACAAGACGCTAAACATTGTGGGGTTCACCGTCAGGGAAGCACGCCCCGGAGAGAGCGAGCGACACAGTGCGGCGGAGGTTGGAGCGATGCTGGGCCACGAGCCGCGGACCACCGCTGCCTCTAGACACGGGAGGTTCAAGCAAATGGCTCTCCCCCAGACCCCGCGCCAGGAACGCAGTCCTGCCGGCCCGTCTCAGGCAGACATCTGAACTGTAAGATAATAAATGTGCGTTGTCCCAGCCGCTGTGGTCACGATTTGTCACAGCAGCGACTGGAAACTAATACGGAGCGGAGCTGTTCCTTCCATCCATGCTCTCTCTCCATCTTCCCTCTGGGTGCTGCCCTCAGCCCCCTCATCCTCCCCCAGGCCCCCAAGCCCCCGGAGCTGCGTCCCCCACAGAGACAGGGAGCCACACGGGCGCCCTCGCACCCCGGAGGTTTGCAGAAATGATCAGCCAGCATCCCGTCCAGTGCTCCATGAGAAAGGGGCACCTTGGGACACCATAGACGGCAGCTGAGTAGTTTCTTTAATGAGACAGGACCGACCCCACATCCAAACCCTGCTGCTTCCCAAGTGCATGCGCAGCATAAGAGACTGACGTCTCTGGACCTCGGTTTTGTTATTACAAGGATCCTAACGCCCACCTCCTGGACCTTTAGTGAAGGTCAAAGAGGAGAATACTGGGTAAGTAGTCAATTCTCAATACACGGTAGTTACAATCATTGTCATCGTCATTGGCATCGTCATCATCATCATTGTAAGTAACGTCATGATCATCTGAGCTGACACCCCATTCCTGCACCCACACCCGCACACGCACACGCACCTGCGCCTGCACCACCTGTGCCTGCACCACCTGCGCCTGCACCCGAACCACCTGCGCCTGTACCACCTGCGCCTACACCACCTGCACCTGCACCACCTGCACATGCACCTGCATCACCTGCAGCTGCACCACCTGCACCACCTGCACCACCTGCACATGCACCTGCATCACCTGCACCTGCATCACCTGCACATGCACCACCTGCACATGCACCTGCACCACCTGCAGCTGTACCACCTGCACCTGCATCACCTGCACCTGCACCACCTGCATCACCTGCACCTGCACCACCTGCGCCTGGATCACCTGCACCCACACCACCTGCACCCACACCTGCACCTACACCACCTGCGCCCGCACCACCTGCACTTGCACCACCTGCACCTGCACCACCTGCACATGCACCAGCATCACCTGCATCTGCATCACCTGCACCTGCACCACCTGCACCTGCACCACCTGCACATGCACCTGCATCACCTGCACCTGCACCAACTGCACATGCACATGCATCACCTGCACTGCACCACCTGCACCACCAGCAGCTGTATCACCTGCACCAGTATCACCTGCACCTGCACCACCTGCACCTGCACCACCTGCACCTGCATCACCTGCACCTGCACCACCTGCAGCTGTACCACCTGCACCACCTGCACCTGCACCACCTGCACATGCACCTGCACCACCTGTACCTGCATCAACTGCACCTGCATCAACTACACCTGCATCACCTACACCTGCATCACCTACACCTGCACCTGCACCACCTGCACATGCACCTGCATCACCTGCAGCTGCACCACCTGCACCAGCATCACCTGCACCTGCACCACCTGCACCTGCATCACCTACACCTGCACCACCTGCAGCTGTACCACCTGCACCACCTGCGCCTGCATCACCTGCACCTGCACCACCTGCAGCTGTACCACCTGCACCACCTGCACCCACACCACATGCACCCCACCTGCACCTGCAGCATCATTGCTGCCTCTGCCGTCGCTGCTCCAACCGCCTCCCCCACCCCAGTACCTTCCCTCCTGAGAGCCCCATGGCCACAGTTAATGTGATTATTGCATCAAACCCAAATTTGCAACAGCTTCCTCTCTTTAATCACTTTGAAAGTGTTTCAAATTCCTTTCCTACATGACTGAAATCAAAGTGGCACCTGTGAAGGCAGCGAGCCTGGCCGCCAGCGCGAGGTGGGAGATGTCAGACAGTCAGGCTCTGATGGGGGGAAATTATGTCTTTCTTAATTCCTTGTACCCTGCAATTACCAAGCACAACCACGTGTGTTAACGGCAAAAATAACTTGCACATGAAGACGTCGTGTCTGGGGTCCTGTTTCGAGTCCTCTCGGAAAGCCCCTCGTGTGGAAGCTCTGATGTGGTCCCCACCCCAGGCATCTGCACAGCGCGCCCACCTTCTGCACCAGCTATCCGAGGCTGCCGGGTCGGGGGGAGTCCGTGCTCCCCTGCACCCTGCATCTGCCCCCCACCCCCGCTAGCTCACACCTCCTCCTCCTCCCCCTTCCCTGGCCTGGCGTCCCCGGTGGGGTGACCCTCTGCCTCCCTTCCACCTCTCAGCCTCCACCCTCGGCCTCCAACCTGGGCCTCGCTGGGGTCCTGCCTCCTCCCCCATCCCTCCCTCACGTCCTCACGCCCACCATGCCCACCGGTCCAGAAATCTCATCCAGTCCAGGCCGAGCGTGAGTGTTCTCTGGAGCCCACGGTGGGAGCACTGTGCACATACAAGGCCAGAAGCTCGCTGCCGAGGGTCCCATCCAGACTAACGCCAAACCCTCATTCCCTGGCTAGTTAACAGTTTTGACTTTGGGCCTCGGTTTCCCCTGTTTTATGAGACTCCTGTTTCCTCCTCCCCCGGTTGTTGAGGGAATTAAATGCCGAGGCCGTGAGGTCCGCGCATCAGACTTTCCGCGAGCGGCAGGTGTCTCACGGAGGCCGGTTCTCCCCCATTCCGCTAACGGGCCCCCATGACCAGACAGTCACACTACTTGGGGTTCCTGTGGTTTCCTGTGGTCTGCCACCTCTCGAGCCATGCACAATCTTTGTGTGCTTTCTGGAACAAAGTGATGGTTTCGACGGCCCGCCCACGGTTTGGGGGTCTGAGCCCCCCAAGACGCCCAGTCCCAGAGCACACGGCCCTTCAGGGCGCAACTGGAGGAAACCACCTTCCCCGAAGGAGGGGGGGTGGGGGACACTGCACTTCAGGAACGCTCTTCATTACCAAGGTAGCGTCTTCTGGAATCTCTAAAAGAAACTAGAGCCTGGAAGAGAAAGGCGCAAAAGGAAACATGCAGATTAGAAGACCCAGTGACGAAGCTGAGCACCGACCTGTGGCCGGGCTCCTCCCGGATCACAGGGCCCAGGCTGCTGCTTGGTGCACATGTGGGTGGGGGGCACCTCGGAAGGCCCGGAACACCCACCAGAGAGCAGGTGGAGGCTCGTGTTTCTTGCTCGATTTGGTAAGAAACATACTGACGGGTCTGCTTCTCCCTAAGAAGCGTCTGCACGCTGTTTGCAGCCACAGAGCCAGCGCTGGGGCGGGAAGTGTCCGTGCTCCCGGCGTTGTCTTTGTTTTGAGAAATAAAGTCATTTTGATTCGAGCATTTTTTAACTTCCACACGGCACCTCAGGGTTCCCAGTTAGGAGTGGGAATTTGGCTTCCCGGCCTGCTCTGTGCATTCCCAGCCCCTGCCCTGCTCGGGGTCTCCCTCCTGCCGCCCGTGGAATGTTCCTGTCCTTCCTCTCTGCCCACAGCACGGTTCCCGGGCCCACATCCCTGCATCCTGACGCTGACCCCCAAGCTGGGCTTCTAAGCGTCACTTTTACAAATTGTGGTGAATACACCTCAGGTAAAATGTACCATTTTAACCATTTTTAGTGTTCAGCCCAGGGGCATGGGGCACATTCACCTTGTGAAACGGCCACCACCGTCCGTCTCTGGAACTTCTCCGTCTTCCCAAACAGAAGTGCCGGCCCGTTAAACACGGACTGCGCCCCCCAGCCCCCACCCAGCGTCCGTGCTGTGTCTCTGTGACTTTGGCTGGTCCGGGTTCCTCCTCCAAGTGGGATCCCACGGCCCTTGACCCCCGCGACGGCTCACTTCCTGCAGCTTCGCACCCTGCAGGTGCATCCGCGCTGTCTCGGGTGTCTGACCGTCCTTCCGGCCCGAGGCTGAGAAACACCCCACCATGTGGACGGGCCGCCTTGCTCATGTCCGCTCATCCCTGGGACACTTCTACCTTTAAGCTCATGACTACTTCTGTTATGAACGTGGGTGTGTAAATACGCCTCGGAGACCCTGCCTTCGATGCCGTGGGCGCAGGAGCGGGTCTTACCCGCCTCGTTACATGGCCCGGCCGACAGGCCGCACACCTGCTCTGCTTGCCCTGCACGCCCCAGACAGCCCCCCACTCACAGGGTGCAGACCCTTCGTGAGGCACGGTCTTTCTCGTTTGGGGTGCACCTGGGCCCGTCTCTGGCTATTCTCCGGGGCCGGGGCCTCCTCTCAGCCTTAAAATAAAGGAAGCCAAGGTTTGCACCTTTTTCTTAGTTACTCTAACACTCGACCCCACCTCCGACATCTCGGGTACGGTTTTTCCCACTTGGCTGGGAACAGTCTGTCACCTCAGGCCCGAGGAGGAGTGCCAGGCAGCCTCGCTTGCGGAGGAAGCCCCCTTCTTCTCATAGCGCTGGGCAGAAGGACGGGAAAATGGGTCAGCGGCCGGCGGGGTGAGGCCGGGTCGTCGCCCAGCCAGTGATGCTCTCCCAGGCCCGAGGCCGAGGGTGGCCCGAATCCACAGGGGCCGCCAAGGCCAAACATGGCAATGGCCCGAGAGCTTGGGAAGGGACAGACAGGTGCAGGGAAGGGGCTGGAGGCTCCCTGAGCCCCGGCCTCACTGACTGGTCGAGAGAAAATCTCTGTCGCGCTAACCCGGGGTCATCCAGCACCAGGGCCTGACACCAGTCATGGCCGAAGAGGAAAGGAACCGCGCGAGTCCTCGGAGAGAAGGCCGGCTGGCATCGGAGGGCGCCCGGAGGTTGTTTGAGGGACGGCCCCCTCTCCCGTGCCTCCCCTGTGTGACTCTGCGGCGCCACCCTCAGGAGGCGGTGTCCCACCCCCCACCCTCGAATGCCCCCGAGGGACCTTTGATGCCCTTGGACCAATAGAATTCAGTGCAAGAGACGCCGCGCGGAGCGCCTGCTGCACCCGCTTTCTGCGCCGAGCGCCCCGTGGAGCCCATCTGCCCGCAGGAAGGGGAGAGGCAACAAGCAGGAGAACCGAGGAGCCAACCGCCTCCCGCACCTGCCTCGCCAGGGAGCGCAGCCCCGCGCGTCGGCCCAGCCCCTGGGCCCGAGCGCAGCAAAGCAGCAGGGGGCCTGGGGCCGAAGTCACAGTCGCTAAGGTGTGGCAGCGGCGGTCACAGAGCCTGCGGTAACTGGAGCTGGGGGTGCACACCGGCCCCACCACTAAGCCCGCGGCTTCAGGACGACGGTCCCGCTCTCTGGGCTTTGTAAAATTCTGCCGTAAAATCCAGAGAGCGGACGCACGCAGACCAGTAAGGAAACAACGAAAATCCCAGCTCGGCCACTTACGAGCTGTGTGACCCGAGACGAGGTACTCACCCTCTCTGAGTCTGGATCTCCTCATCTCTCGCGGAGGAGAAACACGACCGGGCTGCGCTTCTGCGAGGACTGGCTGAAAGGCGCTGGGCAGCGGTAAATCGAGGCTTCATTACGGCCTCGCACACGGACGCTGCGGCCACGTGCTCTGCGTTCAGCACCGCGGGCGCCGTTCCCTGGCTGCGCGCTCGCGGGCAGAGGGCTTCGGGTCCGAGCCTCGTTTCCGCGTCTGTGCGCAGGGGAGGACGCGGAGAACTTACAGGGTCAGGACGCGCCGGGCGCTTGGAGCCACCGGTGGCTGGGCGAGCACCGCCTGCGCGCGCTTTCAGTCCGGAAAACCTGTGCCCGCTCGCCCCCCTCGGGACCTTCGCCAGGGCACGATCGGAGGGAGGAAGCGGCCCCAGGACCTCGCGGGCGCCGCGCCCGGGTCACAGCGCCAACGAGCCCGCGGAGGACAGTCCGGGCGGGTCAAAATCACCCCGCCACCGCTCCCCGCGTCCCTGCTCCGCGCCGGGACCGCAGGAACCGACGAGGCCTGCCCGACCCCCGGCCCGCGGTGCAGGGCGGGCGGCCACGTGCAAGGTCACAGCAGGCCAGACAGCAGGGGTGGGCGGGGCCACGCACCCCGCGGGCGGAGCCACGCACCCCGTGGGCGGGGCCACGCAACCCGTGGCAGGGGTGGGCGGGGCCACGAACCCCGTGGGCGGATCCACGTACCCCGTGGGCGGAGCCTTGCACCCCGTGGGCGGAGCCACGTTACCCGTGGGCGGAGCCACGCACCCCGCGGCAGGGGTGGGCGGGGCCACGTGCCCCGTGGGCGGAGCCACGCACCCCACGGCGGTGCACGCAATCGCATGCGAGCTGGATCCTGGTACACGCACCCCTGGGTTTGGGGTTTGGGCCCGTGTCCGTGTGCGGGAAGGCGCGCGTGTGCAAGTGCTCACGGTGTGAACGCACGGCTTGTGTGGAGCCGGGCCCGGGGAGGAGGCTCGTGCGAGGAAGCGCGTTCTCTCCTCCCGGGAATGAAAGGCCACGCCAGCTCCCGGGGAGTGGGGGGGACTGTGCCCGAGCGCCCGCCAGGGCCCCGGGCGTCCGTCCGCCCTCCCACGCTGACACTGACCGCCCCCCGCTGCGCCCCGGTTCCCAGCGCCGGCGCCCAAGGCCCGGGCCAGAGCGGTCTGCTCTGAAGTGCGGAGCTCGCAGCTACCCCGCGCCCCCAGATCTCAGCGTCCCGAGGACATTTGAAGGTCGAGGCCCGGCCCGGGGGTGCCGAGCCCGGGAGCGCAGAGCCGGTGACCCCCCGAGGCCAGCCGGGTGCCCCACTTCGAGACGCGCTCCCGCCCGGTGCGCCCGGCTGGGTCTGGGCGCCGTCCCCTCCCGGGTGAGCTGCCCCAGAGCCCTGAGCGGGCGCCTCCGTCTGCTCCACCGGCTTCCCCGACGGCCCCGCCTAAATCGTGCTTCTCGACAAGCTCACGGCCGAGGGGGAGGTCCTCGCCGGCTCTCCGATTCTCACGTGCTGTGCTCCCCACGTATCCCTGGGAAAACGGGAACCGCGTGTTTCCAAAGGCTCTTCAAACACCACCGTCAAACGGTTACCATAAATCCAGAACGCAGAAGCCATTCTTCAAAGGGTTACTGTTCCCCAAATGACAATAATGGCACATTGACTGACTCCCGGGGAGCTCTGGGAGTTTGGAAAAAGCCAGGCAAGCAAGCAAGATCTTTAACTGAAAGAAAAAAAAATTGGCGAACTTGACAGTTTTGTTGAGGTTCACAGCATTTTCCCATTTTCACAGCACTTTTGCGGGCCCTGACGCCTGCAGGTGTCGGTCACAGCATCTCCTCGTCCTGGGAGCCCCGGCCACCAGCCTCCACATCCAGGCCGCCCCCCATGCTGCCACCGCGGCCACCTTTCCGAAGCACAGATCAAACATTCCTGCTGGAAAGCTCGCCATGGGCTCTGCAGCATTTTCCTGGAAAGAGATGGTGAGGGTCCTCCAGTGTCCGCAGGACCCCCCACCAGGCTCCGCCAGAGGGGGGCAGACGCTGGCAACGTTGAGGGTCTGAGAATCGCGCTCTAGCCCTGCAGTCGGCCCTGACACAAACATTCATTAAGTAGCCTTTATGCACCAGACCGTGAAGACGAGGCGGGGTTTACAGACCAACAGAGCAGACAGAAGCCCGTGCCCCCCGTGGGGCTCGTGTTCTAGAGCGAGAGATGGGCGAAGCCGGTAAGTTAGCGACAGGCCAGACAGCGAAATCTGGATGGTGGAAACGGAGCCTCGGAGACGTGGGCCCGGGATACGGAGGAAGGGAGGTGTCACATCCCTCCCTGGGGACGCCACTGTACCCAGGAGGCAGACAGGACGGGACGTGCTGCCCGATGGGGAGAGGACGCCCGGCTCAAGCATTCTTGCTCAAGCCGCCACCGCCTTGTTCTCCCCGAATATCTCCCCCTTCCCGAGGCCACACACTCCTGTTCCCAGGAACGAGCCCGCCACCTGTGCCTCCGTGCAAGCCACCTTGCAGCCTGACGTGATAATGAAAGTCGTGCAACAGGAATAGGAGAGAGGGTCCCCGAAGGGTTTCCGGATCACGCGGAAGGACCGACCCAGGCGGAAGTAGGAAGCGTGGAAATTCCCAGAAGCAGAATCTGAGGACCGGCATCTGGGAGAGCGCCTGGGCTGGGACTCAGAGAGAGGGACCCTGGAATCCAGCTGGCCCAGAGAGGCAAAGGGGCTTGCCTGTGGCTGCACAGCCCGTAAGTAGCACAACTGATACCAAGTGCGGGTCTTCTGGGGGCACAGAGCGGGGGGCTTAGGAACTTGGGCTTTGGAGGCAGAGAGCCCCAGGTCCCACACTTCACCCTGCCTTCTGCCGGCTGCGTGGACACGTATCCAACAGTTCGGAGCCTCGGTTTCCTCGCCCGGAGAGCGGGGGTGCTGGGGAGCCCGTGTGCCGGGAGGGTGTGAGTGATAAGGGAGGTGAAGCCTGAGATGTCCTGTTACGATGTCACGTGTACGTGAACGTCAGCTCTTGTCAGACGGGGCAGGCGGGGCATCACACGGCCGCTCCCCTCTCTCTGTCTCTCCATCGCTGTCTCTGAGTCTCTGTGTACCTGGCTGTGTTTTCTCTGTGGGTCTGTGCATGCTGGGGGATGTCAGTCTCCCTCTCTCTCTCTCTCTCTCTCTCTCTCTCTCTTTGTGTCTCTCTTGTCTCTTCCTCCCCCCATGTCTCTGTATGTCTCTGTCCCCCCTCTTTCTCTTTTTGTCTCTCTCAGTCCCTCTGTGTGTCTCTGTGTCTGTCTGTCTCTGTCTCCTCGAAACCAGGAGTGACCGGCAGACCCTCCCGGTTCATTACAGGGAAACACGGAGTGAGGAGCAAGGAGCTCCACGAGCAAACGTGAGAAGTTCAGAATTAATTGGGTGCTGATTACTTCCCGGGGGCGGGGGAGGGAGAGAGAGAGATGAAACCAAAGACAACCCAGCAACAGCGGGGGCCTCCGCACGCACACAGCCGCAGAAGCGATCTGCTGAAGCAGGACGGCGGCCACCGCACACGGAGAGGAAGGAAAGCAAATGCTGCCCAGGAGCCGGGAGGGGCCATTCGGGGTCCCCGGGGCCCCCGAGACTCCCGTGCGGAGGACCCCAGAGAGCCCAGCCTGTGCCCCACTCTGGACCCTCTTCAGTGGGTCCCCATGGAAACGTCATCCTGGGCACCTGCCCAGGCACCGGAGAGGTGGACGTGAGCCAGACAGGATCCCTGGGCGCGTGGCCAGGAGCGGGGGGCGGACAGCGCATGACGATCGGGAGCCCTGGCGCCCGGCACTGCGCAGCCCGGAGCACCTGTACCGGAGTCGGCACTCGAGGCACTGTGTCCGAGGAGGTGACGCGGGCCGGCAGCGTGCGGGAGGACGGCACCCACCAGTGGGAGGCACAGGCCCCCAGACACAGCCGAGGCAGTTCCCCCCCAAAGCTCCGGTCCCTGCCAGCACCTCCACTCCGGGCGACGTACACAAAAGAACGGAAAACGGGGACAAACGGACCCTCGTACGTGATCGCTCATGACAGCACTCGTCACGGCAGCCAAGAGGCGGAAACGACCCAAAGGTCCATGGACGGTCGGATGTGTAACACGATACGACACGGACGAGCCCCCAAAACGTTATGTTTCCGGAAAGAAACTGCACACAAAATATCACACGTTCAGTGATGACACTGATGTGAAGTGTCCAGAACAGGCAAGTCCGTAGAGACAGAGGCAGAGGCGCGCTGGCCAGGCGCCGGGGGGGAGCAGGGGGTGCCCGTGGCCGTGGGGCTTCCTTTCGGGGTGACCAGAAGGTCTTGGACGTCCGCAGAGGTGAACGCACCACGTGGCAACAAACTGTATACCTTTTAAACAGTTAGTACTCAATTTCAGGCTATGCAATCGTTACCTGCGTGAAACAAAATAAAGATCATGAGGTAAAATGCAAAGGAAAGTAAAGAAACCAGAGCCGCTGGGCGGGGGCTGGGGGACAGGACCAGACCGGGGCCCCTGAGCGAGGCTGCCTTCGCCCTGTTGGCGACGGGGGCTCTCGGGGGCCTCAGCCCAGAACCGTTAGCATCACGCGCGTCAGGACCGTTTCCCAGGCTAGGAGGGCGGTGGGAGGCTGACGTCACACGGGACGTCGGAAGGGAGAGGCGGGGAGGCGGGCGGGCAGGAGGCACATCTGAAGCATGGGCTGCTCCACAGGGGTGTGGGCTTGGACCCAGAAAACCCCTCAGGAGCCTCAGGAAGGCGGGACTCCGGAGCCGCCTGCATCTCCGCAGGCCGTGCGTCCTGCGCCCCAAAACTCTGGCTCTGGGGAGAGAAGGTCGGGGGCCTGAGACCCAGGCCGCTCTGCGAGGAGCCGGGGAAGGGCCGCGGGTGCAGGCCCGGCATCGTTGGCGGGAGGCCCCCGCTCCCCCCGGGCCAGCCTTCAGGTCCTGTTTGGCTTTAATCAGGCCTGCGTCCGTCAGAAGATTGACCGTTATCTCCATGTCCGCCGGCTGCTTTCCTTTGCTTCTGTCTTCCCGACTCTCAGAGAGTCCGCCAGCCACACGCAGGCTTTGATTTCTTTTTCATAAAGGAAAAGGCAAAGCAGGTTGGCAGAGGCACGGAGCCCGCCCCTCTGGAGCGCTCAGAGGCAAAACGGACGGCGGGTCCTAGGCTGACTCACAGCCTTTGAAGGCATTTCTCCGCGCGCACCCACCCCCCAGCCCGGCGCTAACGCCGCGTGTCCGGCCATCGGTGATGCTGCTGAAAGCCCCGCACAGGGCAGGCCACGGTGGAGGGTCGCAGGGATCAGAAACCAGCCAGACCGACCCGCACACCCCAGGCAGCTGAGAGGGGGCACCGGACAGAGGTTCGGGGAGGCGGCCGGGGGTCTCGGGCAGGCCGGCCGTGGCGCTGGGGCGGCGGACAGAGACAGGACCTGGGGCTGCAAGCCAAGCTCGTCACTGCCCGCATGGTCCCAACTGTGCATCCACACGGCCACCACTCAGTCAGCCTCATACTGAGTCATTTCCACCCGTGACTCGCCCACTCTGTCTGGTGACGGTGCCTTAGCTCCGCTGAAGACTGTGTGATGAAAATACGTGCAGACAAGAAGCAGGGGACACGGAGCCCCCAGGGGGGCTGAGCCCATGGGTGGGGGAGCGCTGAGGCAGCCGAGGGGTTGGGACGATTCAGGACAGAGGCAGGGACCGAGGCCCAGGGGCCCAGGCCGTGGGACTCCCCCCTCCCCGCTCACCTCTGACCCTGCCGCTGGCCCCGTGTTTCGCTGGTGAGGCCCTGGTGGAGCCGTGGCCAACAGGGAGCTGTGCCGCAGTAGTGGGGGGAGACCCCCATTTGCTCAAGATTCAACGAGTCAGAGACAAGGAGGACCCAGCAGGCCCTGCAGACCCGCTAGTGGCCTCGATGTGCAAAGGGAAATGTCCTCCCGGGAGAAGCGTGACAAGAAGAAAATGGGCAACTCCCTGGCTCCCAAGTTTGCTCCGGGGGAAATCAGAGCTCACGGCCACTTGCCAGACGGAGTGTCCGGGAAGGAGACACGGGCACAAGTGTGGGGCATGTGACCTGCAGGATCTGGGCTCAGAAGAGAGGGGACCACCAGGCAGCAGGTCCCCGGTGACCCCAGTGTTTGCTCCCTGGGTGCTCAGCACACCCCGGGGAGGGAAGCAGAGCCGTGGCCGGTTCCGCCCCCGCCCCGGGCCGGGAATGCGTGGGGCTGAGAGCCGCGTGGGCAGTGATAGCCCCGCCTCGAGCTTCAACACCGAGTCAGAGATTTATCCTCGTCTCTGCTTTGCTCTACACATTCCATCCTTCCTTTCTTCTCTACACTATCAGAAGCCCCTTCTGCAGCCCCCATATTCTCTCCAGACGCCAGCTGTGCCCCACAGACGGCCCCGCTCGGGGTCCCGACGGAGCACCGGGGCCCAGGAGCTCACCTGTACCATGGACACCGCCCCGCCGTGGCCTCAGGAGCCTCGGCCTGGGCTTGCCCGGGACAGAGCAGGCACCAGGCGGGCAGGAAGGAGCTCCCGGGCCGCCCCTTGCTGCCTCTTTGCACAAAGACCAGACATGGCAGCAGCTGACCCCCACGGCCGGGAGGGCTGACCGCTGCTGACCGTCAAGGGGAAACAGCCCTCCCCCCAAAACAAGAAGAACATGTCGCAACCCCGGGCAGTCACGGCAAAGCTGCAGGAAAAGGTCACGGCGGAATAAATTATGGAGATTAAAAGCCTGCCCGGGTCTGTGGGGGCGGGACCTGCACCGCAGCCCCTCACTTTCCTCTTTAATCACCGGCCTCTAATTCTGGGACATGAAATTACAGGCTCATTGATAACGATCAGCGATTTACCGGAGGGAGCCCAGCCCTAATTAAGAGCAGGAGAAGCTGACTTTGCTTCTCGCCTTCCCACCAAGGTCCAGCAAGGAAATTACCTGGTTCCGCAGAGCCGATCATGCGGCGGGCACGCGGGGGGTCGGGCTCTGTGGTGAGCGCGCACTTGGCCGTGTTAGCCCGCAGAGGAAGTTGCTGGGAGCGTCCGCGATTTGCTGGTAATTGGGGCATCGACGGGTGTGGGGGAAACGCCGAGCCACACCGTCTGCCCTTCCGGGTGACGAAAGCTTCCAGACCCTTCGGGCTGTGCCCAGGATGGATCCCGGAGCCCCCAGAGGGGCTGAGCCCATGGGTGGGGGCGCACTGAGGCAGCCGAGGGGTTGGGACGCTTCAGGACAGAGGCAGGGACGGAGGCCCAGGGGCCCAGGCCGTGGGACCCCCAGCCTCACCTGTGCTCACCTCTGACCCTGCCGCCGGCCAGGGTCAGGGTTCCAGGGCCACAGGGCTGTGCCGCGGGTATAGACACATCTTCTTTTCTCACCACAAACCCTACACTAAATAAACAAATGTTCCACTTAAAATGCAGCTGACGCTAACCTAAGCAGCTATTTCATACTTTCTGGCTCAAACCAGGCCAAGCTGTTAACTCTCCCAACACGGAAACGGCGGCAGCCGTGGCTGTATGGGTCGCGTGGTCCCCTTTACGTGGTGGGTCTCGCGCGTTAACGCCGGACAGCGGCAGATCAGTCACAGTGCGCGCTCACGGTGAGGACTAAAGATGCAGAAACTCGGTTACAGCGGACGAAGCAGCTTACGGTCCAGGAGGAGTCGCAGACGAGCCGTGGACGCCTCCCCTCTCCCCCGTAGCTCCCTGGGGGTCAGGGGTCAGGGGTCAGGGATCGGTGTGGAGCCCCGGTCTCAGGCTTGGATGGAGCCAGAGCTCGGGTGGTGGTCGGGGTCAGCCGGCAGGGGTGGCCGGCGGGAGGGGCGTCTGTGTCCACAGTGGGGGACCAAGTTACCCCCACCCGAGGGGGCCGAGCCACTCAGGCCTGTCCCTCCCACCTTTACCGGGGCACCTGGCTGCTCCCCTCTGTGCCCCGGAAGAACCGCCCCCCGCCAGGTGTTTCTCATTTCTTGCTGTGTCTGCTTCCCTCTGTCTCCAGAAACAAGGGGACTCGGAGGCTGACCTCGCAACCTTCGCCCGTGTAAAGGGACCTCTCCGACTCCCAGGCAGAGGCTCGGACCACTTGGAGTCATCTTCAGGGAGTGGCCGGAGGGTGGCTTGTGTCGCTCAGGATGGGGGCACCCCTTCCCGGCCCTGCAGCCCTGAGCACAGGCTCCCGGCAGGACCCCTGCCTCCCCGGGCCCCTCATCAAGGGGCCGGTGACATCCGTCCCCAGAGCAGCCATCACACCATAGGTGGGGCAGCTCAGCTCGGATGTAAGTGATGGGCTCTTCCCGGGCCCCCCACACGGCGGCGGTCCCAGGGTGGCTCCAGGGACCCTTCCCAAGCAGACAGGTGCCAGGGAGGAGCAGACCCCTGACAGCACTGTCCACATGGCTGGTGACGGGTGGCCCTCCTGGAAGTGAGCAGACACCGTGTGTGTCCCATTCTCCTGTTAGAAAGACCAGCCCTCCAGGCTCCTGGGACAGAGGGGCTCGAGGGACATGGGGCTTGGCGCCAAAACCGGGACAGCCCCAGGCAAATCAGGAAGGTTAGTCACCCCGGGTTCCTGGGGACGCTGCCTGAGAGCCAGCGTCACCCCGATCCGCTCAACCCCGAGCTGCAGACCAGGAAGCACAGAGACTGGCTTCACGGCGCTCAGACCAGGGCAGGGGGCAGAGAGGGGCAGGAAGCAGGCTCGGACCACCGGGACCAGGGCCCGTATGTGGACCCAGGTGGCGGGGGGGAATCTTTCCAGCTTGACTTTCATTTGAAAATATGATCCATCTTAGCAGTACCTGCTGTGATAGCTTGGCCTCCCGTCAGGAAACTGGGATTTAAAACAGCGAATGGTGTCACTTTAATAACAGTTAAAACGTATGGAAAGCTCACCGAGCGCTCTTAGCTCAGGCGCCGTAACAAAACACCCTGGGAGGAAACAAGACACGTTCCGGGGGCTGGAAATCCAAGATCAAGGTGCCCCGCAGGCTCCGGTCGCAGTGAGGGCTCTCGCGGACTCGCAGACGGTCACGGGCCTGCTGTGTCTTCACACCCTGATGGCCTCGCTTAACCCTTCTCTCTTTACAGGCTCTGCCTCCACATACATGGAGGTCAGGGCATCACACACACACACACACACACACACACACACACACTCCTCCCTCCTGGGCCTCCCCACTTTGGACGTGACTTCACTGAGGCTCAGAGTGATGCCATAACTTACTCAAGGCCATTAACAATGACATGTTAGGCTTTTCAAGACATTTTTCTTATTATTTCTGCAGCCTCGTGTTTGCAGCAGACTTGTCAGTGCCCCGGCCCTCCCCCCCCCCACCCCCCGCCCGGCGCTTGTGACTCTGGTTAGGACGCGAGTGTCCAGCGCCGGAGGGCTCAGCGCCCTGTGAAAGGACAGGAGCTGGGGGACGCATACGGCAGCCCCCTGGCTCCCCTGGTCAGGACGTGAGGGCGTGCTGTACGGCCTCCCGGAGCCGCCCACCGCGCTGACCTCCCTGCCTCACCCCCCCATCACCCTGCGGCCGCCCCCTGCCGGAGATCACCGCCCCACAACGTCCTTGCACTCGAATCCGGACCTGAACAGCTGTCTCTGGAGGAATGCGACCTAAGGCAGTGTATTTGCACGAAAGTTGCAAATCCTAAAAACCGGAAGAATTTGTGGATTCCACCCAACAAATATTTTGAGGGGCCTCCGGTATGCCAGGCCCTCCGGCAGGAGAGACCACTTCCAACCTCATAAAGCTGAGAGTCTGGGAGAAATAAAACGTCGTCTGCGTGTCACCGCCAGAATCAGCTACGGTTTCTTTCCTCCAGAGACGCAGGAGTCCAGTCCTGTGACTCCAGACAACCACAGACACACACGGGTACCGAATCCGGCCCCTGCTGTACGCTGTGGAGCCGGATTTGTTTTCTCGTGAGATTACAAGTCTTTTCCTACGTATCTAGTCTTGAAAAACATGAGCTTTAGGGGCGCCTGGGGGGCTCGGTTGGTTAAGCCTCCAACTTCGGCTCAGGTCATGATCTTGTGGTTCGAGCCCCGCGTCGGGCTCTGTGCTGACAGCTCGGAGCCTGGAGCTGCTTCCGATTCTGTGTCTCCCTCTCTCTCTGCCCCTCCCTGGCTTGTGCTCTGTTTCTGTCTCTGTCTCTGTCTCTCTCTCCCAAATAAAGGTTACAAATTTTTTTTTAATTTAAAAACACGAGTTTTAATGGCTACGAAGTATTGCCTCGTTTATCTAACGGCTCCCCAACTGTTTCCAGTGTTCCATGACTACAGATAAACACCGGGACGAACTCGAAAGGGATCCAGGCAGGCGGTGATATAATTGTAACAGCGTTTTGGAAGAAGACCCCAGCAGCTCTGTGGAGCAGCAAGACCAGTTGGCGCCGATGGAATATTCCAGGTGTGGCAGCTCACGAGGCCAATCCCAGCAGCCGGGGGTGCGGGCAGGCAGGGGGGAAGTGGGGGTGCAGAGGGGGCTGGGAACCGCAGGTGGCTTCTCTGGGTCCTTACAGCCTCCTGTGTCTAATTTAGAGCTTCTGTGTTCCTTCACTGTCCCCACATCAGTCCTGACTTGGCCACTTAGCTGTGTGTCTCTTCAGGGAGAAGCCTGTCATGTCCTCCAGGGTCCCTGTCAGCTCGGGTCTGGACACATCACTGGGGTGACATGCCCGTCCTCCCTCAAGAGAAGTGATTCTGGAGACACAGCTACGCCTCTTGCACCGGCCTTAGGCTGACAGAAATGATGGAAAGTCCGCCATTTGGGTACGTGTGCGAGTCAGGCTCATCCCAGGGACGTGGTGGGCGGGGGACAGAGCAGGCCACCCGAGCAGGAAACGGCTTCATCGCTCATTGGACCCAAGACGTGTCCATCGTCTCTGCTCATCAGCAGGTGGTGATCGGGGGCCACCCTGGGAGGCAGCCGCAGGGGCTCCTGGGGGCTGCTACCCCACGGCCGACTCCAGGGTGGTGGGAAGGGGCCAGGCAAGGGCACGAGTTCCGGAGCCACCTTCAGAGAGCTGTGGGGAGGGCACGGGCCACCGTGAGCGAGGGGAAATACAGCAAACCCGGAGGAGGAGGGACCCTCCCAGACAGAGGCCGGGAGCCCCAGGGGCCTGCCCAGACGGCGAGGTTGGGGTCTGCGGGAGGGGGCTGAGGTCCAGAGCAGCCCCGGGCACCGCCCCTCCCGGGCCCTGGCGCTGCTGCGGTGCGGCCGTGACCACTCAGGCCCGTCGCTGGCCTCGTGAAGCTCGCCGCCTGCTACGCGCGGCTTGCGCACAGCGGGGACACAGCGGGGACACAGCGGGGACGCAGCGTGCCGGCGCCTCCCTGCAGGCGACCCCCCCCTCACCCGCTGGCAACCGCCCTATGAAGCAGGTGCGTGGCGGTTCCCATTTCACAGGCCACAAGCTGAGGCTCGGGGGTGTTAACAGCGGGTGGTGGGTGGCGGCCAGGATGAGAACCAGACTCAGCTGTAGTCCCTGCGTCCTCTCTGCCTTGACTGGACGATGCGTCTCAGCCAAAGCCAGTTCCTTTCCGCAGGGGACGTTTGGCAACGTCTGGGGACAATTTTGGTCGTCAGCGCTGGGGGGGGAGCAGACTGGCAGCCCCCCCCGGCGTCCAGGACGCTGGTCCTCAGCCGCCGACGCATCAGCTCCTCGAAGGATCCGAACGCAAACAGTTCCCAGAGCCGCCTGCTCTCGCGGACGGCACTGGACTAATATTTGTTTTAGCAAATGGCTGAGCTGTTCGTCTTGTCTGCCTTGGGGATTTGTCTTCCGCTCAGGAAATCGCCGGGATTCTGAGTCGGGGAGGCCGACGCCTGGAGGGCAGCGTCTCCTCTGAGGCCCGATGCGCGGGAAAGCGGGCTCCGCGATGGAGAGGCGGCAGCAGAGGGACATGGGGGTGACGCTAGCCGCGGCCCTACTGTGCGCCGGGTTTTATATGCAACGTCGTCGTCTCATTCACGACAGCCTGAGGGGAATGGGATTGGCTCATTTTACAGAGACGAAAACTCCCACTCAGAGACGTTACACAGCTTTTCCAAAGCAGCACAGCTGGTCAGGGTTGGTGATGGGGTTTGATCACCCGGGTGCACCTGATCTAAAGCCCCTGCGTGTGCAGGTCGACGTGTCAGCAGAGCAGAACCCTTCCCCCCACCCCCGATGGCACAGAGAAGCCTCCTGCAGGACAGAGAGGGGAGCCAGTCAGCAGAAGGCTCTACAGACCTGATTCCATCAGGGATCTTTGTGTCGCAAGTCAAGACTTGCGCAACAGACTGGCCTAAACTATCTGAGGACTGATTCACTCGTGACTGGGGGATTCCTGAAGGAAAGCGCACTTCAGATCTGGCTGGATTCGGGGCCCAACGAGGTCATCAAGGACCTGGGATGCTCCGCTTCCCCCCTCTGCCTTCTTTTGTGTCAGCTCCCCTCACGGTGCCAAAGTGGCTGCAGAAATCCCAGGTGTCGCTTCTACATCCCACCATCTGGATGGAGGAGGGCTAGCTTCCAGTCAGTGTCGGAGGCCAGTGAGGAGCCTTTCTCGTAACCCGCTGAGAACTTCTCACACCTTGAGGGCCCGGTTTGGGTCATGTGTTGACCCTTAAGCTAATCTCTTCGGCCAAGGGAAGGCCTTGCACTTGAGGCTTGAGGCTGGGTTAACCGAACGAGCAAAGGGGGTGAGACCAGGAACCTGACTGGGTTAAGAGAAAAATCAGGATCAACGCTTCGGACGATCCCGGTGGGCAATGCTCTCACGTGGTCATTTCACGTGGCCCTTTCACCCGCCAGTGAGGGAGGGACGAGACGTTGGGGAGGGAGCTACCGGCTCTGTCTGGAGCCACACAGGGGATCAAGAGGTTGGAAATCAGGGCTCGTACATGAAGTCCGCGCAGTCGGCCGGGAGAGCCACCGCTGTGGAAGACACACGGGTGAAGACTGGGTGCCCGCTGTGAGCGGACAGGCGGGTGCAGATACTGCCACGTCTGCAGGCGGCTCCAGGGAGGTCACCCCTCCACGGGGCAGGGGCAGGGTCCCTTTAATGTCAGGTTATGGAATGTTTGGGCAGAGACAGATCATGAGGGTCTGGATGTAGGGGTGTTTCTTCAAGACGCGGTGGTGAACCTTCGTGTGAACAGATGCTTCCTGTCACCTGTCAGTTCCATGAGAGCGTGGCCTGGGCTTTTCATCTGAGTCCCCGGAGCCCGGCGTTGGGCCCGGCACGTGGTAGGCACTCGGCAAACGTGTTGAATTACCATAATCAGTCAGGGGGACCTTCTGGGTGATGATCGCAACCCGGAGACGCTGATGAGCGCAGGTGTATTTTCTCCCCGAGCGCACACGGATCACCTGCAGAAACAGATCAGCTATTTAAGCCACTGAGGAAAGATCAGTAAATTCCTTAAAGCAGAAATATTACTACTGCGCTCTCTGATCGCCGCGTGACAGAGCCAGAAATCAGAACCGAGGCAAGAAACAAACAGGCTTGTTCACCTAAAATTTTTAAACTTTCTTGCCAGTTACTTATTCCTGCATAGGAAGTCACCCCGAAAGCTGCTTGGCCGGTGCAGGCAACAACATTTAATGCCTCGCCACGTACACGTTTCCCAGCTCTGTCTGCCAAGGGCCTAGAGAAACGGGAGCCGCATATCAATAAACACCTAGAAACCAGATCTTGGCTTCTAAATACCATTCCCTGTTCACCAGAGTCCACGGAGCCACGGCTCCTTTTCTTTTTCTTTTTTTTTAACCATCAAAGGTTTTAATTTTTTAAGACGCACAATGTGATGATTTGATACACATGTGCATCGGGAGATAGTCCCCCAGTCAAGGTCATGAGCACCTCTGTCGCCTCACGTAGTTACTTTTGGGGTGGAGCTGATAAAGATGTACTCTCTCATCGTGAACCGTAGTCACCATGCGGAACCTTAGCGCCCAGAACGTATCCACCTGATAACTGGAAGTTTGTGCCCCCGACCAACATCTCCCCATTTCTGTGTCTGGCTTATCTCACTCAGCACAACCCTCTCCAGGGCCCCTCGAAGACGGCTGATTCCAGGCTGAGCTGGAAAAGTAAAGAGGACCCTGAGGCACCTTGTGGTCCCAGGAAGAAAGGAAATGCAGGACACCGTCGGGGGGACATAAACGCTAACTTGAGGTCCAATCTAAGCCAATTTGAATAAGAGAAATAATGACCATGATGGATTACAATCTACAGGATAGAATATGTGTCCGTGAGCCAACACTAATATGAATCAAACATAAAGAAAGAAAAGAAACTATGGAAGAGAAGCCCTTTCTAGTGATGGAATTCCAACCAATAAAAAAAGAAGAATGGTGGAAATAGAAAATCACCATTTGGGGCGCCTGGGGGGCTCCGTCGGTTAAGCGTCCGACTTCGGCTCAGGTCATGATCTCACGTTCGTGGGTTCGAGCCCCGCGTCGGGCTCTGCGCTGACAGCTCGGAGCCTGAAGCTGCTGTGGATTCTGTGTCTCCCTCTCTCTCCGTCCCCTCCTCGACTCGTGCTCTGTTTCTCTCTCAAAAATAAATAATAAACATTAAAAACTTAAAAAAAAGAAAATCACCATTTGGCAAACACCACAGCAATAAGTCTTCAGTCAACAATGATTAATGGATGCTAAAATTAGTGGGCAAAAATATGCTGAGAAGCAGGGTGCTTGTGCAGTCTCAAAGCATCTTCCTACGGGGGACGCAGTAAGCACCAAGAGACCGATGATAACTTTCTATCAAAGAAACCCGGTAGATGCCACGGCAAGGAGGGGTCAAAGTTGACAGGGCCAAGCGATGGGACATCTCCACGTGACACGCTCCGCACAGGGAGCACTAAGAGCACAATTCCACTTCTGCACGATTGTCTCCAAAAACATTCAGCCCGAATTATGTTTCACGAGGAAACATCAGATAAACCGAAATGGAGGGACATTCTACAAACTCACTGCCCTTTCATCAATGACAGAGACTAACTGAAAAAATAAAGAATGCTTGGAAAAATTCTAATAAGGTCTACAAGTTTTTTTTAATTTTTTTAATGTTTCTCTCTTTTAGAGAGAAAGTGAGAGAGAGAGAGCACGAGCAGGGGAGGGGCAGAGAGGGAGGGAGACACAGAATCGGAAGCTGTCAGCACAGAGCCCGACACGGGGCTCGAACCCACGAACCGTGAGATCATGACCTGAGCCGAAGTCGGAGGCTTAACTCCCCCCAGGTGCCCAGGTCTAGAGTTTAAATAAGAACACCGCGCCGATGTTAGTTAGCTGGTTTTTAGAACTGTACCGTGGGTGTGTACGGGTGAAGGTGTTCATGGAAATAGTCTGTGCTATTCTTGCAGAGTTTTGTAAGTCTGGAATTGTTCCAGAAGAAAAGGTTTGTGAAATCTAAAAAGAAACCTCCCCGGAAAAGATCAGAAATGTCTAATATTCGAACTTGGGCCACTGGCTATTCGGGGTTACAATCTGAGGCTCCCAAACCTTGACTAAAACGCTCTGACACCCCACTGCCGGCCCAGCGGTCCCTCGGGGAAAGCAGGTTTGGTCTGACCGGCAGGCATGGGAGTGACGTGGGCAGGCAGGAGCGGGAGACGTGTAAGAGTCTGCAAATTCCCGGAGGTGTGAGGGCGTGGACTGGGTTTCCCATCCGGGATGGGGACCGAGCCCCGCCTTGTTTTTAATCAATAAAGGACAGACTGGTCCCCCCACCGGCGTGTAGAGTCGGCAGGCTCAGGTGGTGACGCTTATTAATTAACGCAAGCAAAGAGGGGGTGATGGGGGTGGGGACGAGCCTGGCCGCTGCCTCTGTCGTCCCGAGACCAGGGGCTGAGACCAGGGGCTGAGCGGGGCCCCTCCAGGCAGGACTCCCCGCTGTGCTGGCAGCGAAACCAGAGCCACCCGCTAGAGAACAGAGAGGGCGGCAGGAAACTGGCGGGAGACGGTCAAAAAGCAAGAGGGAGAAGCCGTGCGTCCCGGGATCCGGGCAGGGAGGAGCCTGCAGGCGGGAGCACCGCCAGGGAGAGATCTGGAGGGAAGCGGCTGGAAGGAAATAGGGAGGCGGTCACACACACGCACACGCACACACGCGCCTGGAAACCGCTGTGTGTCTCCCTCCCCGTCCCTCCCCGTCCCTCCCGCCCAGGCGGTGTTCTGTCTCGTAAGCCGAGGAGATACTTCGGGATCGTGTAGACAGAGTCCTCGAGCTCAGAACCTGCCTCAGATCAGAGCGGGAGCAGCCGTCCCTTCTCTCCAGATAATCCGCGCGGAAAGTGGGGGCAGGGGACAATGCCCAGCCGGCCCAGAGCCGCCTCAGAGCCGGCGCCCTTGGGGACGGAGGAAGCCCCCCCTCGGCCTGTGAGCAGCTCGGCCCCGGGACAAAGCTGAAGTCCCAGAACCGAGGGGCCACGGCCCTGACCCCTCCGGATGTCCCTGCGCCCCAATCCTCTGCTCCTCCCAGACGATTAGGAACAGGGACAGGAGCCAGGAAGAAACCCATGAAAGAGAGGCAGGCACACAGAGACAGAGACAGGGAGGAGAGACACAGAGACACACGGCCGGTGCTGTGGGGCCAGCGAGTCCCCGGGTGCCTGTTTGAAAGAGGGCAGGGAGAAGGTGCTGGAGGAAGGGAGGGGCCGGACGCGGGAGGCAGAGCCGTCCTGGAGGAGGCAGAGGACAGAGCAGGGGGGCGGGGGGGAGGTCGGCCCTGGGCTCCGAGCTGGGAGCAGGGAGGGCAGGGGCTGGTCTCCAGGGTCCCTGGGCTCCGGATCTGCAGGAAGAGCTGCTCCCCGCGACAGGACAGGCGGGCGCTTCAGGGAGCGGGCGACGGGCTAGTGGGGCCCCCACGGCGGGAGCCGGGGGTCCGGTGACCTGCCCCCCATCCCAGGGCTGCGCGGAGGAGCACGGCGCTGCCTTCCCTCCCTGACTTCCTCCCGCCACCCCCTCCCCCCCAGCACTGTCTAGCACTTATTATTTTTAAGTAAAAATGTATGAAAATTAATTTTATTTTGAGGATTCTCTGAGAATTTCACAGCCCCTCTTGGGAACACGGGTGGTGCCCTGGGGGAGCTGCAGACGGAGGGGGGACCCTTCCAGGCAGACACGCGCCATCTGCCAGGCTCGGAGCCGCAGCCGCTGCCAGCGAGAGTGGGGGCCCGGGGGCGGGAAGGGGCTGCGAGAGACGCCGAGAGCTTTCCCAGGGAGGAGAGCCAGCCCGAGGCCAGCGCCCCGGTCAGGCGGAGCCGGTCCTCCCAGGGCAACCAGAGAGGAGTCCCTTCCCAGCCCCCATCGCCTCCCCGTCCCACCGGGCTGTGCCCTGCTCACCCCGCCTCCCTCCCCTCTCCCGGAACTTCTGTCGCTTCGCAGTCAGACGTGCCGAGTCTGGGCTCTGTCACCGCAGAATTCAAGGAGCACCTGTCCCCGCCTCTGCCCGGGGTGCCCCACCGTGGAGATGCCGGGCACTGGCTGAAGATGGTTCAAGGGCAGAGCAGGCCTGTGCGTGAACAGCGCTCTGTCAGAGCCGCCGCCGGGACGCACGGCCACGGTGCCCGGAAACGAGGGCCAGGGCTGCACCAGGCTCGGCTGCCGTGTTCCCTCCCGGCGCCCGCAGGAGCCCAGGAAAGCGAGCTGGAGCGTGACACACCCTGAGGCTAGACGGGGGCCGGCAGGGTCGCACCGTCAGGCGGAAGCCGGGCATTTAGGCACGAGGAGTAGCTGGACTTGGGTCCCACTGAGCCCAACCTTCTGCGACCTGTGCCTGAAAGCACCCCAGGCAGCAGGGGAGACGGGCCTCAAGGGGGTCAGTGAGTTCCTGTCACAGGGAGAGAAGCCTGTGACCATCGGGAGACGGAGAGTCCAGGGACAGACAGGTGCGGTGGCCGCGCTGGGCGCAGAGGCCGGGGGAGGGGTCAGGCATTTCGTGGGGGCATTCGGCGGTGGCACGCGGGGCAGGGTGAAGGGGGTGCAGGCACCAGCGGATGTCACTGACACCCACGAGTAACTCGGGGACCTTGTGCCCGAGGGAGCGTTGACTGCGCTGTTCTGGGCAGGAAGCTTCCCTGTAGCCCCAGCCCTGCAGCCGGGCCCGGTCCACGCACAGCTCGGACCCTCCGGTGCCTGCGGGAGGGGAGAACTCGGACAAGTGATGTGGTCCCCGAGAGGCTGGACAGCGGAGAGAAGGGACGGAACGTTCAGGAAGGCCATAGGGTGAGAGAGAACTCAACAGGGCGGGGGCTCAGAGCCTGCACCCCTGACTCCCCGAGGTTCGGGACGGACGCTGTGTTTCCCGCTGCACAGGGGACGACGCTCTGGTCCCCGGACAGTGGCCCGGGCTGCAGACTGCTCTCCAGCCCAAATCCATGGAAATGCTGCAGATGTTACCAAAACAGCGGGGCACGCGAGCATCTGGGAACTCCCTGCTTTTCGCTCAATTTCCCGATGAATGTAAAACTGCTCTGGACAAGTTCTAATTCAGGGGCGCCTGGGGGGCTCAGTCGGTTAAGCGTTCAACTTCAGCTCAGGTCATGATCTCACGGTCTGTGGGTTCGAGCCCCACGTCGGGCTCTGTGCTGACAGCTCAGAGCCTGGAGCTGCTTCCGATTCTGTGTCTCCCTCTCTCTCTGCCCCTCCCCCACTCACGCTCAGTCTCTCTCTCGCGCTCTCTCAAAAATAAACATTAAAAAAATTAAAATATACATATTTCCTCCCCTCCCTTTCTGACAATCGACAATATAATTCCCAAAAAGCCTTGCAGCCCAGAGGTCCGTCTGTTTCTGGCCGGTGTCGTGGGAATGCGTCTTTCTGCAGAGACTCCACCAGGCTGGGCTTCGAGCCTCTTTACTGGGCTGCGCCGGCCCCATGGGCAGGGGCTCCTCGAAGCCCCGTCCCCCACCTCACCTGCGCTGGGGCGTCTCGTCTCTTCTCTTGTGAAAGCTGCAATTAGTCAGTCACAGCTTCTAACTGCCTCAGTCTCGGCTACGGGCCAGGAGCCTCTTCCTTGGCAGCACAGCATTTCTTTTATTTCTGGAATTTTCCGTATCACGTCCTTTAATACTGTAGTCTCGGGTAACAAGGGGTGCACTTTGCAAGGTGAAAGGCTGACCTGAGGTTTTTCCTTCTCGGGACAAGGGGGACCCGCTCTCCAGCCTCAGCTGTTTCCGTATTTTAGATTCCTTCATTTGGACACGTTCTTTCTGGTACCAACGGTCTGCATCACATAAGACTGCATCGGCCGCACGTCACAGAAAACCCAGTACGGGATTGAACCGATGTCTCTCCCAACAACAGGAGCCCCGCCCAGGGCGGGCCCAGCTGTGCCATGGGCTCCAGGAACCTGCCTCGCCCGGGCTTCTCAGCTGTATCCTGTCTCCTTCCTCACGGTTTTCTCATGGTCCGAGATCCGGCCATCAAACTGCTCTCCAGGCGGGAAGAAGGGCAAGAGAGCCCGGAGGATGTGCCCACCGTCTGGCAGCGTCTTCCCTGGAGAACCTACTGGAAACTTGCGTCTGCATCTAGTTACCCACTCCTCTCTGCCGTGGGAAGAGCTCCAGGACGCGATGCGTGAAAACAGTCCACACGCGGGCGCACGCGCTCACAAGAGAAGGAGCCTGCGGTCTAGTAGCACAGACACTGTCCCCGCGTCTCCCGGTCCGGGCGCGTCTGTCCTGCATCTATACGCACGGTTCTGTCAGCACCGTCACCAGCCCAACAGCGGTAAGCTCCCCAAAAGCGCTTGGCGTCGAGCGTCACGATCGAGGGAAGTTTGCACTCCTTGGTCTGTCATAACTGGGATCTGCCTTCGCGTGCTAATCGTTTTAACTAGAAAGACACAAAGAGAGCGTGAGAAGGGGACCAGGGTCTCGTTGGTGACGAGACCACAGCCCAGCGAAGGCGCCGGCGGACCTGGGCCTCCGTCCACCCCAGGGCAGGCGCCGTGCTGAGCTGACGTGACCCCGGGAGGGCTGCTGCCAGCACGTACGGGGATTTAAGGACAGACGCGCGCACATCGTGACACAATGCTCTGTGTTACACTGTAGAATTTATCGTGCAGGTTGTATTACGGTGTCTCATCGTTTACATTGCGACAGGCAGCACTTTGGGGCAAAACCGGAAATGCAAGGTCAGGAAATATTAATGAATTTAACGCCTGGGAACATACCAAGAGGACGATGTGGGATTTAAAAGCTCACATTCGAGGGGACCGGCCGAGTTCACGGATCCCCCGACTCTGAGCCCGGGACTGCTTCCGCGAGACTTCCTTCAGGTCTTGCCCAGCCCGCCCGTCTCCATCTAATGATCATGCCGCTCGCGTGCAGTGCAGGGTCTGCTTTTGCTGCAGGGTCTATTGACCCTCTCACCTACGCCGCTGTGTCAACGCGGGATTTCTTAGATCGCCAGAAAACTGCAAGTCACTGAGAACAACCCACAGCCGGTGATCAGCTGAGTTGGACCCAGGAGCGAGTGCTCTCCCCGGAACCAGAAGGGCAGGGTCGTGCAGACCTGTGAGAGCTCCCGTGAAAACATGAATGTTTATTTTTAAAAGTGTGATACATCCTTCGTGCTGAAGATAATTACCGGTATTATTGCCACGAAGTAGTTATTTGACAAATTATGTGGAGATAACATGGATGCTATGAGCTTCTAGGATCTGTCTGGAAAAGAGGGTAGGGATCAGAGCCTGTGGTTGGTGCATGGGGAGCACGGAGGAGCTGAAACGGACTCGGTCCCCGAACGTGTGAGCCGACGTCTGTGCACAGAGAACTAAGCCACGTGCCTGGTAGCATGGAGTTTCCGTGTGAAAATGTATTAATGTTTATTCAACTTTAAAAATCCCTATTGTTTCGCTCTTAGTATCCACAACAGAGCAATACAGTAAATTAAAGGTGCCTTCAATTATTCAGAGCTGCTCCTACAGAATTATTAGCCCTAAATATTGTGTTTTAATGAACTGTACTTAATTTCCACACAATCGAGAGGCTGCCTGGGCCGTGTCTGCCTCCCAGGGGCCCGAGGCCGTCCGTCTGGAGCTGCAGGCGATGCGTGGTTTCGAATGTCGTCCCTGAGATCCCTCTCCTGCGCTCCTCCTGTTTACTACGGAAGGTTCCAGAAGGCAAGTGGGAGGAGGGAGGGGGGCTGCACCGGCCACCAGGCTGGAGGCGGCTAGGAGAGAAGGGTCTGGAGATGGTCACTGCCAGTCTCTGCTCTTAGGCTGCAGAAAAGGGAGGGGACAGCAGGGTCACCTTCTTTCTCCCAGGGGTTGGGGTCCATAGACCTCGAAACCCGAATCCAGGAAGGGGGAGCAAGTCAGGAGGAAAGAACTGTTCAAAGTCAGCGCATCTCTGGGGTTCGCTTTTCCGGCCCAGGTGCCAGGCAGGGGCACCTCGGGCACATGGGGCCACGTCGTCGGGCCCCGGCTCGGCTCACGTTCCCTGGGGCCCAGATGTCCCCTCCTCACTCCACGAAAGGGGCTCGTTCTCAGAAGCCGGGGCAGCAGGCTCCACGCAGCCATTGAAGCCTCCTTCATTCTCTCTGCCCCGGTTTCACGGGCAAGGGGTCCAGACCTGGGTCGGGGGCGCCGTTCGCCCGCCCTCTGCTGGGGCCCAACCCCGACGGCACACGGTTGTTAGCGGGGAATGCAGTCAAGACCCCTGATGCTTTCCTGTAGTGCTCACCACCTTCCCGTATACTATTTACTTAATTTTGATTCTTGTTTGTGTCGCGCCCGCTGGAATGTTGGCTCCACAGGACCAGCGTTTCACTCGCGGCGTCACTACGGGACCCCAGGACTTGCCTCACAAAAATCTGCTGCATAAGTGGAACGAATGAACAAATAGCTCCCTGTACCCGCTCACCATGCACGGACCTCTGCATTAGCCAGTTAGGTTAGGTCATGCCGCAGAAAAATGGAGTCTGAAGTCTCAGATTTATTTCTCATTCATGCACCTGTGCAGCTCCGGTTAGCAGGGCAGGTGGGGGCGGGTGGGACTTCCAGGGCCGCTCAGGGGCCCAAGCGAGGACGTTCCTCCCTCCGGAAGGTTGCTGGTGGCTGCGGAGTCAGGACGGCAAGAGGGTCACATACTGGCTCTTCCAAGCCTCTGTGAAAAAGGGACACAAGTCACTTCTGCCCCCGCCCCTGGGAGAGCCGCACGGTCGGCGTGGCTGCAAGGTGTGGCTGGGAGGAGGGCGTCCGTGGGAAGTTCAGGGAGCGTCTCTGTGTCTGCCCGCTCGAGCCCATTCACGCTCATCACACACACTCGCCCACACCCGTTCACACCCACTCGTGCGCACCGGCACTCACTCTTACCAGAGCCCCTCCTGCCCCCCAACTTCTCCCCCACGCCAACCACCGTGTGCCCAGCACGGCCACTGGCACCGACTTGTAGGACTCCATTCCTTGTGTTTCTTCTTCTTCTTCTTTTTTTCTAATGTTTATTTTTGAGAGAGAAAGAGAGAGACAGAGCAGGAGCAGGGAAGGGGCAGAGAGAGAGGGAGACACAATGTGAAGCAGGCTCCAGGCTCCGAGCCGTCAGCACAGAGCCCAGTGCAGGGCTCGAACCCGTGACTCATGAGATCGTGACCTGGGCCAACGTCAAGAATCAGACACTCGACTGACTGAGCCACCAGGAGCCCATATTTATGCTTTTTTCTAGCTTCTTGGAATGAAATGTGAATTTAATTTTAAGCCCTTTTATTCTCCTGAAAGCATTTATGGCTACAAATTTCCCTAAGAATCCCCTTTTGTCTGTAACTTGCCCCTTTCGATTGCTGTGCAATATTCTTTATTGACATGTAAAGAGATTTTAATTTCCATTCCGATTTCCTCTGTAACCCAAGAGCAGTGAAAGTGTGTTCATGGTTTTCTAAAACTTTCAAGCATATAAGATTCCTTGGCTATGTTTTTATTGTTAGTACATATCTGGATGGCATTTTGCAGGTGAACATGGCCTGTTTCTGATTTTTTAGAAGGTATGCGATGTGCTCTGTGGCCTGACTTGGGTTGATTTTTAATCTGAAACATAATATGACTGAAAACAAAACTGTCTTCTCTGGTAGACAAAACTAACAGAATTAAACTTTTTTATTTTTCTATTCAAATTCTCTATTTTATTATTTTTTTATTCTTTTAATGTTTGTTTATTTTTGAGAGAGAAAGTGCACGGGTGAGTAGAAGAGAGGCAGAGAGGGAGGGAGACACAGAATCTGAAGCAGCTCCAGGCTCCGAGCTGTCAGCACAGAGCCCGACGCGGGGCTCGAACCCACAAACCGTGAGATCATGACCTGAGCCGAAGTCGGACGCTTCACCGACTGGGCCCCCCGGGCGCCCCTATTTATTATTTTTTCTGTCTCTGCTGCATCGGTTCTGAGTCAAGCATGAGGCTTGGCCAATCTTTCCTTGCGTTTCTGTGTTGGTTTCATACATGATTGTGGCTTCGTGCGTTTGTCCCGGTGTTTCTATCTGGTATTTAATATTCCAATCTGTGTTCGGGCACATAAAGGCCCATAATTGAGATCATTCTTGGCTGGACTGCTCCTTTCCTGCATAAACAGTGCTCCAATCTGCCCTTTATAAGGCTTTTCACATTACATTCTGTCCTGCTTGGTATTACATCACTGTTCCTAACGTCCCTAAAGCTGACATCACTGTTGGCTTTTATTTGCTGTAATTTGCTTCTCTGTTTCGTCACTTCATCTCCAAGATCCCTCTGTCACTTTGGCTGACGGACCTCTCACGTAAACAGCATCCGTCTGGATTTGAGCTTCCTCACGCATTCTGCGAGGCTCTTCTTAGAAGTCAATTGAACACACGGGGGCAGTCACACGGGCTTAACTGTGTCCAATGTTTCGTGTTTTCCACCCTTTCTTTGCTGTTCTGATTTTTCCCTTTCTGGGTTTAGTTGAATTGATGAAACCTGCTTTCTTCCATTTTTCTTCTGAGTTTGTGATTCACATGGTGTATTTATTCTCACACTGGTTATTCTTAGCTTTTCATCACACTGACTTACACTTACATTGTTCTAGGACGATGATGATGGTGGTGGTGGTGGCGACGAAGGGTGTTTGTCGAAGGTGGTGATGTGCTCACCCCGTGAATTAGGTGCAGCTATTTATATGTCCCTCAAACCCCAAAGTAGTTTTTTCTTTTTTTTTTTTTAATGTTTGTTTATTTTTGAGAGAGAGAGACAGACATACAGACAGAGCAAAGCAGGGAAGGGGCAGAGAGAGAGGGAGACACAGAATCGGAAGCAGCCTCCAGGCTCCGAGCCGTCAGCACAGAGCCCGACGCGGGGCTCGAACTGAGGAGCCGCGAGACCGTGCCCTGAGCCGCAGCCGGACGCTCAGCCGACGCCCCCCGGGCGCCCCTGCTCTGTTTGCCTCTTACCTTCATTTTCAGACAGAAGTTCACCCGTTGGATTTGGTGCCTCTCCGTGGTGCTGGCTTCCCTCGTGCGCCGGGCCGCAGGGCACATGTCACGCAGGAAGGAGCAGAACGTGTCCCCGGGCAGATTCCCCAGCCTCCCTTGTGATGCCACTGAGACCTGGTTGGGGGGAGGGCGTTACCTAATCTGAGCGGAGGGGCCGTCTGGCTCTCCCGGGCGACGTTGGCCGCCCTGGCGCCTGGCCTACCTCTCTGCTCCCCTTGAAACGAGACACGGGAGGTACCACTTCCCCCAACAAGAGGACTGCGTCCCCATCGGTCGCCGGGTCCAGGGCCTGGGGGTGCCCTCACCCCGCGTCACGGTCCCCGGGCTCGCCACTTCCGGACGCACCCCGTCGGCCGCGGATGTGTCTCCTTCAGGAGTGTCTGGACGGCAGATCCTTTGCTCGGTCTAAGGGCTTCCCGCAAGTACGGCCCGGGAGCAGGACCGCTCCTTCCCCGCCAGCACGGTTACGGGACCTTCTTCAAACCGGGACCTCAGTCACTGCGCGGAATCGAGGGCCGGAGAGGAGGCTGCCGGTGCCGTCTGCCACCTTGACCTGCGTGTCCGGATGCTTTTTAAAGCTTCTCAAATTGCAGGTGCAAATCAGCAGACGCTCTTATTTGGGGGAGGATCACAAGACAAGGTACAGCCAGTTCCGTTACACAAATAGGAACTGTTCGGGGGCCAAATACTCTGACAAAAGCTTTGCAATTTTCTTCTTGTTCTCTCCCTAAGGGATAGCTTTTCTTAAACCCGGAGAGTCTGCCGATGGTGGTCGGCCTAAAAAACGTGAATATTCCTTCGAGTAATTTGGGCTTATTTATCTTAACCCCTTCCACAAAGAAGCGAGCAAGCACTGCATTTCACACACGTGTGCAGACAGAAGAAATTATTCTAGTACAAGAATTCCTGGCAGGTGTAGGAAACACGTTTGTGGGGACGATTCCTGGGTAATTACACTTGGGAGAGAGGCTGAGGCTCTGGAGGCGAGGGCTGAGTGTGAGGCGTGTAGGAGAGGAAAACCTTTTCCTCCACCCTCTTAGGTTCGTGCACGACGGCCTGCTAATTAGAGCAACAGGACACAGAGAAACAAGAGAGTTACACAGTTTATTGACATTTTCAATGGCCACACATGCAGGTGAGCTCAATGATGAGGACTTCAAACCTGTGGTTAAGATTTAGGGCTTATCTACCGATCAGAGTGGGGGGAGGGAAGAGAGAAGAGTCTTCTACGGGAAGTACCAATAGGTCTCTTTAGGGAAAACAAATGGGTTTTTTAGGAGAACAAACGAGAGGCAAAGTTTATGACCATGTTTGTATGCCCTCCTCGCTTCCCGGGCAGGACCACGGCAGGACCACGGCGGTGCTCGTGTTTCCCCGTCCCGAGGCAGAGCCTCTTGGGACTCGACTCAGCACCCTGTGGACCTGGGCCCCTGGCCTGGCTGGTGGGAACAGGCACCATTCTCAGTCCCCGGGGAACACGGCGCATGCACCCCCGGCCTCAGCGGTTTTCCCGCGTGCAGCCGTGCCCAGCTCTCAGTGACTCGCCCCGGGCACACTGAAGGCCGCCTGAGCGCTGCCTACGTCTCCTGACACCCAGCTCCAGCTCCTGGGCTCGGGACACCTGCTGGGCTCTGCCTTGGTTTCCCTCTCTGTGGGGCAGCCTGGAAACCCGAGTTCCCAGCAGTATGGACGAAAGTACCAGTGGGGGAGGCTGGGAGGTAGAGGCGGGGAGGACAGTCAGAGGCCTGATAGCCAGGCCGGCACGGAGCCTGGATTTAATCCGGGGGCCACACGAGGAGCCGTGGGCGTCCTCGGTTTACCTGAACAGCAGCGGCATTGGCCCACATCCCTCTCTGCATCACGAGTCCACACGACAGCCCTGGCAGGTTGCCTCTGTTGTCTGCACTCGCTTATAGGGAAAATGAGCCACGGGGACATTAGGTAACCGGCCACGGGCCACGCCCACGGCTGGTCCTAGCCTGTAGCCCGAGCACCCACTCGGTGTGGAGACAGTGACACCAGGCCCTTTGATGTCCAACCAGCCTGAGCCTCAGTCTCCCCATCTGTAAAGGGGGTCATAACCCCACCTCACAGCACCGTTCCAAGGCTCGAATGAGATTCCAGATCCAAGACGCCCAGGACACGCGCTGGCATGCGGCGTCAGCTCCATAAACATTAGTTCCTGTCACCTCCAGCTTTCTCTCTGTCCCTTATCCGCAGAATCAAAGTCAGGAGCTTTTCCTGCCCTGTCTGGAACATTCCTCCTAATGAGATGCTCACATTCTGCCTCCCGTGACCTTTATTTCTGAGAAAACGCCGCCTTCCTGCTAGACAGCGAGCCGTCTGGAGGACAGAGACCGCGACTGACCCTCCTCCTCTTCCCCGACTGCCCGGGGCACGGAAGGTGTGTGATAAACGGGCACCGAGTAAGGGGATGAATGAATCACTGTGTGGTTACGTCAGGAGCTGTGAGTGAGAGAAAATTCATTTGCAGGGGGAGCTGTTACCTCGGGTGCGGCTTGCAGGAGCTTCAAACGCTTTTTCAGAAATTTAATTGCCAGTTGATTTTCCTGCAAAACACGGTAACCTCCATACTCTCTGGACCCCTCATCCGGCTGTGCCTGCAACCCAAGCAGCTTTCTCTGAGTCAGTGACCCGAGGACGCAAGGCGCCATGACTGTCACCATCTTTGGTCATGAGCGGGATGTGTCTACCCTGATCCTTCCGCCTCTTATGTCCCCCTGAGGGGACATGTCTCTCCCAGCTGTGACTGCACAAGTGGGGGTGATCTGAGCTGAGCCACTACGAGTCCTTCTTTCGCTGTGTTCTCATGTGATCAGGGCTGAGTCTGTGATAGTGATCAGGGCTCAGTCCGTGAACACAACCGAGCTCAGTCTGTGACCATGACCAGAGGTCAGTCTGTGACCACAACCAGGGCTCAGTCCGTGACCATGACCAGGGCTCAGTCTATCACCATGACCAGGGCTCGGTCTATGACCATGATCAGGGCTCAGTCTGTGACCATGACCAGGGCTCAGTCTGTGACCACGATCAGGGCTCAGTCTATAACCACGACCAGAGCTCAGTCTATGACCACAACCAGGGCTCAGTCCGTGACCACGATCAGGGCTCAGCCTTCATCCCCTGTCACATCTCTACAGCTGCAGCTGACATCAGCAACGGACCCACGGGTCAGACATAACAAACACCTGAGGTGTCTGCTGCACAACTCAAAAAATAATTATTGAGTTGAATTCAGGGGATGCGGGATGACTCCTGGGAGTCCTGAGATGAGGTGGGGCATGTGCAGGAGGGAAGAAGGGGGTCATCGGCCCTGATGAGGAAGGACATAGAGTTCGCGTGCAGCAGAGTTAAATCCCGCCCTGACCCATTTAAGCAAGGGAGCAGGAGTCGTCACCTTCAGCCGCATGGTCACCCACGCAGAGATCACAGAGCCCGGAGACGTGCGCCCGGGGCCAGATGCTGCCAGGAGCCATCACCTGCCTGGGCATCACGGCTAAGTGGGTCAGCACTTCCCGGCCGCTCCGATGATTAATGGTGTGCGAGGCGAGGACCTGTGGTGGCTGGGGCTCCGTCACTCGAGCCCGGGAAGGGCCCCTGCGCCAGCGGTGAGCTCATGCCTCGAGCGCCAGCGGCGCTGAGGCTCCGAGGTGGTAAATCTCCGTGGCTGCTCTGTGGGTGCTCGTGAATTCTCCGCATCCATCTGTGCCCTGCTCGGCCCCCCTCTGCCTCCTCCAGCGTCCCAGCTGGAGGACACCTTTGAAATGCGGGATGAGAGGTAACGTAGCCAGACAAAATTAAGCAAGTATGACACAGGGGCTGAGGCGGAAGCGTCCTGTCCGCATGCGATTCGCCTCTGTTTGCTATTCGCCGCATCCGTGAGGGACTCGTGCTTCCAGGATGAGGGCCAGAGAGAAAACACCAGCCAAGGAGGGTGGGTCTGACATTTAAATGCAGCGAGATTCTTGTAGGTCGATTTTCCTTGTCTTGATGTAGTTACAAGCAGCGTCTGGGGGCGCCGGCGGTGGGGGGCTCAGTCGGTTGAGCGTCCGACTTCGGCTCAGGTCACGATCTCACAGTTCATAAGTTCGAGCCCCACGTCGGGCTCTGTGCTGACAGCCCAGAGCCTGGAGCCTGTTTTTCAGACTCTGTGTCTCCCTCTCTCTCTGCCCCTCCCCTGCTCGCTCTTGCTCTCTCTCTGTCTCAAAAATAAGTAAACATTGAAAAAGAATTTTTTTTAATTAAAAAAAAGTGTCCCGGCCTCCCTGCGGCTCCGCGGTCCCCGCTGCACGGACGCCGGGGGGAGCGGGTGCTCTCTGCTGAGGCGAGACCCCCCGCGGCAGCCTCGGGTCCCTGGCCTGTCTCCTCGGGACCGCACCCTGGGGGCCCGAAGCAGCACCCCCTGCCTGGGGCCAGCAGCAGGGGCAGGGCCCCGCTTCCGTCCCAAGCCCCAGGGAGAGTCCAGGTGGGAAGGAGGCCAAGAGAGAGCATCTCTTCCGATGGCAGAGGAAAGAGAGGTGACTTCGGCACATGTGCCTGAGCGCGAAGGGAAAGGAAGTCAAAGCCATCGTGTGGCAACAGATGATGAGCAAAACGTGTTGGGAAACTCTGCTGCGGCTGAACGGAAACGCCAGCGACGCGGTTCTGCCGAGGGTGTCGTGGCCGCCCCCCCGCCTGGCACGTCTTTATTTTCCAGCCTAAAAAGCGTCATCTAAGGGGAGATCAAACCCAAGGAGCCGTCTCACACCGTTCGCCTGAGCCAGCGCTCGCGTCTCCGGAAGCACGGCCATAAACGCTGAATGGGGCCTGAACTGGGTCACCATTCAGGACGGGCTGCGGAGAGCAGGGGAGGGGGACGCGATCGCCAGGCCGTGAGCTCAGGTCAGGTGGAGGAGCTCACAGGGGCCGGGCTGTGGGGGCTGCTGCACAGGCAGGAATCCACCTCGCAGAGGCCACCGGGGGACGGCCACGTGACTGCCTCTGTCCGTGGCAGGCTCCCAGGCCTCAGCCACACATATGTGCCCGCAGGTCCCCAGGACGCGTGGACGTCAGGTGCCTCCAGATGTGAAGCAGCAAACATGAACGGCGCCCCGTCCGTGGTCCAGAGGAAACCTTCGGTGAGTCCCACCCAGTGACGTTCTCCCACGTAACCGATGGGCACTCTTCAAACACATAAAGATGAAGGAACTCGAGGAACCGGGAGAGGCTGAAGGGGACACGAAACAGGTGGGAAGCAGGGTCCTGTAACGGGGAAGAGATGTCAAGGGACAAAGACATCACTGGCACCGAGGAGGGACCAAAGACGGGGGCTGGGGTAGGGTGGCAGGGGCTCAGGACAAGTGCCCAGCAGGTGAGGCAGCCAAAGCAAAGGCAAGCAGGGAGCCCGGGAAGGGGACAGTGAGCGATAGCTGACATGGATGGGAAGGTCCCCAGGGCATGTCCCCAGGGCAGGTCCTCAGGGCAGGTCCCAAGGGCAGGTCCTCAGGTCAGGTCCCAGGGCAGGTCCCCAGGTTTAGGGCAGGTACCCAGGGCGGGTTCCCAGGGCAGGTCCTCAGGGCAGGTTCCCACGGCAGGATCCCACGGCAGGTCCTCAGGTTTATGGCAGGTCCTCAGGGCAGGTCCTAAGGTTTAGGAAAGATCCTCAGGTTTAGGGCAGGTCCCCAGGGCAGGTCCTCAGGGCAGGTCCTCAGGGCAGGTTCCCACGGCAGGTTCCCACGGCAGGTCCTCAGGTTTATGGCACGTCCTCAGGGCAGGTCCTCAGGTTTAGGGCAGGTCCCCAGGGCAGGTCCCCAGGGCAGGTCATAAGGGCAGGTCCCCAGGGCAGGTTCCCAGGGCGGTTCCCGAGGGCAGGTCCTCAGGGCAGGTTCCCAGGGCAAGTCCCTAGGGCAGGTTCTCAGGGGAGGTCCTCAGGGCAGGTTCCCAGGACAGGTTCCCAGGGCAGGTTCTCAGGGGACGCCCCCAGGGAAGGTCCTCAAGGCAGGTCCTCAGGGCAGGTCCTTTAAGGCAGGTCCTCAGGACACGTTCTCAGGGCAGGTCTGGGTAGGTCCCCAGGGCAGGTTGTCAGGGCAGGTTCCCAGGGCAGGACCCCAGGGCAGGTCCTCAGGGCAGGTTCCCAGGGCAGGTTCCCAGGGCAAGTCCCCAGGGCAGGTTCCCAGGGCAGGTTCTCAGGGGAGGTTCTCAGGGCAGGTCCCCAG
>CM053565.1:919494-938902 GCA_028646485.1 Cryptoprocta ferox
GCACCCGGAGAGCCGAGCACGCGCACCCAGAGAGCAGAGCTCGTGCACCCGGACAACCGAGCGAGCCGAGCGCGCGTCGCACCGTGTTTTACAGTGAAGTGCGGTCCGAGACGAGAACACACACATATTTATTCTGCAACAGGAATAGACTTCGCCCAAGGGTCCACCAGAGCCAGGAAAAAAGGGCGATGCTCCGGGCATTCCGGAAAAAGAGAGGAAGGAAAGCCGGGGATTAAGTGCAGCAAGAGGCGTCCTAATGTCCCCGGAAACTGATTTATAAATTCGGCGGCGGACTCTGCGCCCTGGATACGGATCTTTCCATTTCATAGTCTCGGCGGGAAATGGCCTTTTTCCGAGGCGCCACTTATGGCGCTTACGTGCGGAGGGAGCCCAGGGGTGAGCCCATGAGGGTGAGGACTTGAACCCCCTTGCACTCTGGAATAATCCCCCGCACTTGGAACAGCACCGGGCCGGGGCCTTCGCTCAGTAAATACTGGTTCGAGCACACGAAGGGAGGGAGGAAGGGAGGGAGGGAGGGAGGAACGCATCCCATGCCTCTGTCCTCTGGCTTTGCAGGGAAGGCGACCACTCAGGGAGGTTCGGTGACGCCTCCAGGACACACAGCTGAAGAGTGACCGCTGACCTCCCATCAGCCCCTTGGAAGGGCTCAAGGCCACTCCTAGTCCCTGGCGGCCGATCCTCTCACCCCACCCCCGGTCCCTCAGCCCTCACCTCTGTGCTCCATGCAGTCACACTGAGCACCCGCAGTCCTGTGAATCCCAGGCCCTTCTTCCAGGAAGTCCGCCCTGACTCGCTTGCTGGGTTAGGCAGCCCCCCTCTATGTCCCCTTCTACCCTGCCCCCCTTGCTTGATCGCCAAAGTCTGTGCAATCGTCGCTATTCCTGGGCTGCACCCCCGTTCTAAGCTCCTTAACCACTGGGTCCATATGTAAGTCACAAAGCCCCAGGGGACGGGCGTCATCACCCCTTCCACAGAGACTCAGCTTCCCGGTCTGCAAGCCTGAACTGGGCTTTGGGTCTTACTTCAGGGCCCACGAGGGCCCACACCCCGTGCCACGCAGCCTCCGTACCAGACACACGCCAGACACTCCTGGCGGTCATGCTTACCCCGCCCCACCGGTGGACAGCCAGCAGGTCCGCGCTGTGGGTTCCTGGGAAAGCCCTCTCCTTCTCTGTGGACCTCCCCCCTGCAGGCCCTCTGCCCTGCGCAGAGGGTCTGTCTCAGGACCCCACAGCCGGACTCCCTCTCCAGGGTCAGACCAGGCCCTGGAAACCCGGCACGTCCCTGCACCCCCAGACTCTGCAAGGGGGGGGGGGTCAGAGCATCAACCCCTCCCCTGACGTCCAGGCCCTTGACTGCCTTCTCCCACCTCCTCTTCCTGCCTCCCTCCCGTCTCCTGAACTGGCATTAACGGGTGGTTTCCCACATGCCAGGCACTGACCTGTCACGAGGCCCTAAATCGTCATGACCAGTGAGACTGCCACAGCGGCCGTCCCACAGCAGGGTGGGTAAGGCTGGGCTTCCAAACCACAGCCCAGCCATTTGCCCTCCAGGCTGCTGCCTGGAGGGGCTCCAGCCCGCCTCCTCCCTACCACGGCACCCCCAGGACCACCCCTCCCTGGTCCATCCCCCTCCATGAAGCCTCTGACACCCCCACCCCCCGGCGCATGCTCAGCGCTGGCCTTGCGCCCCCAGCCCCTGACCCAGGCCCCGCGGGCAGTGGGTGCTCCGGGAGCGCGAATGACCCCCCAGGTGAGTGAGTGATGGGATCTGACTCTTCCCCGCCCTGGAGGCCTCCCTCCCCTCCAAGAGAGGCCAGGCATCACTCACGGGTATAAATCAACAGTTTCAAACGCTTAATCCTTCCACACTTACTGCAAACCCGAGCGCACGCGAACATAAATAAGGTTTTTTCTTAGGAGGAGAGAGAAGGCTTTTCGTAGCATCATAAAAGCCACGCTTTAGTTTTCATCCTGCGGAGCCTGCCTGGGCTCTGCTGTGCTCGGAAGCCCCGGAAAGTCGCGGAGCCCCCTCTCTCGTGAAAACTGCCGCCTCCGCGGCTGCCCGAGGCTCGGGCAACTCGCAGACCTTCCTTCTGCGGCCCGTCTGTGCGTCCCGGCGGGCACCAACCTCCCCCAGAACGCAGGGCCTGTGGGCAGGGGCGCCCGCGGCCGCAGTATTTGGCCAACAGGTTTGGTGAAAGAGAACGTGTAGGTGGGGGGGCTGTAAGCGAATGGGGGGCGGGGGGCTCGGACGCTGTCAGCAGCCGCCGCTGTCCCGCGCGTCCTTCCGAGGTGGACACACAGGCCGCCCGCTGCTCCCGCTGTGTCACCGGGGCCCGCGTGGGAGGAGAGCCTGGTCCCCTTGTCGTGGGCGGGCGGCCGGGAGGACCCGGGCCAGTGCTTTGAGTGGAAGGAGGAAGGTTGCTGCTGCGTTGGGGCCTCAGGGCTCTGGCGAACTCGGGGCCGCGGCCTCCGCAGCCTGGAGTCAGAGCGCACGGCAGGAGCAGCGTTGCCGGGCGCCGGTGACAACCTCGCCGTGTCACGTTGGAAGCCACCGGGCTCTGGGTCCTGGGAGCTGTGTCTGGAGAGCAAACATCCCGCCCCTCCCGACGGCCACGAGCCTTTCGCTTCAGGCCTGGGTCCTGCCACCTGCCAGCGAAGAAACTTGGGGGCAGGTGTCTGAACTTGAGGCTGTAAAACGGAGGTGACAGCAAAACCCGCCTCTCTGAGCATCTCCATAAATCTCGCTCTCCTTCTCTTCCCGCTCCTGGGTCTCCAGGACACCCGCCGGCCCCTGTCCCAGACACGACCCGACCCAGACGAGGAGACACGGGTGCTCGGTACCCTCCCCCGCAGGGGCCTGCCACCCCGCCCAGCCGGGAAGTGGTGCCCGAGGACAGCTGGGCCTTTCTGAGGGCGCGGCCCGTGTGCATCCATGAGGCCAGCGCGTGCACTGCACATCCGTGAGGCTCTGCAAACAGGAGCAGGGTGGCCGCCCCAGCAAAGGCCCACAGACCCAGGGGCTTCAACACCACCTTTGTGTGCCGGCGGGCAACCCAAGACACAGGCGCTGGGCAGCCCACTCCCGGGAAGGGTCTGCTCCCTACCTTGGTGTGTCCTCACTGGTTTTTTTTTAAGGTTTCTTCATTTTTTCAGAGACAGAGAGAGAGTGTGAGCATGAGTGGGGGAGGGGCAGAGAGAGAGAGCCGGCTCCAGGCAGGGCTCGACTCACGAACTGCGAGATCATGACCTGAGCGAAGTCAGATGCCCAACTGACGGAGCCTCCCAGGAGCCCCCCAGGGGTGTCTTCTTACGGGGACACCAACCCTACGGGACCGGGGCCTCACTACCTCATCTGGCCCCGACCACCTCCCTGAGGCTTCACATGCAAACAGCACCGCCCCGAGCGAAGGGCTGTGAATTTGGGGCACACCCCACTCAGTCCCAGGGCACAAGTCACAAAAGCACTGACACGGTTACATCTTTCCAGCACTTTACAGTGTACGAGGCGCGTCCCCACAGCTTACCACACCTGGGACGCTCGGTCACCCAGGAGGACGGCCTTGGAGATGAGGACACCGGGGCACACGGGGACCTGCCCATGTTTACCAGGCAGGAAGCCAGGAGCCCAGGGCTCCGACCAGGCCGTCCACGTCCAAGTCCATTGTCCCTCCTTTGCCCCAAACTGCAAAGCCACACACAGTGCTCATTCCCTTAACTGAGGGCCAGGGACGGGGCAGGAACGAGCCATAGCCTCTTGATTTGAGCACAGACCCTGGTCCAGCCCCGACCCGTCCCCGTGCATGCTGGCCCCGGGAGGGAGGCCGGGAGGGGCCGGGGAGGGGAGCGCAGATCCGTGTGTCCACACCCACCTCACAGCCCGGAAACCCCACCCCCACCGGAGAGGCATCTGTGCGTTCACCCGGACAGGGGCCGACCCCGCACTGGGGCTGCCCGGACACCCCTCAACAGCACGCCAGAGAGTGTGTGGTGTAGGCGCGCCAGGGAGCCACTAGGGAGGACACAGGAACTTCTGGGGTGCTGGAAAGTTCCATTTCTTGATCTGGGGGCTGGTCACAGCCCTGTGCTATGGACTCAGTTGTGTGCCCCCCAAATCCATACGTTGGCACCATAACTCCCCATGTCATATTTGGAGATGAGCCTCTGGGGGTATGCAGGTTTAGGGGGGTCACAAAGGTGGGCCCCTCGTAATGGGATTCGTGCCCTTGTAAGGAGAGGCCGAGGGGCCCTGCTCGCCGTCCCTCTGCCACGTGAGAACACGTGGAGGGGGGGTGGTCTGCAGGCCTGGAGCAGGGCCTCTCCAGCATCCCCCCACACTGGCCCCCCGGGGCCCAGACTCTCAGCCTCCGGAACCGTGAGCGCTCGAAGCCAGCAGCTCAGGCCACACAGTCTGTGGCACTTTGGTGTGGCCGCCTGCCTGTCGGAGGCACCACGTGGGCTCCACGGAGCCACACACTCCTGCTCTGGCCACTTTCTGGTAAGTGAGCCTGCGGGGGAGTTTTCAGGGAGCGGACGGTGGAAGGAGAGTGACTCCTGGGGAAAAGAAGTCTTCCTCCGCCGCCGCTGGGAGAGACCATGGCCCGCCCCTCTTCCACTCCCAACAGCCCTGCAGGGGCTGGAGCTCTGCCTCATCCCTGCCCCAGGCAGCCCCGGACACCTGTCACCCCAGGGCTCCAGGTCTGCAAATGTCCCACTGCCGGCTCGGCCGAGACCCCCGTCCCCAGTACGCTTGCGCCGGCCACCCCGCACGTGCTCCCCGTGGGAGCCTCCCCCCAGCCCCCCAGCCAGGAGCCGGATGCTGAGTCTCGCCCCGAACCGCCTTCCTAATCTGCAGGCCCAACACCTCTCCTTGACCCTGTGCTGTGACAAAAAGCACGCTTTCTGCTGACCCAGATTCTGCGCCTTTAGTGGTGGATGAGAAGTTGGACTCTCCCCAGAGACTGAAGCTTTGCACGGTGCTCCCTGGCATCAGGTAAGGAAATGAAAGCAGGCCGGCCCAGGGTCTGGGGCTCTTTGTGGGAAGAGCATGAGCCGCGGGGGCAGGAGGGACGGGGCTGGCGGCCGCGGTCTCGGCAGGCGAGAGCTGGAAGGGCCCCTCGGCTCATCTGGCCCAGAGGCCTCGGGGTGTCTTTGTTTTCTCCAGCTTTATGGGGGTATCATTTACATGCCATAAAATTCGCCTTTCTCAGGGTACGTTCACCGATTATTACTTTACTGACAGAATTCTGCAGCCCCCAAACCTGATTTTAGAACATTTCCCTCACTCCAGGGAGAAACGGCTGTGGCCACTAGCTAGCTGATCTATTTTCTTTTTTTTTTAAGCTTATTTATTTATTTTGAGAGAGAGAGAGAGAGAGAGAGAGAGAGAGAATATCCCAAGCAGGCTCCACACTGTCAGCACAGAGCCCGATGAGGGGCTTGAGCAGATAGGAACGAATGACTGGGGACGTGTATGGATCTGAAGCTTGGAAAGGCTGAGGTGGCTGGAGGAGGGAAACTGAGTCAGGGAAACGGCGCACACAGAGGACGGGGGCCTGGGCCCATGAGGCCGCACGGCGAGGGGACGGGGCAGGAGTCACACGCAAAGTCAAATCCCTGCCCTGCCTCTTACTGGTTATGTGAGTTTTGGCAAGTTGTTGACTTCTCCAGCCTCAGTTTCCCCATCTGTAAACTATTTATGGTAATGTCTTCCTTGCTGGCCATTGTCAAGATCAAAAGAGACCATTTTTTAAATTTTAATGTTTATTTATTTTTGAGAGAGAGAGAGAGGGAGAGAGGGAGAGCGCAAGCAGGGAGGGAGACACCGAATCCGAAGCAGGTTCCGGGCTCCGAGCTGTCAGCACAGAGCCCGACGCGGGGCTCGAACCCACGAACCGGGAGGTCATGACCTGAGCCGAAGTCGGACGCTTAACCGACTGAACCCCCCCCAGGCGCCCCAGAAGAGACCATTTTTGTGGAAGTTCTGTGCACACTCCAGGGCAGGGCGGGCCACGCAAGCGTCCCGTGGCACCCGGATCTCCAAAGGTCCGTGAGCGTCACCCGGCAGTTCTCGAGCCCAGGGGTGTGCCACGTGGCCGGTTGGAATGGGAGCAGCACGGATGCCCTTCCTCGAGCCGAAGCCATGCTGGGCAGATGTCACATGTTTCTCCACTGTCCTCTCACGTGGCCGAGCCACAGCTTCTGTGTCTCGCGTCCATCCGTAGCCAATATGGCAGCACGGCCCATATGGAGGGAATGTTCCAGTTGGCCCCATGCTGACAGTTCCCGCGGGAACTGCCAGGCTCGAGAGAGTAGATGACCCGTTCCTCTAGGACTAAGGTGCCCCAGAGAGTAGAGGTCAGTGTGCCACGCACTCTCTCCCTCAGCTATAGCCCAGGTCTGCCCCCCGTTGAACACGGCGGGTAGGAGCCGTGACCTTGAGGCAAGTGCAAACAGTCGGGGGCTTCATTTCCACATTTACACAGCTATTCTGAGACGCCACCGACTGACTTACGTCACAGCACTCAGCACAGAGCTTGGCCCACGAAGAGCCTACCGTTAAAGAGTGACTGCCTGACGGAGTTCGCACAGCCGCCACCCCACGCCCCCCGCCTCTGCCGTCTTGAAATGGGTCTCGCTGGCCTGAGGCTGGCAGCCGAGCTCCGAGCCCCAAGAAAGCCGGGATCATCCGTGATGCTCGAAATCTGTCTGCGGGGCACAGGCTGCATGACGGAGAGGCCCTCGTCGCCGTGGCCGTCTGAGGGCAGAGGCGGCGTCTCCGCCAGCGGGCTCTGGGGTCAGCTCCTGGGGTTCCGGTGTGCGAGCGCGTGCACGTTCCTCCTCCCGCACCCCGGCTTCTCACTTGATAGGGTTTTTCTACTGACGAAATGAGCCAGCAGATGTGAAAGCCTTCGCACGGTGCCGGGCACGGCCCCGTCGGCCAGCCGATGCTGGGTCCAATTACTGGAGCCATTAATACCCATCAAGAACGGGCGCTCGGGGCAGGTTAGCCGCCCGCGAGGCCGGTCAGAGCATCAGCCTCATCAGAGGTTTTGCTGGGAGCGAGATCTCCGTCCTCTCCCGTTACGCAGGAAGACACAGGCCCGTTCAGTTCAGGCCCCAGCAAAGAGGCGGGGAAGGTGACAATGACTTCGTTCTCGTTCATCTTCCCTGGGCCCTTTCATCTGACACACACACACACACACACACGCGTGCGCAGCATGATTCGTGACCCGGCCTCTGCCGCCCCCGCCGGCCAGCGCCTGGCTCCCCAGACCCCGCGGACCTGAGGGCTCACCTGGGACTGGACGGCGCCTGGGTCACCTCCTGCCTCCGCGGGCCTTGCCTTGCTGAGCCGCTTCCTCCCCTGCCCTGCTAGTCCCCGCGCCCCCAGGGAGCACCGCCAGTCCCCGTGACCCGGTGGAGAGTCACCCGCTGCCCGGAGGTGGCATCTAGAACCCCAAATCGCCTTGGGGCCGCGGGCTGCGAGTGCCATCTTCAGCAAACCTCTGTCCCTGCTTGCTCCGGACGCCTCAGACAGCACTTTAATCACGATCACTGGAGCCGCACTGCAGCTCTCCGGAGAAGCGCGAAGCGAGAATGAAAAGGAAGTCACGTAATTAGTCCGACACAGTTCAATAGGGAACCATCCCACCGGCGGTAATGAGCTCCCACGATGTGTTAATGTTAGTGTAAGAAATTGTGCCGGTGCAACAAATTGGCTTGGGGGGCGCAGGGGTGGGGGAGAAGGGGGAAGCTCAGGACCGTCCCAGGCAATAGGCTGGTGGGGGAGAACATGGAGAAGGCTCACGAAAGCCCCTTTTCTGTCCCCCAGGGCCCCTGCGGTCACGGGGAGCTGAGGCCATGTCACAGGTGCCACGGGGTGTGCTCGGGCCGCCGCGGGCTCAGCGTTGCTGCAGTCGATCTGCGCAAGCCGGTGCGTGTTTGTCCAGGTGGGAAGGTAGGAAGCTCAGGAAAATTACTCCGAGCGCTAAAAACCGATGGAGGGACAGCATAAGGACCCTCCCTCACCGTCATCCAGTGCCGCGCGGTTTACAGCCTGTGTTCTTGGCCTTTGTGAGAACACAAGAGGCGAAAGCTAAGGACGCAGCTTAGTGAGAGTGACAGCATACAAGGGCCTCAGAGTCCTGACTCCACTGTCCGGGCAAGCTCGGGGGTGTAGCGGGCACGGATCCGATGCACGTCTGTGCCTATTCCTTGTCGTGCGTGTGCACGGCGTTGGTGACGCCCAGCTCTGGTGGCTGGCGGCCGCCACCGGAAACTGCCGGTCTCACAAGAGGGAACGTGGGCAGTGTCGCCCCACACGTTTCTAAAACACAACTGACCGTTTCCCAAACCCGAACCCGCGCCGGGGTCTTGGCTAATGTTGCTGCAACGCCGGATAGACTGATCACCATCACGAAAGACAAAAGACCGCAGAAGCTGCTGGCGAGGACGTGGAGAAAGGGGGACCCTCGGGACCTGTCGGCGGGAATGCGGACGGGGCGGCCGCTCTGGAAGACAGTGTGGAGGCCCCTCAAAAGTTTAGAGACAGAATGACGTTAGGACACAGCTTCAACGTCGGCCAACAGCTGAATGGAGAAAGAAGATGTGGTACGTGTATTTGGTGGAATGGTATTGGGCCTTACAAAACAGGAAGGAGGGGCGCCTGGGGGGCTCAGGTCGTGATCTCACGGTTCGTGGGTTCGAGCCCCGTGTCGGGTTCTGTGCTGACAGCTCGGAGCCTGGAGCTGCTTCGGATTCTGCGTCTCCCTCTCTGTCTGCCCCTCCCCTGCTCGCACTCTCTCTCTCTCTCTCTCTCTCTCTCTCTCTCTCTCTCAAAAATAAATAAACATTAAAAAAGTTTTAAACCAAGAAGGAAACCTTGTCATCTGTGACAGCAGGGACGCACGACCTGGAGGGTGTTATGCTAAGTGAGAGAAGTCAGGTGCAGACGGACAAATGCAGTGCGCTCTCCCTGAGATGTGGACTGTGCACTAGAGCCCAACTCTTAGGGGCAGAGGCAGAGGGGAGGTGGCAGGAGCTGGGAGGGGGGAATTGGGGACATTGGTCAGAGGGCACAGAGGGTCTGCCATGCAGGATGAATGCCTTCCGGAGATGTCACGGACAGTGCAGTCAGTGTACAGTTAACAGTGTTGTTAATTCTGGCAACAGAGGAGTTCGCCAGCTGGGTGGTCGGCATCTCCCCCTCTCTGTGTAGATCCCAAAGCACCCTGTCCACGGTGTTTCCGTGCCGCATTCGCCTCAAGGAAAAATAAAATAATTGCAGATAAATGAACAAAGGGGATGTTGCAGCTGAAGTCTGCATTTTGTGGCCCGAGTTCTCTCTGAACGTACGGAGGGAAGGGGAGGAGACCAGCGCCCGGCCCCGGGGAGGCAGGAACCCTTGGCGATTCCTCCGTGTCCCCTTTGTCCCCCCGCTTCCTCTCAAAGCGGAAACGATCCTCTGAACCTAGACGCACACAGAAGCCACGGTTCCCTACCGGCCTCCCACCGAGCAGCTGCAGGGAGCCGTGGGCAGCCTTCTTCCTTGTTTCCGGTTCACAGAGAAGACGGGGCTCCTTGGGTTAGGAGCCCCCCAAGGTCGCACGACGGGGACACGTGAGGCAGGGTGCGGACCTGAGCTCTGATACGGAGCCCCCGGAACGAGACGGCTCTGTCACTGGCTACTCCTCACCCTGACGGCCCCCAGCAACCTCGGGGCCTCAGTGCAAGGCACTGCTGGGGGACCATCCAAGCGGAGCCCCGTCCCTCCGCCCTGGAAAGGGGTGTCCCCTGCCCCGCAGGGGCGTGGGAGAATCAGGGAACCATCGGGCTGGGGAGGCACTCCGGGTCTGCTACCCCGTGGAGGGACCACGGCCTGGTCCACGGCCTGGGGGGGGGTCCACCCCACCGCAGCCCCATGGCCACTGGGCCTCATCTTCCCAGACCAAGCCCCCTGCGGGCCTGGGGCAGTGGGCGCAGCCGCGGCTGCAGAACGGGGCCAGCACCCTCTGGTCGAGCAGGTCTGTCTCTCAGGGACGCCAGTTCCCGGGGCCCCGGACCTGCCAAGTCAGAGCCTGAGCGCCAACTCAGCTCCCAGCACCCACTGCTTCAGAGGCCCTGGGGGCCCTGGTGCCTGGGGTGTGCGGGAGCCGTGGGTACAGGCGTCCTGTCCTCCTGCGTCACAGGGAGGAGGGGAAAGGTCTCATTCCGGACGGTTCTCTAGCTCACCGACCCTCCGTGTCCCCCTGCACCCCTGCCTTGACCCCCGACGCCCCTTCCCCGCGGTGGGCCCGCTCCCTTCCTCCAAGCCTGCCCGCGTCTGTCCGCACAGCGCTGGGCCTCCGTCCTCAGCCAGGCGCCCCGGGACCCCCGCCTGCCCCACTCTAGGACAGCGAACCCCAGCTGTGGGAGGAAGGGCCTCAGGCCGCTCCGGGCTCTGCCCCCAACATCACTGCCACCCACCCACGGGCACACTCACCGCTCAACAGAAGGACTGGTTTTCTTCCCAAGACGACGCCCCCTGGTCTGCAGGGAAAGCGCGGGTCCCCCCATTAACGCCTTGTGCGCCAGCCTGGAGCTGGGGCAGGAGCCTCAGAGACCCCACCCCGAATCCCAGGCTGGGCCTGGAGGGCCAGGGAGGGCTTGGAGAGAAGCACCGTCCTGTTACCTTTCCAAGACCCTTCCTTGCCCTGCGCCGTGCGGGCCCCTCACCACGCTCCCACCCCCACAGTTCCTCTCCAGGCCCTTGCCTTCTACATCACACTTAAGACTCATTGTTGCGAGCGATCAGATAATTGACTGAAGCTGGCTCAGGTAAGAGAAGGGATGGATAGGCTTTTTCTAACCGAGTTCAGAAACAGCCGGCTGCAGGCATGGCTGGATACAGGGGCTCCAAAATATATTATTTAGCCGAGACTTACTAATACATCCCTGCTCCAGGCAGTGTCCCCGACACACGAATGAAGCCCCTGCCCTCACGAGGACGGAGACGGCAGAGAACGCCTCTCTCTGAGCGGGCGGAGGCACACACCCCTCCCGGCCACCGTGGCTGTAACCGCAGACAGATTCGACTCCGTCAGCAGAGAGGGAGTCCCGGCAAAGTCCTTGCAACACGGGTTAGACATCCAGGGGTGAAGCTCCTACCCTGGAACCGGTGACAGTGGCTGGGGGGTGCGCAGGGGCCCACGGCCCTGCAGGCCACCGAAATGGGGGGACAAGCGGGGGGTGCAGCTACACACGGGGGAACAGATGGCAGGGAGCTGGGGCAAATGTGTCCCTGGGGCCTCCCCGCCTGGGCCCCTCCCCTCTCCTAGATGCAAGCAGGCTCGTGGGAGAGGCCGAGCGGGCTGACTCGCGGGCTCCCTTCCCCCCGCCTCCCCCCGAAGGCAGGACAGTAGTAAAAACGCACCCAGGCACACCCTCCGCGACCGCAGGCCCGCTGCCGCGCCCGCGTCCTCCTCCCTGGGGAAGGAAGCTCGGCCGGGCTCTCAGAGTCCCTGGAAAACGGGAGGTGTCACAGACTGAATGTGGGTGTCCCCCCAAATTCAGGTGGAAGCACTAGTCCCCTGTGCTGGTACCTGGAGGGGGGCCTCCCGGGTGAGGGGGGTCTCGTAGGTAAGGGGGACTGGGTGTGTTGTCGAGGGTGGGACCTTATAGGAGGAGACACCTGGGAGCCTGCTGTCCACATGCCCGTGCACGCGCACACACGCACACCCTCACGGACATACACACACATTCCCGGCGTGTAAACACACACACACATGCACACACATTCCCAGCATGTGCACAGGCACATACACACCCTCCCAGTGTGCACACGCACGCGCACGTTCCTGGTGTAGGCACACAAACACACACATGCACACTCATACATGCAGACGTGCATACACACCTTCCCGGCATGCACACACGTTCACACACACTCATGCACACACATGGGTGCACACACACATCCCCAACGTGCGCACAGAGGAAAGTCCCATGAGGACACCGCGAGGAGGTGGCACCCGCAGGCATGGCCCCGGGGCCCCACCGCACTGCTCCGACCTGGGACCCCCAGCCGCCGGAGCCCTGCGGAAACAATCCGCCGTCGAGGCCGCGGGCGGGGCCTGTGCTATTCTGTAACTGCTGCCCAATCTAAGACAGTGGGGAGGCTTTAGCCCCTTCCTGTCCCAAACCTCGCCAGGACCATCCGGGAGGACACGACGGAGGAGAGAGGACTGTGATTTGCACCCCGGGTGGAAGGGGAGGCAGGCGGCCGACAGAACTGGGTACGGCCGTCTGTGCCCGCGTCTCCCCCCGCGGCGAACTCCTCTGCACTCTGGTCGCAGGACTGGAACTTGGGGTCCAGGGATGAGACTCACCCCCATCCCTCCTCCTGGGCTCAGCAAGGCTGGACGGGTCCGTGTAGGGGGAACAGTGGCCCCAACTCACGGGGCCTCAGTCTCCCCACCTGCGAAAGGGGAGGTTAGATGCACACACACCGGGATTCCTTCCAGCTGGGACACGCGGGAGGCGGGACGCTGGGGACAACGGGCAGCAGATGCCGGCGTGTGGCACTCGGCGCTCGGGGGCTCGGGGGCCACTCCGGGGGCCACGAGCACCCACCTGCCCCTGCGTGTCCACCGGCCCGACCCAGGTCGAGCCGCTGATAGAATTTCAGGTGCTTAGTCATACTGTTTTGAGTAAATACCATGGTAAAAAGATATGACATTTCCGGGGCCGGAGTCTTCAGCATTAATAAAAGATTCCAAGAACAGGGTGACCTTTTCACAAAGGATTTGTAAATGCCAAAAACTACATAAAACCTCTCTTTCTGTGGCAGAGAGGATTGTCACAGCTCAGCTTTCATCCATGACATGTGAGGCTGGCTCCTGGTCCCCAGGCCCGTGTGCTGGTGGGTGCTGCCAGCTGGGGGGAGGGGGAGGAGGAGGAGGGAGAGGAGGAGGGGGAGGAGGGAGAGGGAGGAGGGAGGGGAAGAGGGTGTGGGGCAGCCCAGCCAGGAACGCAGTGGGCGCAGGCGGCTGGGGGACATCTCAGCTATCGAAACAGGTTCACGAGGACAAAGCACCCAACCACTCTGGACTCTGTTACATCCATTCAGGAAGGGTGGCTCCTGTGGGCACAGCCAAGCCCGTGGGAGCCCCAGGCTGGCCTCCCCGGATGCGCACTGGAGCCTGAACGCCCTGCCCCGCTGGCCGTCCCCGTCCCTCGCAGACCCTCAGCAGCACATGGGCTGAGAGCACGGGCTCTGGGGTCACCTAGTCCCAGGCTGAGTCTCCAAAGCTCAGCCTCTTCACCTGCAGAAGGGGCCTCCCTCCTAAAGCCTGGGCGACCACATGGTGATGCGCCAGGCACAAAGCACGGGATCACTGGACGGAGCGTCCCCACCACGGTGCCGCCTGGTCTTGGGTCCCCGTCCTCTGCACTGGCGTCCGAGCGCGGGTCAGGCATGGGCTATGAGCCCTTCCAAAAGCAGATCCCGCCCCTCAGGCCAGGAGCTGTATCAGGGCCTTCCTGCTTCGCTCCCCGGGGAACCTGCCGGGGGGCTCCGAGGACACTCCCCAGGGAGGGGACGCCTCTGTCCTCTGCAGCCTCAGTGGTGAACGGGCCCCAGACACACACTGCCCACGGCTGCCTCCGCCCGGACGGAACGTGACGTTGGCTGCTCCTTTGCTGGGTTCATTGAGCAACGGAGGCTGACAGATCCTAATTTTCTTTTAAAAAGACATTATCGCAGAGGAAGTAATAATCCACACCAGCGACGCGAAGCAGTGTCCAGTTAGTGAGGGTAGCGTGGACTGCACGCCCGGCTCTCCCGCCCCAACCCGATGGGGTCACCGCCTGGTGCAGGAGACGGGACACAGACAGCTCCGGACGCAGTGAACACTGGGAGTGACTGGAGGCACCGTCTCGCAGGAGCCCGGGGCTGGGGGGCCGGCCTGGGTGTGCGGGGGGCGGGGGGCAGGAGCACATTCCGGTCACGGGGAATAACTTGCCCGGAAGTCCAGCTGCAGAGAGAACGGGTGTCCTGCCGACGGACTGGGGTGCGGCGCTGTCCGCCGAGCATGAGGCTGGAGGGGAGACCGGAGAGCGAGTCGTGAGGCGTCTGAAACCCAGACCTCGTCCTGACATGGAGGACGAGTCACTGAAGGACTCTGGACAGCTACCACGGTCAGGCGTAAAGAGAACTCTCCGGTGGCTGCTGGGAAATGGGCTGAAAGAGCAGAGCCTGGGGGCGGAGAGCGCAGGTGGGAGGCCAGGGAACATTCTGGGTGGGAGGGGGTGAGACTGGGCCAGGAGGAGGGAGAATGGAGAAGACATTCAAGCCGGGTCACCTGGGGGGGCCCAAGATGTGCCGGGGAAGGGAGCTCGCTCTCAGCCCTCCGTTGGGGTCCCGCCAGGAGGGAGGCCCTGGGACACCATGGCTGGGGTCCGAGGGCGTCCGCTGGAGGGTCTGACCCCGGAGCAAGGAAGTCAAGTTCAAGGCCGCTCCCGGGGAGAGCTGCCCCCACCTGGCAGGCCTGGGTGAGCGTCAGCCGCCAGTGGCTGCCAAGAAGACAATTGCCTTCTGTGACTGCGTTAATAGGACTTTAGTGTCCGGATCGATGTGGCGAAGAGTGCCTGCTGCACTCGGCACTTGTCAAGCTGTATCTGGAGCCCAGCCATGGCGGGGAGGCCACGGCGGGGAGGCCACGGCGAGTAAGACACAGCGAGTAAGACACGGAGGGGAGGCCACGGCGGGGAGACCACAGCGAGTAAGACACAGCGAGTAAGACACGGAGGGGAGGCCACAATGCAAACACTTCCCTGGGGCTCCCCCGGACGAGGTCTCAGAAGCCCACGCTCCCCCTTTGGGGTGACGGTGGCCCCATCTCGGTGACCGTAGAGTCTCCCTCCCCCTGAGGATACCCCAGAATCAGCCGGGGGGCTCTGAAACAGGCCGGGGTGCGGGTCCACTGCAGCCAGATTTCTGTGCAAAATCTAATGATTGTGAAATGTCGCTCCAAATGTTCTTAGAAACCCGGGGTCAGTCAGATGTGTCTGTGGCTGGATCGAGCCTGCAGCCACCACCCCCCCGCCGTGACTTCTGATCCAGGAGCTCTTCTGGGCCACCTGGACGGGGCACAGGGCGCCCGGGGGCCCCTGGGAGGGTGTTTCGGGTCAGGTGAGGATCCGCGCAGGCAGACGGAGGAGGCTCCCGCAACCCATGGAGAGGCCTGACCAGAAGGCAGAGGGAACCCCTTGGGCTGGGACTGACACCTGGGCCCCCAAGCTCTCAGGCCCTCGCCCTGGAACTGAACACCCCCCGGGCCTCCCACTTGTGGGGTGGGGGCTGCTCGGCCTCCACGACTGCATGAGCCAACCCCTCATGGCCCGTGAGTAATGCAGTAGTTAAATACACACACGTGTGTCCGCAGGTCTGCAGGATGTCACATTGCTCCGCTTGTCCAAGTGCCCTGACTGGGGGGGCTTCCATTTGACAGATGGGGACACTGAGGCTCAGCGCCAGCCACCTCCGGGGAGCACCGTTCCTTGTCCCCCAGACACGCCCCCAAGTGTCCATCCTGACCCCGACACCGCTCCCCTTTCTGCGGGCCGCACGCGTGTCTCGGTGATGCCTGGAAGCGACGGAAAGAGGATGCCCCCGGATCTTGGGCTTAAACGCACACACACACTTCGCCTCACGGTTCTGGGAGTCAGAAGTCATGGGCGCTTTGCAGTAGAAAATCCGAGAACGTTCCAGAGATCTGCTTCCTTGACTTTTCCACCTGGGCTCATGGCCCTCCAGCTGTACTCACAGCACGTCACTCGGCCCCTCCCTCCGGACACGGTGTCCCCGTGGCTGTGTCCGGGCGTCTGGACAATCAGGACAATCTCAGCCTGAAAGCCTTAACCTAATCTCGTCGGGAAAGTCTCCTTTCCCGCATTCGGAAACATAGCCGCAGGCCCCAGGGGTCAGTACTCGTGTCCTCACGGAGCCACGATGCTGCCCGCACGCCCCCACCCCTCAGAGTGCCCTCCCCCCACCACGCACGCTCGTCAACCGTCTGCACGTGCGGGGGGTCTGTGCGTCAGCAGGCTGACACCACGTGAAGGACACGCGGCAGAAATTCAGATCAGGGGGCAGAAGGGACACGTTAGTGCACGTGGGTGCCTGCATGTGCACGTGTGTCTACATGTGTGTGCAGGTGTGCATGGGTGGTTGTGGTCATGTGTCTGCGTGTGTGAGTGTGCACGCGTGTGTCTACTGGGTGTGTCGTGCGTGTGTGTGCTCGTGCGTTTACGTGTGTGTTTGAATGCATGTACGTGTGTCTGCACCTGTGTGTTTATGAGCACGTGTGCACGTGTGTGCTGCATGGTGTGTGATACGCGTGTGTGCTCCTGTGTCTCCACATGTGTTTGAATGCACGTGTGTTCTCGCGCGCACATGGCAGAAGTGTGTGTTTGCATGTGTCACCACGGAAGGGCGATGAACGGCCGCAGGCGGGGCTCCGGCTCACAGCCCCGCGTGAGCTGCTGCTGCCGCAGCCCTTTCCCCCGAGTCCGAGGTGAAGTGTCGGGTCAGCATCTCTCCCCACAAGTCACCAAATTGCATTAGCTGTAGTGGAGCCCATTACACAAATGCACCTGCAGCCTTGACGTACTGGAAGAAAACAAGAGATGCCTTCCTTTCTGGGCAGGTATGGCTCTCAGTGTGCCAACGCGAACAGACTCCCGCCAGCTGCCCGCGTAACCCGGCCCCGGCCACGGGGTCCCCTACTCGGAACCCCAGCACCAGAGCACCAGCCCCGGCAGGGCTGGGAGCTGGTTCCCCCAGGGAAGGCCAAGGATTGCAACAGGCGCCCGGATCCTGACTGCAGGGCAGGGGAGGCTCAGTGGCTGAGACTGTCAGGACCAGGACAATTGACACCAGCTAGTGACGGGACCTGGGTGCCGCCCCCCCCACACCCCACCCCGATCAGAGCTCAGGGTGGGGCCACGCCAGCTGAGGAGGAGCGGCCGCAGACACGTGAGCTGAGCTCAATGAACAGGGCACGTGCACGTGCTCCAGAGAACAGAGTCCAGACTCCGACTCCTGGCTCCATAAACGCTCACAAGTCTGAGGATCTCAGGCGAGTCCCTTAGCCCCTCTGTTCCTCAGTTCACTCATCCATAAAATGGAAATAAAACCTACCTTGTACGGTTGTCTCTCGGGGAAATTAACGTGACGCTATTCACAAAGCAACCAGCAGTGGCCGCCAGTGAGTATTATGTTAACACTTGTCACGTTAGTACACGAGGCAGGACCAGATGGTGACCTGAAGTCTCGCCGTGGGTCCTCGGAGCGACACCAGCATGGCCTCGCCCCTGCCTGCCAGGTCTGGGCTGGGGTTGAAGCTGATGTGGGGCTCTAAGCCCTGCCGGTGGGGTGCGGAGCCAGGCAGGGCGGTGAGCGTGTCAGCCCTACGGCAGAATGAACGTCTAGGTCACATACGACCCAGCGACCCTGTCCAGGACCCAAGCGGAGTCTCTCTCTTTCTGTGAGAAGCAGAAAAGTCACCGTGGCCTTGGGCACGTGACATTGTCCCCTCCGGGCCACTGCTTCTCTGGTGACGCGGGAGTTACGGTAGCGAGAGCACGGCCTCCCCGAGGGCAGCGGCCATCCTGGTGCGGCCGGAGAAGAGTCCGGGCCTTGCCTTCACCTCGCGTGCGCGGATTTGCTTACAGAGGTTCCTGGGGAGGCGGAGGCGGAACAGGACATGCCCAAGAGGACAGAGCCTCCCGCCGCTCCGAGCAGCTCGGTGTGGCCAAGCCCACCCCGCTGTTGGAGAGACAGTGCTTAGGACCCGAGTTTCTCTGTCCCCTTCCTCGTCCCGAGCGATAAAAGCCCCCCGCTTCCCGAAACACACAGCCCACGCGTCCCCCGGCTTGACGCTCGCAAGCGGTGAAGCCACTGCGCTCAGGAACAGACCAACCGCGAACCACGGAGTCTGCTGTCCGGGCGGTTTGGGCTGAGAAGCGATTCGTCGGCGTGGAGACAAACTGACCCTCGCGCCGGTCGCCTGTAAGAGTGAGTGAGCTCAGCGTGTCTCCCAGCCGGGGAAAAGGAATCCATCAAAAGTGGACCAAGGAAGAAAGGACCAAAAACACGGATCAAAAAAGGACGGACCTGGGGCGCCCGGGTGGCCCCTTCGACTGACGTCCGGCTTCGGCTCAGGTCATGATGTCTCGGTTCGCGGGTTCGAGCCCCGCGTCGGGCTCTGTGCGGACGGCTCGGAGCCTGGAGCTGCTCCGGATTCTGTGTCTCCCTCTCTCCCTGCCCCTCCCCGCTCGTGCTCTGTCTCTCAAAAGTAAACAAACATTAAAAAAGATTTTTTTAAAGAATGGACCAAAACTGAAAGGATCGCTCCGCCTTGCTCTGGGCCCCAAACGAACGAAACCTCGAGGCTTTCCCACGGTCGGCTGATTCACAACAAGACAAACTTTATCCCTGACGTTTGCAAAGCCGACATGTGAAAATCTGTCGGGAACGTCGGCCACCTTCCACCTCAGAGGGACCGACCGCAACCCCGGCACGTTTTGTCCTTAAATTCCTGTTGCGTGTTCTCCTTACGAGGTCAGACTGTCTTGAGCTTCTGGCTTTCTCTTTTCTGTCCTAAATGCTTTGTCCCCAGGTCTCCCTTCCATGCTAGGGGCGACACACCATCACTGAGTCGGGGAGAGAAACAGTCAACAGCGAAACTATCACAGGTCGGGCCGCGTGGCAGCACGTGGCTGACACCACCCCCCACTGAATGGCGGGGTCTCTGAATGGCGGGGTCTCATATAGGAGACATCTGGGCCAGGCACGCATCCCCTGGGGACAAGGACAGGCTGGTGACACAGCATGGCCTTTGGGGCCCCATGGATGTGGGCTAGAATCCTGTCTCTACCATCCACGTTTCCTTGGATAAGTCACTTAGCCTTTCTGAGCCTCAGTTTCTTCTTCTGTAAAATGGGCATATTCAGAACCAGGTTCATCAGTGTGACCTGAGGTGTGAAGGGCGAGGAGCAAAACAGGCCCTCAGGGCACATGACTTTGCTTCCCTGTCCCTGAGCCTAGAAACATCACCAGGGATGGGATCTAAGGGTGGGTGGCTGCCCCCGGGGGAGGGGCAGCTAGCAAGGGCGGGAGGGTTTCAACCTGCAGAGGGACATAGGGCCCTACAGCAACTGAAGGAGGCAGAGCTGGGAACAGCCCTGGGTGTTACAGATGGGACCAGGGGGCAGCTGGGTGGGGAGGGGGGGGCAGCTGGGTGGGGAGCACCAGGCAGCTACGGGGAGAGGGCATCGCCGGAGCTCCGGGTGGAGGCACATCCGGGCCTCAGCATCAGGGTCCAAGAAGATGACCGCAAGCC
>CM053565.1:939002-975528 GCA_028646485.1 Cryptoprocta ferox
GAGGCTGTGGCTCCAGACAAGCCTGCTGCTGGGTCTGATGGTCCTGCTGGGAAGGGGAGGGCCTCATGGGGAGGGGACGAGGGGTTAGGGGGGCACAGAGGGGGTGCAAGGGAGGGTCTTGCAGGGGGAGGAGAGGGTTTCGCAGGGGGAAGGGAGGGCCACGTGGGGATGGGAGGGTGCAGGGACGGTCTCGCGGGGGGGGGGGTGTCCCTGGGGGAGGAGAGGGTCTCAAGGGGGGGAGGGAAGGGACTCACAGGGGGAGCGGAAGGTCTCGTGGGGTTGGGAGGGCCTCACAGGGGAGGGAGCAAGGGGTTGCAGGGAGGGGAGTGGAGGGGGGTACAAGGGAAGGTCTCGCGGGGGGAGGGGAGGGTTTTGCGGGGGGAGGGGAGGGTTTCACAGTGGGTGGAAGGGTCTCACGTGAGGAGGGGTCTCATGGGGGGAAGGGAGGGTCTCGCTGGGGGAGGGGAGGGTCTTGCAGGTGGAAGGGAGGGTCCCCAACCCTGTTAAGTCCCCACAACAGCTCGGATACGCAGGCAGGGCAATAATTACCCTCCACCTGTGGCACAGACAGGGCAGCGGAAGCCCAGAGAGGGCAGTTCACTTGCACGAGTTCACACAGCGAGTGAGATGATAACCCAGGACTTCTGGCCTCCAGGACCTTGCTTTCTCCTCCCCACCTCTGTTGCACATTTCAAGGAGTGAGCTCCCCGTCCACCAGAAGGGCAAGCTGAAGCTGGAGAGGGGCCCCCTGGGGACGTTGCATCTAGGGCATTACCTAAAGCCCTAGGTCAGGTCAGGTGCAGGTTTTCATGAGTTCTCGTGCAAAGAAATCATCCTCAGCTGCAAGGAGGTCAATCACCAAACACGGAGCAAAGGCCACTTCCAGGTTTCCCTTGACGTGGGCAGCGGGAATAGCGCCGCGCTCAGCACCACACCTTCCAGTAAATTCCGGCTCTGCCACTTACATCCTGTGGCCTTGGGTACAGCCGCTCAGCTCCCTGAACCCTGTGACCCTGACCCTCGCCCTCGCCAGAGCTCCTTGCTTCAGGCCACACCCTCCCGTCTCAGCCCTCCTGGGAAGGAGGAGGCCCACCTGGGGTCCTCTCCTGGCCTTCCTGACCCCCCACCTCAGCCCCCTTCCCCAGCTCAAACCCAGTTACCAGGAGCCAAAACAAGGAATAGAGTTCAATGGAAAAATCAGCGCGAACAATTATCTGACCAAATTGACTTGTCGGTCACCTGCCCAGACGGGCCCCGGGGGAACGCCTGCTCTCCACACAGGAAATAGTGATTTGTAAGCTTTGAGGCCAGGAGGAAAAACACCCAGGAAAGGCCATCACAGTGAGAAAGGCTTGGGCTGGGTTTCCATAGCAACGCAGGGAGAGACGGGGGAGCAAGGACTCTAGCGTGACTCAGAGTCACGCCGGCAGTCACCCGTCCACGCAGGCCATCTGACTCCGTGGTGGTCGGCAGCAAGGGCCCCTCCAAAACTGCCCAACCCCAGACCCTGAATGCTAGCAGGCGGCCCCCTGGGATCTCTCACAGCCCCTCTCAGGGTCTCAGGGTTTGTGAAAGAAATCCTCAGACCTCGATCATGCGATCCATTGGAGAGATATAGGATCATCTCATCAAGCCGCGACTGTCCTCTAAGCCGCATCGTTCAAATAATAAAAGTCATCCTTCTGCCTGGCGTTGTGGTGAGAACTAATAGTAGGAGGCGGCGCTGGACGTATGGGGACTTAGTGATTTACCCTCAGTTTGCACGCACCCCACATTTTGCAAAGAGCTTCATCTCCTGGAATCTGCCCACCACCCCTACTGGGAGGGGTCAAGGGAGGGAAGCTTAGAGCCTCGTGATGTCCCCGAGGTCCTGCCGCTGACAACAGGGACAGGACTTCAGCAGTGACTTGGGGGTCTCCATCAAGCGGACTTTTCAAACTATCATTTAGACGTTGGAGAAAAAACTAATTCTGAAGAAGCAAACGTGAAACGGCTGATTCAGGAGAAAAGAAGAGACGTGGAGGGAATCCGGTGCGTCTGGTGGGGGAAGGAGGTGGGGCTGAGGGCAGATCCTGGCTCACAGGCTCCGCTGCGCCGATCCCAGGGCAGGCGGAAGTGTGCGGGGAAGGCGGGTGATGGCCCCAGCCGCCTCTCTCCTCTACATGGAGCGCGTACGCTGGAAAATCCCCTGTAATCCCCCAGGCAGCCTCGTGAGACAGGCGCTTCTCTTAGTTAGGATGTTTTAGATTGCAAGTAATAATATTTTGTTAAAAAAAAAAAAAGGTTTAGACACTAAAGGAGCCTCCAGCCAAGAAGGGGCCGTGAGCTCATGCTCTGGGCTCCCCTTCTGACCCCAATGCATGGCAGTCACAGATAAAATATAAATAGTGGCAACAGAAAAGACATGGCTACTTCCAAAAGCAAGACAAATATCTGTCTGGGTAGATATGGCATAAAAACAGAGGAAAGGCTGGCTGGGCTTCAGGCACACAGGGAGGCAGGCAGAGGTGGGAGGGAGCCTTGCCCTGCAGGGTACCAAGGACTAAAAATGTCACACATGAAGTAGGGGTTCTGACGCAGCCGCGCCGGGCCTGGCGGGGGCTCCCTGACAGGGGAGGAGTGAAAAGCAGACGGCAATGTGCCTTGGCCCAGGGTTGGGTTTGTCTGAAGCCCCGAGATTAGGAAGGTGCAGACTTCCTGCCCGGGACCTGGGACAACCAGCCACACCCCCGGGTCTGCATGCTCCCCCTTCTTGTCGAAGAACGGCAGCCTCAGCTCTACAGTGAGCCCAGGTCCTCGGATGGGGCCTTGGCCACTGGGTGGACAAGACCACAGAGATGACCGTGGCAGAGGGACAGAGAGGATTCCCATCAACAGAATCCCACAGGGCTGAATTCCGAAACATGGGGGGATGTCTAGCACTAAGAAAGACAACCAACAAAGCAGATACCCCAGAGGCTAATCCACTCCAGACCAATACAGAATAATAGATCAGTCAGAACATAATCGCTCTGATTACTTAGTGTCCACAATGGATAAAGGAAGAGATAATGTGAATAGTAATAGTAAGGAGTTGTGAAACAAAAACAAGCAGAAATGGGGGGAAAAAAGAAGCAAGCAGAAAAAAAAAAAACAATGTCAGGGGTATTTTTTTTTTTCAACAAGAAGAACCTATTAGAAATGTTGGACACAAAATAGTCACTTACATTAATGTTTTCAGTAGAAGGGATAAATGTGATAGGACAGAGTCAAAGAGAGAATGAACACATTGGTAGTCATGCTGTTATAGTGGCTCAGAATACAACTCAGAGAAATAAAGAAATAAAACTGGGAAAGCTGTCAAAAACAGACAAAACAATATAAAGTCTGGCTCGAACTCATGTCTAACCCGAGTCCTGAAACAAGAGCATAGAGAAGATTAGAAGGATGCAATTTTCAAAGAGATAAAGGCTGAGGATCTTCCAGAAGTAAAGAAAAATATGGGTCCTCAATTGAACATATATGAAAGGATAAATACAATAAAATTTTAAACCACATCTAATAATTAACCATAGTGAAACTAAAGAACATCAAGAACAATGAAAAAATAATATAGTTAATTTTAAAAACTATCAGGGAAAAGGCAGACAAATTAGCTACAAAAATAAAACAGTATACTGACAGCAGACTTCTTAAAGCTACAATGGAGGGTGGAAAGCAATGGACTCGTATCTTCAAAGGGCTGATCAAAAGTAGGGCGGTCTGGAATTATATCCCCAGCTAAACTAGCACTTAAGATTGAAAGTGAAATCAAGACATTTTCGAACATTAAAAATTCAGTGTTCACCACCCAGGGAACCTAACTGAGAGAATTAGCAAAGATTTACATCAGCGAGAAGGAAAGTGAAATCAAAGGAAAAGAGTGCCCGGTGGGAAACCCAGATAACCTTGGAAATCAGTAAAATACGTTGAAAATTTATAATCATCACTAAGTAATGCTATTCAATTATTACATAATTACTAAACAACAGTAACGTCTAGATGACAGTTACAAGGGTTCTGTGGGTAATGTATCATGGTCTTCTCTGAAGGAGAATAGAAAAAGTGAGTGACTTTTGACTTTACTAGAAAACTTAACAGTAAGGGGTGCCTGGGTGGCCCAGTTGGTTAAGTGTCCAACTTCGGCTCAGGTCATGATCTCACGGTTCGGGAGTTCGAGCCCCTCATCAGGCTCTGTGCTGACAGCTCAGAGCCTGAAGCCTGCTTCCGATTCTGTGTCTCCCTCTCTCTGCTCCTACCCTGCTCATTTTCTCTCTCTCTCTCTCTCAAAATAAATAAATAAACTTAGAAAAGCAAGAAACATTAAAAGCAAATGAGTTTCTTGCCTCCCTCAAGAATCTAGGAGAAGAAAATCAGGGTAGAATAAAGAAAATAACAAAAATGTCCGCTGAAATTAATGAAATGGTGAAAGTATTTCACCAAAATGCAATTCTGGAAAAACAAATAATGAAATAGACAAGCCTCAAACCAGAGGCAAGGGTACTTGGCTTGAAATCACCAAAAAGGCTTGAAATCACTAAAAAGGCTTGAAATCACCAAAAAAAAAAATCCCCCCAAAATGAACAAACAAAAACCTATGAATAATTTCAAGACAATAAAGACATAGATGATTTTCTATAAAAACATAAATCATGAAAACTAGAGAAGAAATAGAAAGCTCAGATAAAGAAATCATGTTTAAAACTAGGTAACGGAGTCGGAAATCGCCTTCCCCTTCCCGGAGACGCCAAGCTCCAGAAGCGAGCTCTGGAAAGCCCGCTGGAGACCGGTGAGCCCTGTGTCACAGTGCGCAGTGGGGGGACTGATATCAGGACTCACCTTACAAAGCCGGTGTGATCTTGCCCTCAAACTAGACAAGGACAGTATAAGAAAAAAAAACCGTACCTCCAATTTATTTGTGAATATGGATTTTTTTTTAGTATTGCCTGGGTGGCTCAATCAGTCGGGCATCTGACTCTTGATTTTGGCTCAGGTCATGATCCCGGGGTCGTGGGATCGAGCCCCTTGTCAGGCTCCTCACTGAGGGTGGAGCCGGCTTGAGATTCACTCTCTCGCTCTCTCTGCCTCCCCCCTGTGTGCGCTCTCTCTCTCTCTCTCTCTCTCTCTCAAATAAAAAAAAAAGGATTTTGTTTAAAAAATCCTAAATAAAAGAGTGACAGATCCAGTCCATCAATACACAAAATACAACATGACCAAATAGCGCTGACCCCAATATAGTTCCATATTAGGAAATCCGTTGATGTAATTCTACATATTAGCAGATTAAGGAGACAATATTACGTGATCACATCAAAACAAGAACATTCAACAGTCATCCGTGATCAAGAAAAAAGGAAGAAAACTCTTAATACAAATGGAATGTCATTTCCACAGCCTAATAAGGTATAGATACCAGAAACTTCCAGTAAATGTTATACTTGAGGAAATGTTAGCTTCCTTCCCGATCACGTCAGGCGAAAGAACAAGAACGGTGCCTGGTGCCGGCAGCCCTGTTCACCGCCGTCCCTGAAGGTCTAGCTGATTGGAGAGAGAATCGGGGTGGGTGCATTGGGTGCATCCGGAGAGAAAGGCATGGAAAGGAGGCTGAGAATAACAATTTGTCATTATTTTCAAACGATACGCTTATCTGCGTAGAAAAATACCCCATAGATGCTCAGTGAATGAGTGAGGGAAGGAATGAATGAAACCCCATCCAGTCCCCCTGGATAGAGCAAAAACACACAGGACAGTGTCCCCGGGACTCAGCTGTGACGGGGGGGAGGGGCGACAGAGACCTCATGAGACCACACCCCTGTGCCCCCCAAGTCAGGAAGACCCTTTCCATCGTTCTGGTCCTGCTTGATTTAAGGGGCGCCCGGGTGGCTCAGTCGGTTGAGCGTCCGACTTCGGCTCAGGTCATGATCGTGGGTTCGAGCCTCGCATTGGGCTTGGAGCCTGGAGCCTGCTTCAGATCCTGTGTCTCCCTCTCTCTCTGCCCGTCCCCTGCTCACACTCTGTCCCTCTGTGTCTCTCAAAAATAAAATAAACATCAATAAATTGTTTTTAATGTTCATACTTTTCCATCATGGGTATTTTGTATTAACTTCGGTTTTCAAACATCCCGAGATCATTCATGTTGGTTACTGAGCTTTGGGTGCCCCTGAAGTTTCGCACGGGACTCACTCTCCAGACCCTGGTCGCAGCCCTGCAGAGGCCACTGAATGCTCCTGCCTGGTGAGCCCATCCCCCCCCCACCACAGAGGGGACATCGAGCCTCAGGACTGAGAGGCGCCTGGTCTACAAGGGACCCCACGCACATGTCTCTGCCGTCCCACAGTCTGATGTGACAGACGGGCTGACAGCCTTCCTGATGGAGGAGAGGGGAGCCTCTTCACACCAAGCACAGGGGGCTGGCCTCTTTCTTCAGCCGGGGCGGTCGCGTCTGCTGCTCAGCTGGGCTCCAAAGGACCCAGCCCGCACCAGGGGCCACAGCCGTGGCTACCTACCTCCCACCTTCTGGAGAGCAGCCACCCTCACCTGGACCCACAGAACCCCCGGCCAGACCACCTCCTCGCCAGGCTCAGCCCAGAGACCTGACCTCAGAAGACCCTCTCCTCCTGCTAAATGGGCAGGTAGCCACCTCCTGGCCACGTGGCCTCGGGGCTATCACACGGAACCTTCCGGAGCGTCTGTCTCGTTATCTGTAGAGAGATTAGACACCTGTTTCCAGGCATCCTGAAAGGATTGGTTGGGGGTGACGCCCACAGAGGGCTGGGCTCCACGCCAGCCACACCCACATGCTGTGTGTTCCGTGAAGGGTGGCCACTGTCCTCGACAAACACGTGGTCAACGCTATTAAATAAAGACAGGAGCCATGTGATGTGGGAGGGAAATGGAAGGGCGGTTGCGTTGCTCTGGCAGGAGAGTTTTGGGGGGGATGGGGGAAGCGCAGGGGCTGGATCTGGGGGTGAGAGGGTCTCAGAAGGCAGGGAGGGGCACAGAGGACGGATGCACAAGTGAGGCAGCTGGACGCCGGGAGCAGGGTGGGGTGGGGACGGGGAAGGGACACAGGTAGCTGAGGCCCAAGCGAAGGGCTTACCCTGGACCCTGCAAGGAACCAGATGTGCTCTGGGGACTCGTCCATTCCTGGAGGAGCGCAATGGGGTGAGACACCTGGTGGCCACTGGGGGGCCGTCTAGAGGGGGACCCAGAGGCCATTGTCTCTCTCCGCTTCCCAGCCATGAGTCCTTTTCCCCAAAGAGGTGAGCTCCCTGAAGCAGGCACTGCTGGGACCCACTTCCTGGCCCCCGGTGGCCGGCGTGCGGCCAGGCAGGTGCCCAGAGAGTGAACGGATCCGGGTTCCAGACGGCCAGAAGCTCCCGTTCCTCTCTGCCCCCGGAAGGATGAATCCACATCAGATGCAAGGAGGCTCACCCCCTGGGGGAGGAAGCAGGGGCTGGTTAACTGGATCTCAGAGCATCGACTGGACTGATGTTTCTTGGTGCAGGGTTTTCGATGGGCTGGAAGCATCTGCTCCCTGTTGGCGGCCACTCGGTCGGGCCCGCCCTGGGCGCCGCTGTGAGGGCGTCTCCGATGGGACCAAGCCGGCAGCTGCGCCCCCCGCCCCCACCGCATCCGGTCAGCGGGGCCAACGTACCAGCCAAGGCTGGCCCTCCCCCAGTGAGACAGGACCCCCCCCAACACCTGTGTTCACACTGGGGCTCGCTCTCAAACACGGCTCTCCCGGGTCTCAGGTGGTCGGACGCTGGAGCTAACCCACCAGCTCACCAGGTCTCCAACTGGCCGACTCCCCATGCAGATCGTGGGGCCTGTCAGCCTCCATAACCACGCCAGCCAGTCCCTTACACGGTATACCCAGTGGGTGTGTGTGTGTGTGTGTCCTGGGGTAGGTGGTCCGGCCAAGGCCCCTGCCCACGCTTGGAGGACAGCCAGGAAATCCTCTCTGTCTCTGCTCTCTAGCCCTGCCCCCCTGGCGTCAGCTTTTCCTTGCATTGCAGCAACAAGATTTAAGAATCGGCTTGGAGCATGAAGGGGAGACAGATGGGCTTGCGTCTGAGGAGGAAGCCGTCCGCGGGGCGCCACGGCTCGCTTGAACTCTGCCTCGAGGTTCGGATGTCACATCCTCTGCTACCGAAAATCGATTCCTCTGCCTCTGCGGCTGGCGGGACTTTGCGAAGTACCGCAGCGGCGCCCCTAACCCCCAGGCTCCTGGTGCAGCGTGAACCTCGTGGTCCTCCCAGCCGCCCGCACCTCCCAGAGCGCCCTCGGGGCCTCCCAGGAGGGGGGGTGTTGGGGAAGACGCTCCGGAGCAGCCGGCACCGAGCTCAGGAAGCTTAGGCCCGAGCACGCAGGGTGCTGGCGAGGACAAGCAGAGTGTGAGTGCATGAGCCCCCGGGGGGCCTTGGCATCAGTTTTATATAATTTTTTAAGTTTATTTATTTATTACTGAAAGAGAGCGCGTGCACAAGCAGGGGAGGGGCAGAGAGAGGGAGACACAGAATCTGAAGCAGCTCCAGGCTCCAAGCTGTCAGCACAGAGCCCGACATGGGGCTGGAACCCATGAACCGTGAGATCGTGACCCGAACCGAAGCCGGACGCTCAGTGGACTGAGCCCCACCGCCCCCCGGCGCCCCCTTGCATCTTAAGGACAGAATGACACTCCTGGGTCCCCTGTTTGCATCCAATCTCACCGTCCGCATGCCCGGAGAAGAGGAGGCATGAGACCAGGCAGAAGGGATGGGAGCGGCTGGGTTGCAGCCCAGAGCAGCTGTCTGGGGAGGAGAACGCTCCCCGCCTTCCTGGAGGACCCCCAGCTCCCCCCATCCTCACTGGAGGACCCCCAGCTCCCCCCATCCTCACATGACGCGAGTCTCTGCCCTAATGAGACGGTCAGCCTGGTCCAACAGCAGCGCAGGGACGGTCAGGAAGGTCTTTGTGTCCTGACGACCGTCCTCCGTTGGCAGAGCCGAGCAGGACCAGGAGAGCTGGCCCCCTGGTTCAGAGCCGTCGGGCTGCAGCTTTGGGCATGGAGCGGGCACCAGACGCCAAGCCCAGAGCCCCCCAGGGAAAGAAAACCATGGCCGGAGCCTGACGAGAGGATGGCAGCAGGTTGGAAGCCAGATCGTGCAGGGCCCCGGGCCATGGGCAGGTGCAGGTGCGGGCGGCGCTTCTGCCTATGCGTCCAGCGGCCCGGCTCGGACTGGCTCAGGCGGCCATGCTGGTGACTGTGGCAAGGGCGTGCGGTCCTCCAGCACCTGGTGCGTGACAGCGGGGCCTCAGGAAGTACCGGGGGAATTTCTGTCCACACTCGACGAGACGGAATGTGAGGCCCGTCCAGGTCCTCCCTGTCCCCGTTCAGCCCACACAAGACCCCTCCCCCAGGAACCACCTGGCCCACCCCCTGCTCGGCTGGCCTGGCCCAGACATCCGCAAGGGAACAGGCCGGCCAAGGTCACGCTTCACTGAAGCCTTTCGGCTCGGCCCCCCGGCTCACACAGCGGAGCAGACATTGCCCGTCAGACGATGCTCCCAGCCAAGCAGATGACGGCCGAGGCCTCGGCAGCTCCGAGCCTCACAGCCTCCTGCGCAGCCGAGGCTTGGCCACGCCGGCCAACAGCCGGGAAGCCAGCCCACTGGGAGGACTCAGGGCACCTGCTGGTGAAGCCGGGCCGTCCAGGTGCTCCCATGAGTCTCCTGTCTCTCCCCTGAAAGGTGGCACCTGGCTGGCCCGTCAAGGGGACCCAGGACTGTGCCCTGAAGGGAATTCTGTGTGGTTTCTCCCCACGAGCCCCTTCGCCGCTCCAGCTCAGACGCTTTGTCATACCTGCCGTGCTCATTAACACACGGTGCGCCCAGAAAGCCTGCTTAGATGCCCTTGAATGTGACTCATTCCATCAGTTGCTACAGAACGGCCCATCCCCCTCTTCCCTGCTGAAGGCAGCCTGTGGGTGCGCAGACCTCCTCCGAGCAGCCCTGAGCCTGGCGGTGGGACGTGTTCACGCACCCGCTTGCACGCTGGCCACATCCAGCGCGGGAGCCACCGGTCCGGGCACGGCTGTGACACCGGGGATGTTTGCACCCCAGCCTCGTGCCATGTCTTAGAGACGAGCCCTTGGGGCCGTGTCAGCCTGGCTCCGTGGGAACTACGTTTGTCCGAATTCCCTTCCCTGCGTGCCTCCAGGGTCAGGGCGGCACGAGATTTGGGAGGCGGAATAAAGCACCAGCCATTATGCTCTGAAGTCAGGGCAAGAACACAGACCCAGTGCCCCGGCTGCCCGCTCCCCCTGCCGGCGTCGGACGGCACCTGGCTCTCCTCCTCCGCTCCTCCCGCGCCTCTTCCTCTGACCCCCACCCCGGGTCCCAGGCCAGGTGTATGTTCCGCTCTGCAACAAGGGATGCCAGCTTCTCCTCCGGGTCCCCGGTGCCGTGGACACTGGAGGCCACGAGGAGCAGACACGGTCACCAGAGCCGCTCCGAGGAGAATGGTGGTGCGTGTTCTCGCTCGTGGTGACAGGTAGGACAAAGCGAAATCCTTGCTACATTGAAAAACCGTTCTGGATACCGGGAGAATGTTTCCTTTATTCACAGTGTAACCAGTTTTTCCATGGCTACGTTGTGCTGTAAATACGACAGGGAAGCGAGGGGGTTAAGTTTCGTTTGTGTTATAAGCAAATCGAGACATTCAACAGTGTAATAAATCAAAGCCTGGTTTAGGCGTTTGCCAATTTCTGTGGTGTAAATACCCCCGCCTGGGGGCGAATTTAAAGCTACCGACGGGACATCTCCGGACGTGGAGTTGGGAAGAAGCGCTGGCGGCGTCATACTATACAGTGTTTCCGCCCCACGGAGAGATACAAATAACCCCGGAAGCATAAGGAATAATAACACATCGCACAATAACTAGGAAGTGAAGAGTTTTGAGTATGCATCACCCTTGTTATTCTGTAACTTACTTAATGTAGGTTTATCTAGTTAAAATTTTAACAACGGCTGTGTTCAACCACCGGATCACAAAACTGAAAAGTTCGTACTAAGCCCTGGCACGTTGGACGGGGCCGGCGCTGGCACGCGGTGGGCGCTGATGTCTTCGGGGCCTCCGGCTTGTATCTGCTGTTCCCAGGTGCACGTCCAGCTGTCCTTTCTACCAGTCGGCCCAGATGAATCAACATGACCTCAGACCCAACTCCAGAAGCAGAAGCAACAACGTCACGAGGAGGTCTCACGCGGCTCCCACAATCGCACGGGGTCTGTTTCCTCTCGTCTGCGGCTTATTCCATAAAACTCAACACGCTGCTATTTCCGTGGCTGAGCCCTGACTGACACAGAGAACAAGGCAATTGCTGAGGCCAGGCATGAGCCCCAGGGGTCCGGGCATCCCCCAGAGTGCAAGGATGCACCGACACACACTCGCACATCCACACGCGTGCACACACCCTTCCTGCAGACACAGGATGGAGGGATGCAGGATGGGGGCCGTGATCCCCAGCCCAGCAGAGCAGCCAGGATATTCAGGACCGGATGACTCCAAGACAAGCACAGAGGGGGTGTCCCAGCCGTGGAGCCCAGGCCTCAGGCCCGTTGGGTCCCTGTGGACCACTGGGGTCTCACAGCAAGTGTGGAGACACAGCCGTGAATCCTGGTAGCAACTAATCAGGGTGGAGAGCTGTCTTTGTTAGCATTTATTCCCTCATTCATTCATTCATTCATTCACATACTGTGTGTTCTGTGCAGAGCCTTGGGCTGGACTCGGATAAAAGGGCACAGTGATGGGAGCGCCTGGGTGTTTCAGTCGGTTGAGCGTCCGACTTCGGCTCAGGTCATGATCTCACAGTTCGTGGGTTCGAGCCCCACATCGGGCTCAGTGCTGACAGCTCGGAACCTGGAGCTGCTTCAGATTCTGTGTCTCCCTCTCTCTCTGCCCCTGCCCTGCTTGCACTCACGCTCTCTCTGTCTCCCAAAAAAAAAATGAATAAACTTTGAAAACATTGTTTTAATTGACAAGCTGCACGGGTGGGGGTTGGGGAGAGGTTAGCCACATTTTTAGTTGAAAATAAGAAGTATAACTGAATTCACATCCACACTCAGGAAGGTCAACATCCCAGTTGTAGAAACTCAATTCAACTCACTTCCGAGTCTTCCCTGGTGTCTCCCCTTGGCACCAGCTTCCTCGTCCATCCCCGAAAAGCTTGCTTGCAGTTTTGAACAAACCCAAGACTTGAGAAGCAAGTGTGATCGGCCAACCCCAGCCCTGCATCCTCCTGGGTCTGTTATTCCATCGGGACCAGCGGGCTATGGGGATACCGGCCGAAGCTTGTCCTGCAAGAAGGGGAAGGGGGAAGGACGTATGGAAAGAGACAAGAATCTTGGAGTCAAACAGACCAGGGTTTATGTCTCAGCTCTCCCCCTCACTGGCCACGTGGGTCTTCAGGGCCTTGGTCTCCTGGTCCCTTAAATGGGACAATAACATCCTAATCTCATTAGGGTGTTCATGTATGTAAGGTGCTTCAAACAGGGTCCCACCTTAGAAATCACTGAAAAAGGTGAGCTGTAGGAATGTGCACAGCACTTAGTTCCTAAATTCTCGCATCCTGTTTTCTGCTCCATCCTCACAACGCCTTCATGAGGAAGCCGAGCAGACAAGTTTGCCCCCGGCCTCGGATGGGGACGGCCACACAGCCTTCGCCCGAGAGCACACAGAGTTAGCGGCGGGGCCCGGACGGAGATCTGTGCGTGGCTGCCTCAGGCTCTGTGAGCTCGGCTCCCCTGCTCAGGGCCCCTCCAGCCCCGGGCCCTCCCCTGCACCCATCACCGCCGAAAGGGATCAGAAGAGATGAAATCCCCAGGCCCTCAGCATTTAACTCATTTTAGGTGATCGTAGAGAAAGCTCTTGAGAGGGACAAGGTGGCACAGCTCTTTGCCACCACTCTCCTTGAGGAGGTCTCCGTGGAGAGAGCGCCTGTGCTTCCAGAAGGCCGGGCCCCGGCTCCCCCGCAGGGAGCGGCTGGGACACCGCATGGGGAGGGACACGACAGGACTGAGAGGGTTCGGGGGAGGGGGAGGGGCGGCGAGGCAGCTGCTGTCGTGAAGAAGCAGGTCCACTGTGCTCCAGGGAAGCTGGTCTACCTGCACCAGGAGACGGAGAGTCCCTGCTGATCGCTGTGCAAGGAAAACAGTGCCGTCCATCCCTGTTCCCTAATGAGGGGCAGAGGCCTCCGTCAGCACCACGGAGAGCGGCCGGTCCCGGGCCTGTGGGAGCCTGGCTGGGCTCTGGGCCCAAGGGGGGGCGGAGACGGAAAGGAGGGAGAGAGGGTGGGAGAGAGAGAAGGAGGGAGAGAAAGGAGGAGAGGGAGGGAGAGAGAGGGGGAGGGATAGAGAGAGGGAGAGAAGGAATAGAGGGAAGGGGAGAGAGAAAAAGAGAGAGAGGAAGGGGGAGGGAGAGAGAGGGAGAGAGGAAGGGGAGAAGGAGGAGGAGAGGGACGGGGAAGGAACGGGAGGGAGGAGGAGGGAGAGGGAGGGAGGGAGAAAGGGACAGAGGAGGGAGGGAGGGAAGGAAGGAGCGACAAGAGATGGGGGTCGGAGGGGAGGAGGAGGGAGGGGGTGGGGGGAGGAGGGAGGGGGTGGGGGGAGGAGGGGGGAGAAGAAGAGTGAATGACGGAGAAACAAAGACTTGGAGACAGCAAAAGACAGAGTGAGGGGCGGGGACAGAGCAGAGTCACGTACGCCGACCAAGAGACATGCACAGAGACAGAGGGAGACGGGGTAGAGACTGAGAGACGACTGTGACTGGTGGAAGAGAGAGAAGGATTTGCCTAGAATTTTTTTCCTTTTTGTGTCCTTTGCATTTGGTTCTGCTCTGCTTTTCCTCATTGGGATGGGCAGGTGCGTGCCCCGTAGAATCCCAAGTCGTGGGGTTAAGCCCCAGCCCGGGCATCATGACCCCAGATCCTCACCACACCCCTCCCGGGGGGCCCCCGCAATCGTGCCAGCTTTTCCGGGGAGGAACCAGACCACATGAGCTGGAATCCCAGGACAGCCTCCGGTCAGCCCTCGGCAGCAGAGCTGGGCTCTTCTCTCCGGGCGTCTGACGGGAACGCTGAAGGGGTCCCCACATGGAGCCCCAAAGCATCAGCTGGCCGGCGGAAAACCCGGCTTCATCTGCCCCTACTCCGCTTAGCTCACGAGTCTGCTGGAAGACGCCCAAAGTGTTCCTGCCTCAGGACCTTTGCACTTGCTCCTCCTCGTGCCTGGACCTCCGTTCCCCAGATCGTCACAAACACAGCTTCTCCACGGCAGTCGGATTATTCCTGTATCACTGGTTCCCTGGCTGCGTGTCTGCAGGGAGCCATTGCACGTCCCCTTACCAGGGTCACCTCCATTATTGTTTTCTGTCTCCTCCAGTAGAGTGTAACCCCGTCAGGGATGGAAATTTGTCCACCATGGTGTGTCTAACCCCTGGAGGGAGGCACTCAGTTAACATCAAGGGGACCAGTTCTTTCCCTTGGGGCCACACAGAGCGAGTCCAATCCCTCTGTCCGCAGATGGGCTCTCAGGTATTTGAAATTAGCGTCATCATCAGTGAGAAGGGCGGGGCGCCTGGGCGGCTCAGTCGGTTGAGCGTCCGACTTGGGCTCAGGTCATGATCCCACGGTTTGTGGTTCGAGCCCTGCGTCAGGCTCTGTGCTGACAGCTCGGAGCCTGGAGCTGCTTCGGATTCTGTGTCTCTTTCTCTCTCTGCCCCTCCCCTGTTCATGCTCTGTCTCTCTGTCTCTCAAAAATAAATAATTTTTTTTTTTAATTTTTAAAGAGAGAGAGAAGGAAGACACAGCTGGCCATCATGTCTCCTGAAAGCCCCCAGCCGCCCCCTCCACGCTGCCCGACCCCACTGCCTTCAACCGTCCTGCCACGGGCGCCCACATGTCCCTGCCGATCTCACCAGCTCCTCCCTCCTCCACAGGCTCCCAGTTATAGAAAGCGTCGGGGAAACAGCCTCCCCCGCCGGGACGGGCACAGCAGGGCAAGGACACCTCGGGCTTGCACACACGTGGAATTCCTGCATTGGGGTTTTTCCTCCTGACAGACGAGCTCCTTCCTTTGGAAAACGGTGAGCGTGGGCAGACCACCTCCCAGGTTGTGTGCACTCACTGACGAGGGTTCTTCCCATCACAGACTTGTGTCTTTTGTTCTGCATGACAATCTTTGGCCAAAAGGAACCTGGCTGCTACGTCACTGCGCCCCACCGCGGTGGCGGCCAAGACTCTCCGGCAGCGAAGACGATCTTGTTCTTCTGTCTCTAACTTTGGTGGAGCTGCAAACCCAACAGATACTGCCCGGGTGGGGGGAGAGGAACACAGTGTAAAATGAGCTGTTGTCTTTAAGAGAGGGAAAAAAAATCTCCCATTAACAGGCAAAACCCATGTTGCTATGGCTACGGCTTTGAGAAGCTGATGAGCAAAGCCAAATGCCTCCCTTATTCATAAAGGAGAGATAATGCTTTGCCATCAGCAAATGATGTGCCCACGTCAAGACACGCTGCCTTTCCTCCGGGCTGGCGGAAGGGAGCACCCTAGTGGGTCCTCCGGGGAGGGTGCCGGGGCGTCCGTGAAGCCGCCAACTTCTGCTGAAGCCCTTGCGTTCTCAGCCGCACGCGATCTAACCGGGGATCCTCGCTGCTCGTAGGCCTCGCAGTAATGCGATAATCGGCCGGAAGTGTCCTGCTTTGGCCAAGACCAGGGGCTGGGAGAGGCACCCGTCTCCAGCGGATTTGGACACCGCAGCCGGGAGGGCTGTGGGGGAGCTCGGGATCTGGCAGGGGGGCCCCGAGCGAGCGTGGAGAGCTGCTTCCCAGGAGGAAATCACGGGGGGGCGACTTCGCCGGGAAAGAGGTGGCGGGGACCCCGCGTGGGCTGCTCTGGGGGAGACAGTGGATGTCAGCGTCTGAACCCTCCTTCCGGGGACTACGGTGGTCCCCTTGGCCTGTGTGCATCCTGCCCCGTGCAGTCTGGGCTCCGGAGGTGGTGAGCACGGGGTCAGCCCTGCCCCTGGGGGCTCGCAGCACATAGTAAGTTCCAGAGAAGTACTGCTGTGAGGTCTGGAGAGCTCTCTAGAAACACCGTGGAGTGAGCCCTGGGAGGCGGTGGCCAATCGATTAAGGCAGGATTGTAAACTGGCGGCCGCCAGGCCAGAGGCAACTCGGCTAACAAGCTGTGACTCTACAAACTCACAATTGTTACAGCAAATCAGGTCTGGCTGCACTGGGTCCACAAGCCGACAGAGCGAGAGCCAGCTGGACCCAGGAGACAGCTGCTGTGTAGACGGACACGGGGTCTCCAGCACACGCCCCACCCCAGCTCTGCCCTCACTCCAGACACATGAGTCCGGAGCCTTCTGGAGCCTTCTCTACAAAGAAGAAGCTGTCGGATTAGTCGCCTGAGGGCGAGAAGTTCTCCAGGCTGAGAGGTTAAGGAAAGTCCCGGCCACACGAGCAGAGCCACGAGAGCGGACACACACGGGCACCAGAACATCTGAGTCGGGCTCCGTGGGGTCTGGACGGCCCCTCCAGTAGGCCTGACTGGGGGTCCGGAGGAGCAGGAAGTGGGTCGCCCCAGGAACACACAGCAAGGGAGATGGCATCTGGAGTAAACCAGGACCAGAAGCTGCAGAGGAGAGGTGGGAGGGTAGTCACAGACCGCGGCGGACCGGCCGCCCGGCTGCTGCCCCCGCGTAACAAAGCCCCCGTGGACTCCATGGGCCAGAGCTTGCAGGGGGCCCGGCGGGGACACTCTGTCTCCTTCTCCTGTGGGGGCCTCAGCTAGGAAGGCGCATCGGCCACTGTTTCGTGACGGCTGAGGCTAGAATCCCCTGAGAGCGTCTTCATTCACGGCCGGTGCTCACAGCTGGCTGCCGGCCGGGCTGCGGGCCAGAACCTTCCGCGTGCTCTCGCCACGTGGTCTTCCTCTCGGCAACGCGGCTGCCTTCCAGGCGCATCTGGGGAGACTGGGCAGAAGCGCATGGCACAGGGACGGAGGGTCAAGCTCGGGAAATCCCACGGCACCTCCCAGCCATGCCCCCTGGGTCAGGACCGTTGCCCAGGTCTGCCGGGAGACACCATGGGCCACCTTTTGCTCTTTGGAAAGATCAGCACAACAGACCGTATTCCCCCCTCTGATCCGGGGAGGGAGCTGAGCTGGGAGGGACCCGGGATCTGGGGAGGGAGCTGAGCTGGGAGGGACCAATGTGGACGTAAATGGCAGGACCCGAAAAAGGGCGAGGCCACCGAGGGCAGGAACACAGCTGAGGGAAGAAGAGAGACACCAGGATGAGCCCCGGACCCTCCCTGGCGTTTCAAAGTCTGCGAGGTGGAAGGAGCCAGGGAGGGGGTCTCCGGGCCACAGGGCCTCCCCCTGCCCCCGGAGTTGGGTCTGCAGCTGGAAATGCAAGGCGGTGCTGGGCACCGATCGGGGGTGACGGCCGGTGAGCCCGCCGTGTGGGAGAGGCGGCTCCCTCAGAGGCTTGCAGGGCTCGGGGCGTGAGCCCGGGGTGCCCGCCTGACCCCACATGAACACCCCAGGACCTGCCCTCTCTCCCACAGCCCCTGACCAGCCACAGCCCTGCTGGCGAGAGCGGAAACCATCAGGCAAAGAGTAGGGGTGTGGAAAAACCCCACACGACCCCCGCGGAGACGGCCACCTTGCCACGCGGGCTCCGCGGGAGGAGCTGGGGAGCAAAGCTCTATGTTATCAGTACAAACAGGTTTTCCGACGGGCAGTGGCAACTTCTTTACGGCTTCTATTTGGCCCCAATCCATTCTTGATCAGGGGTTCGGCTTCCCTCTGCACGTCTGTCGAAAGCCTTTAAAAACACAGTAAATGTTAAAGTTAGAGCCGGTGAGCGGGGGACTCCCGGGCTGAGGCCCCGACAGAAGGGATAAATGTTCCGCAGGCGTCTGAGGCCCATTTTCTCGGCTTCTCCAGTCTGGCGTTTGAGCCGCGCACGCCGCCGGGGCCCGACTGGCTCTTGGATGTCTTCTCTCTCTTCTCGTAATTGGTTTCGCCCTCACAGCGTTTGCTCTGTGACCTGTGAGGAAAACACGGTCTCCTGAACGGTCAGGCCTGGTGCGTGTCCCCCGGAAACGCAGACCTAAGTCGCTGGGAAAGTACCAGCCTCGGGCGCGATGTCCGTGTGTTGGGTGCTATCGCACGGTCTGTCCGTGATGCTAGAGGTCTGACCGTCCGTCTGGGAGTTGGGCGTCGCAACGGGCTCCCTGCGGCTCCCGCCCCAAACCCGTAGGTGGAGACCCCGGCCCCATGGTGAAGGGGTGGGGGTGGGGGGCCTTGGAGGTGCTCAGGGCCCAAGGTGGAGCCTCATGATGGGATGTTTGCCCACATGAAAGGGTCCCCGAGAGAGGACCCATCCTGCCCCCGTTCCACGAGGCGAGGTGGGGAGAGGCGGGCAGTCAGAAGCCCAGGACGAGGGTCCTCAACAGACCCCTGCCCCTCCCTCCCGTGCCTGCACCCCGATCTCCGACCTCCAGCTTCCAGAACCGTCAGAAGAACTTTTCTGGCATCTGTGAGCCGCCCAGTCGATGGTGCTTTGTCGTGACAGCCCGGACGCGGACGGACAGAGACGGCGTCCCAGGGCTCGTTGGGTGGTTTGAACACTGAGGATTCAACACCCCAAAGCGGAGGGGTGAGTCCTGCCTTAACAGGCTTCTTAGCTTGTTGTTTTACTTATTTGTTTCCTCTCTAATCTGCTGACTTCATTCTGGGGCCGCCGGGGCGCCGCTGTCGGTTAAGCGTTCGACTCGGCTTTGGCTCAGGTCATGGTCTCTCGGGTGGTGGGTTCGAGCCCCGTGTCGGGCTCTGTGCTGACAGCTTGGAGCCTGGAGCTGCTTCGGATTCCGTGTCTCCCTCGCTGTCTGCCCACCCACCCCCCCCGCCCCATCAGAAATAAATAACTATTTAAAATAAACCTGCTTTTCCTTCCACGACAGCCAGGAAAATAAAAGTATAATAAACTCTGGCTTGAGTAAAAATAAAATATTTAAACTTTAAATAATACCACGAGTGTTAATACACCTGCTCTTTTATTTTTCAATATTTGAGTGAATCCTTTGGGGGAAAAAAACACATCAAACCACACACACACGATCTCACGGTTTCCGGCTCCATCGGCACCAGAACCGGCAGATCCTGACTGTGTAAAATGCTAACGCTCTGCTCGTCATGAAATTTTTTTTGCATTCATTTTGATTTTTTAAGTTTACTTATTTATTTTGAGAGAGAGAATGTGCATGCACATGAGTGGAGGAGGGGCAGAGAGAGAGAGAGAGAGAGAGAGAGAGAGAATCCCAAGCAGGCTCCCTGCTGTCAGCACAGAGCCTGATGCAGGGCTTGAACTCACAAAGCCGTGAGATCATGACCTGAGCCAATGTCAAGAGGAGGACGTTCAGCCGACTGAGCCCCCCAGGTGCCCCTTGGTTTTTTTAATATTATTTCTCCCGGTCCCGGAGTTTGGAGGCACCCCTTAAACTTTGCACATGATCAGGTGTTCACCAGCCCTGGTCAAGGCCCCGGGCAGAGCCAGGAGACCCCTCTGCAGGGCTGGGGTTGGGGGGGCAGGGGGCGGAGAGTCAGTCCCAGGGCATTGGAAGAGCAGTTCTGAGCCCTTCTGTGCCATAGCCAGGAGCTCAGATTTACCATGTGGGCAGGGGGGACCCACGGGGGCATCTGAAGAAAGAAGGAGGCAGGGCCAGCCTTGTGTCTTAGAAACGTGGGCCCAGCTGGTGGCCTGGAGGCAAGGAGACCCCCAGGAAGGCTGGGGGCAGGAAGGGACAAGCCTGGGGCTGGGGCTGTGCTGCTCGGATCAAGGCTGGAGACACGGGGCTCTCAGGACAAGAAGGACGGAGTCCGAGCCAACGGGGAGCCTGCCGGGGGGACGCCGGGGGTCCACCAGGGGCTCGGCTCAGGAAGGCCCAGGAAACAGTGACTGCTCACCGTGCACAAAGCCCTGAAACCCTCTTCCCCGTGCTCCCCGGGGTGGGGTTCCGGGGTGTAGTCACCTCCGGAAATCAAGCACGAGGTCCTACAAATTGTGCAGGAGCCCGGAGGGGGCAACAGAGACGCAGAAACAGCCGACCCCTCGCTTCCGATTTTCCGTCAACGACGTCCAGGGACACACGTTTGTTTCCCGAGAACCTCTGGGAAGCTGAGGTCCCCTCCTTGCCTGTGTGACAGCTTGAGATCTCACACGGACCCCGCCCCCCCCGCCCCCCCCCCCCGGCCAGAAGCAGCGCCCTGGGCATCAACCCATCTTTCAGCCTCAGGCTCACTCCTTCCAGGACTCGCTCAGCTAATGGTTTGCTTTCAGATTCGTGCCCAGAAGGACCCAGGCCACCGCGTGACGGCGTCCGAGCCAGGAAAACCCCGAAAGATCCTCTTAGAGAGAGAGAGGGACAAACCACAAAGAGACAAGAGCGAATGTTCACGGTACCTTTCCTCGTTCCAGGACAAGTGTCCGTGCCCAGGAGAACCGACCCACAGGCTGCGCGTGCGCTCCCGCGCCGGAACGGGGCTCAGCACTGCAAACGCATCTGCACACCGCGTGGTCCCAGCTCTGGGTTCGAGCACGGGCAGGCCTGATCCACGGTGATAGATTTGGGAGCCGCGGTTTCCTGCCAGACGGCGAGGAGCCCAGACGGGGGCACGGACAATGACGAGGCGCGAGGGAATCTTCTGGGGTGAGGGAAATATCCGCATATTGCTGACAGGGGTACTCGCAGTCCTGCACACATACCGAAAATCCACTTAAAATCCACACATTTTTGGGGGCGCCTGGCTGGCTCAGTCAGTTAAGCATCCGACTCTGGCTCAGGTCACGATCTCATGGCTCATGAGTTCGAGCCCTGCCTTAGGCTCTGCACTGACGGCTCGGAGCCTGGAGCTGGTTTAGATTCTGTGTCTCCCTCTCTCTCTGCCCCTCCCCTGCTCATTCTCTCTCTCTCTCTCTCTCAAAAATAAATAAAAGATTGGTTAAAGACTTGTGCGTGGCCCACCCAGCCCCCAGATACCTGGCCCTGCTGGGTAGGAGCCGTGACTCTACAGCCTCACATACGCGGAGTTGCCTTCAGAAACTAGTAGTGAAAACTGGAAATGACAATGTCTCTGTTTCTCATGTAAGAGAAGCCCCAAGATAGGCAGTGGGACGTTTTCCACAGTAATCAGGAGCGGATCGTCCATCTTTCCACTCCACCCTCCACGGAACACAGGCTCCAGTCCTCAAGACCCCAGATGACTGCTGGAGACCCAGCCGTTACGTCTGTGTTCCAGGCAGAAACCAGGCAGAGGAGAGAGAAAAAGGAAAAGGGACAGGCCACCGTCTGTCCCTGTGTCGAAGCACTTTCTGGAAGTTCTACCCAACCACCTCTGTCCCCAACACATGGAGTAAAGTTGGGGTTCCGCGTGAAGGACGAAGAGGGGGATGGATCGTGGGGAGGCAGTCAGCATTCTTGCGTCGCCCCGTGTGGAAAGTCCCGTGGCCCCTGGGGCGTCTGAAGCCGAAGGAGGAGCCCCCAGCACATCCTGGAAGAATCTCCCACCTTCCCCGGAGCCCACAGCAGACTCGGCCCTCGGGGCCCCCGGGCTGCCGGAAAGGAGCCCACCCCTCCCTTCGGGGGCTGCCAAACGCTCCCATCCTGTCTGCCTTTGGGTGGGACCTTCCCTTCTCCCCACTGGGTGGAGGGAGGGCGGCACCAAAGCCTGGGGACCTGAGCTCCCCTTGAATGGAGGTACCGGCCTTGGGTCCCACTAAGACCTCAGGGAGGGGATGGTCAGCATCTCCCGGGGGCGCCTGGGGGCTCAGTCAGTTAAGCTTCGAACTCTTGGTTTCAGCTCAGGTCATGAACTCGTTTCGTGGGTTCGAGCCCTGCGTTGGGCTCTGGGCTGACAGCATGCGGAACCTGCTTGGGATTCTCTCTCCCTCTCTCCCTGCCCCTCCCCACTCACATTATCCCTGTTCCTCTCAAAATAAATGAATAAACTTAAAAAAAAAAAGAAGTGAAATGAAATGAAATAGCATCCCAAGGAGTTTTGTGGAAACGCAGCTCGGAACACGTGGAAAGGGGTCAGACGCTGACCTGGGAGGGAGGGCATCAGAGAGGCCGGCCTCACCTGCAGCGGGGGTGGGGGGTGGCGAGGAAGCGGGGCGGCCAGCGCCCTTTGCCGCTCCAGGAGAGGGGACCTCCCTGCCCCCTCCCGGCCCACGGGTCAGTCCCGGACTGATGGTCCCACACGCGAGGACCAGCCGCCGCCCGCCGCCCGGACCCTGTGCGCGCGTCCCTGCTCGGCACAATTTCTGGACAGGTTCACGGGGGAAGAAATGAACCCGTGAGAGGCGGCCCCAGGGGGCCCGAGCTCGCTCTCTGCCGGAGCATCTCCCCGAGGGGAAGCACCGATCTACAAAACGGGCTCGTCCGCTTCCGCCCAGGACCACGTGTCCGAGGGAAAAGCAGCCCGTAAAATGCGTTTGTGCAGGAAACGGAACCGTACGGACGTCAGTTCCTCAGAAATAAGCCTCTTACGCGCACGATCAGAAGTGAGGAAAGGTCGATACACTTCTTCTCATTGTGTAAAATTGGAAAACAAGCTTCGTTTTAGTCCAGCCCCAGGGAGAAAAGGACAAATTAACGGTTCCTGTCAGGGGCCCTGTGTTACCTCTCTGTGCCCAGAGCCCGGCTCGGAAGGCGCCCACCAGGTGGGTTACAAGGGTTCTGACCTCGGGCCTGAGGTCCCCGCGTGATTGCAGGATGCACACACGTGCACACGCGTGTACACACACGTGCACACGCACCACATAGGGGTGCGTACAGTTTCACGTGCCTTATGTGCACACACGCACACCCACAGACATGAACACATCTGTCTACACGCATGCACGGACAAAGACACCACGCGTGGCCGCCCACACAAGCACGAGTACGTGTGAGCGCCTGAACACAGATGCCCGCACGACCCGCTCACGTGGACACTCACCGGCAGACCCCAGGCAGCTCACGCTTGCTGAATCCAGTCTCGGGGCTGTGTCACCTCATAAAGGAGGGGGGCGCCCGGGGGGCTCGGTCCGTTAAGGGTCGACCCTTGACTTCGGCTCAGGACATGATCTCACGGTTTGTGAGTTCGAGCCCCACGTCGGGCTCTGTGCTGACAGCTCCGAGCCTGGAGCTGCTTCGGATTCTGTGTCTCCCTCTCTCTCTGCCGCTCCCCTGCTTGTGCTCTGCCTCTCTCTCTCCCAAAAATAAATTTAGAAAAAGTTTTTTAATTAAAAAAAGAGAGAGAGAGGAAAACCGCACGGCCAGTTAGCGGAAGACCGTGCCCGGAACCCGGACGGGTGTTCCTTTCACGCCACGTGCCAAAAAGGGATGATACCAGACCTCAACCCCGGCCTCCCATTCCCAGGGTGTCGCCTCCACCAGGATCCCTCCCAGGGACAGAGCTGAGGGGCGCTCTGCTGGGGAACAGGAGGGGAGGGCCCTTCGTTCAGTGAAACCCTCTGGTTCCCTTTTGTACAGAATGCGCCGTCCTCCTTCACTGCTTCACTCAGGCCTGTCCAGAGCCAGGACCTTCGGGACAAGAACGCAGATGGGCCACGTGCCCCAGAAAGGCTGCGAAGCCCCGCGGGTAGGCGTGCAGACGCCCCTGGGTCTGAGTCCTGAGCGCAGCCCCTATCAGCCGTAGACACAGGCCAAGTCACGAGCCACTTGGCCATCTGGGCCTCGGTTTCCCCGTCTGTAAAACGGGACTACTAGTAGTAGTCACTTCAGAAGAGCTGTGCAGGCGCCGTGTTTTAGAAAGACGTGTGACACAGTGGCCTCTGGCACACAGAACTATGGAAACATTCGTCATTGCCTATTATTATTTTATTACCCTAAGTGACGGAGAAGGCACCAACTTGGAGAGCCGTGTTTGGCGCAGCCCTGCCCCCTCCCAGCGGCGCTCTGGTCCCTCACTGACCGTGATGACCGTGAGTCCCCCACCCCAGCCATGGCCAGGACAACACGGTTTCTTGAACGTCAGTTAAACACCTGGTGGAGGGAGGGGCCCCGAGGAAACATTGTGGGTCCGCTCTGGGAAAGCCTAGGACGCAATTTTTTTTTCTTTCTTTATTTTTTAATGCTTATTTATTTTTGAGAGAGAGACAGAGCATGAGCAGGGGAGGGGCAGAGAGAGAGGGAGACACAGAATTGGAAGCAGGCTCCAGGCTGAGCTGTCAGCACAGAGCCCGACGCGGGGCTCAAACCCATGGACTGAGAGATCATGACCTGAGCCGAAGTCGGCCGCTTCACCGACTGAGCCTCCCGGGCTCCCCTAGGACGCGATTTTCAAGAAGCGCCCGCACATTTTCGGAACCCGCTTCAAGCAGGAAGGTGCCAGCGGCCCACAGTTTCCAGGTGTTTCCGTGGGTGCGTGGGACTCACAGAGAGGCGCGGGGATAGATGGAGGACATGTGCGGACGCGGAGAAAGGTGGCCGACTCCCACCTGGGGTGCGGGGCAGGACGACGCCCCGTCGCCCGCAGAAACGCCGCTCGCTTGTGAGTCGTTGGTAATTAACTGAAGCCGGGATGAAAATGTGGCGCGTACGACAGTGCGATGCCACCCCTGCACTAAGACACCGTTAGCAGGTGCGGGGACCGAGGAGGTTACTGACGGCTTCGGGGAGGGCGTGTGGGGGGAATGTCGGATCCCGGCGAGGCCGTGCTTCCTGCCCGGCTCCCGGCCGCCCGGCTGGCCCGGCACCGCAGCCCCGGCGACACCGGGACAAGCAGGGAGCGTGGTGTATCCACACTCACAGCCACTGTCCTCCCAGATCGGGCAGTGGGGGCCCCCCCGGGCCCCTCCGCAGGGAGACGACCCCTGGACTTCTTACGGCCACGGCCAAGTCCCAAGTGTACGCGGGCACGCTCCCCCCCCAGCCCCCTGGTGTCCTCACTCTGCAGACGTTGCGGAGACAGACTGAGCAGGCGGGAGGCTTCTTTGCTGGGCCCCACGTGGACGTGAGTGGGTGTTACAAATGTAACAGTGTCCCCACTCCCTCCCCGCAGTCCCGCCTCAGGGGATCCGGTTCCTTCAGGCCGAGAGAACTGAGCTCACGTCCAAGCCAACTCGCTGAGGGACTCGAGGCGAAGCTTAACGTCTCTGAGCCAGTTTGTTCACCTGCAGCTGTAAGCAATAAGGGAGACAATTTATAGAACGTGCCTAGTCCAGAGCCCGGCCCCTGTTCAAAACTTGCACAGATATCAGGGGCACCGGGGTGGCGAGCGTCCGACTTCGGCTCAGGTCATGATCTCACAGTCTGTGGTTCGAGTCCTGCGTCGGGCTCTGTGCTGACAGCTCAGAGCCTGGAGCTTCTTCAGATTCTGTGTCTCCCTCTCTCTCTGCCCCTCCCCTGCTCGTGCTGTCTCTCTCTCTCCCTCAAAAATAAACATTTAAAAAAATTTTAATAAAAAAATTGCATAGACACTAAGTCTCCCTTATTTGCAACTCCTCAAAGCAAATGCTTACTCCCTGCCTAATGGGCTTCCTTAGTCCTTCTCCTCGCCCGGTTTACGCTGCTCTTGATGGAACATGCCCTCCAGTACGTCGTCCTGCTGGGTGGCGATCACAGGGTCCCACACCCTGCACTGCCCCTAGAAGGATCCTTTCCGTTTGTCTTTACTCCAGAAACTGGAGGGCTCCCAGCCCCAGATCTCTGCTGTGGTCACTTGCTGCATTGATGACTCCAACTGTGTCCACTGCTCCTCGAGGCCCCTCCGCTGAGTCTCCGCTGAGTCACCTTCCCTCCCCCCCCCCCACCTGATTCTGAGCCGTCAGCACTGAGCCCGATGCAGGGCTCGAACCCTTGAACTATGAGATCAAGACCTGAGCTGAAATCGGATGCTTAACGGACTGGGCCCCCCCGGCGCCCCAGTTCCCTGGGAATGTTTTAATGTGTGTCACAGAGAGTCAGTCTCTTTGGTGTTTAAAACATGAGAGGAAAGACTCCAATGCGTCTTGCCCCGTGGATGGACTTATTCATCACATCCAAGAGGCGAGGCACGGAGAGAGACGGTGACAGAGACAGAGAACGTTCCGGGCTCCGTGTGTCCTTGGGACCCAGCCAGTACTCTCCAACCCCACAGTCCCGCTCCGGCCGGTCGAGGACCTTGCCCACTGACCCCCATCCGGCTGCAGACCGCTGAGCTTTGCTGGGAGTTAAGTGACTATCACATGCGGCACCCACCCCCCGCCACCGGCCCCACAGCACTCCCTGGGCGCCCGCGGCGGGGAACGCACCGGTCGGTCGGTCGGCGATTCGTCAAGCCCGCTTCTGCTTCTATCAAGCTCTAGCGGGGCGTCCACACCAGCAGCAGGTAACGTCTGCCCATCCCGCGCTTCCGGCCGGTGCGTCGCAGCAGTCCCGCGGAGAAGAGCCCACTAGAGAAAAGCTCTCTCGAGCCGCAGACCCCTGAGTTCAGGCTGGAAGAACCAGCAAGGACGCAGAGGCAAAGGAGGGTCTCAATCAGAAAGTAAATCAACTGGAGGAGTCATTTCAACAGATGTTTGTCGAGCGGCCGCTACGTTCCAGGGGTCGTGACGAGCCCAGAGGGCGGCGCGAACGAAACCCTGCACATCGGGTCCCTTTCCAGACAAGCCGAGGGATGAGACCCGCCGCAGCTCGCGAACGGGGCTGTTTCACGCCTTAGTGACCCGGGACCCATCCTCGCCCCGCACCCCAGCCACGGGAGCCACTGATCCATGGACCTTTATGTCAGTAACACTTGAAATGCACTCACGTTCCGGGTCATCTTGTTAATCTCGGGAGATCTGCCGACCTACGGAGATCTCTTCAAATACCGAGCAGTCGAGCACAGAACCCTCCCCCCGACATCAAAGCGCTCCCTCACTTGACAAGCCCAAGGTCTGACTACGTGCTTGACATCTTTGGCGACTCACAGACAGAACTAACTTGCCCTTGACGAGTTCCCTATCCAGCCAGACCTCCACAGAGGCAGCCACCAACCTTCCAGGGGAAGAAGGGAAAGATTTCTGGAAGAAGGGGCCATTGAGGCTGGTTCTTAGCGGACACGTAGGAGTTTGCGGGGAGGATACGTGGAAAAGAACACCGAAGGGCCGGGAACGGTACGGGCAAAGCGTGATGTGCCCGGGAATGTGAAGTACCGGGGAGCGGCTGCAGGTTTGGGGCACGCGGGGGTTGGAAGGTGGGTAGGGACCAAATCTAAGATCAGGGCCGTGCAATGGGGGCCACGACAACGCCTGGCGAAGCCCCCAGTTCTGTGGTACAGCTGAGTGCGCCCGAGTCTCCACGTCACGCCGCTCCTCGGTAAATAACCGCAAACCCCGTCTTCAGGGGTCCACATCCATCTTCTTATTCAAATTCGAGGAGCGCTGCTTTATGACGCGGCTCTCGCACACAAAAGGCTCTGATTCTATTTTATTTTTTAAAAGAGAAAGAAAGAGCAGCAGCGCTCAGGATTTGCTACGCGGCGGGCATGCACGGAACACGAGGGCGGGAGGGCAAGGGGGGGCGATCCAGACGCTCACGCGGCCGCCCTGCCCCGCGCTGCACCCTGAGGGGGGGAGGACCAGGAGCACTTTCTGTCAGCAACCCCGCCCCTCGGACCCCCGGGTGGGAACAGTGTCTCCAGCCCTGCGGGGAGCTGGCGGGACGCGCCTACTGGAGCTCCGAGCCCAGGCAGGTGCAGATCCCCTCCCGTGGGGACCGGTTTCTCCAAAGCCACACAGTTGTCCTGTGGACCCCCTTGCAGCGGCGGTGGCAGGACCCACAAACAGCAGGGCCGCCACCTGGTCTGCAAATTACTTACCCCCTCGGTGCCTCAGTTTCTCACCTCTAAAATGGGGCCAATAATGAGCAAGTGTCATTCAGAGAAGGTTCCAGATGGCTTCCTATGCGTGCTGGGGGCTTTATGCCTCTTGCCATCTTTTCTATGGCTTTTGGTCTCTTCCACTTTATTTGTGCATATCGGTGGTGTAAAGTGCAGACTTAACTTCTGTAGAAACATCTTTTTTTTAATGTTTATTCATTTTTTGAGAGAAAGAAACAGAGCACAAGCAGGGTAGGGAGGGGCAGAGAGAGAGGGAGACGTAGAATCCGAAGCAGCTCCAGGCTCCGAGCTGTCAGCACAGAGCCCAACACGGGGCTCAAACCCACGAACTGTGAGATCGTGACCTGAGCTGAAGTCGGACACTGAACCGACTGAGCCCCCAGGCGCCCCTGAAGAAACATCTTGATCGTGCACAGAGTTAGCTGAGTCCTTCTTTAATCTGCAGTTACAGGTGAACCGACGGAGAGTCAGTCAAGGCTGAGTGAGTGGACTTTCTTATTACACCGTCAGTGAGAATATAACTGGCCCCATATTTTGACAAAAATGTGAAAATATATTACCAAGTTTCAAAGATACTAAAATCCCCGATCACACCTCTAGAACTGATATCTTGCAAAAGCACAATGTTGTAACGGTGTTTGTGGGGGGAAATGTGGAAATCACCTAAACACCTGTCCGTCTCTGAATGAATAAATTATATAGCGCCTTCGTACAAACGAAATTCTACGCAACCGTTTTTCAAAGCGCCATATGTACAGACTTGGAAAGATGTCTACCACACACTATAAATTGAGAAGGGAAGTTGGACACAATATGTATAGCATTAATGCTCATTCTTTATTTTATTTTGGTTTTTTAAGGTTTATGTATTTAGAGAGAGACAGGCAGGGGCAGAGAGAGAGGGAGAGGGGACCCCGAGCAGGCTCCGCGCTGCCAGTGCAGAGCCCGACGCGGGGCTCGAACTCACAAAACCGTGAGATCTTGACCTGAGCTGAAACCAAGAGTCGGACGCTAAACCGACTGGGCCACCCAGGCCCCACTCATTTTTTATTTTAAAAAGTCACATATAATAAAAACCAGCTAATGATTTATTGAGCACTTATCGGTCGTCAGGCACTTGGCTACACATTTAATCCCAACGGCAAGCCCACGAGGTGAACATCCTCATCCCATGTTTCAGAAGAAGAAACTGAGGCACAGGGAAGTCCAGCAAATTTCCCAAGGATGTGAGGTCAGCAAGGGCTGGAGCCCGGACAGAGCCTGGCGGCCTGGCCCCTGGGCCCCTGAGCCCCGCTCCTCCAACCACTGCTGCGTGTGTCACAGGCAGAGACAAAGGTCTCACACCGGGAGGAGGGGGAGGGCCCTTTCTGCACCTGCTTCCTCCACTTGTGTGTTGTTTGGGTTTGTTACAATGAGCGTGTAATTGAAAAATAAAAATTTTATAAAAGCACAGCCATGCAGAATCCTTGCCTGGGATGGGAGCCAAGAAGGGGTGGAGGGGACACAGACACTATTCTCAGGCTGGGCTGAGCTCAAAGCTGACTCTGCGTGGATCCCCCCATGTACACCTTCCTCCTCGACAAGGCGGGGGTGGGGGGGTGTCAGGGGAGGGACCAAGTTCAGCAGGCGAAGCTTGAGTTCGGTCTGGCTGGGTGGCTTTGGCAAGTATCTTGACGTCTCTGAGCCTCTGTTTCCGACCGGCAGAGAACTGTTGCCCCCACGACGGGCTTACTTGGGGGCAAGGGTCCGAGAGCGGAAGGTGGCTCCTCCGTCCCGTGCTCCCCGCCCCTGGCGTCCCACGAATCGTGGCCTCATCTGGGAAGGCCTCACTGTCCCATGGGGCCCGCATCCGGCTCTCGGGCCCAAACTCAGTTCAGAGAGGCGGGTTTCGCACGACATTGCGGACTCTGAATCCCAGCGACTCCCCCCAGCGTCCCCTGATTTCGGGCCCTCTCTCCTTACAAAGAACAAAAGAGGCAGGGCCGCGTGCCTCTGTTCCCGTCTTGCCCGCGGCTCTCGTCCCCGCCCTTGGCCTCCAAGTCCGGGCCCGCGTTTGGAAGAAGCAGCTTCCAAGGCTCCTCGTCCGCGAATCCGGAGGACAGCCGAACGCGCACCCGGGCGTGGAGAGAGCAGAGCCAGGGCACTGGGGTCAGCCTTTGCCAGCCCAGCCCAGAGGCTGCATCCGCGAGCTGCTGCCGGGAGGGCTGGGAAGTGCTTGGGCCCCTCTGTAGTCTCTGCGCCGACCCTGCTATAAATGAGGCCCCCGGGGACGCCTGGGGGGCTCAGGCGTCAAGCGTCTGACTCTTGATGTCGGCTCAGGTCATGATCTTGGTGAGATCGAGCCTCGCATCCAGCTGTGCGCTGACAGCTGGGAGCCTGCTTGGGATTTTCTCTCTCTCTCTCCCTCTCTCTCTGCCCCTCCCCTGCTTGCACACTCTCCTCTCTCAAAATAAATAAACTTTATAAAAAAATATGAGTCCTCCAAATGGTACTGATACCTGCCTGGCTCCGATGGCCCAGATAATTCCTCGAATCGCCACCCCCCCCCAGCCACTCAGAAGGCCTGAGTCATCAGATGACGCTCTGACACGTCCCAGGCAGTTTGCTTACCCCCCTGGTGAGTTCTACACATTCTTAGCTTAATGACACCCCTTCAGAGGCAGCTGCGATGGCCCCAAATGGCACTTGCATTTCCAGGAAAGCAGCCAAACTCATTAAGTTAATAAAGGAATGTAGCTGCGGAGCCGCCTCCTTCATGCCTTCCCGAAACACCGCAGGCCGCCGGCTCCTGGGCGTGGACCGCCGCCCCCCACCTGCAGGGGCCAGCGCCCACGGCCCCCAGCGGGACAGAGCGCTCGGCCGCGTGGGTGCTCAGAGCCGCCAGCGCGCCCCCCGCCCCGAGCCCCGTCTCCCAGCCCCCGGGAGCCCCCGTCCCTGGTCAGGATTCTGGGGGGAACCAGCACCCAGCACGGCGCCCGGCCTCCCTCCGCCTGGGCGCCCACCCCGACCCCGCCTCCGCCTGCAGACCGGGCCCTCCGTGCCAGACGTCAACCTGATGTCAGGCTCTGCTGCACTCCTCCAGCGGTCCCCCACTGGGGGACGGTCCCCCAAAGCCCCACGGCAGCACGGGGCCTCTCAGGGCGCCTCCTGCCCCACTCACCCCTGTCCTGTCGCCGCCGTGGCCTTGGGGGACTCTCGGGCTCTGTGCTGACCGTGCAGAGCCTGCTTGCGATTCTCTCTCTCTCCCTCTCCCTTGGCCCTCTGTGGCTTGCTCTCACTCTCTCGCTCTCAGTCAAAAAATAAACAAACATTTAAAAAAAATTTTTTTAATAAAAAAAAAAAAGAAGGTGCACAGGTGAACGCACTTCATCTGCCCGCCGTCCACCGGCCCTGTCCTGTGCTCTGACCGAAAGCGACCAGCGTGGGGGCCCGGGACACTGCTGAGGAGCGGCACGTACCTTCCCCCGCTCTCTGGGAGAGTCGCACCCCCCACAGAAAGGCCCTTTGGTGGCCCCGGAGCCCTTCCGGTCAGCTGCTTCGGGCGAGGTCTCCGGGGCCTCAGAAAGGCCCGCAGTCTTATTTCTGCTGATCTATCCCCACCCAGTGGCCAAAGAAAGTGTTGGCGAGAAAAGAGAGCTTTGAGAGATGGACTTTAATGGCAGTTGACACGTGGGTTTGTCGTGTTGTGAGAAGGCTTAGCGGGGCTGCCACGAGGGGCCTCATTAAATCTCCACGCTGAGCCCCCGCCGGCTGGGGATTTGGTCTGTTCCTACAGGCTCCTCACCCCCAGACAGTTCGTGCGCCAGCACCGGTCCCTGGGCAGACGTGCCCCCGGACTAATCCCGGACGCTCCTGCTGCACTTACAGCCTTTACGTGATGGGCGTCCGCGGGCTAGACACACGGACGCACGCAGGGGTCACCACCTGATGTCTGTATTTTCCAGCTCAAAGCTCCGCCTTGCCGGGGGGGAGGAGGGAGCAGGGAGAGACAATTCTCACAGTTCGGGCTCCGTGCTGACAGCTCGGGGCCCGGAGCTGCTTCAGAGTCTGTGTCTCCCTCTCTCTCTGCCCTCCCCCGCTCTAGCTCTGCCTCTCTCTCTCTCTCTCTCTCAAAAATAAACATTAACATTTCAGAAACTAGCATTATTTGAATCAAATAAAAATTTTAACGTGTTCCTAAAAGGCCTGAAACGTCAGAGCAGAGATCTGAGGCACCAGAAGCGGCAAGGAAACATCCAGAACCCAGAGGGAACGCACCTGTGGCGGCTTCGAGGCACAGAAGGTGCTGGGGCGCCATCCGGTGGCCACCGTGAGCAGCACGGCGAGGAACCAGACAGTTCAGCTCGAAGGGCGCTGATACCGCTGCGGCCGGAACCGGGCGGGTCAGCAAAGCGGACTCAGCCCCGTCTTCCCGGAGCTAAATCCCGCTGGCAGGTGAGGGTAAGAGGAAGCCAGCGAGCACAGCTGTGAGGCCGGTGGGGTCGGGGGTCTGGGGGGGAGCGGTGCTCCTCTATAGGAGGTGAGCAAACAGGCTTCTGCCATCTGGAGAAATCCTCCCGAGAGGCGAGCAAAGGTGGTGCAAAGGCCCTGAGCTGAGCGTTCTTGGTGTGTTCAAGGAACGGAGAAGAGCCGGAGGGACACAGGTGGGAGAGCGAGCCGGACAGACGCCGGGGCCTCGTGAACCGCTGGTGGGACTCCGGTTTTACTCCGAGGGAAATGGGGAGGATCGCGAGGTTCCGAGCGGAGAAGTGACCCGGCCTGGTTTATGACTGAAGCGGCTAATTCTGGCTACCAGACGGAAAGCAGACGGCAAAGGGGCAATATCCGAGTCAGGGGTGGGGGCAGGGAGGGGGCTACTGCCGAGATCGGGGTAGGAGGGGGTGGCTGGCTGGGACCTGCGAGCACAGGGTGAAGCCAGGCTCTGGACGTGGGGTTTGAGAGAAAGGGAGGACTCGAGAGAGAGCCCAGCGTTTGGGGCCCGAGCAGGTACTGCCTGAAGTGAAGCGTTTGGGAGCGGAAAGCTGGCGGACGGCGGGGAGGAGGGGGTGCAGCCACAGCGGCCGAGGGGTTGGACAGAGACCTGGAATCCAGAGGCGTCATGGGGGCCGGAGACACGGACATGGGGTCACCGCGGAGGCCGTGAGACTGAGGGAGGCCGGTGGGGGGTCTGGGAGCCCGCCCGGGCCGGGTGTCCCCGCAGCCAACCCCACGGCCATCAGGGGACCCGGGCTCTAACAGGAACCCCTCCCCCATGGGAACCGCACCTGCTCCACGTCCACCAGCGTGAGGGGGGGGCGGCGGGGCCCGGGCCGCAGGCTCCCGGAAGGCTGGTTTGCTGCCTTCTCCCAGATGCACAGGGCACATGCCCTCTGGAGCCCGCCTGCAGCTCTCTGCCCGGGAGACCCCAGCGATGCCCCAGAAGACGCGTGCAGTGCCCACCTTTGAGCGTATCGGGTATACACAAGGCAAAGAGGTAAGCGTGTTGCGGAATAAAACATCGTGGTCCCCAGCAAAGCTCCATATTTTTCTTAATGTTTATTTATTTTTGAGACAGAGAGAGCAGGCGCGCACGCTCACGCACGAGCAGGGCAGGGTGAGAGAGGGGGAGACGCGGAATCCGGAGCAGCTCCAGGCTCCGAGCCGTCAGCACAGAGCCCCACGCGGGGCTGGAACCCATGAACCGGGAGATCGTGACCCGAGCCGAAGTCGGACGAAAAGCTACACACTTTATACAGATACATGTGTGTGTCTCCGAGTCTGTGGATCTGCCTGGAAGGGCACGGAGCACTGGAACAGCTGAGGCGTATCCGCAGTGGTCGAAGTTTCCAGGATGAAACTGTGCTCATATCTTACTTGCGAAATTAAAATTAAAGCAACAGGGGCGCCGGGGCGGCCGAGTCGGTGGAGCACCCGACCCGACTCCATCTCAGCTCAGGTCTTGATCTCAGGGTGATGAGTTCAAGCCGGTGTTGGGTGTGGAGCCTGCGCACGTACGTATATACATACATAAAATTGAAGTAATGTTCTAAATCATTTCTTCACCAAACATCTTACCTGAATGCCAACGCTGTGCGAAGCGGGAGCTAGTATTCTAGACGCAAAAAAAAAAAAAGAGCAGACTCAGTCCCCTGCTTCCGACGAACCCATGATCTTCGGAAGAAGGAGAAGGTAAATGGCGTTTCTTGGCCCTCTGCTCCTTCCCTGTCCCATGCACAGCACGTTCACGTCTGTTTGTGGAACCGTCACAAGTACTCGGGGACGTGGCCGTCACTTCCTCTCCTTGCAGACAAGACACCCAGATGCTGTCCAGGGCAGAGCCATTCAAAAACCCCAGACCTACCAGATCCAACCCCCCTGTGTTTTCCCTGCCACTACCCGCCTCCAGGCACCAAGGCGGAAACACAAGGCAACGGTGCATGGAAGGTCAAGTCGGAAAGGCTTCATGGAAGTGGTGCCCCCCGCTCACACTGTCTCTCTCTCTCAACAATAAATAAACAATAAGAAAATAAAAATAAAAATGAGTAGGATTTTGGGGGCGCCTGGGTGACTCAGTCAGTTAAGCGTCCGACTTCGGCTCAGGTCATGATCTCACGGTTCATGGGTTCGAGCCCCACATCGGGCTCTGTGCTGACAGCTCAGAGCCTGGAGCCTGTCTTCGGATTCTGTGTCTCCCTCTCTCTCCGCCCCACCCCTGCTTGCTCTCTGTCTCTGTCTCTGTCTCTGTCTCTCTCTCAAAAATTAATAAACATTTAAAACAATGAGTAGGATTTTGTCAGGCAAAATAATAAAGGGGAGGAGGGGGTGGGTCGAGGGACTTACTTTAGCACCTAAGTTGTGCCCCAGCACAGCACATTCATGGGCGCTCTTCAGTTTTATTCCTTACGAAGCAGACATCGCTACCTCCATTTACAGAAGTTCACACTGAGGGCCAGCAAGCCAAGTGACTTGGCCAAGATCCCAGAGCTGCCAAGGGCAAAGCCCACGCTCTTCCCTCCGAACTCCGCAGCCCTAGAATTTACTGTACCAGGGGAGGAAGACTTCTCGGCCGGGGCCTCCGCAGACGTGGCCCCCAGCCCCAGCTGAGCCGCTGACCTGCCGTGTGACCCGAGCGTGCCCCCTTGACATGCCCGAAACGCAAATGACAAGTTCGAGGATTCACTAATGGCAGGACTCTCACGCCCCATGTCTGACAGCCTCGGGGCGCCAAAGCTCACGCCCCGGCTCAGACACCCAGGAGAGGTGGGGACAGGTCACCGGGCAGCCGCGGAGGTTGACCGGCTCATGCGCTGGGGAAGCACACGTCTCTGCTATTCTGCTCTGTCCGTCTCTCTCTGCCTGGTCCTGGCCTCCAAGACCCGGGGTCCCCCTCGTTCCCCGAAACCAGAGGAACTGCCTTGTGAGCAACAAGAAATAAATATTTGGGTTTTGTCCCCAGTTTCTGGCACACAGCTCCTTAAATCCTTGGGACCTCACTCTGTATACTAGGATCACAGGTGGCTGAGTCCCGGGAACTTTAGGGTGGACGCTGGTCACCCCAAGACCGAGGCAGGACCTCCAGGTTGAGGGGCCGGAGGATAGGCTCATCAGGGAGGCCAAGGCTTTAATCAACCGCAGCTACGAAATGGAGTCTCCGTGGAAGCCCCGCGCGGTGGGGTTCGGACAGTGTCCGGCCGCTGAGCACGCGGGTCCCGGGCAGGGGGACCCCCCCGGAGCCCCCCCAGACCCGCACACCCGGCCTCTGCTCGCCTTCCATGTCAGGTCGCTGTCCCTGAGTCTTGATGATAAACCGCTACGTAAAATGTTTTCCTGTGTCCTGCGGGCCATTCTAACAAGTCGCTAACGGCAAACCTGGAAAGGGCCGAGGGACCTCTGAATGTGTCACCAAATCAGGCAGGAGGGTGGGTGACCTGGGCACCCCGTTTGCACCTGACCCCTGAAGCGGGGCCGAGCCCGAAACCCACGGGGCCTGCGCCAACCCTGTGCAGTGAGTGTCACAAGCCATGATTGTAGGACTGGGGTCCCCAGAGCTCATATCAAAAGCAGTTGCTGTCATTGTTGTCTTTCTCCAGGCCAGGGTCTTGGGGTCCCTCATGGAGGGCTCAGAAACCCCCAATATCCCACCTGGGCCGCACCCTCCACCCCTGGTAGGTCTGGCTATTGGAACGTCCTCCAGGGTGGTTACTGGCCGTTACAAAAAACAAACAAACACCAGCAACAAAAAAAGAACACTAATATTTGTTAAACAGCTTTTAAGGTTACTAGGAGCTTTTGCTTAAATTGAGCCTCTGGGCGAACCTCTGCTGTCCCATTCAACATATGAGCAAACTGAGGCTAGGAGGAATGAGCCAGCCCCGCAGGGGGGCGGTGGGGGGGGCGCACAGCGGGCGGGAGGTCCCCAGGCATCTCCAGAATCTGTTACACAACAGAGTCAGAGGGTCCCTGACTTGTGCCAATTCGACCAAAGAGGAAGAAGGCCTGTGCCCCCCCCCACCAGGGGCCTGGCTCTGTGGTGATGGGACAGGGGCTGTTCCGCTTTCGGCTGAAGGTCTCCTGGCTGAGCGCCAGTCGGAACGCAGGCCCCGGGCGCCCTCCCC
>CM053565.1:976028-993971 GCA_028646485.1 Cryptoprocta ferox
GTGGGCATAATGACTTGGGTGTGGGCACGCTGACTTGAGTGTGGGCATAATGACTTGAATGTGGGTGCGCTGACTTGAGTGTGGGCATAATGACTTGGGTGTGGGCACGCTGACTTGTGCGTGGGCGTGCTGACTTGTGGGAGGGCCTGCGTGCAGCTGCCAGCATCTCTGTCCCTGAAGAAGGGCAACATTAAATAGCAAGTCAGAAATGCCAAGAGCGGTGGGGCAGAGACTGTGGAAGAGGGCAACAAGGCTCTCTATCCCAGTACCTTTAATGGCACATCCCCCTGATGTTTGAGCAAGGGCGCAGCGTTTTCATTTCGAACCGGGTTCTGCAAACCGCTTAGCTGGTCCTGAGGGGAGGAGCGGTGTTCTCTGGCTAGGGAGGGGAGTCGAGTTCAGAACGGGCTGAGTTTGGGGAGCCTCTGGGATGTCCCGGACTCGGGTGCCTGGTTTGGGTCTGGAGGTCTGGAGCTGCAGATGGACGCATGACGGGTGCCCGCAGGGAGGGGGTGTGGGATGTGCTGGGGGCTCTGCATGAGGAGGGAGGAGCCTGAGGTGGGGCCCGACTCTGCTTCTGTCAAAGCCCCCTCCCCACCCTGGAATCCCCGTCCCTCTTGATGTCACAGGATCTGCTGTCCCCTCCTTGTTTACCCGGTTCCTTCTGGACTTCCTTACCCAGCCTGGCGTCCAAGGCCAGAGGCATCAGAGACATGTCCGAGCGCCTGGCATTTTAGCCACGAGTTACGTCCTCCGGGACGGTCTCTGCCTTCCTTATCTGTTCCACAGCACACCTCACACCCGAGGGTCGACTTCCCAGACGGCCGCCACCTCCTGCCGGCCGCACGCTCCCTGGCTGACGGGTTCCCACGCCTGGCACGTCTGATTTCCTGCTTGTTGACATGCCTGTTTCCACCGGGCACGTTTCTGCCCCCGGGACCCATCTCAGCATCAACAAACATCTCTGCTGTGGCTTTACTCATCCCCAAATGATTCGCCATTCAAGCTCTGCCACGTGGACGCCCTCCTTCAACCCCCAGCCCTCCCCCGCCCCATGGAGGACACCTGACTGCCCCTCCCCCGCCCCACGGGGGACACCTGACTGCCCCTTCCCCGCCCCACGGGGGACACCTGGCCTTGGACTTCAGTGTGGAGCCTGAGGTCATCTGACCTGGGGCAGTGGAAGGGGCTGGTGAAGGGCATAGCCTCGGGAGCCAGACAGACATGGGTTCAAATCCTGCCTCTGCTGGTTCCCAGTTGAAGACTCAGGCAGGTTTCCTTATCTCCACGTTCGATCACCTGTGACAAGCATTTATCACACCTGCTGCACAGGGCGGCTGCGAATGTCACAAGAGATAATGTACGCCACGTGCTCAGAACAGCGCCTGGCATACCGCTACCGTTTGAAGGGCGTTGCTGCCGGGGGACCCTTCCACTTCCCGCCACCTCCCTGTCCTCAGTTTCCACGCGGCCCTTCTCTCTCCCCTCCGTCCCAGGGAGGACCCAGCTCTTCCCTCACGTCCTCCTGACTTTGTTCGTTCTGGCATCTGCTCTTTGAGGTCACAGGCCCCTCCTTGTCTCTGTAACGTGCTCCGTGCGACACGCTCTCCTTGAGAACACCCCAGGTCTTGATTCCAGCCCACACTGGAACAACAGCATTCCAGTCACCAGTTAGGGCTTTGCTGCAGGGTCTTGGATAGTCTTGCAACCAATCGGAATATGCTCTGCACTCTTCCGTGTAGAGCCAACGTTCCCAGGGAAGGGGAAAGAGTCACATCTGCCCGGCCCAGTGCTGATGCTCTTGGGGAAAACCCCTTCTTTTGATGACACGACCCCAGCGAGCCGGCGCCACGCAGATCCTGGCTTTCCTGATGACAGGTCATGTGGGTGCTGTGTCCTCACTGGGCTCCCGTCTTGGTTTCTAGCGGTGTAAATTGGGGCAAGTCAGCGCCTGGCTGGCTCCGTCAGGGGCACGTGCAACTCTTGATCTTGGGGTTGTGAGTTGGAGCTCCACGTTGGATGTAGAGATCACTCACAAAAAGTAAAATCTTAAAAAAAATTGGGGCAAGTCAATTGACCTCCCTGGGCCTCAGTTCTTATCTGGAAGTGGAAATAATTGTCCCCTGCTGTCCCATTATCACAGGCCCTTTTCTGAAGGTCCAAGAAGACAATGAGGATTATGAAATTCTCTACCCTTGTGAGGGGTCCGTTGAAGACGGAGGTCTTCCCACCTGGGCGTGAAGTGTGAGGCAGAGCCAGGATCTCTGAGTCCCTTTCAAGGACCTTCTCTGCCAGACTCAGCCGTTCAGGCTGGAATGGCTTTGGGAAGGTCACAGGAAGGCACGGCACGAGGCCGGATTCGCCCTCTTACTCTGTTGGCTTGACGTCCTCAGTTCCTTCCTGCTCCCTTTTCTCTCCATCTCCCTGCGTCCTTTCTCCACTTCCCTTGGCATCTGGCTTGGGATCCACGGTCCATCATCGCCAACATCCTAAATGTGACCTTCCATCACACCCTTCCGGCTAACCCCAGACTCTGCCATTTTCCTGCTTCCGAACCCGACACCTGCTCCCACCCGGGTAAGGGGGCAGGCGGCGGTCGCCGTGACCCACGACCATGACTCTCGCATGGGCCTCAGCAATGTCTGGTAGGCAGAAGTTCCCCCCGTACAGTGCCTACTTCAGAACGCTGCCTTCCCCGAACCTCCAATGGCCAAGCCTCACACTCCAAGCAGACAACTCAATTCCTACTTCACAGAGAAAAATGAAGCTGTGAGATGGAAATCCCGTGGCATCCCAGAGCCCCGCCTCTGTGCCTACCTCCCTCTGTCCCCTCCCCCTGCCTTCCTGACACAGAGCAGGTGCTCTCTCCCCTCCAAGCCAGTCTGTCCCCTCTGAGAAAGGGAGACCATTGGTTACTGCTTCCTTGTGTCTTTCATGATCAATTTCCAAATTCAAGGCTTTTCCTTCTTAAGCCTGAGTAAGTACACACACACACACACACACACACACACACCTTTAGCTGGTTCTACATTTCTCTCTGCCTTAATTCTTTCCTTTCTTCCCCACCCAAGTCTTTGTACGGTCGTCTCACGGCGCACAGCCCTGCGTGGAAGTGCGCTTCTGGGGGCTCCTGCCCACTGTTTCAGAGCGGGCGCGGGCCAGACTTACCGCACAGTCTCCAGGCGGCAGGAGGGAACCCTCAGGGCGTCACAAAGCCTCTGAACCACAGACCGGCTCAGGCAGTTTCCACTCAGGTCCAGCTCCTTCAGGTTTCCCGTGGCCCGGAGAGTGGAGAAGAGAAGCCGCCAGCCGTCATCCGTGGGGGCCCAGCTGATCCTGAGGGAGTGGGGAGGGAGCGGGGAGGGAGAGGACAGGCATGACCTGTGTGTGCAAGGTCTGGGCGCACAGCCCTGCACAACACACAGGGGCTCTGCCCCTCAGAGCACTGGCAGCAACAGGAGGTGCCGTGCCCTGGACCGAACGGCTCCCCCCGACCGCTCCTCTGCCCATCATCCTGTGCTGTGTGCCCCGAGCAGCGCCCCTGCCCCCCGACCGCTCCTCTGCCCCCGCTCCCTGAACTGGGTGGTTCCTCATTCCGCAGCCCTGCCCCACCACACTCAAGTGTTCGTTTTGTGCGTCTGTTTCTGCCTGCGTCTGCCAGGTCCTTGAGGGCAGGGGCAGATGTTTTTCATCTTTTTTTATCTGCAGTGCCCAGCATGGGGCACAGCGCAGATGAAGGGCATGGGAGCCTTCCTCCCTTCAGTGCAGACACATCTGTCTTCCTTCCGCACAGACATTCTGGGGTCCCCGGTGCCAGAACAGAGAGGAGGACGGGAGGAAGGAGCAGGGGCTGGGAGAGGCGGTCTGAGGATGACTCGTGGGGGGGGTGTTGTATGTGACCGCGTTGCCGCTGTCCGGGGTGGCCGGCGGGGGACCCTCTCCACTTCCACGGGCAGCCGGACCACAGAGAGGCTCCGCAGGAGGACGTGCCAAGGCCGAGTGCCTCAGGACGGAGGATGATGGGTTTCATCTGGGAGCGTTAGACCGCCTCTGCCCCGTACAATTTCCACTCATTCACTGCAACCCACAGCCCGTGAGATCGTGACCTGAGCTGAAATTGAGTCAGACGCTTAACCGACCGAGCCACCCAGGCGCCCCCTAAAATCACTTCCTAGTAAATACTTATGGAATGAATCATCTGAAGGGGGTGGTAGCCACACACAGGCACTGAGCGATCAGTACTGCGGTTGGTAGGCGCTCACAGCGGGGCTGGGCTGGAGGCTGACGCTGGGTTTCGGGCTGAGCACGAGTGCCTCACTGGCTCTAAGAATGAAGCCGGTTTTTCAGGGAGAAATAGAGACTCTCTTTCAGGCACACACGTTCTCAGGCAACGGGGGACAACTCAGGGCCACTGTCATGGCCACCGGCCATCGCGGGGTTGGAGAGAGAGAAATGGGGGCAAGTTGGCTGCGTGGAGGGGGCCTCAGGCCAGCACAGGGGTGGAAGCGTGCCCAGAGAGAAGGTGGCCATCATCACAGACAGGACAGGAAGCGGCAGTACCAGGGCCACAGTGGGCCGGCCCCCGGGTCAGGCAGGCTGCCGGCGAGGGTCTCAGGTGGACAGGGCGTGGGGGCCAGATTTGCAGCTAGAAGCCCCTGGCGGCCTCGGTTCGTGGAGCCAGGCTTGGCGAGAGTGACGGGGGGACGGACAGCGGGGCGGGGGGGTCACTCACAGAGCCGTGACGGGGGGCCCCCACGCGTGTCCGCGCCGTCCACCCTCGTTCAGCTGAAGCCTCTCCACGTGGCAGCAGAACTTAACGCAGAAAGTGGAGGCCAGGAGCTCCGCGCCCGTCTGCACGCACAGCCTTGCGCCACGGAAATGGGCCATCGCTTGCGTCAGGAACCCCTCGTCCTGGGTCTCGTACACACAGTGGAGCAGCTGCAGGGAGCCCGGCTGCAGAGACGGGGGCTGGCCCCGGACCTCGGCCTCCGCCCAGCGCAGGAGCTCCCGCTTCCTGTCCCCGGACAGCTTGGCGGCAAAGACGCTCTCCAAGTCTCGCTGCCCCTGCTCGCTCAGGAGCCCGAACAGGAAGCACGTGGTCGGGGCCCCAAACAGGTCCGGCCTCCCATACACCTCCAGCAGGTTTTCGGTCCCCGCGATGCCGTCGGGGCGCTGACTCTGCTCCCCTGGGCCCCCCAGCACACAGCACACGGCCGCAAACAGCTCCTGGAGGCACAGGTGCGTGAAGCCATAGCTCGGGGAGCAGGGGTGTTTCCGGAGAACGCCCGCCTTCACCAGAGTGGAGATGGTGGCCCCGTCCAGGCCGTGCTTCCTCAGGTCCCCCCAGCTGAAGAGGCTCTGTCCCCGCCAGACGCCCTGAGCGGCCAGAGAGCAGAGGCGCCTCAGCTGAGCCCCGAGGGGCCGGGCCGGCAGAGCCTGGGAAAGGTAGTGCAGACAGAGCACGGTGGTGGTCCGGGCCTCCAGCGACGGCTCTCGTCCCCCCTCCATCTGCCGCTTCAGGCACGTGCAGGCCAGCCAGGCCGCCAAGGGCACCAGGCACATGGTCAAGAGCGCTTGGTTCTTTTCCACCAAGCTAAAGGCTCTAACCGCTTGGCTTTCGTTCTCGAAATACATGTGGAAGTATTCCTTCCTAGCAGACTCGGAGAACCCCAGGACCTCCACCCACCGAGGCTGCTCCAGAGAAGGGGTGAGCTCGCGCAGCGTGGTGGTCCGTGCCGTGACCAGCAGAGACGCCCTGGGAAGCAGACGTCTCCCCAGCAAGCCGCCCAGCAGCGTGCGCACCGGCTGCCGCTGGCCCTCAGGCATTCCCGGCTCGGACCTCTGCTCCTCCGGCACCCACTTGGGCTCCCCCAGATCGTCGAGGATGAGGAGCAGGTGCTCTGGCTGGGACAGGATGTGTCCGACGGGAACCCCAGGGCCAGCTCGGCCCTGAGCGACAAGCTCGCTGAGGCTCGTGGCCTCCGACTGGGCCAGCTCTCTGCAGTTGACGTAGACGACGTGTTGGAAGCGGTCCGTGAACAGCAGGCCTTCCTCCCAGGCTCTCCTCACCCACCTGGCCATCGTCGACTTCCCGACTCCAGCGGCCCCGTGCAGCAGGACGGTGCGGGGCTCTTCCTGGGCACCCAGGCCTGGGCCAAACAAGTCTTTGACCTCGATCAGATGTCCCTGCTTCTCCACCGCCCCGTGGTGCCAGCTGCCCTTGGCCAGGGACTCATGGCCTCTGGGGTGCGCTCTGTGTAGAAGCAGCAGCTGTGTGAATTCGGGGTGCAAATCCTCATCTTCCCACCACTGTGCGGGGTTGGGCCTCTCTGTCTTCTGGTGCTGATTTCTCTCTCTGAGTCCTATGGGAGAGAGGGGAAGGTGGGACGTAAAGGTACAGAGTAGATCTGTTCCCCTGTTCATTCTTTCGTTCATTCATTCATTCATTCATTCATCAACTGTTTCAGGCCCCCACTCTGGGCCACCGCTGTGCTCTGTCCGAGGGATCCTCTTGGCCATGATATCCCCAGGGGCAGAATAAGAGATCAGGAGGCCCCCAGCAGCCTTGGCTGTTGAGGACACCTTCCATCTTCACTGACACTGACCTCAGATGATGGAGCTGCATGGGGATCACCGGAGCCTTTCCTGGACTCAGAACTGCCCCCCCCTTCATATCCACCCACAGATGATGGTCTTTCCCAAGCAACACCAGTTCACAGAGTCTGGAAGAGATAAATTCTCCATCAAACGCACACATCAACACACACACATCAACACAAAGCTAAAGGAAACGTGAGAAAATAAGAAACATGACACCAGCGAAGGAACACGATACTGTTCCAGCAATCGATGCCACAGAACGGAGATCTGTGACTCGTCAAAGAATTCAAAATACTCCTTCTGGGGAGCTCAGCAAGCCAGACGAGAACACAGACAGACAACCCCGTGACAGGAAAGCCATACACAAACGAAATGAGAAGTTCAACAGAGAGACTGAAATCATAAAAGAGAAACAAGTGGAGATTCTGGAACTGAAGAATACAACAAATGGAATGAAGAAAACATGCAATGAAGAGCGTCACTAACACGTGTGATCAAGCAGGAGAAGGAACCTGTAAGCTTGGAGGCAGGTCATCTGTGACTCTGCAGCCAGAGGAGAAACAAGAATAAAGCACAAAAAGAGTGAAGACACCATCAAGCACAGTGATGCTTGCATTCTGGGAGTCCCAGAAAGAGAAGAGAGAGAGAAAGGGACAGAAAGCTTATTAAAGAAATAATGGTTAAAAATTTCCCACAGCTGGAAAAAGATATGGGCATCCAGATACACGAGACTCACAGGTCCCAGTACAGATTCAATCCAAAGAGGATTTCTCTGTCCACATTATAACACAGCTGTAAAAAAATAAAAGTCAGAGGGAATTTTGAAAGCGGCAAGAAAAAATGACTCATCACATACAAGGGAACTGGCATACGGCCATCCGCAGATTTCTCAGCAGAAGCTTTGCAGGCCCAGGTGGAGTGGGCTGATTGATCCACTTATTCAAAGTGTCGAAAGAAATACATTGCCAACAAAAACCACTTGACCTGGCCAGGAAAGAGGGATACTTTCCTAGATAAACAAAAGCTCATCACTACTAGACCTGATTTATGAGAAATACTAAAGGGAGTTCTTCCAGCTGAAATGAGAAGATGCTAATTAGTCATCGGAAAATGCATGAACGTATAACTCTCTGGTGAAAGTAAGTGTGGAGTGAAATTCAGGATACTCTCGATACTGTAATGGTGGTGTGTGAATCACTGAGCGCTGATAGAAAGGCTACAAGACAGGAACTAGTTACGATAACTTTTCATGGGTGCACAATATTAAAAAAATGTAAATCATGACATCAAAACCAAAATTGTGTGTGTGTGTGTGTGGAAGTAAAAGGGTAGATTTTTGTATGTGATCAAAATGAAATTGTTATCACTTTAAAATATACTGCTATAACAATAAGATGTTTTAGGTAAGCCTCATGGTAGCCACAAAGCGAAAACCTACTGTAGATACACAAAGGATAAAGAGAAAGGAATGAGAGCACACCTGTACGGAAACTCATCAGATCACCAAGGAAGACAGCAAGAGAACAAGAAAAAAATTCAGGAACAGCAAAACAGCGAGAGAACAATGAACAAGATGGCAACAGCAAGTCCCTACCTATTGATAATTACTTTATTTTTTGAGAGAAAGAGAGAGAGAGTGCAAGCAGGGGAGAGGGGCAGAGGGAGAGAGAGAGAGAATCCCAAGCAGGCTCCACGCTGATTGTGGAGCTAAGGGTGGAGTCTGATGGGGGGCTCAGTCCCATGACTCTGGGATCATGACCTGAGCTGAAATAAAAAGTCAGACACTCAACCATCTGAGCCACCCAGGTGCTCTGATAATCTCTTTAAATGTAAATGGATTAAATTCTCCTATCAAAAGCCATAGAGTGGCTGAATGGATTAAAATAAAAAAAAAAGGCGGGGGTTGCCTAGGTGACTCACCCGGTTAAGCATCTGACTTTGGCTCAGGTCATGATCTCGTGGCTCGTGGGTTCGAGCCCCGCCTCAGGCTCTGTGCTGACAGCTCAGAATCTGGAGCCTGCTTCAGATTCTGTGTCTCCCTGTCTTTCTGCTTCTCCCCTGCTCACCCTCTGTCTCTCTGTCTCTCTCTCAAAAATAAATAAACATTTAAAACAGTGCTTTAAAATAAAAAAAAAACAGGGGTTCATGGCTAGCTCAGTTGGAGGAGCATGTGACTGTTGATCTCAGGGTCATGAGTTTAAGGCCCACGTTGGGTGTACAGATTCCTTAAAGGTAAAATCTTAAAACAAAAAAACAGAAACAGGACCCAACTGTATGCTGTCTAAAAGAGACTCATTTCAGCTTTCTAGAACGTTTGGGCTAAAGTGAAGGAATGGAAAAAGATATTCCGCACAAATGGAAATCAAAAGACAACATAGTTATATTAGACACAATAGACTTTAGGTCAAAATCTGTAATAAGAGAAAAAGAAAGTTATCATATAATAATGATGGGTCAATCCATCAGGACAGTAAAACATCTAAATCTGTCAAGCAAATATTAACAGACCTGTAAGCAGGAAGATACAGGAACACAGTAATTGTAGGAACTTCTCATCCCCCACTTCCAACAACGGAGAGGTGATCCAGACAGAAAATCAGCAAGGAAACAACTGGACTTGGACCACACGTCAGACCAAATGGAACACACACGCTGGACACAGAGAACATTCCATCCAACGGCGGCAGAATGTGTGTTCTCCTCAAATGCACACAGAACGTTCTCCATGGTAGTTGATAAAGTAAAACCTCAACAAGTTTAAGAAACTGAAGTCGCATCAAGTCTTTTTCATACCGTGATGGTAAGAAACTTGAAATCACAGCAGGAAACTGGGAGAATTTACAAACAGTGGAAATTAAGCAACCGTCTCAGACGTTTAATAGGTTAAAAGAACAAATTAAAAGAGAAATAAAGAGATGCCTTGAGACAAATGAAAACGGAAACACGGCACTCCAAGCATCTAGAAGGCAGCAAAAGCTGTTCTAAGAGAGAATGTACGGCGATGCGCCGCCTACATTAAGAAAAATGAAAGATCTCAAATAAGCTTTACACTGCATGGAACTAGAAAAAGAAGAACAAATTAAGTCCAAAGTTAGCAGAAGGGAGAGAATCACAAAGATCAGAGAAGAAATAAATGAGAGAGAGAGATTCAAAAACCAAAAGACAAGCAAACTTAAAGCTAATTCTTAAAAAAAGGTAAACAAAATCGGCAAACCTTTAGTGAGATTAAAGGGGGAAAAAAGAGAGAGGACTCAAATAAGTAAACTCAGAAAAGGGAGACATTACAGCTGAAATTGCAGAGAGACAAAGGATCATGAGACCCCTGGGAATAATCACACACCAACTAACTGGACACCCTAGAAGAAACGGATGCCTCCCAGTCTACTGAGACTGAATCACGAAGGAATAGGAAACCTGCACACATCCATTAACTAGCGAGGAGACTGAATCAGTAATTAAGAATCTTCCAACAAAGAGCGCCCAGAACCAGGTGTATTCCCTGGTGGATTCTACAAAATATTTAAAGAATTAAAGCGAATCTCTCCTACACTCTTCCAAAAAACGGAAGAGTAGGTAACCATGACTCAAGTCACGTTATGAGGCCAGCTTTGACCTGATGACAAGGCCAGGCAAGAACACTACAAGAAGAGAGAATTGCAGTCCGATATCCCTGATGAACACAGACGCAAAAACCCTCTACAAATTACTGGCACGCCAAATTCAACAGCTCATCGAAAGCGTCATATACCATGACCGAGGGGATTTACATGTGGGATGCTAGGATGGCTCAACACAGGCAAATCAGTAAATGGGATACATCACATTAACAGAATCCAGGATAAAAATTATATGATCATCTCCACAGATGCAGAAAAAGCACTTGACAAAACTCAACTTTTTTTTTCATGCTGAAAACTCTCAACAAATTGGGTGTAGCAGGAACATATCTCAACACGGGAGGGGGCAGATATGAAAGCCCGTAGCTAACATCAGACTCGGTGATGAGAGGCTGAAAGCTTTTCTTCCAAGACCAGGAACAAGAGAGTGATGCCCGCTCTTACCACGTCCATTCCGCGTAGTACCAGAAGTCCCAGTCAGAGCAGTCAGGCAGGCAAAAGAAGTAAAAGGGACCCAAATCATTAATAAAGAAGGAAAACTGTCTCTGTTCGCTGGCGGCATAATCTTACATATAGAAAACCCTCAAGAGTCCACCAGAACCTGCTAGGGTCGATAAAAGAATTCGGTAAACTTGCGGGATACAAAATCAACATAATCAACATAAATCAATAAAATCAACAAAACATCAGTTGCAGTTTTATACACTAACAACGAGCTATCTGAAAGAAATATTAAGATAGCATCAAAAACAACAAATAAAATACTTTGGGATCAATTTAGCCAAGGAGGTGAAAAGCCTGTACCCAGAAAACGACAAAGCACTGATAAAAGAAATTGAAGAAGACACAAATAAATGGAGAGATTGGATTTCCTGGATTGGAAGAATTAATATTGTTAAAAAGTCCATATGACCCAAAGCAATCTGCAAATTCAGTGCAACCCCCATCAAATTCCCAGTGGCGTTTTTCATGCACATGAAAAAAACCCAATCATAAAATTCTTCTGGAATCACAAAAACCTCATAGCCAAAGCAATTTGAGAAAAAAGAAAAAGCTGAAATTACCACACTTCCTGATTTCAAACATCATTGCAAAGCTACAATCATCAAAACAGTATGGTCCTGGCATAAAAAAGACGTAGATCAACCGCACAGAATTGAAAGAGACAAACCACATATATGTGGTCAATGAAATCTGACCGGGGAACCGAGATCACCTCTTCAATAAATGATGTTGGAAAACTGGATATGTGTGTGCAAAAGAATGGAACTGGACCCCTACCTTACATCGCTCACAGAAATTAACACCAAATGGGTTACAAACTTAAATGTAAAATCTGAAACCATGAAACTCCTGGGAGAAAATATGGGGGAGGAAGTCCTTGGCACTGGTCTCGATGATAATTTTTGGATATGACACCACAGGTACAAGAAACAGAAGCTAAAATACAAAAGTGGGACTGTATCGGGGCGCCTGGGGGGCTCAGTCGGTTGAGCGTCCAACCTCGACTCAAGTCATGATCTCACGGCTCATGGGTTCGAGCCCCGCGTCGGGCTCTGTGCTGACAGCTCGGAGCCTGGAGCCTGCTTCAGATTCTGTGTCTCCCTCTCTCTCTGACCCTCCCCTGCTCACACTGTCTCTCTCTCTCTCTCTGTCTCTCAAAAATAAATTAAAAAAATTCAAAAGTGGGACTGCATCAAACTACAAAGCTTCTGCATAGTAGAGGAAATCATCAATAAAATGAAAAGGCAACCTATGGAATGGGGGAGAATATTTGTAAACCATATATCAAGTAAGGGATTAATATAAAACATATATAAAGAACTTCTGCAACTCAACAGCAAAACAAAACAACCCAAATAACCTGATGAAAAATGAGCAGAAGACCCGAATAGATATTTTTTTCCAAAGAGGATGTACAAAGAACCAATGGGTACACAAAGAGGTACTCAACATCACTGACTATCAGGGAAATGCTCATCAAATAGCACCTCAGAACTCTCTGGAAACTATCGTCAGACAGACAGGAGATAACACGTGCTGGTGAGGATGTGGAGGACAGGGACCCCTCGTGCACTGTTGGTGGGGATGGAAGCTGGTGCAGCCTCCGTGGAAAACAGCATGGAGCTTTCTCAAAAAGTTAAACCTATGATCCAGTAAATTCCACAGCTGGGAATGCACCCAAAGGAAACAAAACTGATATCTTGAGGAGCCGTCTGCGCCCCCATGCTCACTGCCGCATTGTTTCTAACAGCCCAAGGCATGGAAAGCAGCCTACGTGTCCTCTGGCCGACGAACAAACACAGAAGATGGACTGTCACTCAGCCATAGGAAAGAAGGAAATTCCACTGTTTGTGACAACGTGGGTGAGTTTGGAGGCCGTTATGCTTAGTGAAACGAGCCGGGCAGAGAAAGACGAATATTGCATAGTATCACCTAGATGTGGGCTGTGAGAAAAGATTCAAATTCATGGAAACAGAGAGTGGAGTGCTGGTGGCCAGGGGCGGGGTGTGCGGGAAATGGGGAGACGTTGGTCCGAGGGTGCAAACGTTCACCCATGAGATGACTAAGTTACGAGGGTCTAATGTAGGCCATGGCGACTGTGGTCAAGACCGCCGTACTCCACCCTGGACATGCGTGAAGAGACGGGATCTTAAGAGTCCTCACCCTACACGCATGGGTGTGATGGATGTGACTGTGGTGATCGCTCCGCAGTGTGTGGGCATAAATCAAATCATCGCTTTGTACACTTCACGTACAATTCTATTTGCCAATTATATCCCAATAAAGCTGGGGGGAAACACCCCACAGAATTTAGAATCAGGAAAAAATTGTATTTCTCTTGATTTGGTCTTTTCTACTGAGTAACAGATATTATGCAACCCCATTATATTTCCCTTTTTGCCCTGGTTGCTAGGGTGCTCAAAATCAATTAATAAGTTATTATTTGCAAATGATTAGCCCTCACGGCTTTCATATTTGCTTTTTCGTTGTAAGGGTTTTGCATTTGTGTGTTTCTGTAAAATGCCCTTCCTTCCTTCCTTCCTTTCCTGAATAGAAGGCGGCATAACTCAGTCCGTCGATCCCCTTGGAGCCTGGGCACACACATTTCGGGATGGAAATCCACAAGTTGGGTCCTACTTGGGTGCACAAAGAATCCTTTGAAGTTAACATCTCGCAGATTTCAAAGGGGGCATCTCCTAGCATTAGGGGCAGGTCTCAGGGGATGGCTTGGCGGTGGCATCGGGAACCCCCGAGCCTGTGACTGTCCCTGTTGCCCAGGTGGCAGGGGGAGTGTGACGTGGGGGTTACAAGTGTAGACTGTGGCTTCAGGCAGAATTCCACCCTGACCTCCTGTAACCCTGAAACCTCACCCTCCGACCAGCACTTCTCGTCTCCAGGACGGGGTGATACGGGCCTCATCTCATCAGGGAGGGGCCGTGAGACTTGCGTGGACGCGCGGGGGAGGCACCAGCACGGAGCCCATGTGCTTCCCGCGCCGGCCCACGCACCCAGAAACAGTGCCTTAGGCGCTAGAGCGACCCCCGCGGAGGGGTTTCAGGTGTGCTGGAGACCCCGGGCTCAGCCGGCCTCTGGCCCCTGCCCACCCCGCGCCTGGCGCCCTGCGGGGCCTCACCTGCGCCGCGGTTTCCGCACGTTTCCGCCGGAGGCCACGCAGCCTCGGGAGCCTCCTGCTCTCCGGGCTCTGGGCTGGGGGGAAGTGGGGACTCCCAGTGCCCCAGCACCGCCGTGGGCGTCGGGGCACTGGGTGACTCCTGGACCGGCGATTCCTGGTCTGGGGAGCTTGGAAACGGGTCTCCTGGGGGGAGAGACAGGAAGGAAATTGCCATTCACCGAATATTGACCCGCCATTTTAAGTCAGGCCCCTACGTTCTGAGCTCTCACTACGATCCCTTGGGGTGTTGGTAATCGGAGGTTTAGAATCATAAAGGTGAGGGGCGCCTGGGGGGGCTCAGTCGGTGAAGTGTCCGACTTCGGCTCAGGTCATGATCTCACGGTTCGTGGGTTCGAGCCCCGCGTGGGGCTCTGTGCTGACAGCTCGGAGCCTGGAGCTGCTTCCGATTCTGTGTCTCCCTCTCTCTCTGCCCCTCCCCTGCTCACTCTCTGTCTCTCTCTCTCAAAAATAAGTAAACAGTAAAAAATTTTAAAAAATCATAAAGATGAAAAAAGAAAAACACCTTGTCCTTTAGCATCATCTACTATTTTCCCCATCCCCCAACCATAGCCACACACGAATCTGTCTTCTTTCTCTGTGCATCTGCCCACCCTGGACACCCCATAAAGACGGAGTTACGTGCCGTATGGTCATTTTTTTGGCCTCTTTCATTTCCTGTGTTTTCAAGGGTCTCCCGTGTTGTGACTTGTATCACCACTTCATTCTTTCATTGAAAAATAATTTCTGGGTATATGTAGTCTATATTTTGTTTATCCATTCATCAGTTTGCACACATTTGGGTTGTTGGTGTTTTCTGGCTCTTACGAATAATCGTACGACGAACATTCATATACAAGATTTCGTGTGAAGATAGGGTTTCGTTTCTCTTGGGGGTGGCTGAGTGGGTGAGGTTTTTTTTGGGGGGGGAGCCAGTGATGAAAATGTTCTAAAACTGATGGGGGCAATGGTTACATAACTCTATACTAAAAAGCCATCGAGTTATACACTTTAAATAGGTGAATTATATCTCAATAAAACTATTATCAAAAAGAATCATTAAGGTGGAAGACTCAACTTTATTCTCTTAGTAGCTGGTCTGAAACTTCCTTCTGGTGAAAACTTGTATTAGGTAGAGATATTTAAATAAAATTTTTTTAATGTCTATTTATTTTTGAGACAGAGAGAATGAGTGAGGGGAGGGGCAGAGAGAGAGAGGGAGACCCAGAATCTGAAGCAGGCTCCAGGCTCCGAGCTGTCAGCACAGAGCCTGACGTGGGGCTCGAACCCATGAACTGTGAGATCATGACCTGAGCCGAAGTCAGAGGCTCAACCAACTGAGCCCCCCAGGCGCCCCAAGGTAGGGAGATTTTGATAAGCCACTTGGGGAGGGGCGAATGCCTCATTTCGGGGACAAGTACTTACTGGGTGGCATCTGAAGCCGGGAGAGCAAGTTGGGGCCGGGCGGAATTGCTCTGTGTCACGGTCGTCACGTGGGGAGAACCAGGGGGACTGGGTGGCACACAGGGGGTGGCCGGGGAGAAGGATCTTGGCGGGGGCACCGGAGGGGTACTTGTGGGGGATGTGAGAGGTCTGACCCCCTCCCCCACAGCAGGGTCTGCACCGAGCACTCGCAGTTCTGTGCAGAGGGGAGTCACAGAGGCGCCAACTCTGCACTGTGGGGCGGGGGTGGAGGGGACATGAGCAGCATGAGGCTCAGAAGGGGAAGGAGGGGTGTGAGGGGGGTTAAGTGACCTGCTCCAGTCACACAGCAAGCCGGGAGGTCAGGGGAACCCAGGGCGGTGGAGCCGGAGCTAGGGGAGCACCGGGAAGGGAAAGTGGAGGAGTGACGAGCTCAGCAGTGAGGACTTGCACAGAGCGGCAGCAGGAAGGGCTGGCTCTAGGTCCCAGCCCCGGCTCTGTGTGCCAGCGCTGTGTGGGTGCGGACCAGTCCTTCTGCCCTGGGCCGGGGGGGCCCCTCCGAGCCGGGATGAGAAGGGGAAGGGACAGGGTGTGGTTGGTCTGTGGCCGGGGTGACTCAGGACGGTGGAGGCTGTTGTAAGAGAAGTCAGGACAGGGAACCACGTGGGGCTGAGGAGCGAGCCCGCCCTCCTCCCGGGGTTCGCCTGGAGGGAAGAGACCTCCCGGGAACTCTCTGCACCACCCTGACCCCAAGGACCTCCGGAGTCCACCGAGATAACGACCTGAGCTCTGTCCAGGCGAGGACCGTGTCGCCCGGGGCGCCTGCTGCCTGCCCTGCCTGGGTCTCCCGTCCCCAACTCTCCCTTCAGAGGGGGTATCATCTCAGCACTGGAACCTTCCAGAAGATCCCCTCTAGCCTCTGCCTGCACCACCTTGGCCTGGCTAGCGCATCCTCCTCCTTCCTTCTCCTTTCCTCCCCCCGGGGCCCCACGCAGACACAGGTTCACCAGGGTGCAGCCCCCGGGGCCCCGGCCGCGCAGCCAGCCTTACTCCTTCCGATGTGCGCAGACGTGTCGGGCGGGTGTCTCGGACTCCTTCCCTCCGGGGCCTGCAGGAGCCTCAGCACCTCGGTGGAAGTGGGCCGGCTGGGGGACGGCTCGGAGGGGGTGCTCGGGGAGTAGGGGAACGAGGAGGAGGAAGTCTCTGCTGTGGGACACAGACAGAGGCGGGAGCTTGTCACCAGAGCGGTGGGAGCCGGGGGGAGGCCTGGGTTCTCCAAACAAAGCAGGGGGGAGGGGGCTCCCCCTCCCCTCCCCCTCCTCTGGTCTCAGGCAGGAGAGGCCTGAAGATGCCCAGCAGCCTCCCCAGAGGCTCGTCGAGAGCGATGTCCTGACAGACGCGCAGCTGTCCTGTTCCGTAAGGGGCTCAGACCCTCTGCCCCCAGCACCACCAAGCCATGCCGGCAGCACCCAAACCGCGGAGAGCGGCAGAGACCGTATTTATCGCGCACCCACTAGGTGCTAGGCTCTGTGCCAAATGTTTCTCGTGGGTTGTTTCTCTAGCGCTCGCGCAGAGCCGGGAGGCAAGCTTTTACGCCCCCGTTTTGCAGATGAGAAAACAGAGGCAGAGAGCCGTGAAGGGGCTGCCCGAGTCCTGAGCGTGCGCTCACAACACGAGCCAGGCAAGCGCGCCTGGGAGCTGGGTGTGACAGCCGTGTTCCACCTGTCACGCCCGTGTGGACACGGAGGACACCGGCCCCTTCCCTCCAGGCGCTTGGAGGGCCCCTCGGGGGCTGGAAGGGCCCTTGGCTAGAGGCGGGGGGGGGGGCGACCCGAGTCGCTGCCCAGAGGAAGGCCTGGCTGGGGGGCGGGGTCAGGGGTGGGGGGCCCAGGGGCCAGGAGAGGGACGGTGGAGAGGGCGCTTTTGCACGCACCTGACATCAGGGCCGCCTCCATCCAGGCCTGGGCGCAGAGCCGGCTCAGCCCCATCTTCTCCCAGGTGTGAAGGGCCAGGTCCCAGGCCTGCTGCTCCCCATACTGGGCCACCAGGCGCGAGGCCACCTCCACGTTGCCCTCCTCCTCCTCCGGCTGGGCCAGGGTGGCGCTGCAGGGTCCGCAGAGCTGTTTCTCCCGGAGCCCAAGTCGAAGCCGGAACTCCTGCAGCTCCTCCCTCCTCATCTTCGCCAGGTACCAGGCCAGCCGCCACTCCACCTCGCGGGCCATGTGTGCCCACGTGAGGGCCCTTCAGGCTGTCCCTGGAGGTGGGGCTGGTGGTGGGCGCAGAGGGGTGTCAGGCGGGCAGGGGCGGCCTCGGCTCCTGTCTGCCCTGGGGGAGACTCTCACTCGGATCATTCCTCTGGGCCCCGTGAACTCCTATTCAGCACTGAGAACCCCGTGGTGCAAGCCCCAGGGCATCTGCTGATAGCTGAGCTAGGACAGGGGAGAGGGAGGAGAGCGAGGCCAGGGGAGAGGGAGGAGAGCGAGGCCAGGGGAGAGGGAGGAGAGCGAGGCCAGGGGAGAGGGAGGAGAGCGAGGCCAGGGGAGAGGGAGGAGAGCGAGGCCAGGGGAGAGGGAGGAGAGCGAGGACAGGGGAGAGGGAGGAGAGCGAGGACAGGGGAGAGGGAGGAGAGCG
>CM053565.1:994471-1020989 GCA_028646485.1 Cryptoprocta ferox
CCCTCACTGCCTACAGCCCAGCGACAAGTCCCTGAAACCGGCAGAGTGACCTCCCTCCAGGGGCTCAGCTGCTCAAGGATGACACTTTGCTGGGGACAAGAGAGAACCTTAACATTGTCCCAACCTCGAGGATCCTGTAAGTCTGCTTCCTTTACCTCCACTGCCCCAAGATGTATGCGGGCGGTCCTGCTCCAAGCTAGGGCCCCCGACATGCACCTGAAGGGTCTCAGGACTGAGGTTTTATGACACAGTAATGAATGGCGTCTCCCCAGCAACACCAGCCCCTAACCCTCGAGGTCCTGGAAACCTTGCTTCCAAAATTCCTTAGAGGCTTACTCCATCCCCAACCCCCTCCCAGCCTGAGGGGATATAATGAGTCACCTGCACAACCCCATGCAGCTCTTCCTGCCCACGGGTCCTGTCCCCGGGCTTTATAAAATCCCCTTTTTGCACCAAAGACGTCTTCAAGATTTCTTTCTTGGCCGTCAGCTCCAGACCCCGCACCATCACCCCCAAACCCGTCATCAAGAATCACCGATGCCTGTCTGGTGCCTAGAGGACTAGCTGGCCATGACAGCAATCTATCACTTGCTGGGTGCGCTCGTGCACGCGCTTGAGCGACACCGTGCAAATCCAGCGGCCTCCAGTTACACACGGATTCCGGATTCACTCAAGGTCTACATCCTTCCAGTGACACCCTCGCCCATGGACCTTCCCCGTAGGCTGTCAGGGCGCTGGCAGCCAGCCTCGTCAGGCTAGCGTTTCTGCTCCGGGTGCTTCCCTGAGAGACAAGAAAGCATGCGTCGCATGCAGATCTGTGCACAGATCCCCGCAGAAGCTTAGCGTGTAACAGCCAAAAACGGGAAACAACCCAGACACCCACGAACAGGTACTAAACATACTGTGGTCTATCCAGGTAATGGGACCCTACGAAACAAGAAAAAGGGGAACCCCCTGGGGCGCCAGCGTGGCTCAGTGGGTTGAGCATCCAAATTTTGATTTGGGCTCAGGTCGTGATCCCAAGGTTGTGGGATGGAGCTGGGTTGGGCTCCCTGCTGGGCGTGAAATTCTCTCTCTCCCTCTCTCTCCACCCCTCTTGCCATCTCTCTCTGTCTCTCTTTCAAAAAAAAAAAAACCCTCTTTATCACAGACAACACAGATGAGACTCCAAATGATGATGCTGGGTGAAAAAACCCAGGGGAAATAGAGTGCCAACTGTGTGATTTCATTTACATAAGATGCAAACAGATCTGTAGTAAGAGAAAGCGGGTTAGTGGTTGCCTGAGGGTGGGGTGGGAGGAGGGATTGAATCGGCAGGAGAAAATCTGGAAGAATGACAGGTGTGTTCCTTACTGGCTGAGGGTTTGTGGGTAGGTACACACACGGGGACCCATCGGTTTGGCACGTGAGGTACCCACAGATGATTCGACGTCCTGCGTCCTTCAGCAAAGCTGGGAAGTACTAGCACATACAGGTGGCTGCCCACCCGGAACGTCTCAAGCGAGGAGGAGTTCACGACCTGAGAGCCAGCTCCTCCCGCCTCTGGGCAGCTTTGACCTTGAACGCTGTGGTGTGGACGAGCGCTGTCCCTTGGGGTTGATGGTTTTGACCCACGAGCACAGCCACCCCTCTGCGCCGGCCCAGCAAAGCACCTGAGAGGCGCCGCGCTCGCAGTCAGCCCAGGTGTCAGCGGACGGACCTCGGTGGGCCTGCAGGAGGACCCGCGCTGTGCTGGACGCCTTTGCCCTCCAGTTGGCCTCGTGGCACTGCTGACCGGCCCCGGGCTCAGGCAGCTCTGTCGTCCCAACCAGAGCCTCCTACCCAGCTTCTCCTGTAACCAGCTCTCCCTTAATTCTCGCTGCCCACTCCCCCCATGATTATGGCTTCGACAGTGACAAAATGTACTTGCTCGAGACGCTAACAAGGGAAGGGCTCAGCTAGAGAGGAGTAGAAGGTGTACCCTTCTATGACCTGGCCTTAGAAGTCGCACACCACCAGCTGCACCGAGTTCCCTTCCAAGTTCCGATGATCAGAGCAAACACACGCCCACCTCCCCGCCACCCGCCCAAATTCCAGGGGAGGGAGCCAACCCCACCTCTCAGTCAGTAACATCTGAAGAAGAGCGCGCAGCATGGGATGTTTGCATCCGCAGGGCACACACGGGTACAGCCTCTTTGGAAAGTATGACGTATCACACCCTCCCAGCCTCTCCCTCTTCTGCAGTAAACACCCTCCGCCCTGGATCGTCTGGCCGACAACCAGGCTTGCCGTCTCCCCGAGCTGCAAGAGAGGGCCTGCCCTTCATCTGGCTCTCTCCCCACCCCCCTCGGTTCTCAGCAGACGGGACAGTCCTTTGTAATTTCAGATTCCAGGCAGTGGAAACACTGCTGCTTCTCGAGATCTGTGGGTAGGTCTGCAAAAGGTAATATGGGCCATGACAAAGCCGGGACCCAGCCCAGGAAGGCCTCTGCAAACCAGGGGACAATCCACTCATATCAACCTTCCCACTTAGGAGAAGCCATCCCTGGTCCCGGGGAGGACCCGTCTAGGAGGTTGTCTGCCTCGGCCCGCCCTGGTCCAGAGCCTTTCTGGCTCACCATCGAATGCGACAGTCGCCGGGCCTCAGGTGCAAGTGGAAGGTAAAAGTAACTTCCTCAGGGCCACAGGTTGAAGGTGTCGGGAATGGGAAGTGTAAGGCCACAGGGACCATTCTCTACAGTGATGGACAACTGTGGGGGGGGGAGTCTTCAGAGTCATTGCGCTCCGGTGAATCCATCGTAGACAAACTCTCCCCTCCTTACAGTAAGCCACTTAGCGATGTCCAGTGACGCCCGTCAAAGACTTCATTCAAGGGTCATGGATTTAATGCTTCTGTTGGGTCAGGGGCTGCCGGGGTGGGAGGAGCCCTGGGCTTTTCTGAAGGAATCACTCCCTCAGGGCCCCCCAGAAGCTACAGGCAATACTTGTCCTGATGATGACAGAGAACAGTGCAGACTTGAGCTTTAAGCTATGCACATGCTCCGGTCCGGGCCGTAATCTTGGAGCAGGGGGGAAGGAAGGGGGTCCCATCGAGCCTGCGATCACCTGCACTGTGGTGGTGGGCTGTCTGACTGTCAGGGGCCATCCAGTGCTCCTGGGAGGTGAGCCCCAGGCAGGTGGGGAGCTTGGAGGGAGAGCAGGGGAGGAAGATGAATTCCCAGGAGTGAGCGTGACACTAGGGTCCTAGGGAGCATGACCAGAAGAGACTGGCATTAGTCAGGAGCCCGGGCTCTGTTCCCGGTTTCCTAGCAACAGCATTGAGCAGGCGGTTGCTAGGCGATGTGGGGCCATTCAGACAGCCGGGGGAGGCCCTCAGTCTGCGTGAGAGCATCGCAGGGCATTATTAATCCTGAGAGTGGCCCCTCGGCCCATTGCTTAGATTCTCTCATCTATTACTGGCTCTGGTTGCACAACGATTCGGTAACAACAGTGCGAGAAGTCCAGAAACATGAGAAGGAAGTCACAATCTCGCCATCCAAGCAATGCAAAATCGGCCATCTTCAGCTTTTCCGGCTCCAGCCTTTCTCTGCAGGGGCGCATGTTCATCTCACTGCCACCTTGGCACCCGTGGTTTGAAATCGACTTTGATTCCCGACCGCACGAGGGTGTCTCGGGCTCCTTCTGACCCCATGGAGACACTGTCACCATCACTGAGCTGACTTCTCTCCTCTTGTCCCAACGCTGAGTTTGCTTCCCACCACAACGCGCAGGCACATCCTGAGCCTCCCAACCTGAGGATATAAAATCATTACCCATCACGACCCCATGCAGCTCTTCCTGCCCACGGTCTGGTCCCGGTGCTTTAATAAAATCCCCTTTTATTGCACCAAAGACGTCTTCAAGAATTCTTTCTTGGCCATTGGCTCAGAACCCCCATCATCACCCCAAAACCCCTTCGCAGCACATGCACTCCTCACTTACCCCAGCCCCTCCCCTACCTGGCCCTGCCCCGAGCCTCCCCATCCCCTACTCCTCCGGGCTGTGAGCTGTGGGTTTCTCAGTGTCTCAGCCTCACACGGCCTCAGATACTCTGGTGTGCAACTTGAAAAATTCCTTGATCTTGAGGGCAGGTGTGGAACGGCTGACAGATGCGGCTTCACAATTCCCAAGGTGAAGGGGCTTCAAAGTAATAAATCCAGTTGGAAGGAAGTGGGGAGGGGGGGACTTGAAGCTATTTGCACCATGTTAGCACTTGTAAGTAAAACTGAGAAAACACCCATTGCCCATATCAAAGAATGGTGTGGAGTTCCATTTCCCCTGAAACTCACTAACCATCTCAGGAAGAGAGGTGTTTTTTTTAAATTTATTTTTATTTTTAATGTGTATTTATTTTTGAGACAGAGAGAGACAGAATACGGGCAGGGGAGAAGCAGAGAGAGAGAGACACAGAATCCGAAGCAGCTCCATGCTCCGAACTGGCAGCAGAGTCCAACACGGGGCTCGAACTCACAAACTGGGAGATCATGACCTGAGCTGAAGTCAGACACCCAACTGACTGAGCCACCCAGGTGCCCCAAGAGAGGTGTTTTTAGTAACAATATTCACACACGCTTGCAAAGAGCTGTACAGTTTACGAGCATTTTCGCGAACATCGTCCTGGCGTTCCTCACCTGATTTCTGCCATGTTTGTGAGCCATCTGTACAGTTTCATGACTTGAGGGTTTTTTTTTTAAAGACTTTATTTTTAAGTAACCTCTACACCCAATGGGGGGCTCGAACTCTGATCCCGAGATCAAGAGTCATACACTTCACCGACTGAGCCAGCCAGGTGGCCCTATGTCATTTTTTTAAAATCTTTACTTATTTTTGAGAGAGAAAGAGAGAGAGACAGAGAGAATGAGCAGGGGAGGGAGAGAGAGAGAGGGACACACAGAATTGGAAGCAGGCTCCAGGCTCCGAGCTGTCAGCACAGAGCCTGACGCGGGACTTGAACCCACAAACTGTGAGATCATGACCGGAACCAAAGTCGGACGCTTAACCGACTGAGCCCCTCAGGCGCCCCCATAATTTTTTTCTTTAACTCACTTAAAAATTGTTAGACTTGTCCTAAACAGCAGTATATGTGAAATCTGTGAAAAGTTCAGCATTCTGGTTAATATTTTTTTCTAAAACACAACAATCAAAGGTTGCTTGTCCCCGGGGTGCGCTGGGAAGCCTCGTCTCTTCCCACCCTCCTGGGCGCGTCTATGCCTGCGGCCTCACCCGTCCCCTCCTGAATCTGGATTGCTAGGTTAGACCTTGCACTCGAGGACGCTTTTTTTTTCTTTAAATGTTTTATTTATTTTTGAGAGAGAGAGAGAGAGAGGGAAAGCATGAGCAGGGGAGGGGCAGAGAGAGAGGGAGACACAGAATCTGAAGCAGGCTCCAGGCTCCGAGCTGTCAGCACAGAGCCCGACAGAGCCCGACGTGGGGCTCGAACCCACGAACCACGAGATCATGACCTGAGCCGAAGCCCGACTCTCAACCGACTGAGCCACCCCAGCGCCCCAAGGAGGACGCTTTTGACAAAGGGACATTCCCCCCATATCTCCCTTGAGGCCCTCAGAGACAACTCATCATCTTTCTCTGGATCTACTGGGGAAACTTGAGGCACCGCACCTCTTCCCCACCCCTCCCATCAGTTCTGGGCAAAGCCCCATCGTCGCTCTCAAATGTCCTCTGACTGTGCCCTCCTCTCTTCCTCCCCACGTCCACTTCGGCCCCCTTTCGCCTCAAGCCTGGTCCAGTCCTCATGGGTCACTTGGCCACAGCCCCTTCCGCCTGTTGCCCAGCCTCCGTACTACGGCCAGAGTGAGCTTTCCAAAGTGCCAATCGGCTTGAATCTTCCAGAGGATTTCTAGTGCCTTCAGATGAAGTCTTAACTCCTTCCTGGCTACATTCCCAACCCGCCTCCACCTCACATACCGCGTTCAAACAGCACTCCGTGCAAACACCACTTGGTAAACGGCGGAGTGGGTAAAAGTGCAAGCCCCAGATTCCGTACTAGGCACGGAACCTAAGGAAGCGGCTCGACTCTCTTTTCCTCTATAGCAACTCACAGAAGGTGGCCCAGCACTTTGCAATGGGACTTGGCACAGACTTCGAATCCGGATTTGGCCGTGTGCTTTGCTTTGGCCAGTGGGACAGTAAGTCTAGTGCAAGCAGAGGCTAGAACAGTCCGTGTGCCTCACAGCATCCCCTGTGGCTGTGCTTGGAACCCTGGGACCGCCATATGCGTAAGTTCAAGGCCGCCTGCTGGAGAACCAAGTCTCCTGACGGACCACATACCCACAGAATTGTGAATGAGATCACATGGTTTGTTTCCTTTCACTTAGCCCACCTGGTATCTGAGAAATGATAACTAGGTGTAGTTTTTTACATTTTAATTTATTTATTTACTTAAGAGGATAGAGGAAACTCTATTTTTAAAAACCCTTTTAATTAATTTATTTATTTTGAGGAAGACAGAGAGAGTGAGCGGGGGAGGGACAGAGAGAGAGGGAGAAAGAGAGAGTCCCAAGCAGGCTCTGTGCACTGTCAGCCCAGAGCCTGATGCGGGGCTTGAACTTACGAACCCTGAGATCATGACCTGAACCGAAAGCAAGAGTTGGACACTTTAACCGACTGAGCCACCCAGGCGCTGTTTTTTTAAACAATGGCCTTATTGAAGTGCAATTCACACACCACAAAAGTCACGCACCTCAGGCGTGCACATCAGTGGATTTTAGAAACATCAAGAGCCGTGGAACTCCCACCACCATCGGGGTTCAGAACATAACATCTCCATCACCCTGAAACGTGGCCCTGAGCCCGAGTGCAGTTCCTCCCCTGCCCCCGCCAGGCCCCAGGCAACCACGCATCTGCCTTCTGTCTCTGTAAATAAATGCGCTCTAGACATTTCCTGTGAGTGGGATCATACAATCTGCAGTCTTGCGCATCTGCCTTTTTTCCCACTTCCTGTAATGTTTTGAGGCTCATGCGCGCTGTCGCATTCATCAGCAGCTCCCTTCCTTTATTGCCAAATATCCTTCGATTGCACGAGCCAGCCGCATTTTGTTTATCCATTTACCATTCGGTGAACATTTGCCCTGTTTCCAGATCTGGGCTATTGCCGATAACGCCGTTGTGGACGTTCACGTACAAGTCTCTGTGTTCGTCGGCAAGCGTGTCTTCAGCTTCTCGTGGGTAGAACCCTGGGGGTGGAATTAACTTTTTATGAAACCGCCAAACTGTTTTCCAAAGCCGCCGTACCTTTTTTTACATTCCCGGCGGCAATGTTGGAGGGTTCCACGTTCTCCGCGTCCTAGCCGACTAGGAGCTCCGGGAGCTGGGGGTGCTAGGCTGTGAGATGTGCTTAGCCATTCACTCCTTATGTCACTCATTCAGCAAGTATTCTCCGAGTACCTGCCGCTACGTGGTGGCCTCTGGCCCTGCGAGGAATCCCTGGCAGCCCCGTGAGATGGAGAGAGAGCACCCCGGTGACATCGTTTCTGCACCCGGGGCCTGGTTTCCAGGGGGCCTGTCCCTTACAGGAGGCCATGCGTTCCCTGAAGACCCTCAGAGTCTGCTGCACCTGCAAGGCCTCCCAGCGCACCCCTCCCTTCCCTGGGACCCAACACAGCCCAGTGGCGGTGGTCTCCGAAGCCCACAAAGGAACAGCAGCTGGGAACCTCGGGGGCCCAGCAGTGTGTGACAGCACCAGTGGAAGCCAGAGAAGGGCCTGGGAGTGCCTGGAAGGGGCCTGAGTGAGGTGGGGGAAGGGGAGTGGAGAAAGTGCTAGTTCCTAATCCTCCTAATCCTCCGAGAGCCCAGGACAGGCATATACATAGGGAGAAGGTAAAAAAGAAGGAAGGAAAAACACCTTCCATCTCTTGGAAGACAGGAGGCTTTGGTTTGTTACTGCTCCTGCTCACGGGGCTTCCCAACTTCCACGTTTTCTACAAAGATAATGTATTCGTTTTTCATGTATGGAATTTTAGATTAAAAAACACACACACACAGGGGCGTCTGGGAGGCTCAATCGGTTGAGCGTCCGACTTCATCTCAGGTCACGATCAAAGCGGTCCCCAGTTCGAGCCCCGCATGGGGGGCGCTGTGCTGACAGCTCAGAGCCCGGAGTCTGCTTGGGACGCTGTGTCTCCCTCTCTCTCTGCACCTCCCCCACTCGGGCTCTGTCTCTCTCAAAAATAAATACACATTAAAAAATAATAAAATAAAAAAACAAAAGCAGAGCCTCGTAATAAATAATTTATTTTAAGAAGACACCCCCCCCCCGGAAGCTCCGCGCGGCTGGGACCCAGTTGTGCCACATTTCGGGCCCCGGAGCCCCCTGCCCGCAACCCTGGTGGGGGGGGGGCGGTTCCCCGCTCGCAGCTCGCCCCCCCCCGCCTCGCCCCGCCCCCTCCCGGTTGTCATGGGAACGCGGGGCGGGTCTCGGGCGCGGGGAGGAGCCGGCGGAGCGCGGCCCAGAGGCCCCGCCCCCTCCGCGGGCAGACGCCGCGCGCCTCCGGGTCCGCCGCGCCCCCGGCTCTCCGTCCGCGCCCATGGCGGCCCCGCTGTGCCCGCGCGAGCCCTGCGACCCCGCGCAGACCCGCCCGGACCCCGACGCCGACCCCGGGGGCCTGTTCGACAAGCCGCCCCCGGAAGAGCCCCCCGCGGCCCGCGCGCCCCGGTCGGCGTCGGCCTTGGGCCGGAGGGCGGGTCGGCGCGCGGGCGGGAGGGCGCAGGGGGTCCGCGCGGGGCAGCCCCCCAGGGCCGCGGCGCGCCCCCCGCCCGAGGAGGAGGCGCCCCCCCTGGACGTGGGCTGCTACCTGGACCATTTCCCGCACCTGTCCGTCTTCATCTACGCGGCCATCGCCTTCTCCATCACCTCCTGTATCTTCACCTACATACACCTGCAGCTGGCCTGAGGGCCCGGCGGCGGGGGCGGGGGCGCGCGCTGCACCCCATCGTCTGGCTTCTCATGCTTGCTTCCTTTGTGCCCTGCTCGCCACTGCCTTTGTGTGACTGCGCGTCCGGAGCCGCTGCCCTGATGAAAGAAGGGTCTGTTTGCAGCTGAGGTCAGGGGAGGGGGCAGACACCCCGCGGCGTCTAGAGTGTCGGGGTGCGGCCTACGGTTAGGATCGTGTGCCCGGACCCTACCCTCCAGTGGGTGGGAGCGCGCGCGGGGACCCCAGCATTTCGCGTGACGACGCGCGCCACGAGCCCAACCTTCCCGGGCGGCCCCGCGGGAGGGAGGGTCGGCGCCCCGACCCGGCCGGGCCGAGCCCTGTGATGCTGCATCGCCCCCCCGAACGCCAGCCGGGCCCCCGCAGCGGGTGGTGGACCGGAGCGCGCCGCGGGCGCCGCAGGACGCAGGACACAGTGAGTGTGGCAACTGTCGGGGTGGCCTGCGCGCGCCCCGGGGTTCGAGCTGACCCGGACTGTGCGTCTTTTTCCTGCCTTAGGCTTTGCTGCGGCCCGGAGGGGCCGAGACCCCCAGCAGGAGACGCTGTCCTGGCAGAAGGCCACGCTGTCGCTGTGTCGTGGACGGCGTGGGACCCGCGGCTGCAAACGTCCCGGGGCCTGTGCTGGGGTCCGAGGGGTGTGCGGGAGGGCTCTGTGTCATTGGGAAGTGCGTGGCAGCTTCATCCCGACCCGAGCTGGGACCCAATCGAAGGGCGTGGGGTGTCTGTCATTGGCAAGAATTCGTGCCCACAAACGACCCGACTTCTAGCTGGTTTCCATCTCGGACCCAAAAGGCCTAACACCAAAACCCACCCTGGCTGCGTGTTCGCGCATCTGCCTCGTCCTTTTATTCGTGGGTGTTAAACGTCATCAACCCGGCTCTCCCTTCTCACCTGGATGTGTCTGAGGCTTGTCTTCCCTCGCATGAAATAAATCCCGGATTCAGTCTCCTGTGTATTCAGTTGTCGATTAGTCTGCAGCTGTGCAACGGGCCTGCCAGGCTTCCCAGTCTGCCCCTGGTTCGCCCAGTACCCCTCACATCTCCCCTGCCTCCCTTCCCAGACACGTCATCCCATCCTCAGCCAAGACACAACATCTCCCTCCACTAAGTAGCCATACAGGCCTCTCTGGGCATGTGTCTCGTAGCAGGGTCCCACGACGTGCCAGTGTCCCAGCTGTCCCCTAACAGTAGGTCTGTGACCCTCCCCTTGTGGCTTTACTTACTGCCCCTCAGTATTGAGTCCCTGCTTGCCTCCGTTATCAAGACACTTCTGACCTCGTACAGTCCCCTCCCACCCACTAAGCTCTAGAATTTGCCGCCCCCATTCACCCAGCTTGTCTCTACGCGCTGTGTTCCAGTGTCGGAGCCTTGTCATTTCCCAGTCTGTGTTCCCATGATCCCTTGTTATTCCAGGCCTTAGCATCTTGCCCCTCTGCACTTTCAGTGCCACCGGCATGGCACCCACTGTTCCCCAGGGTCAGCCTGGGCTTTACAGCCATGGTTTACTACAGCAATTGCCCCTGATACTCCGTGGCATCGTTCCCCAAAATTGAGTCTCCGAGCGACCCCAGTACGCACCTGTGTTTTTCCAGCTTTCAGTCTTGGACATGGGATCTTCTACTGGCTTTTTTTTTTTTTTTTTTTTACTATTTATTTATTTTTGAGAGAATTGGAGACAGAGCGCAAGTGGCGGGTGGGGCAGAGGGAGAGGGAGACACAGAATCCAAAGCAGGCTCCAGGCTCTGAGCTGTCAGCACAGAGTCTGACACCAGGCTCAAGGCCACACGCTGCGAGATCATGACCTGAGTTGAAGTCGGAAGTCGGACGCTTAACCAACTGAGCCACCCAGGCGCCTCTACTGGCTCTTAATGTTGACTAACCACTGAGTCCCAATACACAGTTCCGGGTCCTCCAGTTAGTCCCACTGGTTCCCATTCACACATCCCCGAGAGCCCCTCACTATACAGTCCTTGGGTGACTACTCAGGATATGATCTCTTAATACTCTCCCCTCAGCGAATCCCGAGAGTAGACTCCCCCCTTCGTTGCCAAAACCAGACCCCACATTTTGACCCCAAATCCCAATATCTGGCTCCCATGACTATACTCATTAGATCCTATTGCTTCTACGGTCTGATCATAGTCTCCAATAGTCTCCCAAATATCCAGTCCCATTTGATCCCCTTATTTCAGGATTCTGTTGTTCCCTGAAAACTGTGATTATTACCACCTCTCTGATGTCGTGCTCCAGCCTTCCTTAACACCCCCCCACCGCTGTCCTCAGAATGAAGCTCACCCCATCCCCAAAGTGAGTCTCCCCTATTAGCCCTTTCTTTCCCCCTATATCTTGAAATTCCCCATATCACCTTGAAATGCCTGATTCCACTGAGCTCCAGTGCTTGGCCTGTATTTTCTAACCGATATTAAAATTCCAACACTCTCACACCGTCATGTGAGATATGCATTTAATGTACAGGATTGGAAAAGACTCTTGGATAATAACATATTCCAGGTAAACACAGGCATCTTAAATCTATGAATCTTTAATTGCAAATATTAAAGCCCTGAGTTCCTCTTCTACATAAGGGAGAAACTCCAAATCCTGTTCTTTAGGAAGACATGGAGGGCAGGAAACACCTGAATAGCAAGATTCGCTATTTGTCCTCTCTCTCTGGGGGATAGGACATTTTACGCGGATTAATTACAGAAGAAAGTATTAGACTCCACTAAATTTAAGCCCAAGATCCACTAAAATTTCCCACTGTGGGCACTAAATATTTGATGTGTAGGAGTATTAATAAATAAGTTAATTAAATATTAGGCACAGGGCAGATTCCAAAACTAACTGAAGGATGAAAAATAATGATAAAAATACCTAGAGGTCAATTCATATAAACTTTGCTATTGGCCATGCTCTGGGTTTCCCTGCTGTTCCCGGCAGATCTGCCGGGTGTGTCCATACTCTTCCCCGGCTGGGCTCCCAGACGGCAAGCTGTTTCACATCACTGAAAGCCTGATCACGGAAAGGACTTATTTTAAAAAACAGCTTCTTTCCTCTTTACTGAAGATCACGGGTGTGTTTTCTACTTGCTTCTGTGCATTAGCTAAGTTCCCCACGGAAGACACGGCGGTGGCCAAGAGCGGGCAGTCGGTGCTGGCTCTCTCTCTCTCTCTCTCTCTCGGGGCAGTGGCTGGGTTGTGACGAGGACACCCACTTCACCCTTTTCTCATGTGATGGCATCCGGAGAGGAAGTCAAAAGGCTCGAGGTTACACAGGACCCATGACCAAGGCGAAACCCTTCCAAACATCCCTGACCGGCCAGGACGGCTATGTCTCTTCGGTCAGGGTCCCCAGTGAGCTGCTACTGAACCAGGGACCCCTTCCCACCTGCGAGAGTCTCTGAGGAACACAGCCTCCAGGGATCAGTCCAGGCGAGTGTGGAGACAGCCCAGGAGATGGACCAAAACAGAGGGAGAAGGGGGGTACATGAAAGAGCGGACAAAGAAAACCCGAGAAATGTACAGCTCGCTAGAGTAAGACCATCCTTGACGTAAATCCCTTGCGATTCCACTGATGGGCTCCCGTTACCACCTAGAAATTAAGATACTTTGAGTCTTTTGCCCTCCCTTTCCACGTTGTCCCTAATATTCTGTAGTTTTCTGGAGTTCTGGACCAGGAACACCAGGCTCTCCCTAAAATCACTAGTCCCCTGATCTCTGCCAACATTGTCAAGCTCATCAAACAAAGCCAACGTCTGTCTGAGTTTGGCCTGAACAATTTTTTGTTCCTCCAGTTCTGCGAGAAGGGCCTGCTGGGCGCACACTTCCGTCTTGTACCTCTCCTGCAGCTCTGCAATCTCTTTCTGGAGAAGCTGGAATTCCTCCTCGCTGCAAGGGTGTGTCTCCTGGGCTTTATCTTCCGGAAGCAAGATGTTCGGGGGGATACGCAAGACCAACTGCAAAAACAGCTGCTCCATCTTGCCAAAGAGGCTGTCAAATCGTCCTTTCATGAAGCCGAGAAACTTCTCCGTGCATTTACGAATCTGCACGGGGCTGATCTCGCAGCCCGGAACGCCCTCGAGCTTTTTCAGGATTACCTGCTCCACGGCCTGCATCACCTCGAACAGGTAGTCCTGAAACGCGATGTAGATCCTGAGCATGCACGTCTGCGGCGTGAAGCCGAAGAACTGGGCCTCGTAGCTCATCGGGTCCACAGACATCTCGGCTGCTGCGCTGCGCTACTTCCGCGGTGAGAAACCTGCAAACGGCACAGGAGAAAGTCCACTTGGATGAGCGATCATCTGATGACAGGAGCGGATCCTCTTACAGACAGCCGGGGGCGAGCGAGCACAACAAAACCCAAGGAGTCTGTGCTCCCAGACGCCGCCTGCCCGGCTCACCCTCAACAGGATACAAACCCTGCCTCCCGAGGCTCTTCCCCTCCCGCCTCATTAACAAGGGCTCTGCGCTGGGGCTCGGTCTCCTGAACTCTGTCACCGTCCCGGACAACGTTCGTGTTTGGACAGATGGCCTAAGACTGTTTCTTGAGTTTCGACGGCCTTTGTGTCCATTCTTCTCACCCGGTCGCTGCTACCAGTGACCCCTCCTCAGCTGCTCCTGTTTTGACCACAACCCCAAGTGCCTTTGTCCAGCTCCCCCTTCATGTAATCAAATGACACCTCATTCTTCGAGGCCCTCAGCACTGGGTCCGCTTCCTCGCTCGCTCCCGCCGCCCCTCCACGTAGCCTCTGCCATGCAGCACTCCAACCACACCCCTGCCGATGTCCTCACCGCCCCCCCATCCTACCAGCCCAGCCTTCTGAAAGCTCCGGCTGCCTGCTGAGTGAGCCTCCTGCCAGCTTTACAACCACGACCTGAGTTTTCAAGGGTCTGGGGGACCTTCCTTTCGAGTGTAAACATCTGGGAAAATAGCACTCGGACCCCCCCCGCCCCGGTCACTGTGAGGGTTTAACCAAGGCGCCCTTTTCTGAGCTGTAACAATACGCTTATTTTAGAAATGGGAGCAGCCCCCATATTCCTTCAGATAAAGGCAGTTAGCTCAAACAAACAGCTAGATCAACTGCCAGGTGAATTCAGGAGAACCTTCATGAAAGAATTTGAAGCATATGGTGCAGGCAATCTTTTTACGGGAAGAGAAGACATCGCTAATCCTGAGAATTTATGTACGTGATGGCTAAACCGTGTTCAACTGGTGGGCTGTGTAAAGTGGGTGGGATTTCTTTCTGGCTTTGGGCGCCTGGGTGGCTCAGTCGGTTGAGCTTCCGACTTCGGCTCAGGTCATGATCTCACGGTTTGTGAGTTCGAGCCCCGCGTCAGGCTCTGTGTGACAGCCTAGTTCGGATTCTGTGTCTCTCTCTCTGTCTGTGCCCCTCCCCCCGTCTCAAAAATAAACAAACATTAAAAAAAATTTCTTTTTGCCTTTGTAACCTCATCCACAGATGCACTGTCATCTGGACGTGCGTACCCACGTCTTGTAGAGAGAACAGGACTCTGTGGCTTGGCAGGATTTTCATTTCCTCACACTCCCCTATGCCTCCCTTCAGGATCAAGTTCAAGCTCTTTGGACACGGCTTACAAGGGCCCTCGTCATCTGACCGTCACTCACAGCGGTCTTCCCAGTTAAGGACCTCGGATGTGCATAACGGAGTATTTCCTATTTCACGGCACTCTCTTTTTGGACCTTTCTTACTGGATTCTCCCCTCTTTCAGCTCCCATAGGAACCTACCCTAGTCTTTTAACATATGCCTCAGTCCACCTTGAGGCATATGTTAGGTGTCAGATATTCTTGAAAAGTAGTTTTGTGTATGTTCGCTTCCACCTTTACGTCTGCAGTCACGTCGTGCTGTCACACCTCACGGTTCTGGGGAACTATTCCGCCGACTCTTCCACACGCATAAGCCACACCAGAAGGGCCCGTTGTCAGCAGACGGGCACCTGGTCAGCACCTTGCTACCAGAAATAACCGTGTGACGAACTCCCTCCCAGAAGTTTCCTCAGGGACCTGCTGGCTATTTACACAGGCAAGTACTCGCTCGAACTCCCACGTGGTGTCACTAAATACTACCAAAATCTTCTCGGGGAACACCAGGGGGCGGGGCAGGGGAGGCGGCAGTTCAGGCTGACGGACACTCCCCCTGCAGCACAGGAACATCCCTCCTGTCTTCACCACACTGGAAGGTATCCAACATCCTAATTTCTGCCAATCTGGTACGTGCAACATTGTTTACCTTTTATTACTTTCTGAGAGAGAGAGAGAGAGAGAGAGAGAGAGAAAGAGAGGGGGGGAGGGGGAGGGGCAGAGACGGAGAGAGAACCCCAAGCAGGCTCCACTCTCAGGGCAGAGTCCTCCGCGGGGCTCCATCTCGCCAACCACGGGATCATGACCTGAACTAAAATCGAGAGACGGACCGGCTGTGCCGCCCGGGCGCCCCAGGTGCCCAACTGTTTGAGTGTGGCTTTCCGAAAACCAGAAGCCGGTGGCCCACACACAGCCTGGGCACTGAGGGCTGAAGCCACCTACGCTCTCCCCACCCCAAGCCCCCAACTTACTGTTTACATTAGCCTGGGAGACCAGGATGTTTTCACTGTCCCAACGGCTTGATTGTGCAGTATGACCCCCCCCCCCCCCGAAGATGGGTCAGCTCTTCAACGGGATCGTCAACAATCTGCACGTGAGAGTCTCTGAAACCCTCCCCTCGCTGTTTCCACCAACCCGGGGCGGTTAGGGCAGGATCCCTACCCAGTCCTGACCCAGCCCCCAGGCGGAAAGAGCCACCTTCATCCAACCCTGGAGGGCTCAACACTTCCCCAGCTCGCCTTTCATCCCTTTGTGAGGCCGACTGCCAGGGCTCCTAGGAGGGGTCCCCCCCCCTCGGGCTCCTAGGAGGGGCCCCCCACCCCCCGCTTTACCAAGGCAAGCAATATTTTCAGCACCGTTTTGCCAACGGGTGTGAGCGTGATATCTGGGGACCAGGCACATTTTTTCAAGTCACCTCTGCCCCCAGCGTGGGGCTCTAACTCCCTGCCGGGAAAGGAAGAGCCGCACGCGCTCCGGACCCGGCCGGCCGGGCGCCCCCAGGCGAGACTCTTTTAATGCGATTCCTCTGACTGCTGGTAAAGCTGGGCACCTCGGCGGGCAGATCGGCTCCTGGGGGGCTGGGGGGTCTCCCTGTGCGGTACGCACTCGTATCCCGTGACAGCCCACCCTCCCCAGCCTTGCACTCGCGTCCTTCGTCATCCGCCGCCACCCCTGCCGCTCGCTCACTCCCCGTTCCAGAAACCTTCACTGCTTCCCTGCAACCAACCCAACCGGCCGTGGCGCTCCTCGCTTTGCCGGCCAGGACCCGACTACTCCCTTCCGGCCAAACCCAGCTACCTTCCTTCCCCGAGATGTCTTCGTCCCCTCAGGGAAGGACGCCGCGGCCCAGCACCAGCTCCGCGCCGCCCCCGGGGCTGGGCTTCTCCCCCGGACGCCCGCCTCGCCTCCTCCGCTCGGGTCCCGCCGCGCAGCCCCGACCCAGCCGGGCGGGGACCACTTCCGGCGAGCCGCCCGCTCCCGTCGGGCCCCGCGGCATGCCGGGACCTCGGGGCCGGCGGCGCGCAGCCCGGCGCGCGGGCGCCTGGCCGGGGTGCCGGGCGCAGCCCCGCCCCTGCCCGCTGGTCCCCGGAGGAGATGCAGCCCCGCGGTCCTTACCCGAGCGAGCGGGAGGGTGACGAAGCCGACCACGCGCCGGCTTCCCGCCACCGCCTTTGAACCACCGCCAGCGGCCGCGGAGAGGCGACGCCGCGGGCTCCCCGGCCACGGGCGGATTCCGGCCTCCGCGAACGAGGGCCCAGGCGGGACGCCGTCGGGCCCCTGATTGGCCGGCCGCGTGGGGCCGTGCCTCGCTCAGACCCGGGAAGGGGCCCGGCGGGAAAGCCAGCTGTGGCCGGCGCGGATTGGCGGAAGGAACGGGGACTGACACGCCTCTCCTCGACGTTGGTGGGCTGGTGGGTGGGGCACCTGGGCGGGGCCCCGCGGAGACGCAACTCTCGATTGGCCAGTGCGCTTTCCTCTGCGCTCTGGCGATTGGTGGCGGGCCAGGCGCGCGGCGCTGATTGGGCGGCAGCCCACTCCGGCCCCGCCCCGCCGCCGGGGCTGACTGGCGGAAGGGGAAGTGGGGGGGCAGGTGGCGGTGGGGAAGATGGCGTACCAGAGCCTCCGGCTGGAGTACCTGCAGATCCCACCGGTCAGCCGCGCCTACACCACCGCCTGCGTCCTCACCACCGCCGCTGTGGTGAGCAGCTGCAACGCCCGCTTCTCGCTCTCCGCGCTGGATGCGAGCGGGGCCTGGGGAGACTGGGGTCGGGGCCTCGGGGAAGCCCAGAGGGGCTGGTCTCAGGGGTGGGTGGAAGGCGTACGGAGCTCACTCTGGGCTTCAGGATGGCCCCAGGGGCGCCTGTCCAGTGACCCGAGGAGGGAGTGCTGCTCCTGGAGGGGCTGAGCATCGGGGCTGCTGACCAGTTCCTGAGACAGGAAGGCTGGACCTGTAGCAGGTCGGGGCAGCGGGAGCTGCCCACCCTAGAAAACGAGTCTCAGAACTCAGGCGAGGAGCAGCTGGTACCGTGGTGGCTGGTGCTCAAGCAGGTCCCCTCGGTGAAGAAACCGAGACGTGGAGGAGAGAAAAGTGGAAGTTGTCGAGAGGGGGAAGTCTTGAAATAACGGGAGTCCGGACCTACGGATTGCCGGGAAGCACCCGGCCCCGACGGTCGCAGGGTCTTAAGTCTCGGTTCTTCTGAGTGAGTTGAGTGTTGCCGCGCACAGCAGTTTCAGCTGGTGGCCAGGTGCTCTAACGTTCTCTGTGTCTGAGATGTAACTACCTGCCACCTTTGTCTTCACGTCAGCCTCAACTACTGCAACATAAAACCAAGTTGTATCCTTGCGTGAGGTGTGAGGGATACAAAGAATTGTTCCACTGCTATAGAATTTTTTACCGGCCTCTTCCTCCTGCGCCTAAGAAAGCTTTAAGCCTTAACGGATGGAGCCAGAGCGCCTGGGAGTTGGAAATTGCTAGACCTCCTCAATCTTTTGTTGTAGATGTTTTGTTTCTTGATCGATTTGCTTTAAGAAGCTCTTTCTTTCTCTTTCAGCAGTTGGAATTGATCACACCTTTTCAGTTGTACTTCAATCCTGAATTAATCTTTAAACACTTTCAAGTAAGTCGTGCATCACAACCACAATGAACGTTTCAGTGTTTTAAAATTTTTTTAACGTTTTTTTAATTTTTTTTTTTTTTTTGAGAGAGAGAGAGAGCGAGCAGGGTAGGGTCAGAGAGAGAGGGAGACACAGAATCTGAAGCAGGCTCCAGGCTCTGAGCCGTTAGCATAGAGCCCGACGCGGGGCTCGAACCCACGAACCGTGAGATCATGACCTGAGCCGAAGTCGGACTCTCAACCGACTGAGCCACCCAGGCGCCCCATGTTTCAGTGTTTTAAACTTGTTTATCATACTTTTAAGTAGCAAATATTTCCATGTACTGTCCGAAAAGAATTCAGTGGAAATATCTGATTTTAAGTCTTATGGGGGGGGGGGGAGCAGTGATTCTGCACCCTGATTGGGCTTCAGAATCACCTAGGGAACTTGGAAGAGATTTTCAGGCACCTCATCACGTATCAAAATCAGAATCCCCAAGGGTAGGAATGAAGAATCTGTATTTTATTCGTAAAGGTCCCTGAATGGTTTTGACTTGATGTGTCCAGTTCCCGTATTTAGACATTTCTGGTTCAGAATTCATATTGTAGTTTGAGAGGAGACTAGTGGTCTCTGCCCAGGGACAGTCTCACAGGATGCCCTGTTTTGTCCCCTCACCACCTGCGGGCCATCACTGTGGTCCAGTTCCGCAGCCCACCTCTCTGAGTTCATTGATCCGTCTTCCAGCGATCAGATGATAGTCACAAAAGTCCAAAAGACCGACTCCTTAAAGAGCAGGCCAGTTCATTAGACTGTAGTGGGAGACGGTCCTTTCCAGTAGTTAGAACGCAGAAAGAGGTGTGTTTTCCTGCTCCGGGATGGTCACGTGGCCTGTGGGTGGAGTGGGAGAAGGACCCAGGACTCAGGAATTCTGCCTCTACATGTGCTGTTGCCCCCATTACACATGAGTGTCGTTCACTTTACACCCATCGAACCCCAGGTTGCCCTTGCCTTTCCGTTCCCAGCTTTTGTGTGTCCGCTGATATTCATCTCCCTTTGTGTCCTCAGGGCGTCTGTAAACCCTCAGGTGTTCAGTGCACTAAATACTCCAGGTGTCCGTGCACCCTCGGGTGATTAGTGCACTACATGCTCCAGGTGTCCGTGCATGTTTCCATCTCTTGCCTCGTGCCCGCACTTATTTATATGCTTGTCTCCCGGCTGAGCTGGGGACTCTAAGATCCTTGATGCAGCTCCTATGCAGAGCTGAATTATTTCAACTTTGTTTCCAATCCTGAAGAATTTAATGGTGCCCAAAGCAGACCCGTGGACCCCTGTCCATGCCGTCACCCTTCACTGCTCACCTGGCCTTTGCTGGGAGCTGTGGCTCCGTCCGGGCATCACTTCGTTCACATGCTCGGCTGGTTTAGTCTGGGGTGACGCTCTCCATGACACCGTGTGTCTGCATTCGGGGTTGGGGCTTCCAGGCCCGACTCAGGGTCTCCCTGGTCCAGCCCCCCTGGGCAAGCCACCGGAAAGCTCTCGGAGCCCCTCCGTGTCCTCATGTGTGGCCCGGGTAGAATGAGGAGCTCTCTCCCGCTGTGAGCAGTTGTCTGGCCGTGGGTGTGGCTGGGGGGGGGGAAGCGAAGGGCTTCCACGTGAAAACTGGTGTCCTTGTTCCTGCCAGTGAGACTGTCATTATGAGAGCATTAGGTCTTCGCTCACAGGGAGTTGCCTGTTTACTCAGACTGGACCTGGAGTCTCCGCTTCAGAGTTACTCTTTCTTCTGGACGTCTGTCGCTAATACAGAAACATTTCTCGGTGGCGTATTTTAGATCCGCGGAGGCTCTGTGCGGCCTCTCGAGGCTGCTCAGCAGACACGACACGCGCAAAACACCCTTCTGTCCTGCAGATTAACATCGTCTCTCCTCCCAGCATTTTCCGCAATTTGCCTGACCATATGGTACGGCTTTTTTTTTTTTTTTTTTTTTAAGACAATGACAGTCTCAAATTTTCTGTCCTGTTGTCCCTACAGATTTCAGGGACCAAGTGATATCTTCCAGGCATTCAACTAGAAGCAGAAAACCCTGTGTTGGATGGGGTGTGCCCCACTTTTTGGCTCAGATTGTAGTATGACTTATTCGTGGCTTTTCAACCATTGCAAACCTAGGGTATCTCTTTTGTTTTAATACGGAAATGTTTCCTGGTATATTTTACTTAATCAGTCTTTCTCATGATTTTTTTCTTTTAACAGATATGGAGGCTAATCACCAATTTCTTATTTTTTGGTCCGGTTGGATTCAACTTTTTATTTAACATGATTTTTCTGTATCCTTTATTAAGTGGGGGTTAGCATGAAAATTTTAGGTTTACTTAGGGAAGACAAGTTAAAGCTGCTAATGCTGTCATCTCTGTTACCACCTTAGCCATAACTTCTGGGTCCCAGCTTGGGTACACGGGGTTGCTGGTCAGAAAGTCGTGTTCTGAGGGTGTCTGTCAGTCCCTCTTCCGGGGGAGGTATTTAACCATAAGTGATCCCACTTCCGCCCATCGGTCACTTACAGATCGGATGGAGGGGGAGGAGAGGTGGTGTGTTGAGGTGCACTGACAGATACCATCAGCAGGCACCCAGGAGCGGTGGTAACTGCCGGGGTTTGCTACAGGTGTGGGAGTGGGGGCAGGAGGAAGGGCGAACGTGGAGTCCCCCTGGGTCTTGGTCGCCAGTCCTGCTGGCTGAAAAGACAGCGCCCTGTGTCTGCCCAGCCCGCCACGTTCTGGTTGTTGAGCGAGGACGAGGCCTGCCCAGCTCACATGGTGACCGGGGCCCCTGAGCGGGGCATCCCTCCTCCACAGGACGCTCTGGATCGGAGGGGAGTTAGCTCAGCTCACCTGTGGGAGACAGAGAGCATCGTAGGGGTGATGGGATCCCTGCCCTAGGGTGGGCTCATCGCTCTGGTAGGCCTCTGATAAATTTTCCACCGTTATGCCCCTTTATGGACGGGGGTACAGAAATGCTGCGTCTGCCTGGCCTGAAGAAGTAGATTCTCACACAGGTCTTCTCGCCGGGCTTTTCTTCCAAGTCGGGCTGTGAAAGAGCAAGGCTTGTGCCCCTCGTGGCGCGGGAAAGATGGGGCTGAGTGGAAAAGGGTTCGGATAACCGCAGGCGTGTTCCTGGGGCGTCGGGCCTCACTCCCCAGTCGGGAGCAGCTCGTGTAAACCGTGGAGCTGGCCTTCACCCCGCCCGAAAGGCCTGGTAGAAAGGGAAGTAACCACGCCGCCCCTCGTGAACGTTCTCACAGAAGTGGAGCCGTGGCTGGTTACACGTAGCACGGAGCCCACGTGGACTGAAGGGATACGCTGGATTTTACTGCTTCCTACCTGTGCGCTTAACATTTTCTTAACCTGGAACCCTAAGGTACCGTTACTGTCGAATGCTAGAAGAAGGCTCTTTCCGAGGCCGGACGGCAGATTTTGTATTTATGTTCCTCTTTGGTGGATTCTTAATGACTGTATCCTTCAATGAGTAGAGCGAATGCAGGGGAGCATCGAAGCACAGCCTCTGGCTTCTCCGCCTGTCTGCACAACCCACTGGATAAGCTGAGCCAACAGACAAAGGTGGACCTCCAGACTTCAGCTTCAGGGTGCCCCTCTCTGTTTTACAGCGTCCTTTCTACAACGGCTCTCTGAGCCTAGAGGCCGGACAGGATGCTTTTCTCCGGGGTGCCAGTAGGGGGAGCTTTTAACCTAGGTGGGTTACCATTAAGTGCATTAGCTATTTTCTCGTCGACGTGCGTCGACGTGTGTATTTTTAAGCTAAGTTGCCGAAACATCTACTTGGATAGTACCCAAGCTGATAAATTATTATTTTTAATGTTTATTTTTAATAAAAAATTTTTAATGTTTATTTTTGAAGAAGAGACACAGAGCATGAGTGGGGGAGGGGCAGAGAGAGAGGGAGACACAGAGTCCAAAGCAGCTCCAGGCTCTGAGCTGTCAGCACGGAGCCCGACACGGGGCTGGAACTCTCAGGGACAGTGAGATCATGACCTGAGCTGAACCCAGACACTTAACTGACTGAGCCACCCAGGCCCCCCTAATGTTTGTTTATTTTTGAGAGATAGCACGCGAGCAGGGAAGGGGCATAGAGAGAAGGGGACAGTGGATCCGAAGCAGGCTCTGCGCTGACAGCAGAGAGCCCGATGCGGAGCTCAAACTTCTGAACCGTGAGATCATGACCTGAGCCGAAGTCAGATGCTCGACTGACTGAGCCGCCCAGGCGCCCTGATAAATTATTATTTAAACAAAACAAAACCTATTGTCACGGGTATAACAGCCTTGAATGTCATCCTGACAAGGTGGTTTTGCTCCACTTTGCTCTACTCACCTCTTAAAGGTGCTGATGGTGAGTGACGCTTACTGTAATTATTGACCAAGGGATTAATGTATTTTCCAAATAGTCGAGAACTCCACGGACGCAGAACATTCATTGGAAGCAGCTACCCTGGAGAGGTTATGGCCCGGACAGATTTTTCCTGGTCGCTCTGGGTAATTATTTTTAGGCTTTTTGTTTCCCCCTCGAAAGATGTAACTACTGTTGGCGTTCCTAACGCAACGCTTCAGAGCCCAGTCCTCTGTCCCGGCGCTCGGCCTTCCCTGTCGCGCTTCTGACGTGTTCCTTGACGCCGCCCGCCAGCTCTTCGGCCTGTTCGTGAGCCTGGTGTTCCTGGGCCAGGCCTTCACCATAATGCTCGTGTACGTGTGGAGCCGTAGGAACCCCTACGTGCGCATGAACTTCTTCGGCCTGCTCAACTTCCAGGCGCCCTTCCTGCCCTGGGTGCTCATGGGCTTCTCGCTGCTCTTGGGCAACTCCATCATCGTGGACCTCTTGGGTGAGAGCGTCTCGCCACCGCGTTTCCCATTCCCTCGAGTGCACACCCAGCAGCCTCTCCCTCGGCTGGGCCGTCGGGCCTCACGCGTACAGGGCCATTTAGCGTTACGTGCGCGGAGGCCACTGCGGATATTGAGTTTGTTGATATTTATTAATTGTATTGACCTTTCTTCCTAAACGTGCGCGTCCTGTGTCGGTGGATCCTCCCCTCATTGCTCGTTTCTCGGGGATTCTAGGCATCGCGGTTGGACACATCTACTTTTTCTTGGAAGACGTGTTTCCCAATCAGCCTGGTGGGATCAGAATTCTGAAAACGCCATCTATCTTGTGAGTATTTACCACCGGGTTGCGTGTTCTGGCTGATGAACCGGGATGGGATCCGCAATCTGCGTTCTTGGGGGGCTCCCGGAGGTCCTGAGGACAGTCGGTGTTTGTAGATTGAGCCCCCGGCTGCGGCTGAAGAGCCCGGGGATCGGGCTGGAGGAGGTGCCCAGGGTGTGCGGAAGCGAGGTCCATGGGCTCGGTACGGCCGAGGGTGGCGCGGTCTGCTGCATGCTGAGCACCAGCGCCTCCTGTCCCGAGGAGGAGCCCACTGGTGTGCGTGACGGCTGGTGGCAAAGGGGGCAGCACTGGCCACAAGGAAGTTTCTAGGGTGGTGTTTCTGGCCTTCCAGAAAGTAAGATGAGCAGCAAAAAGCAGTAAGCCAGACTGGAACCCAGGTATAGTCTGTCCCACTGACCAGCTGTGTGACATTAAGAAAGCTCTCGCTTGGGGCGCCCGGCCAGGAGTGTGTGACTCCTGATCTCGGCGTTGTGAGTTTGAGCCCAATGGGGGGCGTAGAGAGGACTTCAAAGAAATCTTAAAAAGTGCTGCTGTGTTTTGCACTTTTCCTCTCCTGAGAGCAGAGCTTTGATTTGTAAGACCTTTTTCTACTCCAGAAGGTTGTGTCCTTGAGACATACGGCATTTAAAGGGGTTCCCTTGAGGAGTAAAATGTGAGTTTTTGTTATAAAACGTTGGGCACACCTGGGTGGTTAGTCGATGAAGCATCTGACTTTGGCTCAGGGCATGATCTCATAGTTCGTGAGTTCGAGCCCCGCTTTGGGTGAGCCCCACTTCTCTCTCTCCTTCTCTCTCTGCCCCTTGCTCACTTGCCCCCCCCTCAAAAAATACTATAAAATGTTGGCTGTAAAATAGTTAAGCAAAACAAAGAGTAAAGTCCTGTAAACCGCTCAGCTGGCTGTCGTTGTGTTGTGACACGTGTTCTTCAGTCTTCTACGTCTGCAGCTTTCTAAAACTTTCGCATCCTTCTTCCCAGTGTAGGAAGTCACCCTCGTTTTCCCGTCACGAGCGTGCTACGAGGCTGTGACAGCCACATGCCGGCGCGTGGGCTGCAGGCGGTGTGGTTTCCTTTGAGCCCCTTAGGGAGACACAGTGACGCCAGTGCTCCCGTTCCCTCCCGCGCTTGGGGTGGGGCGCGCGGTGGTCACTGTCCAAGGATAAATTCCCAGTTCGGGTGTGGTCGAATCGCCGTCCGCATGGATGTTCCTCGACGTTCAAACGACGGTCAACGGACGTAAGGCGTCCGTCCCCACAGCCTTGCGCGGCGTGGGCGGGGTTGAGCTCACCTTCCCCGGGGCACAGCGGCAAGGGGGGGCCCCGCTTTTCGCATAGTCGACGAGTTCATTTCTCAGCGCGCGCGGGGCGGGGCGGGGGTCGGCTCTGCGCGCCGCGCGGCCTCCCACGGGGTGCGTGTGCGTGTGCGCAGGCGCGCGCCTCGCTGTGCCGGGGGCGGGGGGCGCGTCCCTGTTCGCACGGCGCCGCGGAACCGACTCCCGGGACCGCGAATGTTCGCCAGGAGCGAGCCCCCCACGGAACCGGCTCGCGTGGCTGCGGCCCCCGCAGCAGCCCCTCCGCGTGCGCGCGCCCCGGGCGGGCGCCGAGGTTCCTGCGACCCCCGCGGCCCGGCTCCGTCCGCTCGTGGTCGGGATGGAGAGCGGGCTCGGTTTTTAACGTGCTTCCTTTTTCTTAGGAAAGCGAACCTTTCCATGTGTATTGGCCATTTGGGTTTTCGTCTGGGTGTTTGCTTTTGTTGTTAATTTTAAGAATTATTATTTTTATTTTTTGTCAATTTGTAAGAATTAAAGGAGCTCACATTGAAATACAGATGCTTTTTTCTGACCCCAATATAAAGTAGAAGTTTCCAGATGCGTTTCTAATTTTATCAGCTGTGCATAAGTGTAATCAGAAATACGAATGTAAATAGTGGATGCTGCTTTAGCGGTTAATTCTTTTATGTTTAAATTTTTTAATTTTTATTTCTGAGAGAGAGAGAGAGAGAGAGAAAGAGAGAGACAGAGTGCAAGTAGGGGAGGGGCAGAGAGAGAGGGAGACACAGAATCGGGGAAGCAGGCTCCAGACTGCGAGCTGTCAGCACGGAGCCGGACGCGGGGCTCAAACCCGGCGTCCTGGGACATCATGCTCTGGGTCGCAGGTTCCTCGTAAGCGTGGAGTCGTGCAGAGTCTGTCGTGTGTGACGGGCTCGTTTCGAGGAACGCCGTGTTCTCCACGTTCATCCACATCGTGGCAGGCGTCAGGATTTCTTTTTAAGGCTGAATAATGTTCCGTTGTGGTTTTGTTTATCCATCCGTCTGTCCGTCCGTCACTGGGCGACACCCTGGTTGTGGGGAGACATTCATGATAAATTTAGTGAAAATCAGGTTACAAAACAAACAGCATGCGATCTAATTTTTGTAAAAGTGCACATGTAAAAGTTCTGCAAGAACAATGAAAATATTAACCATGACTCTGGGGATTTAGGATATTTGTACATATTTTCTGTTTTCTTTATAATTAGCATTTATCGCTTTTGTAGTTCAAACAAAACAAAAAAAGAGGTCTAGGGAGCAGACGTTAACGTAAATGTGAAACTGTTGTGAAAACTTTGACCGGGTGCGAAGCGCTGGCGTGGCGGGCAGAGGTGTTTGTCGGTGGCTGGAGGCCCCCGTGACCCCGCAGGCCGGGCCGCCGGGCCTCTGGGACTAAGTGATGTCTGTCGCCTGTCTTTCAGGAAGGCTATTTTTGACACTCCAGATGAGGACCCCAATTACAACCCGCTGCCCGAAGAGCGGCCGGGAGGCTTCGCGTGGGGCGAGGGCCAGCGCCTGGGCGGTTAGCGCAGCAGTGCCAGTGCTGAGACGCGGCCCGGAAGGACTCGGTGACACACCCGTGGGGGTTCTTTTATCCTTTGTGTTGCGAAAGCGTGGACACTTTTGACGGCTCGGCAGATTTGAACTCCAGAAGCACTTTACGAAATGGTACACTAGCGGACAGAGGGCGCCGGGGACAGGCGGCCTGCGGCTCCTCGCCACGCCGGCCCCCAAAGAGTGATCCCTCGGAGCCCGACAACTGGAGACACAGACCCCGGCCGCCGCTCGTGAGCAAGCACGTGAGGCCGGAGTTGTGTGGCACGAGGCACA
>CM053565.1:1021089-1031104 GCA_028646485.1 Cryptoprocta ferox
CCGCCCGGGTTTCTGCAGAGCTGCGAGAGGTCAGACGGGGGGGGGGGGGGGGGGTCGCGTAGCAGCAGGAATTCAACCTCGGGAGAGTCGGCGACGGCGCGTGTGGCGTCGCGTTGACTCTGCTTGCGTTTCTCCATCAAGAAACAGCCAGGCAAAGGCCTGTAACAGCCGCGCTTTCGGGAAACAACAGAAAGATCTTTTTGAGGCCTGGGATGTTGGCTCGAGGCGGATGAGCAGGTGCCCGTCAGGCAGGGGTCCACGGATCTCCAGCTGTTAACGCTCCTGCTTCGTGAAAAGCTGAGAAGGTTTTCAGAGCCATGTGCCTGCTTGACCTTCGCAATCAGGTCGAAATCAGACAGGGTCCAGAGCAGCAGACACTTAATGCCTGTGATTGCGTAAAAACCTGTCTAGAACTTTCATTTCCCTGGGTCCCAGCGGATTGCACTCACAGGGTCTAAGCTGTTGAGAAAGCCCAGAGGAACAAAACGGACAGGCCTAGGAGAGATCATTGCAAATACTTTGAATACACAGCACGTAGGGGGTGCCTGGGGGGCTCCGTCAGTTGAGAATCTGACTTTAGCTCAGGTCATGATCTCATGGCTTGTGGGTTTGAGCCCCACGTCGGGCTCTGTGCTGACGGCTCGGAGCCTGGAGCCTGCTTCATATTCTGTGTCTCCCTCTCTGCCTTTCAAAAGTAAATAAATGTTAAAAAATAAAAAATAAAAATAAAAGAGTCGAACGTTTAACCGACTGAGCCACCAAGGAGCCCCAGTGGTAGCTCTTTTCTGGAGTGAGATTTCCTCAGAGAGATGAACATGAGCTTTAGGCGAAACATAATTGACCCCCCAAGTGGGGATTTTCAGATGGTGAAGTGAAGTAGCAGTGATCTCTCTAAACAGGAGTAAGTGATGGGATTTAATATACATGTTCTGCACCCCGCTCGTCAGTAACTATGGTTGTTGCAATCTTATGGAATGTGGGCTAATGGGGCTGCTTTTTTCCCTAAGTGATTAAAAAAAAAATCTTGAAACGCCAGTCTTAGAATGTACAGTCCTTACAGGATTCTTAATTTTCGTCATGACTTTGTTCAAGAAAGCTCAAATTTGAATTCGCCAGTTCCCAGAGTTTTTGCGGTAAAACTTTAGTCCTAGGATCTATTCACTGTTCATTTAAGTAGGGAACGTCTGTACATATTAGTGACGGTGAAGCAGGAAACAGATTTTGAATCTGTGGCCTAACCACAGTCCGCTGTGGGACTTTCCTTTCCGTGCTGTTACGGGATGAGAATTCCCAGGATGCCAGTCTGTGCCCCTCGGCCGTGTCCTGGACGGTGGTGATGCCAGTCACTGACATTGTCACCCAATCCCTGCTTGCCTGGGCAGGAAAAGTCTCACTTCAGCTTTTCCCTCCATCTTGATTCTTACAGAACACCCTGCTTTTTGTAATGCACGTCAACTGAAAGTGAGAATTGATAAACAGTATTTGGAATTTTGTGCCCAATTTACCCAAAATACATATAATCGAAGGGACTCCTGGATTCTACCAGTAACGCTGAAAAGCACATCTGATAAGTCAGTCTGTTGTTGTGGTAGAAATACAGTACACATTCATTTAAAAGAAACATGTCACACATTCATTTAAAAGAAACATGTCATCTGCCTAGGAGAATCATTTTCTATGCGTTTGGGGTGTTTGCTTCACTGTGGATTTCTATTCAATTCTCTCTTCCACTCGTTCTTTTTCCAACACCCACGTGAGTCCTGGTATCTTTCATCCTTTCCTGTGGTCTCTAAGCAGAGAGCATCCAAGTCCGGGATTCTGGCAGCGAAGCCCTCGCTGTCTGGAGTCTGCGGAAGTTAGGAAATAATTGAGCTGTCAGGTAAGGGGCTCCCTGGAATTGTCATGTCTCCCTGACAGCCTGCACTTGACAGGTGAGTGCCATCCGTGTCACCGGTCACGATCCCACCAGGGATCTTGGTTCTGTGGGACAATCCCCCAAGCTACTGGTGCATTTTATGAGTTTGCGTTACAGTTGTTGAACCTTAATATGCACAAGCCCCTTCTCTGCTCAGAAATCCCCAGTGACTTCTTAGCCCCCGAATCGAAGGCACAGTGTCTGTCTCCCTCTGAACCTTGCCCCCATTTCTACCTGTCGGGATCTAAGACTCTTCAAGGCCTGGTCCCGTTGCCGGCTTCTCAAGAAATCTTGACCCGAAGGCCTACTCCATGGTCTTTCTTTGAATCTCTACAAAGCTCTACAAAGCGATGTACTCTTACACCAAGTTGTACATCGTCTTACACTGTTCCAGCTGGTGCACGTGTATGTGTCTCGTCTCCCTCACGAGAACGTAAGCTCCTTAAGGGCAGGGTCCAGGTCTTAGTTTTGTTTCCACCAAAGTGTCTAGCACAGGGCTTGGCCCGTGGGTGCTGAACAAATGCTCTGTTTCTTGATCGAACTATTAGCTGGTATTTTTAATTACGGAGGGATCAGCGTATGTGCATGCAAACTTAGACCTAGTGGCCAAGGCTCAGGGTCATCTGAAACCGGGATAGAGCGAAACTGACCACACAACAGGGCAGGGGTCTGGTGGTCGGGCGAGCCAGCGGACAACGCTGACCACCAGCCAGTATGGTCGTGGCAAGAACAGCCAGTCCACAGATCATCCCAGACGAGTTAAAGATGAAATGCGTCTCATGATTCACCTCTTGGGAGAAGAGCCCGGACATTCTCTGAACGGTTATTATCTTGTGACCACCTGCATATGCAAGCCACTTAACCACAAGAGATGTCCTTGGGAGGGACAGCAGATTTCAGACTCCAATGGGGGTGGGAGGTGTGCGTCCGGGGGTTCTGTGGGTGGTGCTTACGTAGGATTTTATGCTTCAGCTCTCAGCTGAGAGGCTGCAGAACAGCCGGGCCATTAGGCTGGAGCCTGTGAATGCTTTACCTCCACGTGTGGTTACTCTGCCTGCACCGGCTTGAAAACAAGCCAACGTTTAAAACAGATTTCACATGAAAATCTTCATTTTAGGCTTTTCTTGAAAAAAATGGGGAGACCTGGCAATGCCGGGTCTGCACAGCAGCTGTTGCCTGGAGGTGACTGGCTACTGGCTGCTTCTAGAGATGGGGCATGTGCTCCATCAAGAAATTATTTCATTCATTCATATTACCTACCCGGACCCCCTATCTATCTACTTATTTATTTACTTATTTGCTTATTTATTTATGAGAGAGCGAGGAAGCAGGGGAGGGACAGAGAGAGAGGGAGACACAGAATTCCAAGGAGGCTCCACACCATCAGCACAGAGCCTGATGCAGGGCTCGAACTCATGAACCGTGAGATCATGACCTGAACTGAAACCCAAGAGTCAGACATTTAAGCAAATGAGCCTCCCCGGCACCGTTTTTCTTTTTTAAGTTTATTTATTTTGAGAGAGAGAGAGAGAGAGAGAGAGAGAGAGAGAGAGATTGAGAATCCCAAGCAGGCCCCAAGCTGTCAGCACAGAGCCTGGAGCCCGATGTGGGGCCTGAGCTGAAACCAAAATTCCAATGCTCAACCGACTGAGCCACCCGGGTGCCCCTGTACCCAGATTTTTGTAATCATTAGGAACATGTCTCGTCCATTAGGATTTCCTGGGGAAAGCACCTGGGAAAAAGGACTGATGTCCGTCTGTTACATACTCAGGGTCCATAATTTGAGAGTTAACGTTTAGTTATTGCTATGATGTGAATGTTTGTGTCCCCCCTCAACCCCTACCCCGGCCCCCAAATTCTTATGTTGAAATCCTAATGCCCGGTGTGATGGTATTAGGAGATGGGGCCCTTGGGAGGTGATTAAGTTATACCGAAGGGGCCCTCATGATGAGATTAATGCCTTACCAACGGCTCCAGAGAGACCCCTAGTCACTCTCACCATGTGAGGACCCAGCAACGGCCCAGGAAGAGCCCCCTCACCAGAAGACAACCACGTGGGTGCTTTCCAAGTCTTCAGAACTGTGAGCAGTAAATGTTCTGACATTTACAAGCCCCTCAGTCTGTGCTATTTTCTGTTACAGCAGCCTGGGCAAATTATTTCCCTTTTATTTGTGGACTGCCATTCTAAGTTTATATTCAGGAGTAGAAAGTGAAATTCTGCTAATTTATTCTAAACAGGCACCTGCTACTAATTCAGCATGCACGTTTTCACTCACCCTTGATCCCTGCACCTTGAGCAGCTGGAGGAAAATGGTCTCTAACCTGGAGGAAGGATTTTTCACAAGTTTACAGATAGGACAAGTTTCCTGGAGCTGGACTTGAGAGAAGATGCCCGAAGCCCCTCACAGAGGCGAGTGTAAGGTTTATGATGAATTCTCTGGAAATCCCACTCCCTGCCCTCAGCTGCCTGCCTTTCTGGGGGCGGGTTAGCATCCCAGAGCTTTGGGGTTAGGATGTAAAGGAGGGGCTGGTTGTATCCCCTTTCCCCTGCCTTGATTGGCGTGTGTGGGATGGGGCCCGGCGGTCCCCCAGAGACCTTGAGAGTCTGGCCGGGACAGCTGCGGACGGGCAGGGCGGCAGGCAGATTCAGTGCCCGCGTGTCAGACGGGAGCAGACCCGGGCCGCCGGGATAGTCATCTTAGAACATTGGACCGTCATAGAGCATGTGCTGTAACGCCCTCGTCTTCTGTAAGGCGAGCTGGGCCCCAGCGTTCAGATGGGGCCACATCTGGAGAAGTTTAAGGAATTTCAGAGGCTTGGTTTCTGCCCGGGGCCACCATCCGTGTCCACCACGTAACACGTGGAGAGGACTAAATCGTGCAAATGTTTGCGTGCTGCTCGCTGATTTTACGAAAGTAAAAGTAAGCAGAGCGGGATTGCTACGGGCAGAGAGGGGGAAACGCGCGTTCGCTGCAAGGACACAGTCTCATCTGGACACTCAAGAAGATCGTCATTATTTCGGGGGGGGAGGTGGCGCGGAACCTTACGCGCCGCCCCTCACTGTTGTCGCTCCGGGCCGTTTTCGCGGGAGGACCACAGGCCCGGCTCTTCCCGCCGGCGCGTGCACGCCGTCCCAGGCCCCCAGTGCATGCTGGGAGGCGCGGGCCCGCCCGGAAGGCCGGCGGCGGCCATGAGGTCATCAGTGGTCGCCGGCAGCCGCGGCAGGAAGGGGCGGCGTGCGCTGGCCGGCGGCTGCCGGGGCCCCGGCCTCCAGTCCCGGCGTGCGCCCGACATGCCGGAGGAGGCGGGCTTCCCGCCGGCCAAGAGGTTCCGGCCGGGCTGCGGGCCTCCGGGGGGGCGCGTGGTGATGCTGCTGACCGCGGGCGGCGGCGGCGGCGGCCGGAGGCAGCAGCCGGCCCTGGCCCAGCCCGCGGCCAGCCCCTACCCCGAGGCGGTGGAGCGCCAGCGCCGGAGCCTGCCCATCTTCCAGGCGCGGGGGCAGCTGCTGGCCCGGCTCCGAAACCTGGACAGCGCCGTCCTCATCGGTGAGTGGCCGCGCCTCGTTCTCCCGCCCGCCCGGGGTGCCCCTGGCGTGCGTCTCCGGGCCAGTCCCGGAGCGGCTCGGAGGGGAAGCCCCGCTCTGGAGGCGCCCACAGCCCGGGGGCAGCGCGCGACGTGCCCGGCGGAGAGCCGCGCCGGGGACCTCGGGGCTTGCGAGGATGTGGGTCGGAGCCGGTGTGGGAGGCGGCCCCCGAGGGAGGGCCTTCTGCGCCGGGAGCGGGGTGGGGGGGAGCCCGCTGCGTGGGAGCCGTCTGCAGGGGAGAATCGGAAAGCACGGAGAGGATGAGCTTCAAGGGGAGGTAGGAGACCCCGGGGAGCGTAGTCACAAGAATAGATGCCCCAGCGAGAGCCCGTAACACAGGGACCAAACACGCGGGTCCCCTCGGGCGCTCCTTCAGCAGAGCTGTGGCGGGTAGAGCTCATTTGTCACTGGGCCGAGCAGGGGTGAGGGAGGAAAGGCAGAGTGAGAGCAGCCTCCTGTGGGACAAAGGGCAGGGAGCGGAGGGATTCGAGAGGAAGTGCTCATAGAGAAGGAGGCTGAAGATGGAGGTGGGACTAATAGAGCAGAGAGTGGGGGGCATGCGGAGCGGGGCACTTGGAAACAAGGGCTAGATGTGGGGCTGGCCTCGGATAGGAGAAAGGGTATCCAGCGGGCTGGGGGCTGGAGGGAGGATGTGCGAAGGGGTGTGGCTGGGGAAGAGCTTGTAGGGGAGGGGGACTTGGCCTCTCTCCTGGAATAGGTGCAGGGGTTCTGCTGAGCTTGGGAGCCGCAGGCCTGACGTGAGGCAGGCCCTGGGGGAGGACATCGGCAGAGCAGGGGTTGATGGTGGTGCTGGCGTCCAGGTGCCTCGGCCCCCCCACCAGCTCACAGATGTCTCCGTCTGCACGGATGGGTGATTTTACCTTAGCAATGCTCAGCCGCCTGGTGTAGGAGCAGGAAAGGTGGACAGGGAGACGTCGATCCACGTTTGGGGTTTTGCCTGGTGGGTTCAGCAGAAAAAGTGCAGCAGAAACATCAAATTTTTAGTCTGTGGGGATAGTGGGATTTAGGGGACTAAGGCGGGAGAAGTGGTGGCCGGGGAGGGAAGGATGCCCAGGTTTACTGAGTTCTTGGTTCTATTTGGGAACAAAGGAGCCCACTCGGACAGGAAATAACGTGTACCAACTGCATGCAGGATGCTCTAATCTGGGGAAGAGGCAGGTGGGTCCTCTCTGCCCTCGGGGAGCTCTAGTATCGGAGGACAGAAATTTGGGGACACTTGCGCACAACATAAGGCGGTCAGTGCTGGAAGAGATGCACAAGGCACCAGGGATGCAGTGCAGTCCCAGGGAGTTTGCGGGGCTAACTCATCCTGTGGAGTTTGCCAGGCAGACGTGGCCACAGCAGGTGTTCCCTAATAGTGTGCGTCGTGGCCACAGCAGGTGTTCCCTAATAGTGTGCGTCGAGACGGGGGTCTGAAGGGAAGGACCGTGGCTGCGTGTAGGAGTGCGTATGGCTTCTGGTGGTCCCTCTCATTTATTCTTTTTTTAAATTTTGTTTTTTTTAATGTTTGCTTATTTTTGAGAAAGAGAGAGAGATAGAGTGCGATCAGGGGAGGGCACAGAGGGAGGGAGACACAGAATCTGAAGCAGGTTCCAGGCTCCGAGCTGTCAGCACAGAGCCTGATGCGGGGCTCAAACTCAGGAACTGTGAGATCATGACCTGAGCCGAAATCAGATGGTTAACCGAAGGAGCCACCCAGGCGCCCCTCATTTAAGCTTTTTTATGTAATAGTTGTATTTCACTACAGTTACCGATTGTTGAACGAATATGTTGTTTCTGGTTGTTTGCCGTCACGAGCAAAGTTGAATGGAACCTCTCTGTGCCCGTGTCCTTACACAGCTTTAGTTATTTCCTCAGAATTAATGTCTGCAAGGGGAATTGTGGGTCAAGGGTGAACACATTTTAAAGATGTTTCCAGCATGATTCGGCCTTCTGAGAAGTAGCCCCAGTGAACATTCCACCAGCAGCTCACGCAAATGCCCGATTTCCTGTGGCTTTATCAGCTCTATCAACTTCCACTATTTTAGCTTTTTCTCCCCGCTTTGGTGAAATTTGTTTTAATTTGCATGTAAATGAGACTTCTTTCCTTTCTCAGGGGAGACCGGTTCTGGGAAGACGACTCAGCTCCCGCAGTACCTCTACGAGGGAGGGGTCGGCCGCCAAGGTGTCATCGCCGTGACCCAGCCTCGCCGGGTGGCCGCCATCTCTCTTGCCTCTCGAGTCTCGGACGAGAAGAGAACTGAACTCGGGAAGCTGGTACTTCACCTCCTTCTTTAACGACAGCCGCCCGCTCCCCCTCGTTGTGCTTTCCCAGCAACACTCCCGTGCAGGGAGGCCCACTCTTGCCACAGTCGCTTCGGCCTGTGTCCGAGTCTTTCACTGGCTCTCGCACATCGCAGGGCCGACAGGCTGCCCGTGCCACGTACTTTGCTTTCAGAATTTGTTGGCAAGTCAGATAAATTAGCTGTTTTCCGTGAGCGTTTTTAAGGCCTCCATTAAACGTCTTGTCTGCGTATCTACAAGATGGTAAGCACCTTTGCAGCACGTATGTGGGCACTGAGAATGAGCCCCAGACCCGTCAGAACGCAGTCAGCTCTGGGTGTGGGTTTGTTCATGCACGCACTTGACAACCTCCCAGTCTGCTCCCAGCTGTACGAAGCGTCACTTGAAATTATTAAGCAGCTGGGGAAGGAGCCTAGTTCCAGGTTCTTTGTAATGCCTATCCTAATCCCAGCTAACGGTACCCGTCCCCTGTCCTCTGTCTCTCTGTGCCCGAGGGAGCAGGGCAGGGTCGGTGCTGGACTCTTCCCCCTCGAGACGCAAGTGCCTGCTCGGCGCTGGTGACGCGGGTGCTCACCGAGTGACGGTTGACCGTCCTCCGCGCAGGTTGGCTATAGTGTGCGCTTCGACGACGTCAGCTCCGAGGACACCAGGATCAAGTTCCTGACGGACGGCATGCTTCTGCGGGAAGCGATCTCGGACTCCCTGCTCCGGAAGTACAGCTGTGTCATTCTGGACGAAGCCCATGAACGGACCATCCACACAGACGTGCTCTTCGGGGTCGTGAAGGCGGCGCAGAAGCGGAGGAAGGAGCTGGGGAGGCTGCCTCTCAAAGTAGGTGTGGCGTGCTCACTGGAGGGGCCCGCGCTGCTCTGCGTCCAGCCGTGGGGAGGGCTCACTGTCACCGGGAGGCCACAGAAAGGCTGGCCTGGTGTGGCTTCCCCATGGTCCTCTTCTGTCCCCGACGCAGGTGATCGTGATGTCCGCCACGATGGACGTGGATCTGTTCTCTCACTATTTCAGCGGGGCACCCGTGCTCTACCTGGAGGGTCGGCAGCACCCCATCCAGGTGTTTTACACCAGACAGCCTCAGCAGGACTACCTGCACGCCGCCCTGGTCTCCGTCTTCCAGATCCACCAGGTACGGCAGCCACCGGCAGGCTGTTCAGCCTGGCTTCCGTCTGGTCGGCTTCGTCTCTCCAGATGACTGGGGAGGGAAGGGAGCCTTCTGCGGGTTTCCCTGCCGGGGTGTGCCCTTCGCGGTGCCGTTCCTGTCGCCAGGGCTGTGTGCTGCCCTTCCTTGAGTAGTGCCTGCACCGGCTCAGACACTCCCCCAGGTCCCAGCTTCCTGCGCTACTGCTGAGGCTGCTACCCCGGGGGACCCCATGCTGAGGCTCCTTTACACCTTGTCCACGTTAGCAAAACAGCCCCGAGAAGCTTCTTCGTGACCCCTGTTCCGGTCCGCGGGGGCCGTGCTTCCACCACACCTGGTGATCCCACTTCCCTCCCGCAGGAGGCCCCGCCCTCCCAGGACGTCCTGGTGTTCCTCACCGGCCAGGAGGAGATCGAAGCCATGAGCAAGACCTGCCGGGACATTGCCAGGCACCTCCCGGACGGCTGCCCCACCATGCTGGTCCTGCCTCTGTACGCCTCCCTGCCCTACGCCCAGCAGCTCCGCGTCTTCCAGGGGGCCCCGAAGGTGAGTGCGCCGCCGCCCCCCCAGGCCAGGTGGGGCTCCGCGTGGGGGTGTGGGCGGGGCAGAAGGTGAACTAGCGGCTCCCCCAAGTCCGACGCATACCGGCCTTCTTCGCCCATGATAGCGAGCACCTAGTGCTGGGCTGGGCACTGTGTGTGCACCCCGTGTATACCCTGTGTACACCCCACGTACACCCCCCCACATACACCCCCTGTACGCCCCCATTTTTATACGCCCCGCATACGGTCCACATACACCCCGTGTACGCCCCCGTATACGCCCCGCATACACCCCACATACACCCAGTGTACGGCCCCCCATGCACCCTCTGTACGCCCCGCATATACCCTGCGTACGCTCCACGTACGCCTTGTGTATGCTCCATATATACCCCGCGTACGCTCCACATACACCACGCATACGCCCCGCATACGCTCCACGTACGCCCCGTGTACTCCCCGCATACACCCCACATACACCCTGTGTACGCCACCCCATGTACGCCCCATATATGCCCCGT